>OX422221.1:312929264-314129264 GCA_949130495.1 Sambucus nigra | reverse complement strand
TGCCACCCACGGGGCCGTTTGGGGGCTGTTTCGAGTTCTCACCCTCTAACGCCATGTTTTTAAGCCTAAGTGTGGAAATAAGCAAATTACCGTCGTACTCTCAAACCGGGACACCCGCTGCTACGGGGTCAGTTCCTACGAGTTACGTTGGTCCCGTGGGAGGTGTTGGTGCCACCCAAGGGGCCGTTCGGGGGCTGTTTCGAGTTCTCACCCTCTAACGCCATGTTTTTAAGCCTAAGTGTGGAAATAAGCAAATTACGGTCGTACTCTCAAACCGGGACACCCGCGGCTGCGGGGTCAGTTCCTACGAGTTACGTTGGTCCCGTGGGAGGTGCTGGTGCCACCCACGGGGCCGTTCGGGGGCTGTTTCGAGTTCTCACCCTCTAACACCCTGTTTTCAAGCCTAAGTGTGGAAATATGCAAATTACCGTCGTACTCTCAAACCGGGACACCCGCGGCTGCGGGGTCAGTTCCTACGAGTTATGTTGGTCCCGTGGGAGGTGTTGGTGCCATCCACGGGGCCGTTCGGGGGCTGTTTCGAGTTCTCACCCTCTAACGCCATGTTTTCAAGCCTAAGTGTGGAAATAAGCAAATTACCATCGTACTCTCAAACCGGGACACCCGTGGCTGCGGGATCAGTTCCTACGAGTTACGTTGGTCCTATGGGAGGTGTCGGTGCCACCCACGGGGCCGTTCGGGGGCTGTTTTGAGTTCTCACCCTCTAACGCCATGTTTTTAAGCCTAAGTGTGAAAATAAGCAAATTACCGTCGTACTCTCAAACCGGGACACCCGCGGCTGCGGGGTCAGTTCCTACGAGTTACGTTGGTCCCGTGGGAGGTGTTGGTGCCACCCACGGGACCGTTCGGGGGCTGTTTCGAGTTCTCACCCTCTAACGCCATGTTTTTAAGCCTAAGTGTGGAAATTAGCAAATTACCGTCGTACTCTCAAACCGGGAGACCCGTGGCTGCGGGGTCAGTTCCTACGAGTTACGTCGGTCCCGTGGGTGGTGTTGGTGCCACCCACGGGGCCGTTCGGGGGCTGTTTCGAGTTCTCACCCTCTAACGCCATGTTTTTAAGCCTAAGTGTGGAAATAAGAAAATTACTGTCGTACTCTCAAACCGGGAGACCCGCGGCTGCGGGGTCAGTTCCTACGAGTTACGTTGGTCCCGTGGGAGGAGTTGGTGCCACCCACGGGGCCGTTCGGGGGCTGTTTCGAGTTCTCACCCTCTAACGCCATGTTTTTAAGCCTAAGTGTGGAAATAAGCAAATTACCGTCGTACTGTCAAACCGGGAGACCCGCGGCTGCGGGGTCAGTTCCTACGAGTTACGTTGGTCCCGTGGGAGGTGTTGTTGCCACCCACGGGGCCGTTCGGGGGCTGTTTCGAATTCTCACCCTCTAACGCCATGTTTTTAAGCCTAAGTGTGGAAATAAGAAAATTACCATCGTACTCTCAAACCGGGACACCCGCGGCTACGGGGTCAGTTCCTACGAGTTACGTTGGTCCCGTGGGAGGTGTTGGTGCCACCCACGGGGCCGTTCGGGGGCTGTTTCGAGTTCTCACCCTCTAACGCCATGTTTTGAAGCCTAAGTGTGGAAATAAGCAAATTACCGCCGTACTCTCAAACCGGGACATCCGCGGCTGCGGGGTCAGTTCCTACGAGTTACGTTGGTCCCGTGGGAGGTGTTGGTGCCACCCACGGGGCCGTTCGGGGGCTGTTTCGAGTTCTCACCCTCTAACGCCATGTTTTCAAGCCTAAGTGTGGAAATAAGCAAATTACTGTCGTACTCTCAAACCGGGACACCCGCGGCTGCAAGCTCAGTTCCTACGAGTTACGTTGGTCCCGTGGGAGGTGTTGGTGCCATCCACGGGGCCGTTCGGGGGCTGTTTCGAGTTCTCACCCTCTAACGCCACGTTTTTAAGCCTAAGTGTGGAAATAAGCAAATTACCGTCGTACTCTCAAACCGGGACACCCGCGGCTGCGGGGTCAGTTCCTACGAGTTACGTTGGTCCCGTGGGAGGTGTTGGTGCCACCCACGGGGCCGTTCGGGGGCTGTTTCGAGTTCTCACCCTCTAACGCCATGTTTTCAAGCCTAAGTGTGGAAATAAGCAAATTACCGTCGTACTCTCAAACCGGGACACCCGCGGCTGCGGGGTAAGTTCCTACGAGTTACGTTGGTCCCGTGGGAGGTGTTGGCGCCACCCACGGGGCCGTTCGGGGGTTGTTTCGAGTTGTCACCCTCTAACGCCATGTTTTTAAGCCTAAGTGTGGAAATAAGCAAATTACCGTCGTACTCTCAAACCGGGACACCCGCGGCTGCGGGGTCAGTTCCTACGAGTTACGTTGGTCCCGTGGGAGGTGTTGGTGCCACCCACGGGACCGTTCGGGGGCTGTTTCGAGTTCTCACCCTCTAACTCCATGTTTTTAAGCCAAAGTGTGGAAATAAGCAAATAACTGTCGTACTCTCAAATCGGGAGACCCGCGGCTGCGGGGTCAGTTCCTACGGGTTACGTTGGTCCCGTGGGAGGTGTTGGTGCCACCCATGGGGCCGTTCGGGGGCTGTTTTGAGTTCTCACCCTCTAACGCCATGTTTTTAAGCCTAAGTGTGGAAATAAGCAAATTACCATCGTACTCTCAAATCGGGAGACCCGCGGCTGCGGACTCAGTTCCTACGAGTTACGTTGGTCCCGTGGGACGTGTTGGTGCCACCCACGGGGCCGTTCGGGGGCTATTTCGAGTTCTCACCCTCTAACGCCCTGTTTTCAAGCCTAAGTGTGGAAATATGCAAATTACCGTCGTACTCTCAAACCGGGACACCCGCGGCTTCGGGGTCAGTTCCTACGAGTTATGTTGGTCCCGTGGGAGGTGTTGGTGCCATCCACGGGGCCGTTCGGGGGCTGTTTCGAGTTGTCACCCTCTAACGCCATGTTTTCAAGCCCAAGTGTGGAAATAAGCAAATTACCATCGTACTCTCAAACCGGGACACCCGTGGCTGCGGGGTCAGTTCCTACGAGTTACGTTGGTCCCGTGGGAGGTGTTGGTGCCACCCACGGGGCCGTTCGGGGGCTATTTTGAGTTCTCACCCTCTAACGCCATGTTTTTAAGCCTAAGTGTGGAAATAAGCAAATTACCGTCGTAGTCTCAAATCGGGACACCCGCGGCTGCGGGGTCAGTTCCTACGAGTTACGTTGGTCCCGTGGGAGTTGTTGGTGCCACCCACGGAGCCGTTCAGGGCTGTTTCGAGTTCTCACCCTCTAACGCCATGTTTTTAAGCCTAAGTGTGGAAATAAGCAAATTACCTTCGTACTCTCAAACTGGGACATCCGCGGCTGCGGGGTAAGTTCCTACGAGTTATGTTGGTCCCGTGGGAGGTGTTGGCGCCACCCACGGGGCCGTTCGGGGGTTGTTTCGAGTTGTCACCCTCTAACGCCATGTTTTTAAGCCTAAGTGTAGAAATAAGCAAATTACCGTCGTACTCTCAAACCGGGACACCCGCGGCTGCGGGGTCAGTTCCTACGAGTTACGTTGGTCCCGTGGGAGGTGTTGGTGCCATCCACGGGGCCGTTCGGGGGCTGTTTCGAGTTCTCACCCTCTAACGCCCTGTTTTCAAGCCTAAGTGTGGAAATATGCAAATTACCGCCGTACTCTCAAACCGGGACACCCGCGGCTGCGGGGTCAGTTCCTACGAGTTATGTTGGTCCCGTGGGAGGTGTTGGTGCCACCCACGGGGCCGTTCGGGGGCTGTTTCGAGTTCTCACCCTCTAACGCCATGTTTCCAAGCCAAAGTGTGGAAATAAGCAAATTACCGTCGTACTCTCAAACCGGGACACCCGCGGCTGCGGGGTCAGTTCCTACGAGTTACGTTGGTCCCGTGGGAGGTGTTGGTGCCACCCACGGGACCGTTCGGGGGCTGTTTCGAGTTCTCATCCTCTAACGCCCTGTTTTCAAGCCTAAGTGTGGAAATATGCAAATTACTGTCGTACTCTCAAACCGGGACACCCGCGGCTGCGGGGTCAGTTCCTACGAGTTATGTTGGTCCCTTGGGAGGTGTTGGTGCCACCCACGGGGCCGTTCGGGGGCTGTTTCGAGTTCTCACCCTCTAACGCCATGTTTTCAAGCCTAAGTGTGGAAATAAGGAAATTACCGTCGTACTCTCAAACCGGGACACCCACGGCTGCGGGGTCAGTTCCTACGAGTTACGTTGGTCCCGTGGGAGGAGTTGGTGCCACCCACGTGACCGTTCGGGGGCTGTTTCGAGTTCTCACCCTCTAACTCCCTGTTTTTAAGCCAAAGTATGGAAATAAGCAAATAACTGTCGTACTCTCAAATCGGGAGACCCGCGGCTGCGGGGTCAGTTCCTACGGGTTACGTTGGTCCCGTGGGAGGTGTTGGTGACACCCACGGGGCCGTTCGGGGGCTGTTTCGAGTTCTCACCCTCTAACGCCATGTTTTTAAGCCTAAGTGTGGAAATAAGCAAATTACCATCGTACTCTCAAACCGGGACACCCGCGGCTGCGGGGTCAGTTCCTACGAGTTACGTTGGTCCCGTGGGAGGTGTTGGTGCCACCCACGGGGCCGTTCGGGGGCTGTTTCGAGTTCTCACCCTCTAACGCCATGTTTTTAAGCCTAAGTGTGGAAATAAGCAAATTACCATCGTACTCTCAAACCGGGACACCCGCGGCTGCGGGGTCAGTTCCTACGAGTTACGTTGGTCCCGTGGGAGGTGTTGGTGCCACCCACGGGGCCGTTTGGGGGCTGTTTCGAGTTCTCACCCTCTAACGCCATGTTTTTAAGCCTAAGTGTGGAAATAAGCAAATTACTGTCGTACTCTGAAACTGGGACACCCGCGGCTGCGGGGTCAGTTCCTACGAGTTACGTTGGCCCCGTGGGAGGTGTTGGTGCCACCCACGGGGCCGTTCGGGGGATGTTTCCAGTTCTCACCCTCTAACGCCCTGTTTTCAAGCCTAAGTGTGGAAATATGCAAATTACCGCCGTACTCTCAAACCGGGACACCCGCGGCTGCGGGGTCAGTTCCTACGAGTTATGTTGGTCCCGTGGGAGGTGTTGGTGCCACCCACGGGGCCGTTCGGGGGCTGTTTCGAGTTCTCACCCTCTAACGCCATGTTTTCAAGCCTAAGTGTGGAAATAAGCAAATTACCGTCGTACTCTCAAACCGGGACACCCGCGGCTGCGGGGTAAGTTCCTACGAGTTACGTTGGTCCCGTGGGAGGTGTTGGCGCCACCCACGGGGCCGTTCGGGGGTTGTTTCGAGTTGTCACCCTCTAACGCCATGTTTTTAAGCCTAAGTGTGGAAATAAGCAAATTACCGTCGTACTCTCAAACCGGGACACCCGCGGCTGCGGGGTCAGTTCCTACGAGTTACGTTGGTCCCGTGGGAGGTGTTGGTACCACCCACGGGACCGTTCGGGGGCTGTTTCGAGTTCTCACCCTCTAACTCCATGTTTTTAAGCCAAAGTGTGGAAATAAGCAAATAACTGTCGTACTCTCAAATCGGGAGACCCGCGGCTGCGGGGTCAGTTCCTACGGGTTACGTTGGTCCCGTGGGAGGTGTTGGTGCCACCCATGGGGCCGTTCGGGGGCTGTTTTGAGTTCTCACCCTCTAACGCCATGTTTTTAAGCCTAAGTGTGGAAATAAGCAAATTACCATCGTACTCTCAAATCGGGAGACCCGCGGCTGCGGAGTCAGTTCCTACGAGTTACGTTGGTCCCGTGGGACGTGTTGGTGCCACCCACGGGGCCGTTCGGGGGCTATTTCGAGTTCTCACCCTCTAACGCCCTGTTTTCAAGCCTAAGTGTGGAAATATGCAAATTACCGTCGTACTCTCAAACCGGGACACCCGCGGCTGCGGGGTCAGTTCCTACGAGTTATGTTGGTCCCGTGGGAGGTGTTGGTACCACCCACGGGACCGTTCGGGGGCTGTTTCGAGTTCTCACCCTCTAACTCCATGTTTTTAAGCCAAAGTGTGGAAATAAGCAAATAACTGTCGTACTCTCAAATCGGGAGACCCGCGGCTGCGGGGTCAGTTCCTACGGGTTACGTTGGTCCCGTGGGAGGTGTTGGTGCCACCCACGGGGCCGTTCGGGGGCTGTTTTGAGTTCTCACCCTCTAACGCCATGTTTTTAAGCCTAAGTGTGGAAATAAGCAAATTACCGTCGTAGTCTCAAATCGGGACACCCGCGGCTGCGGGGTCAGTTCCTACGAGTTACGTTGGTCCCGTGGGAGTTGTTGGTGCCACCCACGGAGCCGTTCAGGGCTGTTTCGAGTTCTCACCCTCTAACGCCATGTTTTTAAGCCTAAGTGTGGAAATAAGCAAATTACCTTCGTACTCTCAAACTGGGACATCCGCGGCTGCGGGGTAAGTTCCTACGAGTTATGTTGGTCCCGTGGGAGGTGTTGGCGCCACCCACGGGGCCGTTCGGGGGTTGTTTCGAGTTGTCACCCTCTAACGCCATGTTTTTAAGCCTAAGTGTGGAAATAAGCAAATTACCGTCGTACTCTCAAACCGGGACACCCGCGGCTGCGGGGTCAGTTCCTACGAGTTACGTTGGTCCCGTGGGAGGTGTTGGTGCCATCCACGGGGCCGTTCGGGGGCTGTTTCGAGTTCTCACCCTCTAACGCCCTGTTTTCAAGCCTAAGTGTGGAAATATGAAAATTACCACCGTACTCTCAAACCGGGACACCCGCGGCTGCGGGGTCAGTTCCTACGAGTTATGTTGGTCCCGTGGGAGGTGTTGGTGACACCCACGGGGCCGTTCGGGGGCTGTTTCGAGTTCTCACCCTCTAACGCCATGTTTCCAAGCCTAAGTGTGGAAATAAGCAAATTACCGTCGTACTCTCAAACCGGGACACCCGCGGCTGCGGGGTCAGTTCCTACGAGTTACGTTGGTCCCGTGGGAGGTGTTGGTGCCACCCACGGGACCGTTCGGGGGCTGTTTCGAGTTCTCATCCTCTAACGCCCTGTTTTCAAGCCTAAGTGTGGAAATATGCAAATTACTGTCGTACTCTCAAACCGGGACACCCGCGGCTGCGGGGTCAGTTCCTACGAGTTATGTTGGTCCCTTGGGAGGTGTTGGTGCCACCCACGGGGCCGTTCGGGGGCTGTTTCGAGTTCTCACCCTCTAACGCCATGTTTTCAAGCCTAAGTGTGGAAATAAGGAAATTACCGTCGTACTCTCAAACCGGGACACCCACAGCTGCGGGGTCAGTTCCTACGAGTTACGTTGGTCCCGTGGGAGGAGTTGGTGCCACCCACGTGACCGTTCGGGGGCTGTTTCGAGTTCTCACCCTCTAACTCCCTGTTTTTAAGCCAAAGTATGGAAATAAGCAAATAACTGTCGTACTCTCAAATCGGGAGACCCGCGGCTGCGGGGTCAGTTCCTACGGGTTACGTTGGTCCCGTGGGAGGTGTTGGTGACACCCACGGGGCCGTTCGGGGGCTGTTTCGAGTTCTCACCCTCTAACGCCATGTTTTTAAGCCTAAGTGTGGAAATAAGCAAATTACTGTCGTACTCTCAAACCGGGAGACCCGCGGCTGCGGGGTCAGTTCCTACGAGTTACGTTGGTCCCGTGGGTGGTGTTGGTGCCACCCACGGGGTCGTTCGGGTGCTGTTTCGAGTTCTCACCCTCTAACGCCATGTTTTTAAGCCTAAGTGTGGAAATAAGCAAATTACCATCGTACTCTCAAACCGGGACACCCGTGGCTGTGGGGCAGTTCCTACGAGTTACGTTGGTCCCGTGGGAGGTGTTGGTGCCACCCACGGGGCCGTTCGGGGGCTGTTTCGAGTTCTCACCCTCTAACGCCTTGTTTTCAAGCCTAAGTGTGGAAATAAGCAAATTACCGTCGTACTCTCAAACCGGGAGACCCATGGCTGCGGGGTCAGTTCCTACGAGTTACGTTGGTCCCGTGGGAGGTGTTGGTGCCACCCACAGGGCCGTTCGGGCGCTGCTTCGAGTTTTCACCCTCTAACGCCATTTTTTAAGCCTAAGTGTGGAAATAAGCAAATTACCGTCGTACTCTCAAATCGGGACACCCGCGGCTGCGGGGTCAGTTCCTACGAGTTACGTTGGTCCCGTGGGCGGTGTTGGTGCCACCCACGGAGCCGTTCAGGGCTGTTTCGAGTTCTCACCCTCTAACGCCATGTTTTTAAGCCTAAGTGTGAAAATACGCAAATTACCGTCGTACTCTCAAACTGGGACACCCACGGCTGCGGGGTAAGTTCCTACGAGTTACGTTGGTCCCGTGGGACGTGTTGGCGCCACCCACGGGGCCGTTCGGGGGTTGTTTCGAGTTGTCACCCTCTAACGCCATGTTTTTAAGCCTAAGTGTGGAAATAAGCAAATTACCGTCGTACTCTCAAACTGGGACACCCGCGGCTGCGGGGTCAGTTCCTACGAGTTACGTTGGTCCCGTGGGAGGTGTTGGTGCCATCCACGGGGCTGTTCGGGGGCTGTTTCGAGTTCTCACCCTCTAACGCCATGTTTTTAAGACTAAGTGTGGAAATAAGCAAATTACCATCGTACTCTCAAACCGGGACACCCGTGGCTGCGGGGTCAGTTCCTACGAGTTACGTTGTTCCCGTGGGAGGTGTTGGTGCCACCCACGGGGCCGTTTGGGGGCTGTTTCGAGTTCTCACCCTCTAACGCCATGTTTTTAAGCCTAAGTGTGGAAATAAGCAAATTACTGTCGTACTCTCAAACCGGGACACCCGCGGCTGCGGGGTCAGTTCCTACGAGTTACGTTGGTCCCGTGGGAGGTGTTGGTGCCACCCACGGGGCCGTTCGGGGGCTGTTTCGAGTTCTCACCCTCTAACGCCCTGTTTTCAAGCCTAAGTGTGAAAATATGCAAATTACCGCCGTACTCTCAAACCGGGACACCCGCGGCTGCGGGGTCAGTTCCTACGAGTTATGTTGGTCCCGTGGGAGGTGTTGGTGCCACCCACGGGGCCGTTCGGGGGCTGTTTCGAGTTCTCACCCTCTAACGCCATGTTTCCAAGCCTAAGTGTGGAAATAAGCAAATTACCGTCGTACTCTCAAACCGGGACACCCGCGGCTGCGGGGTCAGTTCCTACGAGTTACGTTCGTCCCGTGGGAGGTGTTGGTGCCACCCACGGGACCGTTTGGGGGCTGTTTCGAGTTCTCACCCTCTAACGCCCTGTTTTCAAGCCTAAGTGTGGAAATATGCAAATTACCGCCGTTCTCTCAAAACGGGACACCCGCGGCTGCGGGGTCAGTTCCTACGAGTTATGTTGGTCCCGTGGGAGGTGTTGGTGCCACCCACGGGGCCGTTCGGGGGTTGTTTCGAGTTCTCACCCTCTAACGCCATGTTTTCAAGCCTAAGTGTGGAAATAAGCAAATTACCGTCGTACTCTCAAACCGGGACACCCGCGGCTGCGGGGTCAGTTCCTACGAGTTACGTTGGTCCCGTGGGAGGTGTTGGTGCCACCCACGGGACCGTTCGGGGGCTGTTTCGAGTTCTCACCCTCTAACTCCCTGTTTTTAAGCCAAAGTGTGGAAATAAGCAAATAACTGTCGTACTCTAAAATCGGGAGACCCGCGGCTGCGGGGTCAGTTCCTACGGGTTACGTTGGTCCCGTGGGAGGTGTTGGTGCCACCCAAGGGGCCGTTCGGGGGCTGTTTCGAGTTCTCACCCTCTAACGCCATGTTTTTAAGCCTAAGTGTGGAAATAACCAAATTACTGTCGTACTCTCAAACCGGGAGACCCGCGGCTGCGGGGTAGTTCCTACAAGTTACGTTGGTCCCGTGGGTTGTGGTGGTGCCACCCACGGGGTCGTTCGGGGGCTGTTTCGAGTTCTCACCCTCTAACGCCATGTTTTTAAGCCTAAGTGTGGAAATAAGCAAATTACCATCGTGCTCTCAAATCGGGAGACCCGCGGCTGCGGGGTCAGTTCCTACGAGTTACGTTGGTCCCGTGGGACGTGTTGGTGCCACCCACGGGGCCGTTCGGGGGCTATTTCGAGTTCTCACCCTCTAACGCCCTGTTTTCAAGCCTAAGTGTGGAAATATGCAAATTACCGTCGTACTCTCAAACCGGGACACCCGCGGCTGCGGGGTTAGTTCCTACGAGTTATGTTGGTCCCGTGGGAGGTGTTGGTGCCATCCACAGGGCCGTTCGGGGGCTGTTTCGAGTTCTCACCCTCTAACGCCATGTTTTCAAGCCTAAGTGTGGAAATAAGCAAATTACCATCGTACTCTCAAACCGGGACACCCGTGGCTGCGGGGTCAGTTCCTACGAGTTACGTTGGTCCCGTGGGAGGTGTTGGTGCCACCCACGGGGCCGTTCGGGGGCTGTTTCGAGTTCTCACCCTCTAACGCCATGTTTTTAAGCCTAAGTGTGAAAATAAGCAAATTACCGTCGTACTCTCAAACCGGGACACCCGCGGCTGCGGGGTCAGTTCCTACGAGTTACGTTGGTCCCGTGGGAGGTGTTGGTGCCACCCACGGGACCGTCCGGGGGCTATTTCGAGTTCTCACCCTCTAACGCCATGTTTTTAAGCCTATGTGTGGAAATAAGCAAATTACTGTCGAACTCTCAAACCGGGAGACCCGTGGCTGTGGGGTCAGTTCCTACGAGTTACGTCGGTCCCGTGGGAGGTGTTGGTGCCACCCACGGGGCCGTTCGGGGGCTGTTTCGAGTTCTCACCCTCTAACGCCATGTTTTTAAGCCTAAGTGTGGAAATAACCAAATTACTGTCGTACTCTCAAACCGGGAGACCCGCGGCTGCGGGGTCAGTTCCTACAAGTTACGTTGGTCCCGTGGGTTGTGGTGGTGCCACCCACGGGGTCGTTCGGGGGCTGTTTCGAGTTCTCACCCTCTAACGCCATGTTTTTAAGCCTAAGTGTGGAAATAAGCAAATTACCATCGTGCTCTCAAATCGGGAGACCCGCGGCTGCGGGGTCAGTTCCTACGAGTTACGTTGGTCCCGTGGGACGTGTTGGTGCCACCCACGGGGCCGTTCGGGGGCTATTTCGAGTTCTCACCCTCTAACGCCCTGTTTTCAAGCCTAAGTGTGGAAATATGCAAATTACCGTCGTACTCTCAAACCGGGACACCCGCGGCTGCGGGGTTAGTTCCTACGAGTTATGTTGGTCCCGTGGGAGGTGTTGGTGCCATCCACAGGGCCGTTCGGGGGCTGTTTCGAGTTCTCACCCTCTAACGCCATGTTTTCAAGCCTAAGTGTGGAAATAAGCAAATTACCATCGTACTCTCAAACCGGGACACCCGTGGCTGCGGGGTCAGTTCCTACGAGTTACGTTGGTCCCGTGGGAGGTGTTGGTGCCACCCACGGGGCCGTTCGGGGGCTGTTTCGAGTTCTCACCCTCTAACGCCATGTTTTTAAGCCTAAGTGTGAAAATAAGCAAATTACCGTCGTACTCTCAAACCGGGACACCCGCGGCTGCGGGGTCAGTTCCTACGAGTTACGTTGGTCCCGTGGGAGGTGTTGGTGCCACCCACGGGACCGTCCGGGGGCTATTTCGAGTTCTCACCCTCTAACGCCATGTTTTTAAGCCTATGTGTGGAAATAAGCAAATTACTGTCGAACTCTCAAACCGGGAGACCCGTGGCTGTGGGGTCAGTTCCTACGAGTTACGTCGGTCCCGTGGGAGGTGTTGGTGCCACCCACGGGGCCGTTCGGGGGCTGTTTCGAGTTCTCACCCTCTAACACCATATTTTTATGCCTAAGTGTGGAAATAAGCAAATTACCGTCGTACTCTCAAACCGGGACAACCACAACTGCGGGGTCAGTTCCTACGAGTTACGTTGGTCCCGTGGGAGGTGTTGGTGCCACCCACAGGGCCGTTCGGGCGCTGTTTCGAGTTTTCACCCTCTAACGCCATTTTTTAAGCCTAAGTGTGGAAATAAGCAAATTACCGTCGTAGTCTCAAATCGGGACACCCGCGGCTGCGGGGTCAGTTCCTACGAGTTACGTTGGTCCCGTGGGAGTTGTTGGTGCCACCCACGGAGCCGTTCAGGGCTGTTTCGAGTTCTCACCCTCTAACGCCATGTTTTTAAGCCTAAGTGTGGAAATAAGCAAATTACCGTCGTACTCTCAAACTGGGACATCCGCGGCTGCGGGGTAAGTTCCTACGAGTTATGTTGGTCCCGTGGGAGGTGTTGGCACCACCCACTGGGCCGTTCGGGGGTTGTTTCGAGTTGTCACCCTCTAACGCCATGTTTTTAAGCCTAAGTGTGGAAATAAGCAAATTACCGTCGTACTCTCAAACCGGGACACCCGCGGCTGCGGTGTCAGTTCCTACGAGTTACGTTGGTACCGTGGGAGGTGTTGGTGCCATCCACGGGGCCGTTCGGGGGCTGTTTCGAGTTCTCACCCTCTAACGCCCAGTTTTCAAGCCTAAGTGTGGAAATATGCAAATTACCGCCGTACTCTCAAACCGGGACACCCGCGGCTGCGGGGTCAGTTCCTACGAGTTATGTTGGTCCCGTGGGAGGTGTTGGTGCCACCCACGGGGCCGTTCGGGGGCTGTTTCGAGTTCTCACCCTCTAACGCCATGTTTCCAAGCCTAAGTGTGGAAATAAGCAAATTACCGTCGTACTCTCAAACCGGGACACCCGCGGCTGCGGGGTCAGTTCCTACGAGTTACGTTGGTCCCGTGGGAGGTGTTGGTGCCACCCACGGGACCGTTCGGGGGCTGTTTCGAGTTCTCATCCTCTAACGCCCTGTTTTCAAGCCTAAGTGTGGAAATATGCAAATTACTGTCGTACTCTCAAACCGGGACACCCGCGGCTGCGGGGTCAGTTTCTACGAGTTATGTTGGTCCCTTGGGAGGTGTTGGTGCCACCCACGGGGCCGTTCGGGGGCTGTTTCGAGTTCTCACCCTCTAACGCCATGTTTTCAAGCCTAAGTGTGGAAATAAGGAAATTACCGTCGTACTCTCAAACCGGGACACCCGCGGCTGCGGAGTCAGTTCCTACGAGTTACGTTGGTCCCGTGGGAGGTGTTGGTGCCACCCACGGGACCGTTCGGGGGCTATTTCGAGTTCTCACCCTCTAACTCCCTGTTTTTAAGCCAAAGTGTGGAAATAAGCAAATAACTGTCGTACTCTCAAATCGGGAGACCCGCGGCTGCGGGGTCAGTTCCTACGGGTTACGTTGGTCCCGTGGGAGGTGTTGGTGCCACCCACGGGGCCGTTCGGGGGCTGTTTCGAGTTCTCACCCTTTAACGCCATGTTTTTAAGCCTAAGTGTGGAAATAAGCAAATTACTGTCGTACTCTCAAACCGGGAGACCCGCGGCTGCGGGGTCAGTTCCTACAAGTTATGTTGGTCCCGTGGGTGGTGGTGGTGCCACCCACGGGGTCGTTCGGGGGCTGTTTCGAGTTCTCACCCTCTAACGCCATGTTTTTAAGCCTAAGTGTGGAAATAAGCAAATTACCATCGTACTCTCAAATCGGGAGACCCGCGGCTGCGGGGTCAGTTCCTACGAGTTACGTTGGTCCCGTGGGACGTGTTGGTGCCACCCACGGGGCCGTTCGGGAGCTATTTCGAGTTCTCACCCTCTAACGCCCTGTTTTCAAGCCTAAGTGTGGAAATATGCAAATTACCGTCGTACTCTCAAACCGGGACACCCGCGGCTGCGGGGTCAGTTCCTACGAGTTATGTTGGTCCCGTGGGAGGTGTTGGTGCCATCCACGGGGCCGTTCGGGGGCTGTTTCGAGTTGTCACCCTCTAACGCCATGTTTTCAAGCCTAAGTGTGGAAATAAGAAAATTACCATCGTACTCTCAAACCGGGACACCCGTGGCTGCGGGGTCAGTTCCTACGAGTTACGTTGGTCCTGTGGGAGGTGTTGGTGCCACCCACGGGGCCGTTCGGGGGCTGTTTCGAGTTCTCACCCTCTAACGCCATGTTTTTAAGCCTAAGTGTGAAAATAAGCAAATTACCGTCGTACTCTCAAACCGGGACACCCGCGGCTGCGGGGTCAGTTCCTACGAGTTACGTTGGTCCCGTGGGAGGTGTTGGTGCCACCCACGGGACCGTCCGGGGGCTGTTTCGAGTTCTCACCCTCTAACGCCATGTTTTTAAGCCTAAGTGTGGAAATAAGCAAATTACTGTCGTACTCTCAAACCGGGAGACCCGTGGCTGTGGGGTCAGTTCCTACGAGTTACGTCGGTCCCGTGGGAGGTGTTGGTGCCACCCACGGGGCCGTTCGGGGGCTGTGTCGAGTTCTCACCCTTTAACGCCATGTTTTTAAGCCTAAGTGTGGAAATATGCAAATTACCGTCGTACTCTCAAACCGGGACACCCGCGGCTGCGGGGTTAGTTCCTACGAGTTATGTTGGTCCCGTGGGAGGTGTTGGTGCCATCCACAGGGCCGTTCGGGGGCTGTTTCGAGTTCTCACCCTCTAACGCCATGTTTTCAAGCCTAAGTGTGGAAATAAGCAAATTACCATCGTACTCTCAAACCGGGACACCCGTGGCTGCGGGGTCAGTTCCTACGAGTTACGTTGGTCCCGTGGGAGGTGTTGGTGCCACCCACGGGGCCGTTCGGGGGCTGTTTCGAGTTCTCACCCTCTAACGCCATGTTTTTAAGCCTAAGTGTGAAAATAAGCAAATTACCGTCGTACTCTCAAACCGGGACACCCGCGGCTGCGGGGTCAGTTCCTACGAGTTACGTTGGTCCCGTGGGAGGTGTTGGTGCCACCCACGGGACCGTCCGGGGGCTATTTCGAGTTCTCACCCTCTAACGCCATGTTTTTAAGCCTATGTGTGGAAATAAGCAAATTACTGTCGAACTCTCAAACCGGGAGACCCGTGGCTGTGGGGTCAGTTCCTACGAGTTACGTCGGTCCCGTGGGAGGTGTTGGTGCCACCCACGGGGCCGTTCGGGGGCTGTTTCGAGTTCTCACCCTCTAACGCCATGTTTTTAAGCCTAAGTGTGGAAATAACCAAATTACTGTCGTACTCTCAAACCGGGAGACCCGCGGCTGCGGGGTCAGTTCCTACAAGTTACGTTGGTCCCGTGGGTTGTGGTGGTGCCACCCACGGGGTCGTTCGGGGGCTGTTTCGAGTTCTCACCCTCTAACGCCATGTTTTTAAGCCTAAGTGTGGAAATAAGCAAATTACCATCGTGCTCTCAAATCGGGAGACCCGCGGCTGCGGGGTCAGTTCCTACGAGTTACGTTGGTCCCGTGGGACGTGTTGGTGCCACCCACGGGGCCGTTCGGGGGCTATTTCGAGTTCTCACCCTCTAACGCCCTGTTTTCAAGCCTAAGTGTGGAAATATGCAAATTACCGTCGTACTCTCAAACCGGGACACCCGCGGCTGCGGGGTTAGTTCCTACGAGTTATGTTGGTCCCGTGGGAGGTGTTGGTGCCATCCACAGGGCCGTTCGGGGGCTGTTTCGAGTTCTCACCCTCTAACGCCATGTTTTCAAGCCTAAGTGTGGAAATAAGCAAATTACCATCGTACTCTCAAACCGGGACACCCGTGGCTGCGGGGTCAGTTCCTACGAGTTACGTTGGTCCCGTGGGAGGTGTTGGTGCCACCCACGGGGCCGTTCGGGGGCTGTTTCGAGTTCTCACCCTCTAACGCCATGTTTTTAAGCCTAAGTGTGAAAATAAGCAAATTACCGTCGTACTCTCAAACCGGGACACCCGCGGCTGCGGGGTCAGTTCCTACGAGTTACGTTCGTCCCGTGGGAGGTGTTGGTGCCACCCACGGGACCGTCCGGGGGCTATTTCGAGTTCTCACCCTCTAACGCCATGTTTTTAAGCCTATGTGTGGAAATAAGCAAATTACTGTCGAACTCTCAAACCGGGAGACCCGTGGCTGTGGGGTCAGTTCCTACGAGTTACGTCGGTCCCGTGGGAGGTGTTGGTGCCACCCACGGGGCCGTTCGGGGGCTGTTTCGAGTTCTCACCCTCTAACACCATATTTTTATGCCTAAGTGTGGAAATAAGCAAATTACCGTCGTACTCTCAAACCGGGACAACCACAACTGCGGGGTCAGTTCCTACGAGTTACGTTGGTCCCGTGGGAGGTGTTGGTGCCACCCACAGGGCCGTTCGGGCGCTGTTTCGAGTTTTCACCCTCTAACGCCATTTTTTAAGCCTAAGTGTGGAAATAAGCAAATTACCGTCGTAGTCTCAAATCGGGACACCCGCGGCTGCGGGGTCAGTTCCTACGAGTTACGTTGGTCCCGTGGGAGTTGTTGGTGCCACCCACGGAGCCGTTCAGGGCTGTTTCGAGTTCTCACCCTCTAACGCCATGTTTTTAAGCCTAAGTGTGGAAATAAGCAAATTACCGTCGTACTCTCAAACTGGGACATCCGCGGCTGCGGGGTAAGTTCCTACGAGTTATGTTGGTCCCGTGGGAGGTGTTGGCACCACCCACTGGGCCGTTCGGGGGTTGTTTCGAGTTGTCACCCTCTAACGCCATGTTTTTAAGCCTAAGTGTGGAAATAAGCAAATTACCGTCGTACTCTCAAACCGGGACACCCGCGGCTGCGGTGTCAGTTCCTACGAGTTACGTTGGTACCGTGGGAGGTGTTGGTGCCATCCACGGGGCCGTTCGGGGGCTGTTTCGAGTTCTCACCCTCTAACGCCCAGTTTTCAAGCCTAAGTGTGGAAATATGCAAATTACCGCCGTACTCTCAAACCGGGACACCCGCGGCTGCGGGGTCAGTTCCTACGAGTTATGTTGGTCCCGTGGGAGGTGTTGGTGCCACCCACGGGGCCGTTCGGGGGCTGTTTCGAGTTCTCACCCTCTAACGCCATGTTTCCAAGCCTAAGTGTGGAAATAAGTAAATTACCGTCGTACTCTCAAACCGGGACACCCGCGGCTGCGGGGTCAGTTCCTACGAGTTACGTTGGTCCCGTGGGAGGTGTTGGTGCCACCCACGGGACCGTTCGGGGGCTGTTTCGAGTTCTCATCCTCTAACGCCCTGTTTTCAAGCCTAAGTGTGGAAATATGCAAATTACTGTCGTACTCTCAAACCGGGACACCCGCGGCTGCGGGGTCAGTTTCTACGAGTTATGTTGGTCCCTTGGGAGGTGTTGGTGCCACCCACGGGGCCGTTCGGGGGCTGTTTCGAGTTCTCACCCTCTAACGCCATGTTTTCAAGCCTAAGTGTGGAAATAAGGAAATTACCGTCGTACTCTCAAACCGGGACACCCGCGGCTGCGGAGTCAGTTCCTACGAGTTACGTTGGTCCCGTGGGAGGTGTTGGTGCCACCCACGGGACCGTTCGGGGGCTATTTCGAGTTCTCACCCTCTAACTCCCTGTTTTTAAGCCAAAGTGTGGAAATAAGCAAATAACTGTCGTACTCTCAAATCGGGAGACCCGCGGCTGCGGGGTCAGTTCCTACGGGTTACGTTGGTCCCGTGGGAGGTGTTGGTGCCACCCACGGGGCCGTTCGGGGGCTGTTTCGAGTTCTCACCCTTTAACGCCATGTTTTTAAGCCTAAGTGTGGAAATAAGCAAATTACTGTCGTACTCTCAAACCGGGAGACCCGCGGCTGCGGGGTCAGTTCCTACAAGTTATGTTGGTCCCGTGGGTGGTGGTGGTGCCACCCACGGGGTCGTTCGGGGGCTGTTTCGAGTTCTCACCCTCTAACGCCATGTTTTTAAGCCTAAGTGTGGAAATAAGCAAATTACCATCGTACTCTCAAATCGGGAGACCCGCGGCTGCGGGGTCAGTTCCTACGAGTTACGTTGGTCCCGTGGGACGTGTTGGTGCCACCCACGGGGCCGTTCGGGAGCTATTTCGAGTTCTCACCCTCTAACGCCCTGTTTTCAAGCCTAAGTGTGGAAATATGCAAATTACCGTCGTACTCTCAAACCGGGACACCCGCGGCTGCGGGGTCAGTTCCTACGAGTTATGTTGGTCCCGTGGGAGGTGTTGGTGCCATCCACGGGGCCGTTCGGGGGCTGTTTCGAGTTGTCACCCTCTAACGCCATGTTTTCAAGCCTAAGTGTGGAAATAAGAAAATTACCATCGTACTCTCAAACCGGGACACCCGTGGCTGCGGGGTCAGTTCCTACGAGTTACGTTGGTCCTGTGGGAGGTGTTGGTGCCACCCACGGGGCCGTTCGGGGGCTGTTTCGAGTTCTCACCCTCTAACGCCATGTTTTTAAGCCTAAGTGCGAAAATAAGCAAATTACCGTCGTACTCTCAAACCGGGACACCCGCGGCTGCGGGGTCAGTTCCTACGAGTTACGTTGGTCCCGTGGGAGGTGTTGGTGCCACCCACGGGACCGTCCGGGGGCTGTTTTGAGTTCTCACCCTCTAACGCCATGTTTTTAAGCCTAAGTGTGGAAATAAGCAAATTACTGTCGTACTCTCAAACCGGGAGACCCGTGGCTGTGGGGTCAGTTCCTACGAGTTACGTCGGTCCCGTGGGAGGTGTTGGTGCCACCCACGGGGCCGTTCGGGGGCTGTGTCGAGTTCTCACCCTCTAACGCCATATTTTTATGCCTAAGTGTGGAAATAAGCAAATTACCGTCGTACTCTCAAACCGGGACAACCACAACTGCGGGGTCAGTTCCTACGAGTTACGTTGGTCCCGTGGGAGGTGTTGGTGCCACCCACAGGGCCGTTCGGGCGCTGTTTCGAGTTTTCACCCTCTAACGCCATTTTTTAAGCCTAAGTGTGGAAATAAGCAAATTACCGTCGTAGTCTCAAATCGGGACACCCGCGGCTGCGGGGTCAGTTCCTACGAGTTACGTTGGTCCCGTGGGAGTTGTTGGTGCCACCCACGGAGCCGTTCAGGGCTGTTTCGAGTTCTCACCCTCTAACGCCATGTTTTTAAGCCTAAGTGTGGAAATAAGCAAATTACCGTCGTACTCTCAAACTGGGACATCCGCGGCTGCAGGGTAAGTTCCTACGAGTTATGTTGGTCCCGTGGGAGGTGTTGGCGCCACCCACGGGGCCGTTCGGGGGTTGTTTCGAGTTGTCACCCTCTAACGCCATGTTTTTAAGCCTAAGTGTGGAAATAAGCAAATTACCGTCGTACTCTCAAACCGGGACACCCTCGGCTGCGGGGTCAGTTCCTACGAGTTACGTTGGTCCCGTGGGAGGTGTTGGTGCCATCCACGGGGCCGTTCGGGGGCTGTTTCGAGTTCTCACCCTCTAACGCCATATTTTAATGCCTAAGTGTGGAAATAAGCAAATTACCGTCGTACTCTCAAACCGGGAGACCCGCGGCTGCGGGGTCAGTTCCTACGAGTTACGTTGGTCCCGTGGGAGGTGTTGGTGCCACCCACGGGGCCGTTCGGGGGCTGTTTCGAGTTCTCACCCTCTAACGCCATATTTTATGCCTAAGTGTGGAAAGAAGCAAATTACCGTCGTACTCTCAAACCGGGACAACCACAACTGCGGGGTCAGTTCCTACGAGTTACGTTGGTCCCGTGGGAGGTGTTGGTGCCACCCAGAGGGCCGTTCGGGCGCTGCTTCGAGTTTTCACCCTCTAACGCCATTTTTTAAGCCTAAATGTGGAAATAAGCAAATTACCGTCGTACTCTCAAATCAGGACACCCGCGGCTGCGGGGTTAGTTCCTACGAGTTACGTTGGTCCCGTGGGAGGTGTTGGTGCCACCCACGGAGCCGTTCAGGGCTGTTTCGAGTTCTCACCCTCTAACGCCATGTTTTTAAGCCTAAGTGTGGAAATAAGCAAATTACCGTCGTACTCTCAAACTGGGACACCCGCGGCTGCGGGGTAAGTTCCTACGAGTTACGTTGGTCCCGTGGGAGGTGTTGGTGCCACCCACGGGACCGTTCGGGGGCTGTTTCGAGTTCTCACCCTCTAAGGCCCTGTTTTCAAGCCTAAGTGTGGAAATATGCAAATTACCGCCGTACTCTCAAACCGGGACACCCGCGGCTGCGGGGTCAGTTCCTACGAGTTACGTTGGTCCCGTGGGAGGTGTTGGTGCCACCCACGGGGCCGTTCGGGGGCTGTTTCGAGTTCTCACCCTCTAACGCCCTGTTTTCAAGCCTAAGTGTGGAAATAAGCAAATTACCGTCGTACTCTCAAACCGGGACACCCGCGGCTGCGGGGTCAGTTCCTACGAGTTACGTTGGTCCCGTGGGAGGTGTTGGTGCCACCCACGGGACCGTTCGGGGGCTGTTTCAAGTTCTCACCCTCTAACTCCCTGTTTTTAAGCCAAAGTGTGGAAATAAGCAAATAACTGTCGTACTCTCAAATCGGGAGACCCGCGGCTGCGGGGTCAGTTCCTACGGGTTACGTTGGTCCCGTGGGAGGTGTTGGTGCCACCCACGGTGCCGTTCGGGGGCTGTTTCGAGTTCTCACCCACTAACGCCATGTTTTTAAGCCTAAGTGTGGAAATAAGCAAATTACTGTCGTACTCTCAAACCGGGAGACCCGCGGCTGCGGGGTCAGTTCCTACAAGTTATGTTGGTCCCGTGGGTGGTGGTGGTGCCACCCACGGGGTCGTTCGGGGGCTGTTTCGAGTTCTCACCCTCTAACGCCATGTTTTTAAGCCTAAGTGTGGAAATAAGGAAATTACCATCGTACTCTCAAATCGGGAGACCCGCGGCTGCGGGGTCAGTTCCTACGAGTTACGTTGGTCCCGTGGGACGTGTTGGTGCCACCCACGGGGCCGTTCGGGAGCTATTTCGAGTTCTCACCCTCTAACGCCCTGTTTTCAAGCCTAAGTGTGGAAATATGCAAATTACCGTCGTACTCTCAAACCGGGACACCCGCGGCTGCGGGGTCAGTTCCTACGAGTTATGTTGGTCCCGTGGGAGGTGTTGGTGCCATCCACGGGGCCGTTCGGGGGCTGTTTCGAGTTGTCACCCTCTAACGCCATGTTTTCAAGCCTAAGTGTGGAAATAAGCAAATTCCCATCGTACTCTCAAACCCGGACACCCGTGGCTGCGGGGTCAGTTCCTACGAGTTACGTTGGTCCCGTGGGAGGTGTTGGTGCCACCCACGGGGCCGTTCGGGGGCTGTTTCGAGTTCTCACCCTCTAACGCCATGTTTTTAAGCCTAAGTGTGAAAATAAGCAAATTACCGTCGTACTCTCAAACCGGGACACCCGCGGCTGCGGGGTCAGTTCCTACGAGTTACGTTGGTCCCGTGGGAGGTGTTGGTGCCACCCACGGGACCGTCCGGGGGCTGTTTCGAGTTCTCACCCTCTAACGCCATGTTTTTAAGCCTAAGTGTGGAAATAAGCAAATTACTGTCGTACTCTCAAACCGGGAGACCCGTGGCTGTGGGGTCAGTTCCTACGAGTTACGTCGGTCCCGTGGGAGGTGTTGGTGCCACCCACGGGGCCGTTCGGGGGCTGTTTCGAGTTCTCACCCTCTAACGCCATATTTTTATGCCTAAGTGTGGAAATAAGCAAATTACCGTCGTACTCTCAAACTGGGACAACCACAACTGCGGGGTCAGTTCCTACGAGTTACGTTGGTCCCGTGGGAGGTGTTGGTGCCACCCACAGGGCCGTTCGGGCGCTGTTTCGAGTTTTCACCCTCTAACGCCATTTTTTAAGCCTAAGTGTGGAAATAAGCAAATTACCGTCGTAGTCTCAAATCGGGACACCCGCGGCTGCGGGGTCAGTTCCTACGAGTTACGTTGGTCCCGTGGGAGTTGTTGGTGCCACCCACGGAGCCGTTCAGGGCTGTTTCGAGTTCTCACCCTCTAACGCCATGTTTTTAAGCCTAAGTGTGGAAATAAGCAAATTACCGTCGTACTCTCAAACTGGGACATCCGCGGCTGCGGGGTAAGTTCCTACGAGTTATGTTGGTCCCGTGGGAGGTGTTGGCGCCACCCACGGGGCCGTTCGGGGGTTGTTTCGAGTTGTCACCCTCTAACGCCATGTTTTTATGCCTAAGTGTGGAAATAAGCAAATTACCGTCGTACTCTCAAACCGGGACACCCGCGGCTGCGGGGTCAGTTCCTACGAGTTACGTTGGTCCCGTGGGAGGTGTTGGTGCCACCCACGGGACCGTTCGGGGGCTGTTTCGAGTTCTCATCCTCTAACGCCCTGTTTTCAAGCCTAAGTGTGGAAATATGCAAATTACTGTCGTACTCTCAAACCGGGACACCCGCGGCTGCGGGGTCAGTTCCTACGAGTTACGTTGGTCCCGTGGGCGGTGTTGGTGCCACCCACGGAGCCGTTCAGGGCTGTTTCGAGTTCTCACCCTCTAACGCCATGTTTTTAAGCCTAAGTGTGAAAATACGCAAATTACCGTCGTACTCTCAAACTGGGACACCCGCGGCTGCGGGGTAAGTTCCTACGAGTTACGTTGGTCCCGTGGGACGTGTTGGCGCCACCCACGGGGCCGTTCGGGGGTTGTTTCGAGTTGTCACCCTCTAACGCCATGTTTTTAAGCCTAAGTGTGGAAATAAGCAAATTACCGTCGTACTCTCAAACCGGGACACCCGCGGCTGCGGGGTCAGTTCCTACGAGTTACGTTGGTCCCGTGGGAGGTGTTGGTGCCATCCACGGGGCCGTTCAGGGGCTGTTTCGAGTTCTCACCCTCTAACGCCATGTTTTTAAGACTAAGTGTGGAAATAAGCAAATTACCATCGTACTCTCAAACCGGGACACCCGCGGCTGCGGGGTCAGTTCCTACGAGTTACGTTGTTCCCGTGGGAGGAGTTGGTGCCACCCACGTGACCGTTCGGGGGCTGTTTCGAGTCTCACCCTCTAACTCCCTGTTTTTAAGCCAAAGTTTGGAAATAAGCAAATAACTGTCGTACTCTCAAATCGGGAGACCCGCGGCTGCGGGGTCAGTTCCTACGGGTTACGTTGGTCCCGTGGGAGGTGTTGGTGACACCCACGGGGCCGTTCGGGGGCTGTTTCGAGTTCTCACCCTCTAACGCCATGTTTTTAAGCCTAAGTGTGGAAATAAGCAAATTACTGTCGTACTCTCAAACCGGGAGACCCGCGGCTGCGGGGTCAGTTCCTACGAGTTACGTTGGTCCCGTGGGTGGTGTTGGTGCCACCCACGGGGTCGTTCGGGTGCTGTTTCGAGTTCTCACCCTCTAACGCCATGATTTTAAGCCTAAGTGTGGAAATAAGCAAATTACCATCGTACTCTCAAACCGGGACACCCGTGGCTGCGGGGCAGTTCCTACGAGTTACGTTGGTCCCGTGGGAGGTGTTGGTGCCACCCACGGGGCCGTTCGGGGGCTGTTTCGAGTTCTCACCCTCTAACGCCTTGTTTTCAAGCCTAAGTGTGGAAATAAGCAAATTACCGTCGTACTCTCAAACCGGGAGACCCATGGCTGCGGGGTCAGTTCCTACGAGTTACGTTGGTCCCGTGGGAGGTGTTGGTGCCACCCACAGGGCCGTTCGGGCGCTGCTTCGAGTTTTCACCCTCTAACGCCATTTTTTAAGCCTAAGTGTGGAAATAAACAAATTACCGTTGTACTCTCAAATCGGGACACCCGCGGCTGCGGGGTCAGTTCCTACGAGTTACGTTGGTCCCGTGGGCGGTGTTGGTGCCACCCACGGAGCCGTTCAGGGCTGTTTCGAGTTCTCACCCTCTAACGCCATGTTTTTAAGCCTAAGTGTGAAAATACGCAAATTACCGTCGTACTCTCAAACTGGGACACCCGCGGCTGCGGGGTAAGTTCCTACGAGTTACGTTGGTCCCGTGGGACGTGTTGGCGCCACCCACGGGGCCGTTCGGGGGTTGTTTCGAGTTGTCACCCTCTAACGCCATGTTTTTAAGCCTAAGTGTGGAAATAAGCAAATTACCGTCGTACTCTCAAACCGGGACACCCGCGGCTGCGGGGTCAGTTCCTACGAGTTACGTTGGTCCCGTGGGAGGTGTTGGTGCCATCCACGGGGCCGTTCAGGGGCTGTTTCGAGTTCTCACCCTCTAACGCCATGTTTTTAAGACTAAGTGTGGAAATAAGCAAATTACCATCGTACTCTCAAACCGGGACACCCGCGGCTGCGGGGTCAGTTCCTACGAGTTACGTTGTTCCCGTGGGAGGTGTTGGTGCCACCCACGGGGCCGTTTGGGGGCTGTTTCGAGTTCTCACCCTCTAACGCCATGTTTTTAAGCCTAAGTGTGGAAATAAGCAAATTACTGTCGTACTCTCAAACCGGGACACCCGCGGCTGCGGGGTCAGTTCCTACGAGTTACGTTGGTCCCGTGGGAGGTGTTGGTGCCACCCACGGGGCCGTTCGGGGGCTGTTTCGAGTTCTCACCCTCTAACGCCCTGTTTTCAAGCCTAAGTGTGGAAATATGCAAATTACCGCCGTACTCTCAAACCGGGACACCCGCGGCTGCGGGGTCAGTTCCTACGAGTTATGTTGGTCCCGTGGGAGGTGTTGGTGCCACCCACGGGGCCGTTCGGGGGATGTTTCGAGTTCTCACCCTCTAACGCCATGTTTCCAAGCCTAAGTGTGGAAATAAGCAAATTACCGTCGTACTCCCAAACCTGGACACCCGCGGCTGCGGGGTCAGTTCCTACGAGTTACGTTCGTCCCGTGGGAGGTGTTGGTGCCACCCACGGGACCGTTCGGGGGCTGTTTCGAGTTCTCACCCTCTAACGCCATGTTTTTAAGACTAAGTGTGGAAATAAGCAAATTACCATCGTACTCTCAAACCGGGACACCCGCGGCTGCGGGGTCAGTTCCTACGAGTTATGTTGGTCCCGTGGGAGGTGTTGGTGCCACCCACGGGGCCGTTCGGGGGCTATTTCGAGTTCTCACCCTCTAACGCCCTGTTTTCAAGCCTAAGTGTGGAAATATGCAAATTACCGTCGTACTCTCAAACCGGGACACCCGCGGCTGCGGGGTCAGTTCCTACGAGTTATGTTGGTCCCGTGGGAGGTGTTGGTGCCATCCACGGGGCCGTTCGGGGGCTGTTTCGAGTTCTCACCCTCTAACGCCATGTTTTCAAGCCTAAGTGTGGAAATAAGCAAATTACCATCGTACTCTCAAACCGGGACACCCGTGGCTGTGGGGTCAGTTCCTACGAGTTACGTTGGTCCCGTGGGAGGTGTTTGTGCCACCCACGGGGCCGTTCGGGGGCTGTTTCGAGTTCTCACCCTCTAACGCCATGTTTTTAAGCCTAAGTGTGAAAATAAGCAAATTACCGTCGTACTCTCAAACCGGGACACCCGCGGCTGCGGGGTCAGTTCCTACGAGTTACGTTGGTCCCGTGGGAGGTGTTGGTGCCACCCACGGGACCGTCCGGGGGCTGTTTCGAGTTCTCACCCTCTAACTCCCTGTTTTTAAGCCAAAGTGTGGAAATAAGCAAATAACTGTCGTACTCTCAAATCGGGAGACCCGCGGCTGCGGGGTCAGTTCCTACGGGTTACGTTGGTCCCGTGGGAGGTGTTGGTGCCACCCAAGGGGCCGTTCGGGGGCTGTTTCGAGTTCTCACCCTCTAACGCCATGTTTTTAAGCCTAAGTGTGGAAATAACCAAATTACTGTCGTACTCTCAAACCGGGAGACCCGCGGCTGCGGGGTCAGTTCCTACAAGTTACGTTGGTCCCGTGGGTGGTGGTGGTGCCACCCACGGGGTCGTTCGGGGGCTGTTTCGAGTTCTCACCCTCTAACGCCATGTTTTTAAGCCTAAGTGTGGAAATAAGCAAATTACCATCGTGCTCTCAAATCGGGAGACCCGCGGCTGCGGGGTCAGTTCCTACGAGTTACGTTAGTCCCGTGGGACGTGTTGGTGCCACCCACGGGGCCGTTCGGGGGCTATTTCGAGTTCTCACCCTCTAACGCCCTGTTTTCAAGCCTAAGTGTGGAAATATGCAAATTACCGTCGTACTCTCAAACCGGGACACCCGCGGCTGCGGGGTCAGTTCCTACGAGTTATGTTGGTCCCGTGGGAGGTGTTGGTGCCATCCACGGGGCCGTTCGGGGGCTGTTTCGAGTTGTCACCCTCTAACGCCATGTTTTCAAGCCCAAGTGTGGAAATAAGCAAATTACCATCGTACTCTCAAACCGGGACACCCGTGGCTGCGGGGTCAGTTCCTACGAGTTTCGTTGGTCCCGTGGGAGGTGTTTGTGCCACCCACGGGGCCGTTCGGGGGCTGTTTCGAGTTCTCACCCTCTAACGCCATGTTTTTAAGCCTAAGTGTGAAAATAAGAAAATTACCGTCGTACTCTCAAACCGGGACACCCGCGGCTGCGGGGTCAGTTCCTACGAGTTACGTTGGTCCCGTGGGAGGTGTTGGTGCCACCCACGGGACCGTCCGGGGGCTGTTTCGAGTTCTCACCCTCTAACGCCATGTTTTTAAGCCTATGTGTGGAAATAAGCAAATTACTGTCGTACTCTCAAACCGGGAGACCCGTGGCTGTGGGGTCAGTTCCTACGAGTTACGTCGGTCCCGTGGGAGGTGTTGGTGCCACCCACGGGGCCGTTCGGGGGCTGTTTCGAGTTCTCACCCTCTAACGCCATATTTTTATGCCTAAGTGTGGAAATAAGTAAATTACCGTCGTACTCTCAAACCGGGGCAACCACAACTGCGGGGTCAGTTCCTACGAGTTACGTTGGTCCCGTGGGAGGTGTTGGTGCCACCCACAGGGCCGTTCGGGCGCTGTTTCGAGTTTTCACCCTCTAACGCCATTTTTTAAGCCTAAGTGTGGAAATAAGCAAATTACCGTCGTAGTCTCAAATCGGGACACCCGCGGCTGCGGGGTCAGTTCCTACGAGTTACGTTGGTCCCGTGGGAGTTGTTGGTGCCACCCACGGAGCCGTTCAGGGCTGTTTCGAGTTCTCACCCTCTAACGCCATGTTTTTAAGCCTAAGTGTGGAAATAAGCAAATTACCGTCGTACTCTCAAACTGGGACATCCGCGGCTGCGGGGTAAGTTCCTACGAGTTATGTTGGTCCCGTGGGAGGTGTTGGCACCACCCACTGGGCCGTTCGGGGGTTGTTTCGAGTTGTCACCCTCTAACGCCATGTTTTTAAGCCTAAGTGTGGAAATAAGCAAATTACCGTCGTACTCTCAAACCGGGACACCCGCGGCTGCGGTGTCAGTTCCTACGAGTTACGTTGGTACCGTGGGAGGTGTTGGTGCCATCCACGGGGCCGTTCGGGGGCTGTTTCGAGTTCTCACCCTCTAACGCCCTGTTTTCAAGCCTAAGTGTGGAAATATGCAAATTACCGCCGTACTCTCAAACCGGGACACCCGCGGCTGCGGGGTCAGTTCCTACGAGTTATGTTGGTCCCGTGGGAGGTGTTGGTGCCACCCACGGGGCCGTTCGGGGGCTGTTTCGAGTTCTCACCCTCTAACGCCATGTTTCCAAGCCTAAGTGTGGAAATAAGCAAATTACCGTCGTACTCTCAAACCGGGACACCCGCGGCTGCGGGGTCAGTTCCTACGAGTTACGTTGGTCCCGTGGGAGGTGTTGGTGCCACCCACGGGACCGTTCGGGGGCTGTTTCGAGTTCTCATCCTCTAACGCCCTGTTTTCAAGCCTAAGTGTGGAAATATGCAAATTACTGTCGTACTCTCAAACCGGGACACCCGCGGCTGCGGGGTCAGTTCCTACGAGTTATGTTGGTCCCTTGGGAGGTGTTGGTGCCACCCACGGGGCCGTTCGGGGGCTGTTTCGAGTTCTCACCCTCTAACGCCATGTTTTCAAGCCTAAGTGTGGAAATAAGGAAATTACCGTCGTACTCTCAAACCGGGACACCCGCGGCTGCGGAGTCAGTTCCTACGAGTTACGTTGGTCCCGTGGGAGGTGTTGGTGCCACCCACGGGACCGTTCGGGGGCTATTTCGAGTTCTCACCCTCTAACTCCCTGTTTTTAAGCCAAAGTGTGGAAATAAGCAAATAACTGTCGTACTCTCAAATCGGGAGACCCGCGGCTGCGGGGTCAGTTCCTACGGGTTACGTTGGTCCCGTGGGAGGTGTTGGTGCCACCCACGGGGCCGTTCGGGGGCTGTTTCGAGTTCTCACCCTTTAACGCCATGTTTTTAAGCCTAAGTGTGGAAATAAGCAAATTACTGTCGTACTCTCAAACCGGGAGACCCGCGGCTGCGGGGTCAGTTCCTACAAGTTATGTTGGTCCCGTGGGTGGTGGTGGTGCCACCCACGGGGTCGTTCGGGGGCTGTTTCGAGTTCTCACCCTCTAACGCCATGTTTTTAAGCCTAAGTGTGGAAATAAGCAAATTACCGTCGTACTCTCAAACCGGGACACCCGCGGCTGCGGGGTCAGTTCCTACGAGTTACGTTGGTCCCGTGGGAGGTGTTGGTGCCACCCACGGGGCCGTTCGGGGGCTGTTTCGAGTTCTCACCCTCTAACGCCATGTTTTTAAGCCTAAGTGTGAAAATAAGCAAATTACCGTCGTACTCTCAAACCGGGACACCCGCGGCTGCGGGGTCAGTTCCTACGAGTTACGTTGGTCCTGTGGGAGGTGTTGGTGCCACCCACGGGGCCGTTCGGGGGCTGTTTCGAGTTCTCACCCTCTAACGCCATGTTTTTAAGCCTAAGTGTGAAAATAAGCAAATTACCGTCGTACTCTCAAACCGGGACACCCGCGGCTGCGGGGTCAGTTCCTACGAGTTACGTTGGTCCCGTGGGAGGTGTTGGTGCCACCCACGGGACCGTCCGGGGGCTGTTTCGAGTTCTCACCCTCTAACGCCATGTTTTTAAGCCTAAGTGTGGAAATAAGCAAATTACTGTCGTACTCTCAAACCGGGAGACCCGTGGCTGTGGGGTCAGTTCCTACGAGTTACGTCGGTCCCGTGGGAGGTGTTGGTGCCACCCACGGGGCCGTTCGGGGGCTGTGTCGAGTTCTCACCCTCTAACGCCATATTTTTATGCCTAAGTGTGGAAATAAGCAAATTACCGTCGTACTCTCAAACCGGGACAACCACAACTGCGGGGTCAGTTCCTACGAGTTACGTTGGTCCCGTGGGAGGTGTTGGTGCCACCCACAGGGCCGTTCGGGCGCTGTTTCGAGTTTTCACCCTCTAACGCCATTTTTTAAGCCTAAGTGTGGAAATAAGCAAATTACCGTCGTAGTCTCAAATCGGGACACCCGCGGCTGCGGGGTCAGTTCCTACGAGTTACGTTGGTCCCGTGGGAGTTGTTGGTGCCACCCACGGAGCCGTTCAGGGCTGTTTCGAGTTCTCACCCTCTAACGCCATGTTTTTAAGCCTAAGTGTGGAAATAAGCAAATTACCGTCGTACTCTCAAACTGGGACATCCGCGGCTGCAGGGTAAGTTCCTACGAGTTATGTTGGTCCCGTGGGAGGTGTTGGTGCCACCCACGGGGCCGTTCGGGGGTTGTTTCGAGTTGTCACCCTCTAACGCCATGTTTTTAAGCCTAAGTGTGGAAATAAGCAAATTACCGTCGTACTCTCAAACCGGGACACCCTCGGCTGCGGGGTCAGTTCCTACGAGTTACGTTGGTCCCGTGGGAGGTGTTGGTGCCATCCACGGGGCCGTTCGGGGGCTGTTTCGAGTTCTCAGCCTCTAACGCCATATTTTAATGCCTAAGTGTGGAAATAAGCAAATTACCGTCGTACTCTCAAACCGGGAGACCCGCGGCTGCGGGGTCAGTTCCTACGAGTTACGTTGGTCCCGTGGGAGGTGTTGGTGCCACCCACGGGGCCGTTCGGGGGCTGTTTCGAGTTCTCACCCTCTAACGCCATATTTTATGCCTAAGTGTGGAAATAAGCAAATTACCGTCGTACTCTCAAACCGGGACAACCACAACTGCGGGGTCAGTTCCTACGAGTTACGTTGGTCCCGTGGGAGGTGTTGGTGCCACCCACAGGGCCGTTCGGGCGCTGCTTCGAGTTTTCACCCTCTAACGCCATTTTTTAAGCCTAAATGTGGAAATAAGCAAATTACCATCGTACTCTCAAATCAGGACACCCGCGGCTGCGGGGTTAGTTCCTACGAGTTACGTTGGTCCCGTGGGAGGTGTTGGTGCCACCCACGGAGCCGTTCAGGGCTGTTTCGAGTTCTCACCCTCTAACGCCATGTTTTTAAGCCTAAGTGTGGAAATAAGCAAATTACCGTCGTACTCTCAAACTGGGACACCCGCGGCTGCGGGGTAAGTTCCTACGAGTTACGTTGGTCCCGTGGGAGGTGTTGGTGCCACCCACGGGACCGTTCGGGGGTTGTTTCGAGTTCTCACCCTCTAACGCCCTGTTTTCAAGCCTAAGTGTGGAAATATGCAAATTACCGCCGTACTCTCAAACCGGGACACCCGCGGCTGCGGGGTCAGTTCCTACGAGTTACGTTGGTCCCGTGGGAGGTGTTGGTGCCACCCACGGGACCGTTCGGGGGCTGTTTCGAGTTCTCACCCTCTAACGCCCTGTTTTCAAGTCTATGTGTGGAAATATGCAAATAACTGTCGTACTCTCAAATCGGGAGGCCCGCGGCTGCGGGGTCAGTTCCTACGGGTTACGTTGGTCCCGTGGGAGGTGTTGGTGCCACCCACGGGGCCGTTCGGGGGTTTTTTCGAGTTCTCACCCTCTAACGCCATGTTTTCAAGCCTAAGTGTGGAAATAAGCAAATTACCGTCGTACTCTCAAACCGGGACACCCGCGGCTGCGGGGTCAGTTCCTACGAGTTACGTTGGTCCCGTGGGAGGTGTTGGTGCCACCCACGGGACCGTTCGGGGGCTGTTTCAAGTTCTCACCCTCTAACTCCCTGTTTTTAAGCCAAAGTGTGGAAATAAGCAAATAACTGTCGTACTCTCAAATCGGGAGACCCGCGGCTGCGGGGTCAGTTCCTACGGGTTACGTTGGTCCCGTGGGAGGTGTTGGTGCCACCCACGGTGCCGTTCGGGGGCTGTTTCGAGTTCTCACCCACTAACGCCATGTTTTTAAGCCTAAGTGTGGAAATAAGCAAATTACTGTCGTACTCTCAAACCGGGAGACCCGCGGCTGCGGGGTCAGTTCCTACAAGTTATGTTGGTCCCGTGGGTGGTGGTGGTGCCACCCACGGGGTCGTTCGGGGGCTGTTTCGAGTTCTCACCCTCTAACGCCATGTTTTTAAGCCTAAGTGTGGAAATAAGGAAATTACCATCGTACTCTCAAATCGGGAGACCCGCGGCTGCGGGGTCAGTTCCTACGAGTTACGTTGGTCCCGTGGGACGTGTTGGTGCCACCCACGGGGCCGTTCGGGAGCTATTTCGAGTTCTCACCCTCTAACGCCCTGTTTTCAAGCCTAAGTGTGGAAATATGCAAATTACCGTCGTACTCTCAAACCGGGACACCCGCGGCTGCGGGGTCAGTTCCTACGAGTTATGTTGGTCCCGTGGGAGGTGTTGGTGCCATCCACGGGGCCGTTCGGGGGCTGTTTCGAGTTGTCACCCTCTAACGCCATGTTTTCAAGCCTAAGTGTGGAAATAAGCAAATTCCCATCGTACTCTCAAACCGGGACACCCGTGGCTGCGGGGTCAGTTCCTACGAGTTACGTTGGTCCCGTGGGAGGTGTTGGTGCCACCCACGGGGCCGTTCGGGGGCTGTTTCGAGTTCTCACCCTCTAACGCCATGTTTTTAAGCCTAAGTGTGAAAATAAGCAAATTACCGTCGTACTCTCAAACCGGGACACCCGCGGCTGCGGGGTCAGTTCCTACGAGTTACGTTGGTCCCGTGGGAGGTGTTGGTGCCACCCACGGGACCTTCCGGGGGCTGTTTCGAGTTCTCACCCTCTAACGCCATGTTTTTAAGCCTAAGTGTGGAAATAAGCAAATTACTGTCGTACTCTCAAACCGGGAGACCCGTGGCTGTGGGGTCAGTTCCTACGAGTTACGTCGGTCCCGTGGGAGGTGTTGGTGCCACCCACGGGGCCGTTCGGGGGCTGTTTCGAGTTCTCACCCTCTAACGCTATATTTTTATGCCTAAGTGTGGAAATAAGCAAATTACCGTCGTACTCTCTAACCGGGACAACCACAACTGCGGGGTCAGTTCCTACGAGTTACGTTGGTCCCGTGGGAGGTGTTGGTGCCACCCACAGGGCCGTTCGGGCGCTGTTTCGAGTTTTCACCCTCTAACGCCATTTTTTAAGGCTAAGTGTGGAAATAAGCAAATTACCGTCGTAGTCTCAAATCGGGACACCCGCGGCTGCGGGGTCAGTTCCTACGAGTTACGTTGGTCCCGTGGGAGTTGTTGGTGCCACCCACGGAGCCGTTCAGGGCTGTTTCGAGTTCTCACCCTCTAACGCCATGTTTTTAAGCCTAAGTGTAGAAATAAGCAAATTACCGTCGTACTCTCAAACTGGGACATCCGCGGCTGCGGGGTAAGTTCCTACGAGTTATGTTGGTCCCGTGGGAGGTGTTGGCGCCACCCACGGGGCCGTTCGGGGGTTGTTTCGAGTTGTCACCCTCTAACGCCATGTTTTTATGCCTAAGTGTGGAAATAAGCAAATTACCGTCGTACTCTCAAACCGGGACACCCGCGGCTGCGGGGTCAGTTCCTACGAGTTACGTTGGTCCCGTGGGAGGTGTTGGTGCCACCCACGGGACCGTTCGGGGGCTGTTTCGAGTTCTCATCCTCTAACGCCCTGTTTTCAAGCCTAAGTGTGGAAATATGCAAATTACTGTCGTACTCTCAAACCGGGACACCCGCGGCTGCGGGGTCAGTTCCTACGAGTTACGTTGGTCCCGTGGGCGGTGTTGGTGCCACCCACGGAGCCGTTCAGGGCTGTTTCGAGTTCTCACCCTCTAACGCCATGTTTTTAAGCCTAAGTGTGAAAATACGCAAATTACCGTCGTACTCTCAAACTGGGACACCCGCGGCTGCGGGGTAAGTTCCTACTAGTTACGTTGGTCCCGTGGGACGTGTTGGCGCCACCCACGGGGCCGTTCGGGGGTTGTTTCGAGTTGTCACCCTCTAACGCCATGTTTTTAAGCCTAAGTGTGGAAATAAGCAAATTACCGTCGTACTCTCAAACCGGGACACCCGCGGCTGCGGGGTCAGTTCCTACGAGTTACGTTGGTCCCGTGGGAGGTGTTGGTGCCATCCACGGGGCCGTTCAGGGGCTGTTTCGAGTTCTCACCCTCTAACGCCATGTTTTTAAGACTAAGTGTGGAAATAAGCAAATTACCATCGTACTCTCAAACCGGGACACCCGCGGCTGCGGGGTCAGTTCCTACGAGTTACGTTGTTCCCGTGGGAGGAGTTGGTGCCACCCACGTGACCGTTCGGGGGCTGTTTCGAGTCTCACCCTCTAACTCCCTGTTTTTAAGCCAAAGTTTGGAAATAAGCAAATAACTGTCGTACTCTCAAATCGGGAGACCCGCGGCTGCGGGGTCAGTTCCTACGGGTTACGTTGGTCCCGTGGGAGGTGTTGGTGACACCCACGGGGCCGTTCGGGGGCTGTTTCGAGTTCTCACCCTCTAACGCCATGTTTTTAAGCCTAAGTGTGGAAATAAGCAAATTACTGTCGTACTCTCAAACCGGGAGACCCGCGGCTGCGGGGTCAGTTCCTACGAGTTACGTTGGTCCCGTGGGTGGTGTTGGTGCCACCCACGGGGTCGTTCGGGTGCTGTTTCGAGTTCTCACCCTCTAACGCCATGTTTTTAAGCCTAAGTGTGGAAATAAGCAAATTACCATCGTACTCTCAAACCGGGACACCCGTGGCTGCGGGGCAGTTCCTACGAGTTACGTTGGTCCCGTGGGAGGTGTTGGTGCCACCCACGGGGCCGTTCGGGGGCTGTTTCGAGTTCTCCCCCTCTAACGCCTTGTTTTCAAGCCTAAGTGTGGAAATAAGCAAATTACCGTCGTACTCTCAAACCGGGAGACCCATGGCTGCGGGGTCAGTTCCTACGAGTTACGTTGGTCCCGTGGGAGGTGTTGGTGCCACCCACAGGGCCGTTCGGGCGCTGCTTCGAGTTTTCACCCTCTAACGCCATTTTTTAAGCCTAAGTGTGGAAATAAACAAATTACCGTCGTACTCTCAAATCGGGACACCCGCGGCTGCGGGGTCAGTTCCTACGAGTTACGTTGGTCCCGTGGGCGGTGTTGGTGCCACCCACGGAGCCGTTCAGGGCTGTTTCGAGTTCTCACCCTCTAACGCCATGTTTTTAAGCCTAAGTGTGAAAATACGCAAATTACCGTCGTACTCTCAAACTGGGACACCCGCGGCTGCGGGGTAAGTTCCTACGAGTTACGTTGGTCCCGTGGGACGTGTTGGCGCCACCCACGGGGCCGTTCGGGGGTTGTTTCGAGTTGTCACCCTCTAACGCCATGTTTTTAAGCCTAAGTGTGGAAATAAGCAAATTACCGTCGTACTCTCAAACCGGGACACCCGCGGCTGCGGGGTCAGTTCCTACGAGTTACGTTGGTCCCGTGGGAGGTGTTGGTGCCATCCACGGGGCCGTTCAGGGGCTGTTTCGAGTTCTCACCCTCTAACGCCATGTTTTTAAGACTAAGTGTGGAAATAAGCAAATTACCATCGTACTCTCAAACCGGGACACCCGCGGCTGCGGGGTCAGTTCCTACGAGTTACGTTGTTCCCGTGGGAGGTGTTGGTGCCACCCACGGGGCCGTTTGGGGGCTGTTTCGAGTTCTCACCCTCTAACGCCATGTTTTTAAGCCTAAGTGTGGAAATAAGCAAATTACTGTCGTACTCTCAAACCGGGACACCCGCGGCTGCGGGGTCAGTTCCTACGAGTTACGTTGGTCCCGTGGGAGGTGTTGGTGCCACCCACGGGGCCGTTCGGGGGCTGTTTCGAGTTCTCACCCTCTAACGCCCTGTGTTTCAAGCCTAAGTGTGGAAATATGCAAATTACCGCCGTACTCTCAAACCGGGACACCCGCGGCTGCGGGGTCAGTTCCTACGAGTTATGTTGGTCCCGTGGGAGGTGTTGGTGCCACCCACGGGGCCGTTCGGGGGATGTTTCGAGTTCTCACCCTCTAACGCCATGTTTCCAAGCCTAAGTGTGGAAATAAGCAAATTACCGTCGTACTCTCAAACCTGGACACCCGCGGCTGCGGGGTCAGTTCCTACGAGTTACGTTCGTCCCGTGGGAGGTGTTGGTGCCACCCACGGGACCGTTCGGGGGCTGTTTCGAGTTCTCACCCTCTAACGCCATGTTTTTAAGACTAAGTGTGGAAATAAGCAAATTACCATCGTACTCTCAAACCGGGACACCCGCGGCTGCGGGGTCAGTTCCTACGAGGTATGTTGGTCCCGTGGGAGGTGTTGGTGCCACCCACGGGGCCGTTCGGGGGCTATTTCGAGTTCTCACCCTCTAACGCCCTGTTTTCAAGCCTAAGTGTGGAAATATGCAAATTACCGTCGTACTCTCAAACCGGGACACCCGCGGCTGCGGGGTCAGTTCCTACGAGTTATGTTGGTCCCGTGGGAGGTGTTGGTGCCATCCACGGGGCCGTTCGGGGGCTGTTTCGAGTTCTCACCCTCTAACGCCATGTTTTCAAGCCTAAGTGTGGAAATAAGCAAATTACCATCGTACTCTCAAACCGGGACACCCGTGGCTGCGGGGTCAGTTCCTACGAGTTACGTTGGTCCCGTGGGAGGTGTTTGTGCCACCCACGGGGCCGTTCGGGGGCTGTTTCGAGTTCTCACCCTCTAACGCCATGTTTTTAAGCCTAAGTGTGAAAATAAGCAAATTACCGTCGTACTCTCAAACCGGGACACCCGCGGCTGCGGGGTCAGTTCCTACGAGTTACGTTGGTCCCGTGGGAGGTGTTGGTGCCACCCACGGGACCGTCCGGGGGCTGTTTCGAGTTCTCACCCTCTAACTCCCTGTTTTTAAGCCAAAGTGTGGAAATAAGCAAATAACTGTCGTACTCTCAAATCGGGAGACCCGCGGCTGCGGGGTCAGTTCCTACGGGTTACGTTGGTCCCGTGGGAGGTGTTGGTGCCACCCAAGGGGCCGTTCGGGGGCTGTTTCGAGTTCTCACCCTCTAACGCCATGTTTTTAAGCCTAAGTGTGGAAATAACCAAATTACTGTCGTACTCTCAAATCGGGAGACCCGCGGCTGCGGGGTCAGTTCCTACAAGTTACGTTGGTCCCGTGGGTGGTGGTGGTGCCACCCACGGGGTCGTTCGGGGGCTGTTTCGAGTTCTCACCCTCTAACGCCATGTTTTTAAGCCTAAGTGTGGAAATAAGCAAATTACCATCGTGCTCTCAAATCGGGAGACCCGCGGCTGCGGGGTCAGTTCCTACGAGTTACGTTAGTCCCGTGGGACGTGTTGGTGCCACCCACGGGGCCGTTCGGGGGCTATTTCGAGTTCTCACCCTCTAACGCCCTGTTTTCAAGCCTAAGTGTGGAAATATGCAAATTACAGTCGTACTCTCAAACCGGGACACCCGCGGCTGCGGGGTCAGTTCCTACGAGTTATGTTGGTCCCGTGGGAGGTGTTGGTGCCATCCACGGGGCCGTTCGGGGGCTGTTTCGAGTTCTCACCCTCTAACGCCATGTTTTCAAGCCTAAGTGTGGAAATAAGCAAATTACCATCGTACTCTCAAACCGGGACACCCGTGGCTGCGGGGTCAGTTCCTACGAGTTTCGTTGGTCCCGTGGGAGGTGTTTGTGCCACCCACGGGGCCGTTCGGGGGCTGTTTCGAGTTCTCACCCTCTAACGCCATGTTTTTAAGCCTAAGTGTGAAAATAAGCAAATTACCGTCGTACTCTCAAACCGGGACACCCGCGGCTGCGGGGTCAGTTCCCACGAGTTACGTTGGTCCCGTGGGAGGTGTTGGTGCCACCCACGGGACCGTCCGGGGGCTGTTTCGAGTTCTCACCCTCTAACGCCATGTTTTTAAGCCTATGTGTGGAAATAAGCAAATTACTGTCGTACTCTCAAACCGGGAGACCCGTGGCTGTGGGGTCAGTTCCTACGAGTTACGTCGGTCCCGTGGGAGGTGCCCGTGGGAGGTGTATGTGCCGCCCACAGGGCCGTTCGGGCGCTGTTTCGAGTTTTCACCCTCTAACGCCATTATTTAAGCCTAAGTGTGGAAATAAGCAAATTACCGTCGTACTCTCAAATCGGGACACGCGCGGCTGCGGGGTCAGTTCCTACGAGTTACGTTGGTCCCGTGGGAGGTGTTGGTGCCACCCACGGAGCCGTTCAGGGCTGTTTCGAGTTCTCACCCTCTAACCCCATGTTTTTAAGCCTAAGTGTGGAAATAAGCAAATTACCGTCGTACGCTCAAACTGGGACACCCGCGGCTGCGGGGTAAGTTCCTACGAGTTACGTTGGTCCCGTGGGAGGTGTTGGCGCCACCCACGGGGCCGTTCGGGGGTTGTTTCGAGTTCTCACCTTCTAACGCCATGTTTTTAAGCCTAAGTGTGGAAATAAGCAAATTACCGTCGTACTCTCAAACCGGGACACCCGCGGCTGCGGGGTCAGTTCCTACGAGTTACGTTGGTCCCGTGGGAGGTGTTGGTGCCACCCACGGGGCCGTTTGGGGGCTGTTTCGAGTTCTCACCCTCTAACGCCAGGTTTTTAAGCCTAACTGTGGAAATAAGAAAATTACTGTCGTACTCTCAAACCGGGACACCCGCGGCTGCGGGGTAAGTTCCTACGACTTACGTTGGTCCCGTGGGAGGTGTTGGTGCCACCCACGGGGCCGTTCGGGGGCTGTTTCGAGTTCTCACCCTCTAACGCCTTGTTTTCAAGCCTAAGTGTGGAAATATGCAAATTACCGCCGTACTCTCAAACCGGGACACCCGCGGCTGCGGTGTCAGTTCCTACGAGTTATGTTGGTCCCGTGGGAGGTGTTGGTGCCACCCACGGGGCCGTTCGGAGGCTGTTTCGAGTTCTCACCCTCTAACGCCATGTTTTCAAGCCTAAGTGTGGAAATAAGCAAATTACCGTCGTACTCTCAAACCGGGACACCCGCGGCTGCGGGGTCAGTTCCTACGAGTTACGTTGGTCCCGTGGGAGGTGTTGGTGCCACCCACGGGACCGTTCGGGGGCTGTTTCGAGTTCTCACCCTCTAACTCCATGTTATTAAGCCAAAGTGTGGAAATAAGCAAATAACTGTCGTAATCTCAAATCGGGAGACCCGCGGCTGCGGGGTCAGTTCCTACGGGTTACGTTGGTCCCGTGGGAGGTGTTGGTGCCACCCACGGGGCCGTTCGGGGGCTGTTTCGAGTTCTCACCCTCTAACGCCATGTTTTTAAGCCTAACTGTGGAAATAAGCAAATTACTGTCGTACTCTCAAACTGGGAGACCCGCGGCTGCGGGGTCAGTTCCTACGAGTTACGTTGGTCCCGTGGGTGGTGTTGGTGCCACCCACGGGGTCGTTCGGGGGCTGTTTCGAGTTCTCACCCTCTAACGCCATGTTTTTAAGCCTAAGTGTGGAAATAAGCAAATTACCATCGTACTCTCTAACCGGGAGACCCGCGGCTGCGGGGTCAGTTCCTACGAGTTACGTTGGTCCCGTGGGAGGTGTTGTTGCCACCCACGGGGCCGTTCGGGAGCTGTTTCGAGTTCTCACCTTCTAACGCCATATTTTTATGCCTAAGTGTGGAAATAAGCAAATTACAGTCGTACTCTCAAACCGGGACAACCGCAACTGCGGGGTTAGTTCCTACGAGTTACGTTGGTCCCGTGGGAGGTGTTGGCGCCACCCACGGGGCCGTTCGGGGGCTGTTTCGAGTTCTCACCCTCTAACGCCCTGTTTTCAAGCCTAAGTGTGGAAATATGCAAATTACTGCCATACTCTCAAACCGGGACACCCGCGGCTGCGGGGTCAGTTCCTACGAGTTACGTTGGTCTCGTGGGAGGTGTTGGTGCCACCCACGGGGCCGTTCGGGGGTTGTTTCGAGTTCTCACCCTCTAACGCCATGTTTTTAAGCCTAAGTGTGCAAATAAGCAAATTACCGTCGTACTCTCAAACCGGGACACCCGCGGCTGCGGGGTCAGTTCCTACGAGTTACGTCGGTCCCGTGGGTGGTGTTGGTGCCACCCACGGGGCCGTTCGGGGGCTGTTTCGAGTTCTCACCCTCTAACGCCATGTTTTCAAGCCTAAGTGTGGAAATAAGCAAATTAACGTCGTACTCTCAAACCGGGAGACCCGCGGCTGCGGGGTCAGTTCCTACGAGTTACGTTGGTCCCGTGGGAGGTGTTGGTGCCACCCACGGGGGCCGTTCGGGGGCTGTTTCGAATTCTCACCCCCTAACGCCATGTTTTTAAGCCTAAGTGTGGAAATAAGCAAATTACCGTCATACTCTCAAACCGGGACACCCGCGCTGCGGGGTCAGTTCCTACGAGTTACGTTGGTCCCGTGGGAGGTGTTGGTGCCACCCACGGGGCCGTTCGGGGGCTGTTTCGAGTTCTCACCCTCTAACGCCCTGTTTTCAAGCCTAAGTGTGGAAATATGCAAATTACCGTCGTACTCTCAAATCGGGACACCCGCGGCTGCGGGGTCAGTTCCTACGAGTTACGTCGGTCCCGTGGGTGGTGTTGGTGCCACCCACGGGGCCGTTCGGGGGCTGTTTCGAGTTCTCACCCTCTAACGCCATGTTTTTAAGCCTAAGTGTGGAAATAAGCAAATTAACGTCGTACTCTCAAACCGGGAGACCCGCGGCTACGGGGTCAGTTCCTACGAGTTACGTTGGTCCCGTGGGAGGTGTTGGTGCCACCCACGGGGGCCGTTCGGGGGCTGTTTCGAATTCTCACCCTCTAACGCCATGTTTTCAAGCCTAAGTGTGGAAATAAGCAAATTACCGTCGTACTCTCAAACCGGGACACCCACGGCTGCGGGGTCAGTTCCTACGAGTTACGTTGGTCCCGTGGGAGGTGTTGGTGCCACCCACGGGGCCGTTTGGGGGCTGTTTCGAGTTCTCACCCTCTAACGCCATGTTTTTAAGCATAAGTGTGGAAATAAGTAAATTACTGTCGTACTCTCAAACCGGGACACCCGCGGCTGCGGGGTCAGTTCCTACGAGTTACGTTGGTCCCGTGGGAGGTGTTGGTGCCACCCACGGGGCCGTGCGGGGGCTGTTTCGAGTTCTCACCCTCTAACGCCCTTTTTTCAAGCCTAAGTGTGGAAATATGCAAATTACCGCCGTACTCTCAAACCGGGACACCCGCGGCTGCGGGGTCAGTTCCTACGAGTTATGTTGGTCCCGTGGGAGGTGTTGGTGCCACCCACGGGGCCGTTCGGGGGCTGTTTCGAGTTCTCACCCTCTAACGCCATGTTTCCAAGCCTAAGTGTGGAAATAAGCAAATTACCGTCGTACTCTCAAACCGGGACACCCGCGACTGCGGGGTCAGTTCCTACGAGTTACGTTGGTCCCGTGGGAGGTGTTGTTGCCACCCACGGGACCGTTCGGGGGCTGTTTCGAGTTCTCATCCTCTAACGCCCTGTTTTCAAGCCTAAGTGTGGAAATATACAAATTACTGCCGTACTCTCAAACCGGGACACCCGCGGCTGCGGGGTCAGTTCCTACGAGTTATATTGGTCCCTTGGGAGGTGTTGGTGCCACCCACGGGTCCGTTCGGGGGCTGTTTCGAGTTCTCACCCTCTAACGCCATGTTTTCAAGCCTAAGTGTGGAAATAAGAAAATTACCGTCGTACTCTCAAACCGGGACACCCGCAGCTGCGGGGTCAGTTCCTACGAGTTACGTTGGTCCCGTGGGAGGTGTTGGTGCCACCCACGGGACCGTTCGGGGGCTGTTTCGAGTTCTCACCCTCTAACTCCCTGTTTTTAAGCCAAAGTGTGGAAATAAGCAAATAACTGTCGTACTCTCAAATCGGGAGACCCGCGGCTGCGGGGTCAGTTCCTACGGGTTACGTTGGTCCCGTGGGAGGTGTTGGTGACACCCACGGGGCCGTTCGGGGGCTGTTTCGAGTTCTCACCCTCTAACGCCATGTTTTTAAGCCTAAGTGTGGAAATAAGCAAATTACTGTCGTACTCTCAAACCGGGAGACCCGCGGCTGCGGGGTCAGTTCCTACGAGTTACGTTGGTCCCGTGGGTGGTGTTGGTGCCACCCACGGGGTCGTTCGGGGGCTGTTTCGAGCTCTCACCCTCTAACGCCATGTTTTTAAGCCTAAGTGTGGAAATAAGCAAATTACCATCGTACTCTCAAACCGGGACACCCGTGGCTGCGGGGCAGTTCCTATGAGTTACGTTGGTCCCGTGGGAGGTGTTGGTGCCACCCACGGGGCCGTTCGGGGGCTGTTTCGAGTTCTCACCCTCTAACGCCATGTTTTTAAGCCTAAGTGTGAAAATAAGCAAATTACCGTCGTACTCTCAAACCGGGACACCCGCGGCTGCGGGGTCAGTTCCTACGAGTTACGTTGGTCCCGTGGGAGGTGTTGGTGCCACCCACGGGGCCGTTCGGGGGCTGTTTCGAGTTCTCACCCTCTAACGCTATATTTTTATGCCTAAGTGTGGAAATAAGCAAATTACCGTCGTACGCTCAAACCGGGACAACCACAACTGCGGGGTCAGTTCCTACGAGTTACGTTGGTCCCGTGGAAGGTGTTGGTGCCACCCACAGGGCCGTTCGGGCGCTGTTTCGAGTTTTCACCAAGCCTAAGTGTGGAAATAAGCAAATTACCGTCGTACTCTAAAATCGGGACACCCGCGGCTGCGGGGTCAGTTCCTACGAGTTACGTTGGTCCCGTGGGAGGTGTTGGTGCCACCCACGGAGCCGTTCAGGGCTGTTTCGAGTTCTCTCCCTCTAACCCCATGTTTTTAAGCCTAAGTGTGGAAATAAGCAAATTACCATCGTACTCTCAAACTGGGACACCCGCGGCTGCGGGGTAAGTTCCTACGAGTTACGTTGGTCCCGTGGGAGGTGTTGGCGCCACCCACGGGGCCGTTCGGGGGTTGTTTCGAGTTCTCACCCTCTAACGCCATGTTTTTAAGCCTAAGTGTGGAAATAAGCAAATTACCGTCGTACTCTCAAACCGGGACACCCGCGGCTGCGGGGTCAGTTCCTACGAGTTACGTTGGTCCCGTGGGAGGTGTTGGTGCCACCCACGGGGCCGTTTGGGGGCTGTTTCGAGTTCTCACCCTCTAACGCCAGGTTTTTAAGCCTAAGTGTGGAAATAAGCAAATTACTGTCGTACTCTCAAACCGGGACACCCGCGGCTGCGGGGTCAGTTCCTACGAGTTACGTTGGTCCCGTGGGAGGTGTTGGTGCCACCCATGGGGCCGTTCGGGGGCTGTTTCGAGTTCTCACCCTCTAACGCCTTGTTTTCAAGCCTAAGTGTGGAAATATGCAAATTACCGCCGTACTATCAAACCGGGACACCCGCGGCTGCGGGGTCAGTTCCTACGAGTTATGTTGGTCCCGTGGGAGGTGTTGGTGCCACCCACGGGGCCGTTCGGGGGCTGTTTCGAGTTCTCACCCTCTAACGCCATGTTTTCAAGCCAAAGTGTGGAAATAAGCAAATTACCGTCGTACTCTCAAACCGGGACACCCGCGGCTGCGGGGTCAGTTCCTACGAGTTACGTTGGTCCCGTGGGAGGTGTTGGTGCCACCCACGGGACCGTTCGGGGGCTGTTTCGAGTTCTCACCCTCTAACTCCCTGTTTTTAAGCCAAAGTGTGGAAATAAGCAAATAACTGTCGTACTCTCAAATCGGGAGACCCGCGGCTGCAGGGTCAGTTCCTACGGGTTACGTTGGTCCCGTGGGAGGTGTTGGTGACACCCACGGGGCCGTTCGGGGGCTGTTTCGAGTTCTCACCCTCTAACGCCATGTTTTTAAGCCTAAGTGTGGAAATAAGCAAATTACTGTCGTACTCTCAAACCGGGAGACCCGCGGCTGCGGGGTCAGTTCCTACGAGTTACGTTGGTCCCGTGGGTGGTGTTGGTTCCACCCACGGGGTCGTTCGGGGGCTGTTTCGAGTTCTCACCCTCTAACGCCATGTTTTTAAGCCTAAGTGTGGAAATAAGCAAATTACCATCGTACTCTCAAACCGGGACACCCGTGGCTGCGGGGCAGTTCCTACGAGTTACGTTGGTCCCGTGGGAGGTGTTGGTGCCACCCACGGGGCCGTTCGGGGGCTTTTTCGAGTTCTCACCCTCTAACGCCATGTTTTTAAGCCTAAGTGTGAAAATAAGCAAATTACCGTCGTACTCTCAAACCGGGACACCCGCGGCTGCGGGGTCAGTTCCTACGAGTTACGTTGGTCCCGTGGGAGGTGTTGGTGCCACCCACGGGACCGTTCGGGGGCTGTTTCGAGTTCTCACCCTCTAACGCCATGTTTTTAAGCCTAAGTGTGGAAATAAGCAAATTACCGTCGTACTCTCAAACCGGGAGACCCGTGGCTACGGGGTCAGTTCCTACGAGTTACGTCGGTCCCGTGGGTGGTGTTGGTGCCCACCACGGGGCCGTTCGGGGGCTGTTTCGAGTTCTCACCCTCTAACGCCATGTTTTTAAGCCTAAGTGTGGAAATAAGCAAATTACTGTCGTACTCTCAAACCGGGAGAACCGCGGCTGCGGGGTCAGTTCCTACGAGTTACGTTGGTCCCGTGGGAGGTGTTGGTGCCACCCACGGGGCCGTTCGGGGGCTGTTTCGAGTTCTCACCCTCTAACGCCATATTTTTATGCCTAAGTGTGGAAATAAGCAAATTACCGTCGTACTCTCAAACCGGGAGAACCGCGGCTGCGGGGTCAGTTCCTACGAGTTACGTTGGTCCCGTGGGAGGTGTTGGTGCCACCCACGGGGCCGTTCGGGGGCTGTTTCAAGTTCTCACCCTCTAACGCCATATTTTTATGCCTAAGTGTGGAAATAAGCAAATTACCGTCGTACTCTCAAACCGGGACAACCACAACTGCGGGGTCAGTTCCTACGAGTTACGTTGGTCCCGTGGGAGGTGTTGGTGCCGCCCACAGGGCCGTTCGGGCGCTGTTTCGAGTTTTCACCCTCTAACGCCATTATTTAAGCCTAAGTGTGGAAATAAGCAAATTACCGTCGTACTCTCAAATCGGGACACGCGCGGCTGCGGGGTCAGTTCCTACGAGTTACGTTGGTCCCGTGGGAGGTGTTAGTGCCACCCACGGAGCCGTTCAGGGCTGTTTCGAGTTCTCACCCTCTAACCCCATGTTTTTAAGCCTAAGTGTGGAAATAAGCAAATTACCGTCGTACGCTCAAACTGGGACACCCGCGGCTGCGGGGTAAGTTCCTACGAGTTACGTTGGTCCCGTGGGAGGTGTTGGCGCCACCCACGGGGCCGTTCGGGGGTTGTTTCGAGTTCTCACCTTCTAACGCCATGTTTTTAAGCCTAAGTGTGGAAATAAGCAAATTACCGTCGTACTCTCAAACCGGGACACCCGCGGCTGCGGGGTCAGTTCCTACGAGTTACGTTGGTCCCGTGGGAGGTGTTGGTGCCACCCACGGGGCCGTTTGGGGGCTGTTTCGAGTTCTCACCCTCTAACGCCAGGTTTTTAAGCCTAACTGTGGAAATAAGAAAATTACTGTCGTACTCTCAAACCGGGACACCCGCGGCTGCGGGGTAAGTTCCTACGAGTTACGTTGGTCCCGTGGGAGGTGTTGGTGCCACCCACGGGGCCGTTCGGGGGCTGTTTCGAGTTCTCACCCTCTAACGCCTTGTTTTCAAGCCTAAGTGTGGAAATATGCAAATTACCGCCGTACTCTCAAACCGGGACACCCGCGGCTGCGGTGTCAGTTCCTACGAGTTATGTTGGTCCCGTGGGAGGTGTTGGTGCCACCCACGGGGCCGTTCGGAGGCTGTTTCGAGTTCTCACCCTCTAACGCCATGTTTTCAAGCCTAAGTGTGGAAATAAGCAAATTACCGTCGTACTCTCAAACCGGGACACCCGCGGCTGCGGGGTCAGTTCCTACGAGTTACGTTGGTCCCGTGGGAGGTGTTGGTGCCACCCACGGGACCGTTCGGGGGCTGTTTCGAGTTCTCACCCTCTAACTCCATGTTATTAAGCCAAAGTGTGGAAATAAGCAAATAACTGTCGTAATCTCAAATCGGGAGACCCGCGGCTGCGGGGTCAGTTCCTACGGGTTACGTTGGTCCCGTGGGAGGTGTTGGTGCCACCCACGGGGCCGTTCGGGGGCTGTTTCGAGTTCTCACCCTCTAACGCCATGTTTTTAAGCCTAAGTGTGGAAATAAGCAAATTACTGTCGTACTCTCAAACTGGGAGACCCGCGGCTGCGGGGTCAGTTCCTACGAGTTACGTTGGTCCCGTGGGTGGTGTTGGTGCCACCCACGGGGTCGTTCGGGGGCTGTTTCGAGTTCTCACCCTCTAACGCCATGTTTTTAAGCCTAAGTGTGGAAATAAGCAAATTACCATCGTACTCTCTAACCGGGAGACCCGCGGCTGCGGGGTCAGTTCCTACGAGTTACGTTGGTCCCGTGGGAGGTGTTGTTGCCACCCACGGGGCCGTTCGGGAGCTGTTTCGAGTTCTCACCTTCTAACGCCATATTTTTATGCCTAAGTGTGGAAATAAGCAAATTACCGTCGTACTCTCAAACCGGGACAACCGCAACTGCGGGGTTAGTTCCTACGAGTTACGTTGGTCCCGTGGGAGGTGTTGGCGCCACCCACGGGGCCGTTCGGGGGCTGTTTCGAGTTCTCACCCTCTAACGCCCTGTTTTCAAGCCTAAGTGTGGAAATATGCAAATTACTGCCATACTCTCAAACCGGGACACCCGCGGCTGCGGGGTCAGTTCCTACGAGTTACGTTGGTCTCGTGGGAGGTGTTGGTGCCACCCACGGGGCCGTTCGGGGGTTGTTTCGAGTTCTCACCCTCTAACGCCATGTTTTTAAGCCTAAGTGTGCAAATAAGCAAATTACCGTCGTACTCTCAAACCGGGACACCCGCGGCTGCGGGGTCAGTTCCTACGAGTTACGTCGGTCCCGTGGGTGGTGTTGGTGCCACCCACGGGGCCGTTCGGGGGCTGTTTCGAGTTCTCACCCTCTAACGCCATGTTTTCAAGCCTAAGTGTGGAAATAAGCAAATTAACGTCGTACTCTCAAACCGGGAGACCCGCGGCTGCGGGGTCAGTTCCTACGAGTTACGTTGGTCCCGTGGGAGGTGTTGGTGCCACCCACGGGGGCCGTTCGGGGGCTGTTTCGAATTCTCACCCTCTAACGCCATGTTTTTAAGCCTAAGTGTGGAAATAAGCAAATTACCGTCATACTCTCAAACCGGGACACCCGCGCTGCGGGGTCAGTTCCTACGAGTTACGTTGGTCCCGTGGGAGGTGTTGGTGCCACCCACGGGGCCGTTCGGGGGCTGTTTCGAGTTCTCACCCTCTAACGCCCTGTTTTCAAGCCTAAGTGTGGAAATATGCAAATTACTGTCGTACTCTCAAATCGGGACACCCGCGGCTGCGGGGTCAGTTCCTACGAGTTACGTCGGTCCCGTGGGTGGTGTTGGTGCCACCCACGGGGCCGTTCGGGGGCTGTTTCGAGTTCTCACCCTCTAACGCCATGTTTTTAAGCCTAAGTGTGGAAATAAGCAAATTAACGTCGTACTCTCAAACCGGGAGACCCGCGGCTACGGGGTCAGTTCCTACGAGTTACGTTGGTCCCGTGGGAGGTGTTGGTGCCACCCACGGGGGCCGTTCGGGGGCTGTTTCGAATTCTCACCCTCTAACGCCATGTTTTCAAGCCTAAGTGTGGAAATAAGCAAATTACCGTCGTACTCTCAAACTGGGACACCCGCGGCTGCGGGGTCAGTTCCTAGGAGTTACGTTGGTCCCGTGGGAGGTGTTGGTGCCACCCACGGGGCCGTTTGGGGGCTGTTTCGAGTTCTCACCCTCTAACGCCATGTTTTTAAGCCTAAGTGTGGAAATAAGCAAATTACAGTCGTACTCTCAAACCGGGACACCCGCGGCTGCGGGGTCAGTTCCTACGAGTTACGTTGGTCCCGTGGGAGGCGTTGGTGCCACCCACGGGGCCGTTCGGGGGCTGTTTCGTGTTCTCACCCTCTAACGCCCTGTTTTCAAGCCTAAGTGTGGAAATATGCAAATTATCGCCATACTCTCAAACCGGGACACCCGCGGCTGCGGGGTCAGTTCCTACGAGTTATGTTGGTCCCGTGGGAGGTGTTGGTGCCACCCACGGGGCCGTTCGGGGGCTGTTTCGAGTTCTCACCCTCTAACGCCATGTTTCCAAGCCTAAGTGTGGAAATAAGCAAATTACCGTCGTACTCTCAAACCGGGACACCCGCGGCTGCGGGGTCAGGTCCTACGAGTTACGTTGGTCCCGTGGGAGGTGTTGGTGCCACCCAAGGGACCGTTCGGCGGCTGTTTCGAGTTCTCACCCTCTAACGCCATGTTTTCAAGCCTAAGTGTGGAAATAAGCAAATTACCGTCGTACTCTCAAATCGGGACACCCGCGGCTGCGGGGTCAGTTCCTACGAGTTACGTTGGTCCCGTGGGAGGTGTTGGTGCCGCCCACGGGACCGTTCGGGGGCTGTTTCGAGTTCTCACCCTCTAACTCCATGTTTTTAAGCCTAAGTGTGGAAATAAGCAAATTACTGTCGTACTCTCAAACTGGGAGACCCGCGGCTGCGGGGTCAGTTCCTACGAGTTACGTTGGTCCCGTGGGTGGTGTTGGTGCCACCCACGGGGTCGTTCGGGGGCTGTTTCGAGTTCTCACCCTCTAACGCCATGTTTTTAAGCCTAAGTGTGGAAATAAGCAAATTACCATCGTACTCTCAAACCGGGAGACCCGCGGTTGCGGGGTCAGTTCCTACGAGTTACGTTGGTCCCGTGGGAGGTGTTGTTGCCACCCACGGGGCCGTTCGGGAGCTGTTTCGACTTCTCACCCTCTAACGCCATATTTTTATGCCTAAGTGTGGAAATAAGCAAATTACCGTCGTACTCTCAAACCGGGACAACCGCAACTGCGGGGTCAGTTCCTACGAGTTACGTTGGTCCCGTGGGAGGTGTTGGTGCCACCCACAGGGTCGTTCGGGCACTGTTTCGAGTTTTCACCCTCTAACGCCATTTTTTAAGCCTAAGTGTGGAAATAAGCAAATTACTGTCGTACTCTCAAACCGGTACACCCGCGGCTGCGGGGTCAGTTCCTACGAGTTACGTTGGTCCCGTGGGAGGAGTTGGTGCCACCCACGGAGACGTTCAGGGCTGTTTCGAGTTCTCACCCTCTAACGCCATGTTTTCAAGCCTAAGTGTGGAAATAAGCAAATTACCGTCGTACTCTCAAATTGGGACACCCGCGGCTACGGGGTAAGTTCTTACGAGTTACGTTGGTCCCGTGGGAGGTGTTGGCGCCACCCACGGGGCCGTTCGGGGGTTGTTTCGAGTTCTCACCCTCTAACGCCATGTTTTTAAGCCTAAGTGTGGAAATAAGCAAATTACTGTCGTACTCTCAAACCGGGACACCCGCGGCTGCGGGGTCAGTTCCTACGAGTTACGTTGGTGTCGTGGGAGGTGTTGGTGCCACCCACGGGGCCGTTCGGGGGTTGTTTCGAGTTCTCACCCTCTAACGCCATGTTTTTAAGCCTAAGTGTGGAAATAAGCAAATTACCGTCGTACTCTCAAACCGGGACACCCGCGGCTGCGAGGTCAGTTCCTACGAGTTACGTCGGTCCCGTGGGTGGTGTTGGTGCCACCCACGGGGCCGTTCGGGGGCTGTTTCGAGTTCTCACCCTCTAACGCCATGTTTTTAAGCCTAAGTGTGGAAATAAGCAAATTACCGTCGTACTCTCAAACCGGGAGACCCGCGGCTGCGGGGTCAGTTCCTACGAGTTACGTTGGTCCCGTGGGAGGTGTTGGAGCCACCCACGGGGCCGTTCGGGGGCTGTTTCGAATTCTCACCCCCTAACGCCATGTTTTTAAGCCTAAGTGTGGAAATAAGCAAATTACCGTCATACTCTCAAACCGGGACACCCGCGGCTGCGGGGTCAGTTCCTACGAGTTATGTTGGTCCCGTGGGAGGTGTTGGTGCCACCCACGGGGCCGTTCGGGGGCGGTTTCGAGTTCTCACCCTCTAACGCCATGTTTTTAAGCCTAAGTGTGGAAATAAGAAAATTACCGTCATACTCTCAAACCGGGAGACCCGCGGCTGCGGGGTCAGTTCCTACGAGTTACGTTGGTCCCGTGGGAGGTGTTGGAGCCACCCACGGGACCGTTCGGGGGCTGTTTCGAGTTCTCACCCTCTAACGCCATGTTTTTAAGCCAAAGTGTGGAAATAAGCAAATTACCGTCGTACTCTCAAACCGGGACACCCGCGGCTGCGGGGTCAGTTCCTACGAGTTACGTTGGTCCCGCGGGAGGTGTTGGTGCCACCCACGGGGCCGTTCGGGGGCTGTTTCGAGTTCTCACCCTCTAACGCCATGTTTTTAAGTATAAGTGTGGAAATAAGCAAATTACCGTCGTACTCTCAAACCGGGAGACCCGCGGCTGCGGGGTAAGTTCCTACGAGTTACGTCGGTCCCGTGGGTGGTGTTGGTGCCACCCACGGGGCCGTTCGGGGGCTGTTTCGAGTTCTCACCCTCTAACGCCATGTTTTTAAGCCTAAGTGAGGAAATAAGCAAATTACCGTCGTACTCTCAAACCGGGAGATCCGCGGCTGCGGGGTCAGTTCCTACGAGTTACGTTGGTCCCGTGGGTGGTGTTGGTGCCACCCACGGGGCCGTTCGGGGGCTGTTTCGAGTTCTCACCCTCTAACGCCATATTTTTATGCCTAAGTGTGGAAATAAGCAAATTACCGTCGTACTCTCAAACCGGGACAACCGCAACTGCGGGGTCAGTTCCTACGAGTTACGTTGGTCCCGTGGGTGGTGTTGGTGCCACCCACAGGGCCGTTCGGGCGCTGTTTAGAGTTTTCACCCTCTAACGCCATTTTTTAACCCTAAGTGTGGAAATAAGCAAATTACTGTCGTACTCTCAAACCGGGACACCCGCGGCTGCGGGGTCAGTTCCTACGAGTTACGTTGGTCCCGTGGGAGGTGTTGGTGCCACCCACGGAGCCTTTTCATGGCTGTTTCGAGTTCTTAACCTCTAACGCCATGTTTTGAAGCCTAAGTGTGGAAATAAGCAAATTACCGTCGTACTCTCAAACTGGGACACCCGCGGCTGCGGGGTAAGTTCCTACGAGTTACGTTGGTCCCGTGGGAGGTGTTGGCGCCACCCACGGGACCGTTCGGGGGTTGTTTTGAGTTCTCACCCTCTAACGCCATGTTTTTAAGCCTATGTGTGAAAATAAGCAAATTACCATCGTACTCTCAAACCGGGACACCCGTGGCTGCGGGGCAGTTCCTACGAGTTACGTTGGTCCCGTGGGAGGTGTTGGTGCCACCCACGGGGCCGTTCGGGGGCTGTTTCGAGTTCTCACCCTCTAACGCCGTGTTTTTAAGCCTAAGTGTGAAAATAAGCAAATTACCGTCGTACTCTCAAACCGGGACACCCGCGGCTGCGGGGTCAGTTCCTACAAGTTACGTTGGTCCCGTGGGAGGTGTTGGTGCCACCCACGGGACCGTTCGGGGGCTGTTTCGAGTTCTCACCCTCTAACGCCATGTTTTTAAGCCTAAGTGTGGAAATAAGCAAATTACCGTCGTACTCTCAAACCGGGAGACCCGTGGCTGCGGGGTCAGTTCCTACGAGTTACGTCGGTCCCGTGGGTGGTGTTGGAGCCCACCACGGGGCCGTTCGGGGGCTGTTTCGAGTTCTCACCCTCTAACGCCATGTTTTTAAGCCTAAGTGTGGAAATAAGCAAATTACTGTCGTACTCTCAAACCGGGAGAACCGCGGCTGCGGGGTCAGTTCCTACGAGTTACGTTGGTCCCGTGGGAGGTGTTGGTGCCACCCACGGGGCCGTTCGGGGGCTGTTTCAAGTTCTCACCCTCTAACGCCATATTTTTATGCCTAAGTGTGGAAATAAGCAAATTACCGTCGTACTCTCAAACCGGGACAACCACAACTGCGGGGTCAGTTCCTACGAGTTACGTTGGTCCCGTGGGAGGTGTTGGTGCCACCCACGGAGCCGTTCAGGGCTGTTTCGAGTTCTCACCCTCTAACCCCATGTTTTTAAGCCTAAGTGTGGAAATAAGCAAATTACCGTCGTACTCTCAAACTGGGACACCCGCGGCTGCGGGGTAAGTTCCTACGAGTTACGTTGGTCCCGTGGGAGGTGTTGGCGCCACCCACGGGGCCGTTCGGGGGTTGTTTCGAGTTCTCACCCTCTAACGCCATGTTTTTAAGCCTTAGTGTGGAAATAAGCAAATTACCGTCGTACTCTCAAACCGGGACACCCGCGGCTGCGGGGTCAGTTCCTACGAGTTACGTTGGTCCCGTGGGAGGTGTTGGTGCCACCCACGGGGCCGTTTGGGGGCTGTTTTGAGTTCTCACCCTCTAACATCAGGTTTTTAAGCCTAACTGTGGAAATAAGAAAATTACTGTCGTACTCTCAAACCGGGACACCCGCGGCTGCGGGGTAAGTTCCTACGAGTTACGTTGGTCCCGTGGGAGGTGTTGGTGCCACCCACGGGGCCGTTCGGGGGCTGTTTCGAGTTCTCACCCTCTAACGCCTTGTTTTCAAGCCTAAGTGTGGAAATATGCAAATTACCGCCGTACTCTCAAACCGGGACACCCGCGGCTGCGGGGTCAGTTCCTACGAGTTATGTTGGTCCCGTGGGAGGTGTTGGTGCCACCCACGGGGCCGTTCGGGGGCTGTTTCGAGTTCTCACCCTCTAACTCCATGTTATTAAGCCAAAGTGTGGAAATAAGCAAATAACTGTCGTACTCTCAAATCGGGAGACCCGCGGCTGTGGGGTCAGTTCCTACGGGTTACGTTGGTCCCGTGGGAGGTGTTGGTGCCACCCACGGGGCCGTTCGGGGGCTGTTTCGAGTTCTCACCCTCTAACGCCATGTTTTTAAGCCTAAGTGTGGAAATAAGCAAATTACTGTCGTACTCTCAAACTGGGAGACCCGCGGCTGCGGGGTCAGTTCCTACGAGTTACGTTGGTCCCGTGGGTGGTGTTGGTGCCACCCACGGGGTCGTTCGGGGGCTGTTTCGAGTTCTCACCCTCTAACGCCATGTTTTTAAGCCTAAGTGTGGAAATAAGCAAATTACCATCGTACTCTCTAACCGGGAGACCCGCGGCTGCGGGGTCAGTTCCTACGAGTTACGTTGGTCCCGTGGGTTGTGTTGTTGCCACCCACGGGGCCGTTCGGGAGCAGTTTCGAGTTCTCACCTTCTAACGCCATATTTTTATGCCTAAGTGTGGAAATAAGCAAATTACCGTCGTACTCTCAAACCGGGACAACCGCAACTGCGGGGTTAGTTCCTACGAGTTACGTTGGTCCCGTGGGAGGTGTTGGCGCCACCCACGGGGCCGTTCGGGGGATGTTTCGAGTTCTCACCCTCTAACGCCCTGTTTTCAAGCCTAAGTGTGGAAATATGGAAATTACCGCCATACTCTCAAACCAGGACACCCGCGGCTGCGGGGTCAGTTCCTACGAGTTACGTTGGTCTCGTGGGAGGTGTTGGTGCCACCCACGGGGCCGTTCGGGGGTTGTTTCGAGTTCTCACCCTCTAACGCCATGTTTTTAAGCCTAAGTGTGGAAATAAGCAAATTACCGTCGTACTCTCAAACCGGGACACCCGCGGCTGCGGGGTCAGTTCCTACGAGTTACGTCGGTCCCGTGGGTGGTGTTGGTGCCACCCACGGGGCCGTTCGGGGGCTGTTTCGAGTTCTCACCCTCTAACGCCATGTTTTTAAGCCTAAGTGTGGAAATAAGCAAATTAACGTCGTACTCTCAAACCGGGAGACCCGCGGCTGCGGGGTCAGTTCCTACGAGTTACGTTGGTCCCGTGGGAGGTGTTGGTGCCACCCACGGGGGCCGTTCGGGGGCTGTTTCGAATTCTCACCCTCTAACGCCATGTTTTTCAGCCTAAGTGTGGAAATAAGCAAATTACCGTCATACTCTCAAACCGGGACACCCGCGGCTGCGGGGTCAGTTCCTACGAGTTACGTTGGTCCCGTGGGAGGTGTTGGTGCCACCCACGGGGCCGTTCGGGGGCTGTTTCGAGTTCTCACCCTCTAACGCCATGTTTTCAAGCCTAAGTGTGGAAATAAGCAAATTACCGTCGTACTCTCAAACCGGGACACCCGCGGCTGCGGGGTCAGTTCCTACGAAATACGTTGGTCCCGTGGGAGGTGTTGGTGCCACCCACGGGGCCGTTCGGGGGCTGTTTCGAGTTCTCACCCTCTAACGCCATGTTTTCAAGCCTAAGTGTGGAAATAAGCAAATTACCGTCGTACTCTCAAACCGGGACACCCGCGGCTGCGGGGTCAGTTCCTACGAGTTACGTTGGTCCCGTGGGAGGTGTTGGTGCCACCCACGGGGCCGTTCGGGGGCTGTTTCGAGTTCTCACCCTCTAACGCCATGTTTTTAAGCCTAAGTGTGGAAATAAGCAAATTACAGTCGTACTCTCAAACCGGGACACCCGCGGCTGCGGGGTCAGTTCCTACGAGTTACGTTGGTCCCGTGGGAGGCGTTGGTGCCACCCACGGGGCCGTTCGGGGGCTGTTTCGAGTTCTCACCCTCAAACGCCCTGTTTTCAAGCCTAAGTGTGGAAATATGCAAATTACCGCCATACTTTCAAACCGGGACACCCGCGGCTGCGGGGTCAGTTCCTACGAGTTATGTTGGTCCCGTGGGAGGTGTTGGTGCCACCCACGGGGCCGTTCGGGGGCTGTTTCGAGTTCTCACCCTCTAACGCCATGTTTCCAAGCCTAAGTGTGGAAATAAGCAAATTACCGTCGTACTCTCAAACCGGGACACCCGCGGCTGCGGGGTCAGTTCCTACGAGTTACGTTGGTCCCGTGGGAGGTGTTGGTGCCACCCAAGGGACCGTTCGGGGGCTGTTTCGAGTTCTCACCCTCTAACGCCCTGTTTTCAAGCATAAGTGTGGAAATATGCAAATTACCGCCGTACTGTCAAACCGGGACACCCGCGGCTGCGGGGTCAGTTCCTACGAGTTATGTTGGTCCCGTGGGAGGTGTTGTTGCCACCCACGGGGTCGTTCGGGAGCAGTTTCGAGTTCTCACCTTCTAACGCCATATTTTTATGCCTAAGTGTGGAAATAAGCAAATTACCGTCGTACTCTCAAACCGGGACAACCGCAACTGCGGGGTTAGTTCCTACGAGTTACGTTGGTCCCGTGGGAGGTGTTGGCGCCACCCACGGGGCCGTTCGGGGGATGTTTCGAGTTCTCACCCTCTAACGCCCTGTTTTCAAGCCTAAGTGTGGAAATATGCAAATTACCGCCATACTCTCAAACCAGGACACCCGCGGCTGCGGGGTCAGTTCCTACGAGTTACGTTGGTCTCGTGGGAGGTGTTGGTGCCACCCACGGGGCCGTTCGGGGGTTGTTTCGAGTTCTCACCCTCTAACGCCATGTTTTTAAGCCTAAGTGTGGAAATAAGCAAATTACCGTCGTACTCTCAAACCGGGACACCCGCGGCTGCGGGGTCAGTTCCTACGAGTTACGTCGGTCCCGTGGGTGGTGTTGGTGCCACCCACGGGGCCGTTCGGGGCTGTTTCGAGTTCTCACCCTCTAACGCCATGTTTTTAAGCCTAAGTGTGGAAATAAGCAAATTAACGTCGTACTCTCAAACCGGGAGACCCGCGGTTGCGGGGTCAGTTCCTACGAGTTACGTTGGTCCCGTGGGAGGTGTTGGTGCCACCCACGGGGGCCGTTCGGGGGCTGTTTCGAATTCTCACCCTCTAACGCCATGTTTTTAAGCCTAAGTGTGGAAATAAGAAAATTACCGTCATACTCTCAAACCGGGACACCCGCGGCTGCGGGGTCAGTTCCTACGAGTTACGTTGGTCCCGTGGGAGGTGTTGGTGCCACCCACGGGGCCGTTCGGGGGCTGTTTCGAGTTCTCACCCTCTAACGCCATGTTTTCAAGCCTAAGTGTGGAAATAAGCAAATTACCGTCGTACTCTCAAACCGGGACACCCGCGGCTGCGGGGTCAGTTCCTACGAGTTACGTTGGTCCCGTGGGAGGTGTTGGTGCCACCCACGGGGCCGTTCGGGGGCTGTTTCGAGTTCTCACCCTCTAACGCCATGTTTTCAAGCCTAAGTGTGGAAATAAGTAAATTACCGTCGTACTCTCAAACTGGGACACCCGCGGCTGCGGGGTCAGTTCCTACGAGTTACGTTGGTCCCGTGGGAGGTGTTGGTGCCACCCACGGGGCCGTTCGGGGGCTGTTTCGAGTTCTCACCCTCTAACGCCATGTTTTTAAGCCTAAGTGTGGAAATAAGCAAATTACAGTCGTACTCTCAAACCGGGACACCCGCGACTGCGGGGTCAGTTCCTACAAGTTACGTTGGTCCCGTGGGAGGCGTTGGTGCCACCCACGGGGCCGTTCGGGGGCTGTTTCGAGTTCTCACCCTCTAACGCCCTGTTTTCAAGCCTAAGTGTGGAAATATGCAAATTACCGCCATACTTTCAAACCGGGACACCCGCGGCTGCGGGGTCAGTTCCTACGAGTTATGTTTGTCCCGTGGGAGGTGTTGGTGCCACCCACGGGGCCGTTCGGGGGCTGTTTCGAGTTCTCACCCTCTAACGCCATGTTTCCAAGCCTAAGTGTGGAAATAAGCAAATTACCGTCGTTCTCTCAAACCGGGACACCCGCGGCTGCGGGGTCAGTTCCTACGAGTTACGTTGGTCCCGTGGGAGGTGTTGGTGCCACCCAAGGGACCGTTCGGGGGCTGTTTCGAGTTCTCACCCTCTAACGCCCTGTTTTCAAGCATAAGTGTGGAAATATGCAAATTACCGCCGTACTCTCAAACCGGGACACCCGCGGCTGCGGGGTCAGTTCCTACGAGTTATGTTGGTCCCGTGGGAGGTGTTGGTGCCACCCACGGGGCCGTTCGGGGGCGGTTTCGAGTTCTCACCCTCTAACGCCATGTTTTCAAGCCTAAGTGTGGAAATAAGCAAATTACCGTCATACTCTCAAACCGGGACACCCGCGGCTGCGGGGTCAGTTCCTACGAGTTACGTTGGTCCTGTGGGAGGTGTTGGTACCACCCACGGGACCGTTCGGGGGTTGTTTCGAGTTCTCACCCTCTAACTCCATGTTTTTAAGCCTAAGTGTGGAAATAAGCAAATTACTGTCGTACTCTCAAACTGGGAGACCCGCGGCTGCGGGGTCAGTTCCTACGAGTTACGTTGGTCCCGTGGGTGGTGTTGGTGCCACCCACGGGGTCGTTCGGGGGCTGTTTCGAGTTCTCACCCTCTAACGCCATGTTTTTAAGCCTAAGTGTGGAAATAAGCAAATTACCATCGTACTCTCAAACCGGGAGACCCGCGGCTGCGGGGTCAGTTCCTATGAGTTACGTTGGTCCCGTGGGAGGTGTTGTTGCCACCCACGGGGCCGTTCGGGAGCTGTTTCGAGTTCTCACCCTCTAACGCCATATTTTTATGCCTAAGTGTGGAAATAACCAAATTACCGTCGTACTCTCAAACCGGGACAACCGCAACTGCGGGGTCAGTTCCTACGAGTTACGTTGGTCCCGTGGGAGGTGTTGGTGCCACCCACAGGGTCGTTCGGGCACTGTTTCGAGTTTTCACCCTCTAACGCCATTTTTTAAGCCTAAGTGTGGAAATAAGCAAATTACAGTCGTACTCTCAAACCGGGACACCCGCGGCTGCGGGGTCAGTTCCTACGAGTTACGTTGGTCCCGTGGGAGGTGTTGGTGCCACCCACGGAACCGTTCAGGGCTGTTTCGAGTTCTCACCCTCTAACGCCATGTTTTCAAGCCTAAGTGTGGAAATAAGCAAATTACCGTCGTACTCTCAAATTGGGACACCCGCGGCTACGGGGTAAGTTCTTACGAGTTACGTTGGTCCCGTGGGAGGTGTTGGCGCCACCCACGGGGCCGTTCGGGGGTTGTTTCGAGTTCTCACCCTCTAACGCCATGTTTTTAAGCCTAAGTGTGGAAATAAGCAAATTACTGTCGTACTCTCAAACCGGGACACCCGCGGCTGCGGGGTCAGTTCCTACGAGTTACGTTGGTCCTGTGGGAGGTGTTGGTGCCACCCACGGGGCCGTTCGGGGGTTGTTTCGAGTTCTCACCCTCTAACGCCATGTTTTTAAGCCTAAGTGTGGAAATAAGCAAATTACCATCGTACTCTCAAACCGGGAGACCCGCGGCTGCGGGGTCAGTTCCTACGAGTTACGTTGGTCCCGTGGGAGGTGTTGTTGCCACCCACGGGACCGTTCGGGAGCTGTTTCGAGTTCTCACCCTCTAACGCCATATTTTTATGCGTAAGTGTGGAAATAAGCAAATTACCGTCGTACTCTCAAACCGGGACAACCGCAACTGCGGGGTCAGTTCCTACGAGTTACGTTGGTCCCGTGGGAGGTGTTGGTGCCACCCACAGGGTCGTTCGGGCGCTGTTTCGAGTTTTCACCCTCTAACTCCATTTTTTAAGCCTAAGTGTGGAAATAAGCAAATTACAGTCGTACTCTCAAACCGGGACACCCGCGGCTGCGGGGTCAGTTCCTACGAGTTACGTTGGTCCCGTGGGAGGTGTTGGTGCCACCCACGGAGACGTTCAGGGCTGTTTCGAGTTCTCACCCTCTAACGCCATGTTTTCAAGCCTAAGTGTGGAAATAAGCAAATTACCGTCGTACTCTCAAATTGGGACACCCGCGGCTACGGGGTAAGTTCTTACGAGTTACGTTGGTCCCGTGGGAGGTGTTGGCGCCACCCACGGGGCCGTTCGGGGGTTGTTTCGAGTTCTCACCCTCTAACGCCATGTTTTTAAGCCTAAGTGTGGAAATAAGCAAATTACTGTCGTACTCTCAAACCGGGACACCCGCGGCTGCGGGGTCAGTTCCTACGAGTTACGTTGGTCTCGTGGGAGGTGTTGGTGCCACCCACGGGGCCGTTCGGGGGTTGTTTCGAGTTCTCACCCTCTAACGCCATGTTTTTAAGCCTAAGTGTGGAAATAAGCAAATTACCGTCGTACTCTCAAACCGGGACACCCGCGGCTGCGGGGTCAGTTCCTACGAGTTACGTCGGTCCCGTGGGTGGTGTTGGTGCCACCCACGGGGCCGTTCGGGGGCTGTTTCGAGTTCTCACCCTCTAACGCCATGTTTTTAAGCCTAAGTGTGGAAATAAGCAAATTACCGTCGTACTCTCAAACCGGGAGACCCGCGGCTGTGGGGTCAGTTCCTACGAGTTACGTTGGTCCCGTGGGAGGTGTTGGTGCCACCCACGGGGCCGTTCGGGGGCTGTTTCGAATTCTCACCCTCTAACGCCATGTTTTTAAGCCTAAGTGTGGAAATAAGCAAATTACCGTCATACTCTCAAACCGGGACACCCGCGGCTGCGGGGTCAGTTCCTACGAGTTACGTTGGTCCCGTGGGAGGTGTTGGTGCCACCCACGGGGCCGTTCGGGGGCTGTTTCGAGTTCTCACCCTCTAACGCCATGTTTTCAAGCCTAAGTGTGGAAATAAGCAAATTACCGTCGTAGTCTCAAACCGGGACACCCGCGGCTACGGGGTCAGTTCCTACGAGTTACGTTGGTCCCGTGGGAGGTGTTGGTGCCACCCACGGGGCCGTTCGGGGGCTGTTTCGAGTTCTCACCCTCTAACGCCATGTTTTTAAGCCAAAGTGTGGAAATAAGCAAATTACCGTCGTACTCTCAAACCGGGAGACCCGCGGCTGCGGGGTCAGTTCCTACGAGTTACGTTGGTCCCGCGGGAGGTGTTGGTGCCACCCACGGGGCCGTTCGAGGGCTGTTTCGAGTTCTCACCCTCTAACGCCATGTTTTTAAGTATAAGTGTGGAAATAAGCAAATTACCGTCGTACTCTCAAACCGGGAGACCCGCGGCTGCGGGGTAAGTTCCTACGAGTTACGTCGGTCCCGTGGGTGGTGTTGGTGCCACCCACGGGGCCGTTCGGGGGCTGTTTCGAGTTCTCACCCTCTAACGCCATGTTTTTAAGCCTAAGTGTGGAAATAAGCAAATTACCGTCGTACTCTCAAACCGGGAGATCCGCGGCTGCGGGGTCAGTTCCTACGAGTTACGTTGGTCCCGTGGGTGGTGTTGGTGCCACCCACGGGGCCGTTCGGGGGCTGTTTCGAGTTCTCACCCTCTAACGCCATATTTTTGTGCCTAAATGTGGAAATAAGCAAATTACCGTCGTACTCTCAAACCGGGACAACCGCAACTGCGGGGTCAGTTCCTACGAGTTACGTTGGTCCCGTGGGTGGTGTTGGTGCCACCCACAGGGCCGTTCGGGCGCTGTTTCGAGTTTTCACCCTCTAACGCCATTTTTTAAGCCTAAGTGTGGAAATAAGCAAATTACCGTCGTACTCTCAAACCGGGACACCCGCGGCTGCGGGGTCAGTTCCTACGAGTTACGTTGGTCCCGTGGGAGGTGTTGGTGCCACCCACGGAGCCGTTCAGGGCTGTTTCGAGTTCTTAACCTCTAACGCCATGTTTTGAAGCCTAAGTGTGGAAATAAGCAAATTACCGTCGTACTCTCAAACTGGGACACCCGCGGCTGCGGGGTAAGTTCTTACGAGTTACGTTGGTCCCGTGGGAGGTGTTGGTGCCACCCACGGGGCCGTTTGAGGGTTGTTTCGAGTTCTCACCCTCTAACGCCATGTTTTTAAGCCTAAGTGTGGAAATAAGCAAATTACTGTCGTACTCTCAAACCGGGACACCCGCGGCTGCGGGGTCAGTTCCTACGAGTTACGTTGGTCCCGTGGGAGGTGTTGGTGCCACCCACGGGCCGTTCGGGAGCTGTTTCGAGTTCTCACCCTCTAACGCCCTGTTTTCAAGCCTAAGTGTGGAAATATGCAAATTACCGCCATACTCTCAAACCGGGACACCCGCGGCTGCGGGGTCAGTTCCTACGAGTTATGTTGGTCCCGTGGGAGGTGTTGGTGCCACCCACGGGGCCGTTCGGGGGCTGTTTCGAGTTCTCACCCTCTAACGCCATGTTTTCAAGCCTAAGTGTGGAAATAAGCAAATTACCGTCATACTCTCAAACCGGGACACCCGCGGCTGCGGGGTCAGTTCCTACGAGTTACGTTGGTCCCGTGGGAGGTGTTGGTGCCACCCACGGGGCCGTTTGGGGGCTGTTTCGAGTTCTCACCCTCTAACGCCATGTTTTTAAGCCTAAGTGTGGAAATAAGAAAATTACCGTCATACTCTCAAACCGGGACACCCGCGGCTGCGGGGTCAGTTCCTACGAGTTACGTTGGTCCCGTGGGAGGTGTTGGTGCCACCCACGGGGCCGTTCGGGGGCTGTTTCGAGTTCTCACCCTCTAACGCCATGTTTTTAAGCCTAAGTGTGGAAATAAGCAAATTACCATCGTACTCTCAAACCGGGAGACCCGCGGCTGCGGGGTCAGTTCCTCCGAGTTACGTTGGTCCCGTGGGAGGTGTTGGTGCCACCCACGGGGCTGTTCGGGAGCTGTTTCGAGTTCTCACCCTCTAACGCCATATTTTTATGCCTAAGTGTGGAAATAAGCAAATTACCGTCGTACTCTCAAACTGGGACACCCGCGGCTGCGGGGTAAGTTCTTACGAGTTACGTTGGTCCCGTGGGAGGTGTTGGCGCCACCCACGGGGCCGTTCGGGGGCTGTTTCGAGTTCTCACCCTCTAACGCCATGTTTTTAAGCCTAAGTGTGGAAATAAGAAAATTACTGTCGTACTCTCAAACAGGGACACCCGCGGCTGCGGGGTCAGTTCCTACGAGTTACGTTGGTCCCGTGGGAGGTGTTGGTGCCACCCACGGGGCCGTTCGGGGGCTGTTTCGAGTTCTCACCCTCTAACGCCCTGTTTTCAAGCCTAAGTGTGGAAATATGCAAATTACCTCCGTACTCTCAAACCGGGACACCCGCGGCTGCGGGGTCAGTTCCTACGAGTTATGTTGGTCCCGTGGGAGGTGTTGGTGCCACCCACGGGGCCGTTCGGGGGCTGTTTCGAGTTCTCACCCTCTAACGCCATGTTTTTAAGCCTAAGTGTGGAAATAAGCAAATTACCGTCATACTCTCAAACCGGGACACCCGCGGCTGCGGGGTCAGTTCCTACGAGTTACGTTGGTCCCGTGGGAGGTGTTGGTGCCACCCACGGGGCCGTTCGGGGGCTGTTTCGAGTTCTCACCCTCTAACGCCATGTTTTCAAGCCTAAGTGTGGAAATAAGCAAATTACCGTCGTACACTCAAAATGGGACACCCGCGGCTGCGGGGTCAGTTCCTACGAGTTACGTTGGTCCCGTGGGAGGTGTTGGTGCCACCCACGGGGCCGTTTGGGGGCTGTTTCGAGTTCTCACCCTCTAACGCCATGTTTTTAAGCCTAAGTGTGGAAATAAGCAAATTACTGTCGTACTCTCAAACCGGGACACCCGCGGCTGCGGGGTCAGTTCCTACGAGTTACGTTGGTCCCGTGGGAGGTGTTGGTGCCACCCACGGGGCCGTTCGGGGGCTGTTTCGAGTTCTCACCCTCTAACGCCCTGTTTTCAAGCCTAAGTGTGGAAATATGCAAATTACCGTCGTACTCTCAAACCGGGACACCCGCGGCTGCGGGGTCAGTTCCTACGAGTTATGTTGGTCCCGTGGGAGGTGTTGGTGCCACCCACGGGGCCGTTCGGGGGCTGTTTCGAGTTCTCACCCTCTAACGCCATGTTTCCAAGCCTAAGTGTGGAAATAAGAAAATTACCGTCGTACTCTCAAATCGGGACACCCGCGGCTGCGGGGTCAGTTCCTACGAGTTACGTTGGTCCCGTGGGAGGTGTTGGTGCCACCCACGGGACCGTTCGGGGGCTGTTTCGAGTTCTCACCCTCTAACGCCCTGTTTTCAAGTCTAAGTGTGGAAATATGCAAATTACCGCCGTACTCTCAAACCGGGACACCCGCGGCTGCGGGGTCAGTTCCTTCGAGTTATGTTGGTCCCGTGGGAGGTGTTGGTGCCACCCACGGGGCCGTTCGGGGGCTGTTTCGAGTTCTCACCCTCTAACTCCATGTTTTCAAGCCTAAGTGTGGAAATAAGCAAATTATTGTCGTACTCTCAAACCGGGACACCCGCGGCTGCGGGGTCAGTTCCTACGAGTTACGTTGGTCCCGTGGGAGGTGTTGGTGCCACCCACGGGACCGTTCGGGGGCTGTTTCGAGTTCTCACCCTCTAACTCCATGTTTTTAAGCCAAAGTGTGGAAATAAGCAAATAACTGTCGTACTCTCAAATCGGGAGACCCGCGGCTGCGGGGTCAGTTCCTACGGGTTACGTTGGTCCCGTGGGAGGTGTTGGTGCCACCCACGGGGCCGTTCGGGGGCTGTTTCGAGTTCTCACCCTCTAACGCCATGTTTTTAAGCCTAAGTGTGGAAATAAGCAAATTACTGTCGTACTCTCAAACCGGGAGACCCGCGGCTGCGGGGTCAGTTCCTATGAGTTACGTTGGTCCCGTGGGTGGTGTTGGTGCCACCCACGGGGTCGTTCGGTGGCTGTTTCGAGTTCTCACCCTCTAACGCCATGTTTTTAAGCCTAAGTGTGGAAATAAGCAAATTACCATCGTACTCTCAAACCGGGAGACCCGCGGCTGCGGGGTCAGTTCCTACGAGTTACGTTGGTCCCGTGGGAGGTGTTGTTGCCACCCACGGGGCCGTTCGGGAGCTGTTTCGAGTTCTCACCCTCTAACGCCATATTTTTATGCCTAAGTGTGGAAATAAGCAAATTACCGTCGTACTCTCAAACCGGGACACCCGCGGCTGCGGGGTCAGTTCCTACGAGTTACGTTGGTCCTGTGGGAGGTGTTGGTGCCACCCACGGGGCCGTTTGAGGGTTGTTTCGAGTTCTCACCCTCTAACGCCATGTTTTTAAGCCTAAGTGTGGAAATAAGCAAATTACGGTCGTACTCTCAAACCGGGACACCCGCGGCTGCGGGGTCAGTTCCTACGAGTTACGTTGGTCCCGTGGGAGGTGTTGGTGCCACCCACGGGGCCGTTCGGGGGCTGTTTCGAGTTCTCACCCTCTAACGCCCTGTTTTCAAGCCTAAGTGTGGAAATATGCAAATTACCGCCATACTCTCAAACCGGGACACCCGCGGCTGCGGGGTCAGTTCCTACGAGTTATGTTGGTCCCGTGGGAGGTGTTGGTGCCACCCACGGGGCCGTTCGGGGGCTGTTTCGAGTTCTCACCCTCTAACGCCATGTTTTCAAGCCTAAGTGTGGAAATAAGCAAATTACCGTCGTACTCTCAAACCGGGACACCCGCGGCTGCGGGGTCAGTTCCTACGAGTTACGTTGGTCCCGTGGGAGGTGTTGGTGCCACCCACGGAACCGTTCGGGGGCTGTTTCGAATTCTCACCCTCTAACGCCCTGTTTTCAAGCCTAAGTGTGGAAATATGCAAATTACCGTCGTACTCTCAAACCGGGACACCCGCGGCTACGGGGTCAGTTCCTACGAGTTATGTTGGTCCCGTGGGAGGTGTTGGTGCCACCCACGGGGCCGTTCGGGGCTGTTTCGAGTTCTCACCCTCTAACGCCATGTTTTCAAGCCTAAGTGTGGAAATAAGTAAATTACCGTCGTACTCTCAAACCGGGACACCCGCGGCTGCGGGGTCAGTTCCTACGAGTTACGTTGGTCCCGTGGGAGGTATTGGTGCCACCCACGGGACCGTTCGGGGGCTGTTTCGAGTTCTCACCCTCTAACTCCATGTTTTAAGCCAAAGTGTGGAAATAAGAAAATAACTGTCGTACTCTCAAATCGGGAGACCCGCGGCTGCGGGGTCAGTTCCTACGGGTTACGTTGGTCCCGTGGGTGGTGTTGGTGCCACCCACGGGGTCGTTCGGGAGCTGTTTCGAGTTCTCACCCTCTAACGCCATGTTTTTAAGCCTAAGTGTGGAAATAAGCAAATTACCATCGTACTCTCAAACCGGGAGACCCGCGGCTGCGGGGTCAGTTCCTACGAGTTACGTTGGTCCCGTGGGAGGTGTTGGTGCCACCCACGGGGCCGTTTGGGGGCTGTTTCGAGTTCTCACCCTCTAACGCCATGTTTTTAACCATAAGTGTGGAAATAAGCAAATTACCGTCGTACTCTCAAACCGGGACAACCGCAACTGCGGGGTCAGTTCCTACGAGTTACGTTGGTCCCGTGGGAGGTGTTGTTGCCACCCACGGGGCCGTTCGGGAGCTGTTTCGAGTTCTCACCCTCTAATGCCATATTTTTATGCCTAAGTGTGGAAATAAGCAAATTACCGTCGTACTCTCAAACCGGGAAACCCGCGGCTGCGGGGTCAGTTCCTACGAGTTACGTTGGTCCCGTGGGAGGTGTTGGTGCCACCCACGGGGCCGTTTGAGGGTTGTTTCGAGTTCTCACCCTCTAACGCCATGTTTTTAAGCATAAGTGTGGAAATAAGCAAATTACCATCGTACTCTCAAACCGGGAGACCCGCGGCTGCGGGGTCAGTTCCTACGAGTTACGTTGGTCCCGTGGGAGGTGTTGGTGCCACCCACGGGGCCGTTTGGGGGCTGTTTCGAGTTCTCACCCTCTAACGCCATGTTTTTAAGCATAAGTGTGGAAATAAGCAAATTACCGTCGTACTCTCAAACCGGGACAACCGCAACTGCGGGGTCAGTTCCTACGAGTTACGTTGGTCCCGTGGGAGGTGTTGTTGCCACCCACGGGGCCGTTCGGGAGCTGTTTCGAGTTCTCACCCTCTAACGCCATATTTTTATGCCTAAGTGTGGAAATAAGCAAATTACCGTCGTACTCTCAAACCGGGACACCCGCGGCTGCGGGGTCAGTTCCTACGAGTTACGTTGGTCCCGTGGGAGGTGTTGGTGCCACCCACGGGGCCGTTTGAGGGTTGTTTCGAGTTCTCACCCTCTAACGCCATGTTTTTAAGCCTAAGTGTGGAAATAAGAAAATTACTGTCGTACTCTCAAACCGGGACACCCGCGGCTGCGGGGTCAGTTCCTACGAGTTACGTTGGTCCCGTGGGAGGTGTTGGTGCCACCCACGGGGCCGTTTGAGGGTTGTTTCGAGTTCTCACCCTCTAACGCCATGTTTTTAAGCCTAAGTGTGGAAATAAGCAAATTACTGTCGTACTCTCAAACCGGGACACCCGCGGCTGCGGGGTCAGTTCCTACGAGTTACGTTGGTCCCGTGGGAGGTGTTGGTGCCACCCACGGAACCGTTCGGGGGCTGTTTCGAGTTCTCACCCTCTAACGCCCTGTTTTCAAGCCTAAGTGTGGAAATATGCAAATTACCGTCGTACTCTCAAACCGGGACACCCGCGGCTGCGGGGTCAGTTCCTACGAGTTATGTTGGTCCCGTGGGAGGTGTTGGCGCCACCCACGGGACCGTTCGGGGGTTGTTTCGAGTTCTCACCCTCTAACGCCATGTTTTTAAGCCTATGTGTGAAAATAAGCAAATTACCATCGTACTCTCAAACCGGGACACCCGTGGCTGCGGGGCAGTTCCTACGAGTTACGTTGGTCCCGTGGGAGGTGTTGGTGCCACCCACGGGGCCGTTCGGGGGCTGTTTCGAGTTCTCACCCTCTAACGCCATGTTTTTAAGCCTAAGTGTAAAAATAAGCAAATTACCGTCGTACTCTCAAACCGGGACACCCGCGGCTGCGGGGTCAGTTCCTACGAGTTACGTTGGTCCCGTGGGAGGTGTTGGTGCCACCCACGGGACCGTTCGGGGGCTGTTTCGAGTTCTCACCCTCTAACGCCATGTTTTTAAGCCTAAGTGTGGAAATAAGCAAATTACCGTCGTACTCTCAAACCGGGACACCCGTGGCTGCGGGGTCAGTTCCTACGAGTTACGTCGGTCCCGTGGGTGGTGTTGGTGCCCACCACGGGGCCGTTCGGGGGCTGTTTCGAGTTCTCACCCTCTAACGCCATGTTTTTAAGCCTAAGTGTGGAAATAAGCAAATTATTGTCGTACTCTCAAACCGGGAGAACCGCGGCTGCGGGGTCAGTTACTACGAGTTACGTTGGTCCCGTGGGAGGTGTTGGTGCCACCCACGGGGCCGTTCGGGGGCTGTTTCAAGTTCTCACCCTCTAACGCCATATTTTTATGCCTAAGTGTGGAAATAAGCAAATTACCGTCGTACTCTCAAACCGGGACAACCACAACTGCGGGGTCAGTTCCTACGAGTTACGTTGGTCCCGTGGGAGGTGGTGGTGCCACCCACAGGGCCGTTCGGGCGCTGTTTCGAGTTTTCAACCTCTAACGCCATTATTTAAGCCTAAGTGTGGAAATAAGCAAATTACCGTCGTACTCTCAAATCGGGACACGCGTGGCTGCGGGGTCAGTTCCTACGAGTTACGTTGGTCCCGTGGGAGGTGTTGGTGCCACCCACGGAGCCGTTCAGGGCTGTTTCAAGTTCTCACCCTCTAACCCCATGTTTTTAAGCCTAAGTGTGGAAATAAGCAAATTACCATCGTACTCTCAAACTGGGACACCCGCGGCTGCGGGGTAAGTTCCTACGAGTTACGTTGGTCCCGTGGGAGGTGTTGGCGCCACCCACGGGGCCGTTCGGGGGTTGTTTCGAGTTCTCACCCTCTAACGCCATGTTTTTAAGCCTAAGTGTGGAAATAAGCAAATTACCGTCGTACTCTCAAACCGGGACACCCGCGGCTGCGGGGTCAGTTCCTACGAGTTACATTGGTCCCGTGGGAGGTGTTGGTGCCACCCACGGGGCCGTTTGGGGGCTGTTTCGAGTTCTCACCCTCTAACGCCAGGTTTTTAAGCCTAACTGTGGAAATAAGAAAATTACTGTCGTACTCTCAAACCGGGACACCCGCGGCTGCGGGGTAAGTTCCTACGAGTTACGTTGGTCCCGTGGGAGGTGTTGGTGCCACCCACGGGGCCGTTCGGGGGCTGTTTCGAGTTCTCACCCTCTAACGCCTTGTTTTCAAGCCTAAGTGTGGAAATATGCAAATTACCGCCGTACTCTCAAACCGGGACACCCGCGGCTGCGGGGTCAGTTCCTACGAGTTATGTTGGTCCCGTGGGAGGTGTTGGTGCCACCCACGGGGCCGTTCGGGGGCTGTTTCGAGTTCTCACCCTCTAACGCCATGTTTTCAAGCCTAAGTGTGGAAATAAGCAAATTACCGTCGTACTCTCAAACCGGGACACCCGCGGCTGCGGGGTCAGTTCCTACGAGTTACGTTGGTCCCGTGGGAGGTGTTGGTGCCACCCACGGGACCGTTCGGGGGCTGTTTCGAGTTCTCACCCTCTAACTCCATGTTGATAAGCCAAAGTGTGGAAATAAGCAAATAACTGTCGTACTCTCAAATCGGGAGACCCGCGGCTGTGGGGTCAGTTCCTACGGGTTACGTTGGTCCCGTGGGAGGTGTTGGTGCCACCCACGGGGCCGTTCGGGGGCTGTTTCGAGTTCTCACCCTCTAACGCCATGTTTTTAAGCCTAAGTGTGGAAATAAGCAAATTACTGTCGTACTCTCAAACTGGGAGACCCGCGGCTGCGGGGTCACTTCCTACGAGTTACGTTGGTCCCGTGGGTGGTGTTGGTGCCACCCACGGGGTCGTTCGGGGGCTGTTTCGAGTTCTCACCCTCTAACGCCATGTTTTTAAGCCTAAGTGTGGAAATAAGCAAATTACCATCGTACTCTCTAACCGGGAGACCCGCGGCTGCGGGGTCAGTTCCTACGAGTTACGTTGGTCCCGTGGGAGGTGTTGTTGCCACCCACGGGGCCGTTCGGGAGCAGTTTCGAGTTCTCACCTTCTAACGCCATATTTTTATGCCTAAGTGTGGAAATAAGCAAATTACCGTCGTACTCTCAAACCGGGACAACCGCAACTGCGGGGTTAGTTCCTACGAGTTACATTGGTCCCGTGGGAGGTGTTGGCGCCACCCACGGGGCCGTTCGGGGGATGTTTCGAGTTCTGACCCTCTAACGCCCTGTTTTCAAGCCTAAGTGTGGAAATATGCAAATTACCGCCATACTCTCAAACCGGGACACCGGCGGCTGCGGGGTCAGTTCCTACGAGTTACGTTGGTCTCGTGGGAGGTGTTGGTGCCACCCACGGGGCCGTTCGGGGGTTGTTTCGAGTTCTCACCCTCTAACGCCATGTTTTTAAGCCTAAGTGTGGAAATAAGCAAATTACCGTCGTACTCTCAAACCGGGACACCCGCGGCTGCGGGGTCAGTTCCTACGAGTTACGTGGATCCCGTGGGTGGTGTTGGTGCCACCCACGGGGCCGTTCGGGGGCTGTTTCGAGTTCTCACCCTCTAACGCCATGTTTTTAAGCCTAAGTGTGGAAATAAGCAAATTAACGTCGTACTCTCAAACCGGGAGACCCGCGGCTGCGGGGTCAGTTCCTACGAGTTACGTTGGTCCCGTGGGAGGTGTTGGTGCCACCCACGGGGGCCGTTCGGGGGCTGTTTCGAATTCTCACCCTCTAACGCCATGTTTTTAAGCCTAAGTGTGGAAATAAGCAAATTACCGTCATACTCTCAAACCGGGACACCCGCGGCTGCGGGGTCAGTTCCTACGAGTTACGTTGGTCCCGTGGGAGGTGTTGGTGCCACCCACGGGGCCGTTCGGGGGCTGTTTCGAGTTCTCGCCCTCTAACGCCATGTTTTCAAGCCTAAGTGTGGAAATAAGCAAATTACCGTCGTACTCTCAAACCGGGACACCCGCGGCTGCGGGGTCAGTTCCTACGAGTTACGTTGGTCCCGTGGGAGGTGTTGGTGCCACCCACGGGGCCGTTTGGGGGCTGTTTCGAGTTCTCACCCTCTAACGCCATGTTTTTAAGCCTAAGTGTGGAAATAAGCAAATTACAGTCGTACTCTCAAACCGGGACACCCGCGGCTGCGGGATCAGTTCCTACGAGTTACGTTGGTCCCGTGGGAGGCGTTGGTGCCACCCACGGGGCCGTTCGGGGGCTGTTTCGAGTTCTCACCCTCTAACGCCCTGTTTTCAAGCCTAAGTGTGGAAATATGCAAATTACCGCCATACTCTCAAACCGGGACACCCGCGGCTGCGGGGTCAGTTCCTACGAGTTATGTTGGTCCCGTGGGAGGTGTTGGTGCCACCCACGGGGCCGTTCGGGGGCTGTTTCGAGTTCTCACCCTCTAACGCCATGTTTCCAAGCCTAAGTGTGGAAATAAGCAAATTACCGTCGTACTCTCAAACCGGGACACCCGCGGCTGCGGGGTCAGTTCCTACGAGTTACGTTGGTCCCGTGGGAGGTGTTGGTGCCACCCAATTGACCGTTCGGGGGCTGTTTCGAGTTCTCACCCTCTAACGCCCTGTTTTCAAGCATAAGTGTGGAAATATGCAAATTACAGCCGTACTCTCAAACCGGGACACCCGCGGCTGCGGGGTCAGTTCCTACGAGTTATGTTGGTCCCGTGGGAGGTGTTGGTGCCACCCACGGGGCCGTTCGGGGGCGGTTTCGAGTTCTCACCCTCTAACGCCATGTTTTCAAGCCTAAGTGTGGAAATAAGCAAATTACCGTCGTACTCTCAAATCGGGACACCCGCGGCTGCGGGGTCAGTTCCTACGAGTTACGTTGGTCCCGTGGGAGGTGTTGGTGCCACCCACGGGACCGTTCGGGGGCTGTTTCGAGTTCTCACCCTCTAACTCCATGTTTTTAAGCCTAAGTGTGGAAATAAGCAAATTACTGTCGTACTCTCAAACTGGGAGACCCGCGGCTGCGGGGTCAGTTCCTACGAGTTACGTTGGTCCCGTGGGTGGTGTTGGTGCCACCCACGGGGTCGTTCGGGGGCTGTTTCGAGTTCTCACCCTCTAACGCCATGTTTTTAAGCCTAAGTGTGAAAATAAGCAAATTACCATCGTACTCTCAAACCGGGAGACCCGCGGCTGCGGGGTCAGTTCCTATGAGTTACGTTGGTCCCGTGGGAGGTGTTGTTGCCACCCACGGGGCCGTTCGGGAGCTGTTTCGAGTTATCACCCTCTAACGCCATATTTTTATGCCTAAGTGTGGAAATAAGCAAATTACCGTCGTACTCTCAAACCGGGACAACCGCAACTGCGGGGTCAGTTCCTACGAGTTACGTTGGTCCCGTGGGAGGTGTTGGTGCCACCCACAGGGTCGTTCGGGCACTGTTTCGAGTTTTCACCCTCTAACGCCATTTTTTAAGCCTAAGTGTGGAAATAAGCAAATTACAGTCGTACTCTCAAACCGGGACACCCGCGGCTGCGAGGTCAGTTCCTACGAGTTACGTTGGTCCCGTGGGAGGTGTTGGTGCCACCCACGGAGCCGTTCAGGGCTGTTTCGAGTTCTCACCCTCTAACGCCATGTTTTCAAGCCTAAGTGTGGAAATAAGCAAATTACCGTCGTACTCTCAAATTGGGACACCCGCGGCTACGGGGTAAGTTCTTACGAGTTACGTTGGTCCCGTGGGAGGTGTTGGCGCCACCCACGGGGCCGTTCGGGGGTTGTTTCGAGTTCTCACCCTCTAACGCCATGTTTTTAAGCCTAAGTGTGGAAATAAGCAAATTACTGTCGTACTCTCAAACCGGGACACCCGCGGCTGCGGGGTCAGTTCCTACGAGTTACGTTGGTCTCGTGGGAGGTGTTGGTGCCACCCACGGGGCCGTTCGGGGGTTGTTTCGAGTTCTCACCCTCTAACGCCATGTTTTTAAGCCTAAGTGTGGAAATAAGCAAATTACCATCGTACTCTCAAACCGGGAGACCCGCGGCTGCGGGGTCAGTTCCTACGAGTTACGTTGGTCCCGTGGGAGGTGTTGTTGCCACCCACGGGACCGTTCGGGAGCTGTTTCGCGTTCTCACCCTCTAACGCCATATTTTTATGCCTAAGTGTGGAAATAAGCAAATTACCGTCGTACTCTCAAACCGGGACAACCGCAACTGCGGGGTCAGTTCCTACGAGTTACGTTGGTCCCGTGGGAGGTGTTGGTGCCACCCACAGGGTCGTTCGGGCGCTGTTTCGAGTTTTCACCCTCTAACTCCATTTTTTAAGCCTAAGTGTGGAAATAAGCAAATTACAGTCGTACTCTCAAACCGGGACACCCGCGGCTGCGGGGTCAGTTCCTACGAGTTACGTTGGTCCCGTGGGAGGTGTTGGTGCCACCCACGGAGACGTTCAGGGCTGTTTCGAGTTCTCACCCTCTAACGCCATGTTTTCAAGCCGAAGTGTGGAAATAAGAAAATTACCGTCGTACTCTCAAATTGGGACACCCGCGGCTACGGGGTAAGTTCTTACGAGTTACGTTGGTCCCGTGGGAGGTGTTGGCGCCACCCACGGGGCCGTTCGGGGGTTGTTTCGAGTTCTCACCCTCTAACGCCATGTTTTTAAGCCTAAGTGTGGAAATAAGCAAATTACTGTCGTACTCTCAAACCGGGACACCCGCGGCTGCGGGGTCAGTTCCTACGAGTTACGTTGGTCTCGTGGGAGGTGTTGGTGCCACCCACGGGGCCGTTCGGGGGTTGTTTCGAGTTCTCACCCTCTAACGCCATGTTTTTAAGCCTAAGTGTGAAAATAAGCAAAATTACCGTCGTACTCTCAAACCGGGACACCCGCGGCTGCGGGGTCAGTTCCTACGAGTTACGTCGGTCCCGTGGGTGGTGTTGGTGCCACCCACGGGGCCGTTCGGGGGCTGTTTCGAGTTCTCACCCTCTAACGCCATGTTTTTAAGCCAAAGTATGGAAATAAGCAAATTACCGTCGTACTCTCAAACCGGGACACCCGCGGCTGCGGGGTCAGTTCCTACGAGTTACGTTGGTCCCGTGGGAGGTGTTGGTGCCACCCACGGGGCCGTTCGGGGGCTGTTTCGAATTCTCACCCTCTAACGCCATGTTTTCAAGCCTAAGTGTGGAAATAAGAAAATTACCGTCATACTCTCAAACCGGGACACCCGCGGCTGCGGGGTCAGTTCCTACGAGTTACGTTGGTACCGTGGGAGGTGTTGGTGCCACCCACGGGGCCGTTCGGGGGCTGTTTCGAGTTCTCACCCTCTAACGCCATGTTTTCAAGCCTAAGTGTGGAAATAAGCAAATTACCGTCGTAGTCTCAAACCGGGACACCCGCGGCTACGGGGTCAGTTCCTACGAGTTACGTTGGTCCCGTGGGAGGTGTTGGTGCCACCCACGGGGCCGTTCGGGGGCTGTTTCGAGTTCTCACCCTCTAACGCCATGTTTTCAAGCCTAAGTGTGGAAATAAGCAAATTACCGTCGTAGTCTCAAACCGGGACACCCGCGGCTGCGGGGTCAGTTCCTACGAGTTACGTTGGTCCCGCGGGAGGTGTTGGTGCCACCCACGGGGCCGTTCGGGGGCTGTTTCGAGTTCTCACCCTCTAACGCCATGTTTTTAAGTATAAGTGTGGAAATAAGCAAATTACCGTCGTACTCTCAAACCGGGAGACCCGCGGCTGCGGGGTAAGTTCCTACGAGTTACGTCGGTCCCGTGGGTGGTGTTGGTGCCACCCACGGGGCCGTTCGGGGGCTGTTTCGAGTTCTCACCCTCTAACGCCATGTTTTTAAGCCTAAGTGTGGAAATAAGCAAATTACCGTCGTACTCTCAAACCGGGAGATCCGCGGCTGCGGGGTCAGTTCCTACGAGTTACGTTGGTCCCGTGGGTGGTGTTGGTGCCACCCACGGGGCCGTTCGGGGGCTGTTTCGAGTTCTCACCCTCTAACGCCATATTTTTATGCCTAAGTGTGGAAATAAGCAAATTACCGTCGTACTCTCAAACCGGGACAACCGCAACTGCGGGGTCAGTTCCTACGAGTTACGTTGGTCCCGTGGGTGGTGTTGGTGCCACCCACAGGGCCGTTCGGGCGCTGTTTCGAGTTTTCACCCTCTAACGCCATTTTTTAAGCCTAAGTGTGGAAATAAGCAAATTACCGTCGTACTCTCAAACCGGGACACCCGCGGCTGCGGGGTCAGTTCCTACGAGTTACGTTGGTCCCGTGGGAGGTGTTGGTGCCACCCACGGAGCCGTTCAGGGCTGTTTCGAGTTCTTAACCTCTAACGCCATGTTTTGAAGCCTAAGTGTGGAAATAAGCAAATTACCGTCGTACTCTCAAACTGGGACACCCGCGGCTGCGGGGTAAGTTCTTACGAGTTACGTTGGTCCCGTGGGAGGGGTTGGCGCCACCCACGGGACCGTTCGGGGGTTGTTTCGAGTTCTCACCCTCTAACGCCATGTTTTTAAGCCTATGTGTGAAAATAAGCAAATTACCGTCGTACTCTCAAACCGGGACACCCGCGGTTGCGGGGTCAGTTCCTACGAGTTACGTTGGTCCCGTGGGAGGTGTTGGTGCCATCCACGGGGCCGTTCGGGGGCTATTTCGAGTTCTCACCCTCTAACGCCATGTTTTTAAGCCTAAGTGTGGAAATAAGCAAATTACCATCGTACTCTCAAACCGGGAGACCCGCGGCTGCGGGGTCAGTTCCTCCGAGTTACGTTGGTCCCATGGGAGGTGTTGGTGCCACCCACGGGGCCGTTCGGGAGCTGTTTCGAGTTCTCACCCTCTAACGCCATATTTTTATGCCTAAGTGTGGAAATAAGCAAATTACCGTCGTACTCTCAAACTGGGACACCCGCGGCTGCGGGGTAAGTTCTTACGAGTTACGTTGGTCCCGTGGGAGGTGTTGGCGCCACCCACGGGGCCGTTCGGGGGCTGTTTCGAGTTCTCACCCTCTAACGCCATGTTTTTAAGCCTAAGTGTGGAAATAAGAAAATTACTGTCGTACTCTCAAACAGGGACACCCGCGGCTGCGGGGTCAGTTCCTACGAGTTACGTTGGTCCCGTGGGAGGTGTTGGTGCCACCCACGGGGCCGTTCGGGGGCTGTTTCGAGTTCTCACCCTCTAACGCCCTGTTTTCAAGCCTAAGTGTGGAAATATGCAAATTACCTCCGTACTCTCAAACCGGGACACCCGCGGCTGCGGGGTCAGTTCCTACGAGTTATGTTGGTCCCGTGGGAGGTGTTGGTGCCACCCACGGGGCCGTTCGGGAGCTGTTTCGAGTTCTCACCCTCTAACGCCATGTTTTTAAGCCTAAGTGTGGAAATAAGCAAATTACCGTCATACTCTCAAACCGGGACACCCGCGGCTGCGGGGTCAGTTCCTACGAGTTACGTTGGTCCCGTGGGAGGTGTTGGTGCCACCCACGGGGCCGTTCGGGGGCTGTTTCGAGTTCTCACCCTCTAACGCCATGTTTTCAAGCCTAAGTGTGGAAATAAGCAAATTACCGTCGTACTCTCAAACTGGGACACCCGCGGCTGCGGGGTCAGTTCCTACGAGTTACGTTGGTCCCGTGGGAGGTGTTGGTGCCACCCACGGGGCCGTTTGGGGGCTGTTTCGAGTTCTCACCCTCTAACGCCATGTTTTTAAGCCTAAGTGTGGAAATAAGCAAATTACTGTCGTACTCTCAAATCGGGACACCCGCGGCTGCGGGGTCAGTTCCTACGAGTTACGTTGGTCCCGTGGGAGGTGTTGGTGCCACCCACGGGGCCGTCGGGGGCTGTTTCGAGTTCTCACCCTCTAACGCCCTGTTTTCAAGCCTAAGTGTGGAAATATGCAAATTACCATCGTACTCTCAAACCGGGACACCCGCGGCTGCGGGGTCAGTTCCTACGAGTTATGTTGGTCCCGTGGGAGGTGTTGGTGCCACCCACGGGGCCGTTCGGGGGCTGTTTCGAGTTCTCACCCTCTAACGCCATGTTTCCAAGCCTAAGTGTGGAAATAAGCAAATTACCGTCGTACTCTCAAACCGGGACACCCGCGGCTGCGGGGTCTGTTCCTACGAGTTACGTTGGTCCCGTGGGAGGTGTTGGTGCCAGCCACGGGACCGTTCGGGGGCTGTTTCGAGTTCTCACCCTTTAACGCCCTGTTTTCAAGCCTAAGTGTGGAAATATGCAAATTACCGCCGTACTCTCAAACCGGGACACCCGCGGCTGCGGGGTCAGTTCCTACGAGTTATGTTGGTCCCGTGGGAGGTGTTGGTGCCACCCACGGGGCCGTTCGGGGGCTATTTCGAGTTCTCACCCTCTAACTCCATGTTTTCAAGCCTAAGTGTGGAAATAAGCAAATTACCGTCGTACTCTCAAACCGGGACACCCGCGGCTGCGGGGTCAGTTCCTACGAGTTACGTTGGTCCCGTGGGAGGTGTTGGTGCCACCCACGGGACCGTTCGGGGGCTGTTTCGAGTTCTCACCCTCTAACTCCATGTTTTTAAGCCAAAGTGTGGAAATAAGCAAATAACTGTCGTACTCTCAAATCGGGAGACCCGCGGCTGCGGGGTCAGTTCCTACGGGTTACGTTGGTCCCGTGGGAGGTGTTGGTGCCACCCACGGGGCCGTTCGGGGGCTGTTTCGAGTTCTCACCCTCTAACGCCATGTTTTTAAGCCTAAGTGTGGAAATGAGCAAATTACTGTCGTACTCTCAAACCGGGAGACCCGCGGCTGCGGGGTCAGTTCCTATGAGTTACGTTGGTCCCGTGGGTGGTGTTGGTGCCACCCACGGGGTCGTTCGGGGGCTGTTTCGAGTTCTCACCCTCTAACGCCATGTTTTTAAGCCTAAGTGTGGAAATAAGCAAATTACCATCGTACTCTCAAACCGGGAGACCCGCGGCTGCGGGGTCAGTTCCTACGAGTTACGTTGGTCCCGTGGGAGGTGTTGTTGCCACCCACGGGGCCGTTCGGGAGCTGTTTCGAGTTCTCACCCTCTAACGCCATATTTTTATGCCTAGGTGTGGAAATAAGCAAATTACCGTCGTACTCTCAAACCGGGACACCCGAGGCTGCGGGGTCAGTTCCTACGAGTTACGTTGGTCCCGTGGGAGGTGTTGGTGCCACCCACGGGGCCGTTTGAGGGTTGTTTCGAGTTCTCACCCTCTAACGCCATGTTTTTAAGCCTAAGTGTGGAAATAAGCAAATTACTGTCGCACTCTCAAACCGGGACACCCGCGGCTGCGGGGTCAGTTCCTACGAGTTACGTTGGTCCCGTGGGAGGTGTTGGTGCCACCCACGGGGCCGTTCGGGGGCTGTTTCGAGTTCTCACCCTCTAACGCCCTGTTTTCAAGCCTAAGTGTGGAAATATGCAAATTACCGCCATACTCTCAAACCGGGACACCCGCGGCTGCGGGGTCAGTTCCTACGAGTTATGTTGGTCCCGTGGGAGGTGTTGGTGCCACCCACGGGGCCGTTCGGGGGCTGTTTCGAGTTCTCACCCTCTAACGCCATGTTTTCAAGCCTAAGTGTGGAAATAAGCAAATTACCGTCGTACTCTCAAACCGGGACACCCGCGGCTGCGGGGTCAGTTCCTACGAGTTACGTTGGTCCCGTGGGAGGTGTTGGTGCCACCCACGGAACCGTTCGGGGGCTGTTTCGAGTTCTCACCCTCTAACGCCCTGTTTTCAAGCCTAAGTGTGGAAATATGCAAATTACCGTCGTACTCTCAAACCGGGACACCCGCGGCTACGGGGTCAGTTCCTACGAGTTATGTTGGTCCCGTGGGAGGTGTTGGTGCCACCCACGGGGCCGTTCGGGGCTGTTTCGAGTTCTCACCCTCTAACGCCATGTTTTCAAGCCTAAGTGTGGAAAAAAGTAAATTACCGTCGTACTCTCAAACCGGGACACCCGCGGCTGCGGGGTCAGTTCCTAAGAGTTACGTTGGTCCCGTGGGAGGTATTGGTGCCACCCACGGGACCGTTCGGGGGCTGTTTCGAGTTCTCACCCTCTAACTCCATGTTTTTAAGCCAAAGTGTGGAAATAAGCAAATAACTGTCGTACTCTCAAATCGGGAGACCCGCGGCTGCGGGGTCAGTTCCTACGGGTTACGTTGGTCCCGTGGGTGGTGTTGGTGCCACCCACGGGGTCGTTCGGGGGCTGTTTCGAGTTCTCACCCTCTAACGCCATGTTTTTAAGCCTAAGTGTGGAAATAAGCAAATTACCATCGTACTCTCAAACCGGGAGACCCGCGGCTGCGGGGTCAGTTCCTACGAGTTACGTTGGTCCCGTGGGAGGTGTTGGTGCCACCCACGGGGCCGTTTGGGGGCTGTTTCGAGTTCTCACCCTCTAACGCCATGTTTTTAAGCATAAGTGTGGAAATAAGCAAATTACCGTCGTACTCTCAAACCGGGACAACCGCAACTGCGGGGTCAGTTCCTACGAGTTACGTTGGTCCCGTGGGAGGTGTTGTTGCCACCCACGGGGCCGTTCGGGAGCTGTTTCGAGTTCTCACCCTCTAACGCCATATTTTTATGCCTAAGTGTGGAAATAAGCAAATTACCGTCGTACTCTCAAACCGGGACACCCGCGGCTGCGGGGTCAGTTCCTACGAGTTACGTTGGTCCCGTGGGAGGTGTTGGTGCCACCCACGGGGCCGTTTGAGGGTTGTTTCGAGTTCTCACCCTCTAACGCCATGTTTTTAAGCATAAGTGTGGAAATAAGCAAATTACCATCGTACTCTCAAACCGGGAGACCCGCGGCTGCGGGGTCAGTTCCTACGAGTTACGTTGGTCCCGTGGGAGGTGTTGGTGCCACCCACGGGGCCGTTTGGGGGCTGTTTCGAGTTCTCACCCTCTAACGCCATGTTTTTAAGCATAAGTGTGGAAATAAGCAAATTACCGTCGTACTCTCAAACCGGGACACCCGCGGCTGCGGGGTCAGTTCCTACGAGTTACGTTGGTCCCGTGGGAGGTGTTGGTGCCACCCACGGGGCCGTTCGGGGGCTGTTTCGAGTTCTCACCCTCTAACGCCCTGTTTTCAAGCCTAAGTGTGGAAATATGCAAATTACCGCCATACTCTCAAACCGGGACACCCGCGGCTGCGGGGTCAGTTCCTACGAGTTATGTTGGTCCCGTGGGAGGTGTTGGTGCCACCCACGGGGCCGTTCGGGGGCTGTTTCGAGTTCTCACCCTCTAACGCCATGTTTCCAAGCCTAAGTGTGGAAATAAGCAAATTACCGTCGTACTCTCAAACCGGGACACCCGCGGCTGCGGGGTCAGTTCCTACGAGTTACGTTGGTCCCGTGGGAGGTGTTGGTGCCACCCACGGAACCGTTCGGGGGCTGTTTCGAGTTCTCACCCTCTAACGCCCTGTTTTCAAGCCTAAGTGTGGAAATATTCAAATTACCGTCGTACTCTCAAACCGGGACACCCGCGGCTGCGGGGTCAGTTCCTACGAGTTATGTTGGTCCCGTGGGAGGTGTTGGTGCCACCCACGGGGCCGTTCGGGGGCTGTTTCGAGTTCTCACCCTCTAACGCCATGTTTTCAAGCCTAAGTGTGGAAATAAGTAAATTACCGTCGTACTCTCAAACCGGGACACCCGCGGCTGCGGGGTCAGTTCCTACGAGTTACGTTGGTCCCGTGGGAGGTATTGGTGCCACCCACGGGACCGTTCGGGGGCTGTTTCGAGTTCTCACCCTCTAACTCCATGTTTTTAAGCCAAAGTGTGGAAATAAGCAAATAACTGTCGTACTCTCAAATCGGGAGACCCGCGGCTGCGGGGTCAGTTCCTACGGGTTATGTTGGTCCCGTGGGTGGTGTTGGTGCCACCCACGGGGTCGTTCGGGGGCTGTTTCGAGTTCTCACCCTCTAACGCCATGTTTTTAAGCCTAAGTGTGGAAATAAGCAAATTACCATCGTACTCTCAAACCGGGAGACCCGTGGCTGCGGGGTCAGTTCCTACGAGTTACGTTGGTCCCGTGGGAGGTGTTGGTGCCACCCACGGGGCCGTTTGGGGGCTGTTTCGAGTTCTCACCTTCTAACGCCATGTTTTTAAGCATAAGTGTGGAAATAAGCAAATTACCGTCGTACTCTCAAACCGGGACAACCGCAACTGCGGGGTCAGTTCCTACGAGTTACGTTGGTCCCGTGGGAGGTGTTGTTGCCACCCACGGGACCGTTCGGGAGCTGTTTCGAGTTCTCACCCTCTAACGCCATATTTTTATGCCTAAGTGTGGAAATAAGCAAATTACCGTCGTACTCTCAAACCGGGACACCCGCGGCTGCGGGGTCAGTTCCTACGAGTTACGTTGGTCCCGTGGGAAGTGTTGGTGCCACCCACGGGGCCGTTTGAGGGTTGTTTCGAGTTCTCACCCTCTAACGCCATGTTTTTAAGCCTAAGTGTGGAAATAAGCAAATTACCATCGTACTCTCAAACCGGGAGACCCGCGGCTGCGGGGTCAGTTCCTACGAGTTACGTTGGTCCCATGGGAGGTGTTGGTGCCACCCACGGGGCCGTTTGGGGGCTGTTTCGAGTTCTCACCCTCTAACGCCATGTTTTTAAGCATAAGTGTGGAAATAAGCAAATTACCGTCGTACTCTCAAACCGGGACAACCGCAACTGCGGGGTCAGTTCCTACGAGTTACGTTGGTCCCGTGGGAGGTGTTGTTGCCACCCACGGGGCCGTTCGGGAGCTGTTTCGAGTTCTCACCCTCTAACGCCATATTTTTATGCCTAAGTTTGGAAATAAGCAAATTACCATCGTACTCTCAAACCGGGACACCCGCGGCTGCGGGGTCAGTTCCTACGAGTTACGTTGGTCCCGTGGGAGGTGTTGGTGCCACCCACGGGGCCGTTTGAGGGTTGTTTCGAGTTCTCACCCTCTAACGCCATGTTTTTAAGCCTAAGTGTGGAAATAAGCAAATTACCGTCGTACTCTCAAACTGGGACACCCGCGGCTGCGGGGTAAGTTCTTACGAGTTACGTTGGTCCCGTGGGAGGTGTTGGCGCCACCCACGGGGCCGTTCGGGGGCTGTTTCGAGTTCTCACCCTCTAACGCCATGTTTTTAAGCCTAAGTGTGGAAATAAGAAAATTACTGTCGTACTCTCAAACAGGGACACCCGCGGCTGCGGGGTCAGTTCCTACGAGTTACGTTGGTCCCGTGGGAGGTGTTGGTGCCACCCACGGGGCCGTTCGGGGGCTGTTTCGAGTTCTCACCCTCTAACGCCCTGTTTTCAAGCCTAAGTGTGGAAATATGCAAATTACCGCCATACTCTCAAACCGGGACACCCGCGGCTGCGGGGTCAGTTCCTACGAGTTATGTTGGTCCCGTGGGAGGTGTTGGTGCCACCCACGGGGCCGTTCGGGGGCTGTTTCGAGTTCTCACCCTCTAACGCCATGTTTCCAAGCCTAAGTGTGGAAATAAGCAAATTACCGTCGTACTCTCAAACCGGGACACCCGCGGCTGCAGGGTCAGTTCCTACGAGTTACGTTGGTCCCGTGGGAGGTGTTGGTGCCACCCACGGAACCGTTCGGGATCTGTTTCGAGTTCTCACCCTCTAACGCCCTGTTTTCAAGCCTAAGTGTGGAAATATGCAAATTACCGTCGTACTCTCAAACCGGGACACCCGCGGCTGCGGGGTCAGTTCCTACGAGTTATGTTGGTCCCGTGGGAGGTGTTGGTGCCACCCACGGGGCCGTTCGGGGGCTGTTTCGAGTTCTCACCCTCTAACGCCATGTTTTCAAGACTAAGTGTGGAAATAAGTAAATTACCGTCGTACTCTCAAACCGGGACACCCGCGGCTGCGGGGTCAGTTCCTACGAGTTACGTTGGTCCCGTGGGAGGTATTGGTGCCACCCACGGGACCGTTCGGGGGCTGTTTCGAGTTCTCACCCTCTAACTCCATGTTTTTAAGCCAAAGTGTGGAAATAAGCAAATAACTGTCGTACTCTCAAATCGGGAGACCCGCGGCTGCGGGGTCAGTTCCTACGGGTTATGTTGGTCCCGTGGGTGGTGTTGGTGCCACCCACGGGGTCGTTCGGGGGCTGTTTCGAGTTCTCACCCTCTATCGCCATGTTTTTAAGCCTAAGTGTGGAAATAAGCAAATTACCATCGTACTCTCAAACCGGGAGACCCGCGGCTGCGGGGTCAGTTCCTACGAGTTACGTTGGTCCCGTGGGAGGTGTTGGTGCCACCCACGGGGCCGTTTGGGGGCTGTTTCGAGTTCTCACCTTCTAACGCCATGTTTTTAAGCATAAGTGTGGAAATAAGCAAATTACCGTCGTACTCTCAAACCGGGACAACCGCAACTGCGGGGTCAGTTCCTACGAGTTACGTTGGTCCCGTGGGAGGTGTTGTTGCCACCCACGGGACCGTTCGGGAGCTGTTTCGAGTTCTCACCCTCTAACGCCATATTTTTATGCCTAAGTGTGGAAATAAGCAAATTACCGTCGTACTCTCAAACCGGGACACCCGCGGCTGCGGGGTCAGTTCCTACGAGTTACGTTGGTCCCGTGGGAAGTGTTGGTGCCACCCACGGGGCCGTTTGAGGGTTTTTTCGAGTTCTCACCCTCTAACGCCATGTTTTTAAGCCTAAGTGTGGAAATAAGCAAATTACCATCGTACTCTCAAACCGGGAGACCCGCGGCTGCGGGGTCAGTTCCTACGAGTTACGTTGGTCCCATGGGAGGTGTTGGTGCCACCCACGGGGCCGTTTGGGGGCTGTTTCGAGTTCTCACCCTCTAACGCCATGTTTTTAAGCATAAGTGTGGAAATAAGCAAATTACCGTCGTACTCTCAAACCGGGACAACCGCAACTGCGGGGTCAGTTCCTACGAGTTACGTTGGTCCCGTGGGAGGTGTTGTTGCCACCCACGGGGCCGTTCGGGAGCTGTTTCGAGTTCTCACCCTCTAACGCCATATTTTTATGCCTAAGTTTGGAAATAAGCAAATTACCATCGTACTCTCAAACCGGGACACCCGCGGCTGCGGGGTCAGTTCCTACGAGTTACGTTGGTCCCGTGGGAGGTGTTGGTGCCACCCACGGGGCCGTTTGAGGGTTGTTTCGAGTTCTCACCCTCTAACGCCATGTTTTTAAGCCTAAGTGTGGAAATAAGCAAATTACTGTCGTACTCTCAAACCGGGACACCCGCGGCTGCGGGGTCAGTTCCTACGAGTTACGTTGGTCCCGTGGGAGGTGTTGGAGCCACCCACGGGGCCGTTTGGGGGCTGTTTCGAGTTCTCACCCTCTAACGCCATGTTTTTAAGCATAAGTGTGGAAATAATCAAATTACCGTCGTACTCTCAAACCGGGACACCCGCGGCTGCGGGGTCAGTTCCTACGAGTTACGTTGGTCCCGTGGGAGGTGTTGGTGCCACCCACGGGGCCGTTCGGGGGCTGTTTCGAGTTCTCACCCTCTAACGCCCTGTTTTCAAGCCTAAGTGTGGAAATATGCAAATTACCGCCATACTCTCAAACCGGGACACCCGCGGCTGCGGGGTCAGTTCCTACGAGTTATGTTGGTCCCGTGGGAGGTGTTGGTGCCACCCACGGGGCCGTTCGGGGGCTGTTTCGAGTTCTCACCCTCTAACGCCATGTTTCCAAGCCTAAGTGTGGAAATAAGCAAATTACCGTCGTACTCTCAAACCGGGACACCCGCGGCTGCGGGGTCAGTTCCTACGAGTTACGTTGGTCCCGTGGGAGGTGTTGGTGCCACCCACGGAACCGTTCGGGGGCAGTTTCGAGTTCTCACCCTCTAACGCCCTGTTTTCAAGCCTAAGTGTGGAAATATGCAAATTACCGTCGTACTCTCAAACCGGGACACCCGCGGCTGCGGGGTCAGTTCCTACGAGTTATGTTGGTCCCGTGGGAGGTGTTGGTGCCACCCACGGGGCCGTTCGGGGGCTGTTTCGAGTTCTCACCCTCTAACGCCATGTTTTCAAGCCTAAGTGTGGAAATAAGTAAATTACCGTCGTACTCTCAAACCGGGACACCCGCGGCTGCGGGGTCAGTTCCTACGAGTTACGTTGGTCCCGTGGGAGGTATTGGTGCCACCCACGGGACCGTTCGGGGGCTGTTTCGAGTTCTCACCCTCTAACTCCATGTTTTTAAGCCAAAGTGTGGAAATAAGCAAATAACTGTCGTACTCTCAAATCGGGAGACCCGCGGCTGCGGGGTCAGTTCCTACGGGTTACGTTGGTCCCGTGGGAGGTGTTGGTGCCACCCACGGGGCCGTTCGGGGGCTGTTTCGAGTTCTCACCCTCTAACGCCATTTTTTTAAGCCTAAGTGTGGAAATAAGCAAATTACTGTCGTACTCTCAAACCGGGAGACCCGCGGCTGCGGGGTCAGTTCCTATGAGTTACGTTGGTCCCGTGGGTGGTGTTGGTGCCACCCACGGGGGCTGTTTCGAGTTCTCACCCTCTAACGCCATGTTTTTAAGCCTAAGTGTGGAAATAAGCAAATTACCATCGTACTCTCAAACCGGGAGACCCGCGGCTGCGGGGTCAGTTCCTACGAGTTACGTTGGTCCCGTGGGAGGTGTTGTTGCCAACCACGGGGCCGTTCGGGAGCTGTTTCGAGTTCTCACCCTCTAACGCCATATTTTTATGCCTAAGTGTGGAAATAAGCAAATTACCGTCGTACTCTCAAATCGGGACAACCGCAACTGCAGGGTCAGTTCCTACGAGTTACGTTGGTCCCGTGGGAGGTGTTGGTGCCACCCACAGGGTCGTTCGGGCGCTGTTTCGAGTTTTCACCCTCTAATGCCATTTTTTAAGCCTAAGTGTGGAAATAAGCAAATTACCGTCGTACTCTCAAACCGGGACACCCGCGGCTGCGAGGTCAGTTCCTACGAGTTACGTTGGTCCCGTGGGAGGTGTTGGTGCCACCCACGGAGCCGTTCAGGGCTGTTTCGAGTTCTCACCCTCTAACGCCATGTTTTCCATCCTAAGTGTGGAAATAAGCAAGTTACCGTCGTACTCTCAAATTGGGACACCCGCGGCTACGGGGTAAGTTCTTACGAGTTACGTTGGTCCCGTGGGAGGTGTTGACGCCACCCACGGGGCCGTTCGGGGGTTGTTTCGAGTTCTCACCCTCTAACGCCATGTTTTTAAGCCTAAGTGTGGAAATAAGCAAATTACTGTCGTACTCTCAAACCGGGACACCCGCGGCTGCGGGGTCAGTTCCTACGAGTTACGTTGGTCTCGTGGGAGGTGTTGGTGCCACCCACGGGGCCGTTCGGGGGTTGTTTCGAGTTCTCACCCTCTAACGCCATGTTTTTAAGCCTAAGTGTGGAAATAAGCAAATTACCGTCGTACTCTCAAACCGGGACACCCGCGGCTGCGGGGTCATTTCCTACGAGTTACGTCGTTCCCGTGGGTGGTGTTGGTGCCACCCACGGGGCCGTTCGGGGGCTGTTTCGAGTTCTCACCCTCTAACGCCATGTTTTTAAGCCTAAGTGTGGAAATAAGCAAATTACCGTCGTACTCTCAAACCGGGAGACCCGCGGCTGCGGGGTCAGTTCCTACGAGTTACGTTGGTCCCGTGGGAGGTGTTGGTGCCACCCACGGGGTCGTTCGGGGGCTGTTTCGAATTCTCACCCTCTAACGCAATGTTTTTAAGCCTAAGTGTGGAAATAAGCAAATTACCATCGTACTCTCAAACCGGGACACCCGCGGCTGCGGGGTCAGTTCCTACGAGTTACGTTGGTCCCGTGGGAGGTGTTGGTGCCACCCACGGGGCCGTTCGGGGGCTGTTTCGAGTTCTCACCCTCTAACGCCATGTTTTCAAGCCTAAGTGTGGAAATAAGCAAATTACCGTCGTACTCTCAAACCGGGACACCCGCGGCTACGGGGTCAGTTCCTACGAGTTACGTTGGTCCCGTGGGAGGTGTTGGTGCCACCCACGGTGCCGTTCGGGGGCTGTTTCGAGTTCTCACCCTCTAACGCCATGTTTTTAAGCCTAAGTGTGGAAATAAGCAAATTACCGTCGTACTCTCAAACCGGGACACCCGCGCCTGCGGGGTCAGTTCCTACGAGTTACGTTGGTCCCGCGGGAGGTGTTGGTGCCACCCACAGGGCCGTTCGGGGGCTGTTTCGAGTTCTCACCCTCTAACGCCATGTTTTTAAGTATAAGTGTGGAAATAAGCAAATTACCGTCGTACTCTCAAACCGGGAGATCCGCGGCTGCGGGGTCAGTTCCTACGAGTTACGTTGGTCCCGTGGGAGGTGTTGGTGCCACCCACAGGGCCGTTCGGGCGCTGTTTCGAGTTTTCACCCTCTAACGCCATTTTTTAAGCCTAAGTGTGGAAATAAGAAAATTACCGTCGTACTCTCAAACCGGGACACCCGCGGCTGCGGGGTCAGTTCCTACGAGTTACGTTGGTCCCGTGGGAGGTGTTGGTGCCACCCACGGAGCCGTTCAGGGCTGTTTCGAGTTCTCACCCTCTAACGCCATGTTTTCAAGCCTAAGTGTGGAAATAAGCAAATTACCGTCGTACTCTCAAATTGGGACACCCGCGGCTACGGGGAAGTTCTTACGAGTTACGTTGGTCCCGTGGGAGGTGTTGGCGCCACCCACGGGGCCGTTCGGGGGTTGTTTCGAGTTCTCACCCTCTAACGCCATGTTTTTAAGCCTAAGTGTGGAAATAAGCAAATTACTGTCGTACTCTCAAACCGGGACACCCGCGGCTGCGGGGTCAGTTCCTACGAGTTACGTTGGTCTCGTGGGAGGTGTTGGTGCCACCCACGGGGCCGTTCGGGGGTTGTTTCGAGTTCTCACCCTCTAACGCCATGTATTTAAGCCTAAGTGTGGAAATAAGCAAATTACCATCGTACTCTCAAACCGGGAGACCCGCGGCTGCGGGGTCAGTTCCTACGAGTTACGTTGGTCCCGTGGGAGGTGTTGTTACCACCCACGGGACCGTTCGGGAGCTGTTTCGAGTTCTCACCCTCTAACGCCATATTTTTATGCCTAAGTGTGGAAATAAGCAAATTACCGTCGTACTCTCAAACCGGGACAACCGCAACTGCGGGGTCAGTTCCTACGAGTTACGTTGGTCCCGTGGGAGGTGTTGGTGCCACCCACAGGGTCGTTCGGGCGTTGTTTCGAGTTTTCACCCTCTAACGCCATATTTTTATGCCTAAGTGTGGAAATAAGCAAATTACCGTCGTACTCTCAAACTGGGACACCCGCGGCTGCGGGGTAAGTTCTTACGAGTTACGTTGGTCCCGTGGGAGGTGTTGGCGCCACCCACGGGGCCGTTTGGGGGCTGTTTCGAGTTCTCACCCTCTAACGCCGTGTTTTTAAGCCTAAGTGTGGAAATAAGCAAATTACTGTCGTACTCTCAAACCGGGACACCCGCGGCTGCGGGGTCAGTTCCTACGAGTTACGTTGGTCCCGTGGGAGATGTTGGTGCCACCCACGGGGCCGTTCGGGGGCTGTTTCGAGTTCTCACCCTCTAACGCCCTGTTTTCAAGCCTAAGTGTGGAAATATGCAAATTACCTCCATACTCTCAAACCGGGACACCCGCGGCTGCGGGGTCAGTTCCTACGAGTTATGTTGGTCCCGTGGGAGGTGTTGGTGCCACCCACGGGGCCGTTCGGGGGCTGTTTCGAGTTCTCACCCTCTAACGCCATGTTTTTAAGCCTAAGTGTGGAAATAAGCAAATTACCGTCATACTCTCAAACCGGGACACCCGCGGCTGCGGGGTCAGTTCCTACGAGTTACGTTGCTCCCGTGGGAGGTGTTGGTGCCACCCACGGGGCCGTTCGGGGGCTGTTTCGAGTTCTCACCCTCTAACGCCATGTTTTCAAGCCTAAGTGTGGAAATCAGCAAATTACCGTCGTACTCTCAAACTGGGACACCCGCGGCTGCGGGGTCAGTTCCTACGAGTTACGTTGGTCCCGTGGGAGGTGTTGGTGCCACCCAACGGGGCCGTTTGGGGGCTGTTTCGAGTTCTCAACCTCTAACGTCATGTTTTTAAGCCTAAGTGTGGAAATAAGCAAATTACTGTCGTACTCTCAAACCGGGACACCCGCGGCTGCGGGGTCAGTTCCTACGAGTTACGTTGGTCCCGTGGGAGGTGTTGGTGCCACCCACGGGGCCGTTCGGGGGCTGTTTCGAGTTCTCACCCTCTAATGCCCTGTTTTCAAGCCTAAGTGTGGAAATATGCAAATTACCGCCGTACTCTCAAACTGGGACACCCGCGGCTGCGGGGTCAGTTCCTACGAGTTATGTTGGTCCCGTGGGAGGTGTTGGTGCCACCCACGGGGCCGTTCGGGGACTGTTTCGAGTTCTCACCCTCTAACGCCATGTTTCCAAGCCTAAGTGTGGAAATAAGTAAATTACCGTCGTACTCTCAAACCGGGACACCCGCGGCTGCGGGGTCCGTTCCTACGAGTTACGTTGGTCCCGTGGGAGGTATTGGTGCCACCCACGGGACCGTTCGGGGGCTGTTTCGAGTTCTCACCCTCTAACTCCATGTTTTTAAGCCAAAGTGTGGAAATAAGCAAATAACTGTCGTACTCTCAAATCGGGAGACCCGCGGCTGCGGGGTCAGTTCTACGGGTTACGTTGGTCCCGTGGGAGGTGTTGGTGCCACCCACGGGGCCGTTCGGGGGCTGTTTCGAGTTCTCACCCTCTAACGCCCTGTTTTCAAGCCTAAGTGTGGAAATATGCAAATTACCGCCGTACTCTCAAACCGGGACACCCACGGCTGCGGGGTCAGTTCCTACGAGTTATGTTGGTCCCGTGGGAGGTGTTGGTGCCACCCACGGGGCCGTTCGGGGGCTGTTTCGAGTTCTCACCCTCTAACTCCATGTTTTCAAGCCTAAGTGTGGAAATAAGCAAATTACCGTCGTACTCTCAAACCGGGACACCCGCGGCTGCGGGGTCAGTTCCTATGAGTTACGTTGGTCCCGTGGGAGGTGTTGGTGCCACCCACGGGACCGTTCGGGGGCTGTTTCGAGTTCTCACCCTCTAACGCCATGTTTTTAAGCCTAAGTGTGGAAATAAGCAAATTACCATCGTACTCTCAAACCGGGAGACCCGTGGCTGCGGGGTCAGTTCCTACGAGTTACGTTGGTCCCGTGGGAGGTGTTGGTGCCACCCACGGGGCCGTTTGGGGGCTGTTTCGAGTTCTCACCTTCTAACGCCATGTTTTTAAGCATAAGTGTGGAAATAAGCAAATTACCGTCGTACTCTCAAACCGGGACAACCGCAACTGCGGGGTCAGTTCCTACGAGTTACGTTGGTCCCGTGGGAGGTGTTGTTGCCACCCACGGGACCGTTCGGGAGCTGTTTCGAGTTCTCACCCTCTAACGCCATATTTTTATGCCTAAGTGTGGAAATAAGCAAATTACCGTCGTACTCTCAAACCGGGACACCCGCGGCTGCGGGGTCAGTTCCTACGAGTTACGTTGGTCCCGTGGGAAGTGTTGGTGCCACCCACGGGGCCGTTTGAGGGTTTTTTCGAGTTCTCACCCTCTAACGCCATGTTTTTAAGCCTAAGTGTGGAAATAAGCAAATTACCATCGTACTCTCAAACCGGGAGACCCGCGGCTGCGGGGTCAGTTCCTACGAGTTACGTTGGTCCCATGGGAGGTGTTGGTGCCACCCACGGGGCCGTTTGGGGGCTGTTTCGAGTTCTCACCCTCTAACGCCATGTTTTTAAGCATAAGTGTGGAAATAAGCAAATTACCGTCGTACTCTCAAACCGGGACAACCGCAACTGCGGGGTCAGTTCCTACGAGTTACGTTGGTCCCGTGGGAGGTGTTGTTGCCACCCACGGGGCCGTTCGGGAGCTGTTTCGAGTTCTCACCCTCTAACGCCATATTTTTATGCCTAAGTTTGGAAATAAGCAAATTACCATCGTACTCTCAAACCGGGACACCCGCGGCTGCGGGGTCAGTTCCTACGAGTTACGTTGGTCCCGTGGGAGGTGTTGGTGCCACCCACGGGGCCGTTTGAGGGTTGTTTCGAGTTCTCACCCTCTAACGCCATGTTTTTAAGCCTAAGTGTGGAAATAAGCAAATTACTGTCGTACTCTCAAACCGGGACACCCGCGGCTGCGGGGTCAGTTCCTACGAGTTACGTTGGTCCCGTGGGAGGTGTTGGAGCCACCCACGGGGCCGTTTGGGGGCTGTTTCGAGTTCTCACCCTCTAACGCCATGTTTTTAAGCATAAGTGTGGAAATAATCAAATTACCGTCGTACTCTCAAACCGGGACACCCGCGGCTGCGGGGTCAGTTCCTACGAGTTACGTTGGTCCCGTGGGAGGTGTTGGTGCCACCCACGGGGCCGTTCGGGGGCTGTTTCGAGTTCTCACCCTCTAACGCCCTGTTTTCAAGCCTAAGTGTGGAAATATGCAAATTACCGCCATACTCTCAAACCGGGACACCCGCGGCTGTGGGGTCAGTTCCTACGAGTTATGTTGGTCCCGTGGGAGGTGTTGGTGCCACCCACGGGGCCGTTCGGGGGCTGTTTCGAGTTCTCACCCTCTAACGCCATGTTTCCAAGCCTAAGTGTGGAAATAAGCAAATTACCGTCGTACTCTCAAACCGGGACACCCGCGGCTGCGGGGTCAGTTCCTACGAGTTACGTTGGTCCCGTGGGAGGTGTTGGTGCCACCCACGGAACCGTTCGGGGGCAGTTTCGAGTTCTCACCCTCTAACGCCCTGTTTTCAAGCCTAAGTGTGGAAATATGCAAATTACCGTCGTACTCTCAAACCGGGACACCCGCGGCTGCGGGGTCAGTTCCTACGAGTTATGTTGGTCCCGTGGGAGGTGTTGGTGCCACCCACGGGGCCGTTCGGGGGCTGTTTCGAGTTCTCACCCTCTAACGCCATGTTTTCAAGCCTAAGTGTGGAAATAAGTAAATTACCGTCGTACTCTCAAACCGGGACACCCGCGGCTGCGGGGTCAGTTCCTACGAGTTACGTTGGTCCCGTGGGAGGTATTGGTGCCACCCACGGGACCGTTCGGGGGCTGTTTCGAGTTCTCACCCTCTAACTCCATGTTTTTAAGCCAAAGTGTGGAAATAAGCAAATAACTGTCGTACTCTCAAATCGGGAGACCCGCGGCTGCGGGGTCAGTTCCTACGGGTTACGTTGGTCCCGTGGGAGGTGTTGGTGCCACCCACGGGGCCGTTCGGGGGCTGTTTCGAGTTCTCACCCTCTAACGCCATTTTTTTAAGCCTAAGTGTGGAAATAAGCAAATTACTGTCGTACTCTCAAACCGGGAGACCCGCGGCTGCGGGGTCAGTTCCTATGAGTTACGTTGGTCCCGTGGGTGGTGTTGGTGCCACCCACGGGGGCTGTTTCGAGTTCTCACCCTCTAACGCCATGTTTTTAAGCCTAAGTGTGGAAATAAGCAAATTACCATCGTACTCTCAAACCGGGAGACCCGCGGCTGCGGGGTCAGTTCCTACGAGTTACGTTGGTCCCGTGGGAGGTGTTGTTGCCAACCACGGGGCCGTTCGGGAGCTGTTTCGAGTTCTCACCCTCTAACGCCATATTTTTATGCCTAAGTGTGGAAATAAGCAAATTACCGTCGTACTCTCAAATCGGGACAACCGCAACTGCAGGGTCAGTTCCTACGAGTTACGTTGGTCCCGTGGGAGGTGTTGGTGCCACCCACAGGGTCGTTCGGGCGCTGTTTCGAGTTTTCACCCTCTAATGCCATTTTTTAAGCCTAAGTGTGGAAATAAGCAAATTACCGTCGTACTCTCAAACCGGGACACCCGCGGCTGCGAGGTCAGTTCCTACGAGTTACGTTGGTCCCGTGGGAGGTGTTGGTGCCACCCACGGAGCCGTTCAGGGCTGTTTCGAGTTCTCACCCTCTAACGCCATGTTTTCCATCCTAAGTGTGGAAATAAGCAAGTTACCGTCGTACTCTCAAATTGGGACACCCGCGGCTACGGGGTAAGTTCTTACGAGTTACGTTGGTCCCGTGGGAGGTGTTGACGCCACCCACGGGGCCGTTCGGGGGTTGTTTCGAGTTCTCACCCTCTAACGCCATGTTTTTAAGCCTAAGTGTGGAAATAAGCAAATTACTGTCGTACTCTCAAACCGGGACACCCGCGGCTGCGGGGTCAGTTCCTACGAGTTACGTTGGTCTCGTGGGAGGTGTTGGTGCCACCCACGGGGCCGTTCGGGGGTTGTTTCGAGTTCTCACCCTCTAACGCCATGTTTTTAAGCCTAAGTGTGGAAATAAGCAAATTACCGTCGTACTCTCAAACCGGGACACCCGCGGCTGCGGGGTCATTTCCTACGAGTTACGTCGTTCCCGTGGGTGGTGTTGGTGCCACCCACGGGGCCGTTCGGGGGCTGTTTCGAGTTCTCACCCTCTAACGCCATGTTTTTAAGCCTAAGTGTGGAAATAAGCAAATTACCGTCGTACTCTCAAACCGGGAGACCCGCGGCTGCGGGGTCAGTTCCTACGAGTTACGTTGGTCCCGTGGGAGGTGTTGGTGCCACCCACGGGGTCGTTCGGGGGCTGTTTCGAATTCTCACCCTCTAACGCAATGTTTTTAAGCCTAAGTGTGGAAATAAGCAAATTACCATCGTACTCTCAAACCGGGACACCCGCGGCTGCGGGGTCAGTTCCTACGAGTTACGTTGGTCCCGTGGGAGGTGTTGGTGCCACCCACGGGGCCGTTCGGGGGCTGTTTCGAGTTCTCACCCTCTAACGCCATGTTTTCAAGCCTAAGTGTGGAAATAAGCAAATTACCGTCGTACTCTCAAACCGGGACACCCGCGGCTACGGGGTCAGTTCCTACGAGTTACGTTGGTCCCGTGGGAGGTGTTGGTGCCACCCACGGGGCCGTTCGGGGGCTGTTTCGAGTTCTCACCCTCTAACGCCATGTTTTTAAGCCTAAGTGTGGAAATAAGCAAATTACCGTCGTACTCTCAAACCGGGACACCCGCGCCTGCGGGGTCAGTTCCTACGAGTTACGTTGGTCCCGCGGGAGGTGTTGGTGCCACCCACAGGGCCGTTCGGGGGCTGTTTCGAGTTCTCACCCTCTAACGCCATGTTTTTAAGTATAAGTGTGGAAATAAGCAAATTACCGTCGTACTCTCAAACCGGGAGATCCGCGGCTGCGGGGTCAGTTCCTACGAGTTACGTTGGTCCCGTGGGAGGTGTTGGTGCCACCCACAGGGCCGTTCGGGCGCTGTTTCGAGTTTTCACCCTCTAACGCCATTTTTTAAGCCTAAGTGTGGAAATAAGAAAATTACCGTCGTACTCTCAAACCGGGACACCCGCGGCTGCGGGGTCAGTTCCTACGAGTTACGTTGGTCCCGTGGGAGGTGTTGGTGCCACCCACGGAGCCGTTCAGGGCTGTTTCGAGTTCTCACCCTCTAACGCCATGTTTTCAAGCCTAAGTGTGGAAATAAGCAAATTACCGTCGTACTCTCAAATTGGGACACCCGCGGCTACGGGGAAGTTCTTACGAGTTACGTTGGTCCCGTGGGAGGTGTTGGCGCCACCCACGGGGCCGTTCGGGGGTTGTTTCGAGTTCTCACCCTCTAACGCCATGTTTTTAAGCCTAAGTGTGGAAATAAGCAAATTACTGTCGTACTCTCAAACCGGGACACCCGCGGCTGCGGGGTCAGTTCCTACGAGTTACGTTGGTCTCGTGGGAGGTGTTGGTGCCACCCACGGGGCCGTTCGGGGGTTGTTTCGAGTTCTCACCCTCTAACGCCATGTATTTAAGCCTAAGTGTGGAAATAAGCAAATTACCATCGTACTCTCAAACCGGGAGACCCGCGGCTGCGGGGTCAGTTCCTACGAGTTACGTTGGTCCCGTGGGAGGTGTTGTTACCACCCACGGGACCGTTCGGGAGCTGTTTCGAGTTCTCACCCTCTAACGCCATATTTTTATGCCTAAGTGTGGAAATAAGCAAATTACCGTCGTACTCTCAAACCGGGACAACCGCAACTGCGGGGTCAGTTCCTACGAGTTACGTTGGTCCCGTGGGAGGTGTTGGTGCCACCCACAGGGTCGTTCGGGCGTTGTTTCGAGTTTTCACCCTCTAACGCCATATTTTTATGCCTAAGTGTGGAAATAAGCAAATTACCGTCGTACTCTCAAACTGGGACACCCGCGGCTGCGGGGTAAGTTCTTACGAGTTACGTTGGTCCCGTGGGAGGTGTTGGCGCCACCCACGGGGCCGTTTGGGGGCTGTTTCGAGTTCTCACCCTCTAACGCCGTGTTTTTAAGCCTAAGTGTGGAAATAAGCAAATTACTGTCGTACTCTCAAACCGGGACACCCGCGGCTGCGGGGTCAGTTCCTACGAGTTACGTTGGTCCCGTGGGAGATGTTGGTGCCACCCACGGGGCCGTTCGGGGGCTGTTTCGAGTTCTCACCCTCTAACGCCCTGTTTTCAAGCCTAAGTGTGGAAATATGCAAATTACCTCCATACTCTCAAACCGGGACACCCGCGGCTGCGGGGTCAGTTCCTACGAGTTATGTTGGTCCCGTGGGAGGTGTTGGTGCCACCCACGGGGCCGTTCGGGGGCTGTTTCGAGTTCTCACCCTCTAACGCCATGTTTTTAAGCCTAAGTGTGGAAATAAGCAAATTACCGTCATACTCTCAAACCGGGACACCCGCGGCTGCGGGGTCAGTTCCTACGAGTTACGTTGCTCCCGTGGGAGGTGTTGGTGCCACCCACGGGGCCGTTCGGGGGCTGTTTCGAGTTCACACCCTCTAACGCCATGTTTTCAAGCCTAAGTGTGGAAATCAGCAAATTACCGTCGTACTCTCAAACTGGGACACCCGCGGCTGCGGGGTCAGTTCCTACGAGTTACGTTGGTCCCGTGGGAGGTGTTGGTGCCACCCAACGGGGCCGTTTGGGGGCTGTTTCGAGTTCTCAACCTCTAACGTCATGTTTTTAAGCCTAAGTGTGGAAATAAGCAAATTACTGTCGTACTCTCAAACCGGGACACCCGCGGCTGCGGGGTCAGTTCCTACGAGTTACGTTGGTCCCGTGGGAGGTGTTGGTGCCACCCACGGGGCCGTTCGGGGGCTGTTTCGAGTTCTCACCCTCTAATGCCCTGTTTTCAAGCCTAAGTGTGGAAATCTGCAAATTACCGCCGTACTCTCAAACTGGGACACCCGCGGCTGCGGGGTCAGTTCCTACGAGTTATGTTGGTCCCGTGGGAGGTGTTGGTGCCACCCACGGGGCCGTTCGGGGGCTGTTTCGAGTTCTCACCCTCTAACGCCATGTTTCCAAGCCTAAGTGTGGAAATAAGTAAATTACCGTCGTACTCTCAAACCGGGACACCCGCGGCTGCGGGGTCCGTTCCTACGAGTTACGTTGGTCCCGTGGGAGGTATTGGTGCCACCCACGGGACCGTTCGGGGGCTGTTTCGAGTTCTCACCCTCTAACTCCATGTTTTTAAGCCAAAGTGTGGAAATAAGCAAATAACTGTCGTACTCTCAAATCGGGAGACCCGCGGCTGCGGGGTCAGTTCTACGGGTTACGTTGGTCCCGTGGGAGGTGTTGGTGCCACCCACGGGGCCGTTCGGGGGCTGTTTCGAGTTCTCACCCTCTAACGCCCTGTTTTCAAGCCTAAGTGTGGAAATATGCAAATTACCGCCGTACTCTCAAACCGGGACACCCACGGCTGCGGGGTCAGTTCCTACGAGTTATGTTGGTCCCGTGGGAGGTGTTGGTGCCACCCACGGGGCCGTTCGGGGGCTGTTTCGAGTTCTCACCCTCTAACTCCATGTTTTCAAGCCTAAGTGTGGAAATAAGCAAATTACCGTCGTACTCTCAAACCGGGACACCCGCGGCTGCGGGGTCAGTTCCTACGAGTTACGTTGGTCCCGTGGGAGGTGTTGGTGCCACCCACGGGACCGTTCGGGGGCTGTTTCGAGTTCTCACCCTCTAACTCCATGTTGTTAAGCCAAAGTGTGGAAATAAGCAAATAACTGTCGTACTCTCAAATCGGGAGACCCGCGGCTGCGGGGTCAGTTCCTACGGGTTACGTTGGTCCCGTGGGAGGTGTTGGTGCCACCCACGGGGCCGTTCGGGGGCTGTTTCGAGTTCTCACCCTCTAACGCCATGTTTTTAAGCCTAAGTGTGGAAATAAGCAAATTACTGTCGTACTCTCAAACCGGGAGACCCGCGGCTGCGGGGTCAGTTCCTATGAGTTACGTTGGTCCCGTGGGTGGTGTTGGTGCCACCCACGGGGTCGTTCGGGGGCTGTTTCGAGTTCTCACCCTCTAACGCCATGTTTTTAAGCCTAAGTGTGGAAATAAGCAAATTACCATCGTACTCTCAAACCGGGAGACCCGCGGCTGCGGGGTCAGTTCCTACGAGTTACGTTGGTCCCGTGGGAGGTGTTGTTGCCACCCACGGGGCCGTTCGGGAGCTGTTTCGAGTTCTCACCCTCTAACGCCATATTTTTATGCCTAAGTGTGGAAATAAGCAAATTACCGTCGTACTCTCAAACCGGGACACCCGCGGCTGCGGGGTCAGTTCCTACGAGTTACGTTGGTCCCGTGGGAGGTGTTGGTGCCACCCACGGGGCCGTTTGAGGGCGGTTTCGAGTTCTCACCCTCTAACGCCATGTTTTTAAGCCTAAGTGTGGAAATAAGCAAATTACTGTCGTACTCTCAAACCGGGACACCCGCGGCTGCGGGGTCAGTTCCTACGAGTTACGTTGGTCCCGTGGGAGGTGTTGGTGCCACCCACGGGGCCGTTCGTGGGCTGTTTCGAGTTCTCACCCTCTAACGCCCTGTTTTCAAGCCTAAGTGTGGAAATATGCAAATTACCGCCATACTCTCAAACCGGGACACCCGCGGCTGCGGGGTCAGTTCCTACGAGTTATGTTGGTCCCGTGGGAGGTGTTGGTGCCACCCACGGGGCCGTTCGGGGGCTGTTTCGAGTTCTCACCCTCTAACGCCATGTTTTCAAGCCCAAGTGTGGAAATAAGCAAATTACCGTCGTACTCTCAAACCGGGACACCCGCGGCTGCGGGGTCAGTTGCTACGAGTTACGTTGGTCCCGTGGGAGGTGTTGGTGCCACCCACGGAACCGTTCGGGGGCTGTTTCGAGTTCTCACAATCTAACGCCCTGTTTTCAAGCCTAAGTGTGGAAATATGCAAATTACCATCGTACTCTCAAACCGGGACACCCGCGGCTGCGGGGTCAGTTCCTACGAGTTATGTTGGTCCCGTGGGAGGTGTTGGTGCCACCCACGGGGCCGTTCGGGGCTGTTTCGAGTTCTCACCCTCTAACGCCATGTTTTCAAGCCTAAGTGTGGAAATAAGTAAATTACCGTCGTACTCTCAAACCGGGACACCCGCGGCTGCGGGGTCAGTTCCTACGAGTTACGTTGGTCCCGTGGGAGGTATTGGTGCCACCCACGGGACCGTTCTGGGGCTGTTTCGAGTTCTCACCCTCTAACTCCATGTTTTTAAACCAAAGTGTGGAAATAAGCAAATAACTGTCGTACTCTCAAATCGGGAGACCCGCGGCTGCGGGGTCAGTTCCTACGGGTTACGTTGGTCCCGTGGGAGGTGTTGGTGCCACCCACGGGGCCGTTCGGGGGCTGTTTCGAGTTCTCACCCTCTAACGCCATGTTTTTAAGCCTAAGTGTGGAAATAAGCAAATTACTGTCGTACTCTCAAACCGGGAGACCCGCGGCTGCGGGGTCAGTTCCTATGAGTTACGTTGGTCCCGTGGGTGGTGTTGGTGCCACCCACGGCGTCGTTCGGGGGCTGTTTCGAGTTCTCGCCCTCTAACGCCATGTTTTTAAGCCTAAGTGTGGAAATAAGCAAATTACCATCGTACTCTCAAACCGGGAGACCCGCGGCTGCGGGGTCAGTTCCTACGAGTTACGTTGGTCCCGTGGGAAGTGTTGTTGCCACCCACGGGGCCGTTCGGGAGCTGTTTCGAGTTCTCACCCTCTAACGCCATATTTTTATGCCTAAGTGTGGAAATAAGCAAATTACCGTCGTACTCTCAAACCGGGACAACCGCAACTGCGGGGTCAGTTCCTACGAGTTACGTTGGTCCCGTGGGAGGTGTTGGTGCCACCCACAGGGTCGTTCGGGCCCGGTTTCGAGTTTTCACCCTCTAACTCCATTTTTTAAGCCTAAGTGTGGAAATAAGCAAATTACCGTCGTACTCTCAAACCGGGACACCCGCGGCTGCGGGGTCAGTTCCTACGAGTTACGTTGGTCCCGTGGGAGGTGTTGGTGCCACCCACGGGGCCGTTTGAGGGCTGTTTCGAGTTCTCACCCTCTAACGCCATGTTTTTAAGCCTAAGTGTGGAAATAAGCAAATTACTGTCGTACTCTCAAACCGGGACACCCGCGGCTGCGGGGTCAGTTCCTACGAGTTACGTTGGTCCCGTGGGAGGTGTTGGTGCCACCCACGGGGCCGTTCGGGGGCTGTTTCGAGTTCTCACCCTCTAACGCCCTGTTTTCAAGCCTAAGTGTGGAAATATGCAAATTACCGCCATACTCTCAAACCGGGACACCCGCGGCTGCGGGGTCAGTTCCTACGAGTTATGTTGGTCCCGTGGGAGGTGTTGGTGCCACCCACGGGGCCGTTCGGGGGCTGTTTCGAGTTCTCACCCTCTAACGCCATGTTTCCAAGCCTAAGTGTGGAAATAAGCAAATTACCGTCGTACTCTCAAACCGGGACACCCGCGGCTGCGGGGTCAGTTCCTACGAGTTACGTTGGTCCCGTGGGAGGTGTTGGTGCCACCCACGGAACCGTTCGGGGGCTGTTTCGAGTTCTCACCCTCTAACGCCCTGTTTTCAAGCCTAAGTGTGGAAATATGCAAATTACCGTCGTACTCTCAAACCGGGACACCCGCGGCTGCGGGGTCAGTTCCTACGAGTTATGTTGGTCCCGTGGGAGGTGTTGGTGCCACCCACGGGGCCGTTCGGGGGCTGTTTCGAGTTCTCACCCTCTAACGCCATGTTTTCAAGCCTAAGTGTGGAAATAAGTAAATTACCGTCGTACTCTCAAACCGGGACACCCGCGGCTGCGGGGTCCGTTCCTACGAGTTACGTTGGTCCCGTGGGAGGTATTGGTGCCACCCACGGGACCGTTCGGGGGCTGTTTCGAGTTCTCACCCTCTAACTCCATGTTTTTAAGCCAAAGTGTGGAAATAAGCAAATAACTGTCGTACTCTCAAATCGGGAGACCCGCGGCTGCGGGGTCAGTTCTACGGGTTACGTTGGTCCCGTGGGAGGTGTTGGTGCCACCCACGGGGCCGTTCGGGGGCTGTTTCGAGTTCTCACCCTCTAACGCCATGTTTTTAAGCCTAAGTGTGGAAATAAGCAAATTACTGTCGTACTCTCAAACCGGGAGACCCGCGGCTGCGGGGTCAGTTCCTATGAGTTACGTTGGTCCCGTGGGTGGTGTTGGTGCCACCCACGGGGGCTGTTTCGAGTTCTCACCCTCTAACGCCATGTTTTTAAGCCTAAGTGTGGAAATAAGCAAATTACCATCGTACTCTCAAACCGGGAGACCCGCGGCTGCGGGGTCAGTTCCTACGAGTTACGTTGGTCCCGTGGGAGGTGTTGTTGCCAACCACGGGGCCGTTCGGGAGCTGTTTCGAGTTCTCACCCTCTAACGCCATATTTCTATGCCTAAGTGTGGAAATAAGCAAATTACCATCGTACTCTCAAATCGGGACAACCGCAACTGCAGGGTCAGTTCCTACGAGTTACGTTGGTCCCGTGGGAGGTGTTGGTGCCACCCACAGGGTCGTTCGGGCGCTGTTTCGAGTTTTCACCCTCTAACGCCATTTTTTAAGCCTAAGTGTGGAAATAAGCAAATTACCGTCGTACTCTCAAACCGGGACACCCGCGGCTGCGAGGTCAGTTCCTACGAGTTACGTTGGTCCCGTGGGAGGTGTTGGTGCCTCCCACGGAGCCGTTCAGGGCTGTTTCGAGTTCCCACCCTCTAACGCCATGTTTTCAAGCCTAAGTGTGGAAATAAGCAAGTTATCGTCGTACTCTCAAATTGGGACACCCGCGGCTACGGGGTAAGTTCTTACGAGTTACGTTGGTCCCGTGGGAGGTGTTGACGCCACCCACGGGGCCGTTCGGGGGTTGTTTCGAGTTCTCACCCTCTAACGCCATGTTTTTAAGCCTAAGTGTGGAAATAAGCAAATTACTGTCGTACTCTCAAACCGGGACACCCGCGGCTGCGGGGTCAGTTCCTACGAGTTATGTTGGTCTCATGGGAGGTGTTGGTGCCACCCACGGGGCCGTTCGGGGGTTGTTTCGAGTTCTCACCCTCTAACGCCATGTTTTTAAGCCTAAGTGTGGAAATATGCAAATTACCGTCGTACTCTCAAACCGGGACACCCGCGGCTGCGGGGTCATTTCCTACGAGTTACGTCGTTCCCGTGGGTGGTGTTGGTGCCACCCACGGGGCTATTCGGGGGCTGTTTCGAGTTCTCACCCTTTAACGCCATGTTTTTAAGCCTAAGTGTGGAAATAAGCAAATTACCGTCGTACTCTCAAACCGGGAGACCCGCGGCTGCGGGGTCAGTTCCTACGAGTTACGTTGGTCCCGTGGGAGGTGTTGGTGCCACCCACGGGGCCGTTCGGGGGCTGTTTCGAATTCTCACCCTCTAACGCCATGTTTTTAAGCCTAAGTGTGGAAATAAGCAAATTACCGTCATACTCTCAAACCGGGTCACCCGCGGCTGCGGGGTCAGTTCCTACGAGTTACGTTGGTCCCGTGGGAGGTGTTGGTGCCACCCACGGGGCCGTTCGGGGGCTGTTTCGAGTTCTCACCCTCTAACGCCATGTTTTCAAGCCTAAGTGTGGAAATAAGCAAATTACCGTCGTACTCTCAAACCGGGACACCCGCGGCTACGGGGTCAGTTCCTACGAGTTACGTTGGTCCCGTGGGAGGTGTTGGTGCCACCCACGGGGCCGTTCGGGGGTTGTTTCGAGTTCTCACCCTCTAACGCCATGTTTTTAAGCCTAAGTGTGGAAATAAGCAAATTACCGTCGTACTCTCAAACCAGGACACCCGCGGCTGCGGGGTCAGTTCCTACGAGTTACGTTGGTCCCGCGGGAGGTGTTGGTGCCACCCACAGGGCCGTTCGGGGGCTGTTTCGAGTTCTCACCCTCTAACGCCATGTTTTTAAGTATAAGTGTGGAAATAAGCAAATTACCGTCGTACTCTCAAACCGGGAGACCCGCGGCTGCAGGGTAAGTTCCTACGAGTTACGTCGGTCCCGTGGGTGGTGTTGGTGCCACCCACGGAGCCGTTCGGGGGCTGTTTCGAGTTCTCACCCTCTAACGCCATGTTTTTAAGCCTAAGTGTGGAAATAAGCAAATTACCGTCGTACTCTCAAACCGGGAGATCCGCGGCTGCGGGGTCAGTTCCTACGAGTTACGTTGGTCCCGTGGGAGGTGTTGGTGCCACCCACAGGGCCGTTCGGGCGCTGTTTCGAGTTTTCACCCTCTGACGCCATTTTTTAAGCCTAAGTGTGAAAATAAGCAAATTACCGTCGTACTCTCAAACCGGGACACCCGCGGCTGCGGGGTCAGTTCCTACGAGTTACGTTGGTCCCGTGGGAGGTGTTGGTGCCACCCACGGAGCCGTTCAGGGCTGTTTCGAGTTCTCACCCTCTAACGCCATGTTTTCAAGCCTAAGTGTGGAAATAAGCAAATTACCGTCGTACTCTCAAATTGGGACACCCGCGGCTACGGGGTAAGTTCTTACGAGTTACGTTGGTCCCGTGGGAGGTGTTGGCGCCACCCACGGGGCCGTTCGGGGGTTGTTTCGAGTTCTCACCCTCTAACGCCATGTTTTTAAGCCTAAGTGTGGAAATAAGCAAATTACTGTCGTACTCTCAAACCGGGACACCCGCGGCTGCGGGGTCATTTCCTACGAGTTACGTCGGTCCCGTGGGTGGTGTTGGTGCCACCCACGGGGCCGTTCGGGGGCTGTTTCGAGTTCTCACCCTCTAACGCCATGTTTTTAAGCCTAAGTGTGGAAATAAGCAAATTACCGTCGTACTCTCAAACCGGGACACCCGCGGCTGCGGGGTCATTTCCTACGAGTTACGTCGGTCCCGTGGGTGGTGTTGGTGCCACCCACGGGGCCGTTCGGGGGCTGTTTCGAGTTCTCACCCTCTAACGCCATGTTTTTAAGCCTAAGTGTGGAAATAAGCAAATTACCGTCGTACTCTCAAACCGGGAGACCCGCGGCTGCGGGGTCAGTTCCTACGAGTTACGTTGGTCCCGTGGGAGGTGTTGGTGCCACCCACGGGGCCGTTCGGGGGCTGTTTCGAGTTCTCACCCTCTAACGCCATGTTTTCAACCCTAAGTGTGGAAATAAGCAAATTACCTTCGTACTCTCAAACCGGGACACCCGCGGCTACGGGGTCAGTTCCTACGAGTTACGTTGGTCCCGTGGGAGGAGTTGGTGCCACCCACGGGGCCGTTCGGGGGCTGTTTCGAGTTGTCACCCTCTAACGCCATGTTTTTAAGCCTAAGTGTGGAAATAAGCAAATTACCGTCGTACTCTCAAACCGGGACACCCGCGGCTGCGGGGTCAGTTCCTACGAGTTACGTTGGTCCCGTGGGAGGTGTTGGTGCCACCCAGGGGGCCGTTCGGGGGCTGTTTCGAGTTCTCACCCTCTAACGCCATGTTTTCAAGCCTAAGTGTGGAAATAAGCAAATTACCGTCGTACTCTCAAACCGGGACACCCGCGTCTACGGGGTAAGTTCTTACGAGTTACGTTGGTCCCGTGGGAGGTTGTTGGCGCCACCCACGGGACCGTTCCGGGGTTGTTTCGAGTTCCCACCCTCTAACGCCATGTTTTTAAGCCTAAGTGTGGAAATAAGCAAATTACCGTCGTACTCTCAAACCGGGACACCCGCGGCTACGGGGTCAGTTCCTACGAGTTACGTTGGTCCCGTGGGAGGTGTTGGTGCCACCCACGGGGCCGTTCGGGGGCTGTTTCGAGTTCTCACCCTCTAACGCCATGTTTTTAAGCCTAAGTGTGGAAATAAGCAAATTACCGTCGTACTCTCAAACCGGGACACCCGCGGCTGCGGGGTCAGTTCCTACGAGTTACGTTGGTCCCGCGGGAGGTGTTGGTGCCACCCACGGGGCCGTTCGGAGGCTGTTTCGAGTTCTCACCCTCTAACGCCATGTTTTTAAGTATAAGTGTGGAAATAAGCAAATTAACGTCGTACTCTCAAACCGGGAGACCCGCGGCTGCGGGGTAAGTTCCTACGAGTTACGTCGGTCGTGTGGGTGGTGTTGGTGCCACCCACGGGGCCGTTCGGGGGCTGTTTCGAGTTCTCACCCTCTAACGCCATGTTTTTAAGCCTAAGTGTGGAAATACGCAAATTACCGTCGTACTCTCAAACCGGGAGATCCGCGGCTGCGGGGTCAGTTCCTACGAGTTACGTTGGTCCCGTGGGAGGTGTTGGTGCCACCCACAGGGCCGTTCGGGTGCTGTTTCGAGTTTTCACCCTCTAACGCCATTTTTTAAGCCTAAGTGTGGAAATAAGCAAATTACCGTCGTACTCACAAACCGAGACACCTGCGGCTGCGGGGTCAGTTCCTACGAGTTACGTTGGTCCCGTGGGAGGTGTTGGTGCCACCCACGGAGCCGTTCAGGGCTGTTTCGAGTTCTCAACCTCTAACGCCATGTTTTGAAGCCTATGTGTGGAAATAAGCAAATTACCGTCGTACTCTCAAACTGGGACATCCGCGGCTGCGGGGTAAGTTCTTACGAGTAACGTTGGTCCCGTGGGAGGTGTTGGCGCCACCCACGGGACCGTTCGGGGGTTGTTCCGAGTTCTCACCCTCTAACGCCATGTTTTTAAGCCTAAGTGTGAAAATAAGCAAATTACCGTCGTACTCTCAAACCGGGACACCCGCGGCTGCGGGGTCAGTTCCTACGAGTTACGTTGGTCCCGTGGGAGGTGTTGGTGCCATCCACGGGGCCGTTTGGGCGCTGTTTCGAGTTCTCACCCTCTAACGCCATGTTTTTAAGCCTAAGTGTGGAAATAAGCAAATTACCATCGTACTCTCAAACCGGGAGACCAGCGGCTGCGGGGTCCGTTCCTACGACTTACGTTGGTCCCGTGGGAGGTGTTGGTGCCACCCACGGGGCCGTTCGGGAGCTGTTTCGAGTTCTCACCCTCTAACGCCATATTTTTATGCCTAAGTGTGGAAATAAGCAAATTACGGTCGTACTCTCAAACCGGGACACCCGCGGCTGCGGGGTCAGTTCCTACGAGTTACGTTGGTCCCGTGGGAGGTGTTGGTGCCACCCACAGGGTCGTTCGGGCGCTGTTTCGAGTTTTCACCGTCTAACGCCATTTTGTAAGCCTAAGTGTGGAAACAAGCAAATTACCGTCGTACTCTCAAACCGGGACACCCGCGGCTGCGGGGTCAGTTCCTGCGAGTTACGTTGGTCCCGTGGGAGGTGTTGGTGCCACCCACGGAGCCGTTCAAGGCTGTTTCGAGTTCTCACCCTCTAACGCCATGTTTTCAAGCCTAAGTGTGGAAATAAGCAAATTACCGCCGTACTCTCAAATTGGGACACCCGCGGCTACGGGGTAAGTTCTTACGAGTTACGTTCGTCCCGTGGGAGGTGTTGGCGCCACCCACGGGGCCGTTCGGGGGTTGTTTCGAGTTCTCACCCTCTAACGCCATGTTTTTAAGCCTAAGTGTGGAAATAAGCAAATTACCGTCGTACTCTCAAACCGGGACACCCGCGACTGCGGGGTCAGTTCCTACGAGTTACGTTGGTCTCCTGGGAGGTGTTGGTGCCACCCACGGGGCCGTTCGGGGGCTGTTTCGAGTTCTCACCCTCTAACGCCATGTTTTTAAGCCTAAGTGTGGAAATAAGCAAATTACCATCGTACTCTCAAACCGGGACACCCGCGGCTGCGGGGTCAGTTCCTATGAGTTACGTCGGTCCCGTGGGTGGTGTTGGTGCCACCCACGGGGCCGTTCGGGGGCTGTTTCGAGTTCTCACCCTCTAACGCCATGTTTTTAAGCCCAAGTGTGGAAATAAGCAAATTACCGTCGTACTCTCAAACCGGGACACCCGCGGCTGCGGGGTCAGTTCCTACGAGTTACGTTGGTCTCCTGGGAGGTGTTGGTGCCACCCACGGGGCCGTTCGGGGGCTGTTTCGAGTTCTCACCCTCTAACGCCCTGTTTTCAAGCCTAAGTTTGGAAATATGCAAATTACCTCCGTACTCTCAAACCGGGACACCCGCGGCTGCGGGGTCAGTTCCTACGAGTTATGTTGGTCCCGTGGGAGGTGTTGGTGCCACCCACGGGGCCGTTCGGGGGCTGTTTCGAGTTCTCACCCTCTAACGCCATGTTTTCAAGCCTAAGTGTGGAAATAAGCAAATTACCGTCGTACTCTCAAACCGAGACACCCGCGGCTACGGGGTCAGTTCCTACGAGTTACGTTGGTCCCGTGGGAGGTGTTGGTGCCACCCACGGGGCCGTTCGGGGGATGTTTCGAGTTCTCACCCTCTAACGCCATGTTTTTAAGCCTAAGTGTGGAAATAAGTAAATTACCGTCGTACTCTCAAACCGGGACACCCGCGGCTGCGGGGTCAGTTCCTATGAGTTACGTTGGTCCCGTGGGAGGTGTTGGTGCCACCCACGGGGCCGTTCGGGGGCTGTTTCGAGTTCTCACCCTCTAACGCCATGTTTTTAAGTATAAGTGTGGAAATAAGTAAATTACCGTCGTACTCTCAAACCGGGAGACCCGCAGCTGCGGGGTAAGTTCCTACGAGTTACGTCGGTCCCGTGGGTACTGTTGGTGCCAGCCACGGGGCCGTTCGGGGGCTGTTTCGAGTTCTCACCCTCTAACGCCATGTTTTTAAGCCTAAGTGTGGAAATAAGCAAATTACCGTCGTACTCTCAAACCGGGAGACCCGCGGCTGCGGGGTCAGTTCCTACGAGTTACGTTGGTCCCGTGGGAGGTGTTGGTGCCACCCACGGGGCCGTTCGGGGGCTGTTTCGAGTTCTCACCCTCTAACGCCATATTTTTATGCCTAAGGGTGGAAATAAGCAAATTACCATCGTACTCTCAAACCGGAACAACCGCAACTGCGGGGTCAGTTCCTACGAGTTAGGTTGGTCCCGTGGGTGGTGTTGGTGCCACCCACAGGGCCGTTCGGGCGCTGTTTCGAGTTTTCACCCTCTAACGCCATTTTTTAAGCCTAAGTGTGGAAATTAGCAAATTACCATCGTACTCTCAAACCGGGACACCCGCGGCTGCGGGGTCAGTTCCTACGAGTTACGTTGGTCCCGTGGGAGGTGTTGGTGCCACCCACGGAGTCGTTCAGGGCTGTTTCGAGTTCTCAACCTCTAACGCCTTGTTTTGAAGCCTAAGTGTGGAAATAAGCAAATTACCGTCGTACTCTCAAACTGGGACACCCGCGGCTGCGGGGTAAGTTCTTACGAGTTACGTTGGTCCCATGGGAGGTTGTTGGCGCCACCCACGGGACCGTTCCGGGGTTGTTTCGAGTTCTCACCCTCTAACGCCATGTTTTTAAGCCTAAGTGTGAAAATAAGCAAATTACCGTCGTACTCTCAAACCGGGACACCCGCGGCTGCGGGGTCAGTTCCTACGAGTTACGTTGGTCCCGTGGGAGGTGTTGGTGCCATCCACGGGGCCGTTCGGGGGCTGTTTCGAGTTCTCACCCTCTAACGCCATGTTTTTAAGCCTAAGTGTGGAAATAAGCAAATTACCGTCGTACTCTCAAACCGGGACACCCGCGGCTGCGGGGTCAGTTCCTACGAGTTACGTTGGTCCCGCGGGAGGTGTTGGTGCCACCCACGGGGCCGTTCGGAGGCTGTTTCGAGTTCTCACCCTCTAACGCCATGTTTTTAAGTATAAGTGTGGAAATAAGCAAATTAACGTCGTACTCTCAAACCGGGAGACCCGCGGCTGCGGGGTAAGTTCCTACGAGTTACGTCGGTCGTGTGGGTGGTGTTGGTGCCACCCACGGGGCCGTTCGGGGGCTGTTTCGAGTTCTCACCCTCTAACGCCATGTTTTTAAGCCTAAGTGTGGAAATACGCAAATTACCGTCGTACTCTCAAACCGGGAGATCCGCGGCTGCGGGGTCAGTTCCTACGAGTTACGTTGGTCCCGTGGGAGGTGTTGGTGCCACCCACAGGGCCGTTCGGGTGCTGTTTCGAGTTTTCACCCTCTAACGCCATTTTTTAAGCCTAAGTGTGGAAATAAGCAAATTACCGTCGTACTCACAAACCGAGACACCTGCGGCTGCGGGGTCAGTTCCTACGAGTTACGTTGGTCCCGTGGGAGGTGTTGGTGCCACCCACGGAGCCGTTCAGGGCTGTTTCGAGTTCTCAACCTCTAACGCCATGTTTTGAAGCCTATGTGTGGAAATAAGCAAATTACCGTCGTACTCTCAAACTGGGACACCCGCGGCTGCGGGGTAAGTTCTTACGAGTAACGTTGGTCCCGGGGGAGGTGTTGGCGCCACCCACGGGACCGTTCGGGGGTTGTTCCGAGTTCTCACCCTCTAACGCCATGTTTTTAAGCCTAAGTGTGAAAATAAGCAAATTACCGTCGTACTCTCAAACCGGGACACCCGCGGCTGCGGGGTCAGTTCCTACGAGTTACGTTGGTCCCGTGGGAGGTGTTGGTGCCATCCACGGGGCCGTTTGGGCGCTGTTTCGAGTTCTCACCCTCTAACGCCATGTTTTTAAGCCTAAGTGTGGAAATAAGCAAATTACCATCGTACTCTCAAACCGGGAGACCAGCGGCTGCGGGGTCCGTTCCTACGAGTTACGTTGGTCCCGTGGGAGGTGTTGGTGCCACCCACGGGGCCGTTCGGGAGCTGTTTCGAGTTCTCACCCTCTAACGCCATATTTTTATGCCTAAGTGTGGAAATAAGCAAATTACCGTCGTACTCTCAAACCGGGACACCCGCGGCTGCGGGGTCAGTTCCTACGAGTTACGTTGGTCCCGTGGGAGGTGTTGGTGCCACCCACAGGGTCGTTCGGGCGCTGTTTCGAGTTTTCACCGTCTAACGCCATTTTGTAAGCCTAAGTGTGGAAACAAGCAAATTACCGTCGTACTCTCAAACCGGGACACCCGCGGCTGCGGGGTCAGTTCCTGCGAGTTACGTTGGTCCCGTGGGAGGTGTTGGTGCCACCCACGGAGCCGTTCAAGGCTGTTTCGAGTTCTCACCCTCTAACGCCATGTTTTCAAGCCTAAGTGTGGAAATAAGCAAATTACCGCCGTACTCTCAAATTGGGACACCCGCGGCTACGGGGTAAGTTCTTACGAGTTACGTTCGTCCCGTGGGAGGTGTTGGCGCCACCCACGGGGCCGTTCGGGGGTTGTTTCGAGTTCTCACCCTCTAACGCCATGTTTTTAAGCCTAAGTGTGGAAATAAGCAAATTACCGTCGTACTCTCAAACCGGGACACCCGCGACTGCGGGGTCAGTTCCTACGAGTTACGTTGGTCTCCTGGGAGGTGTTGGTGCCACCCACGGGGCCGTTCGGGGGCTGTTTCGAGTTCTCACCCTCTAACGCCATGTTTTTAAGCCTAAGTGTGGAAATAAGCAAATTACCATCGTACTCTCAAACCGGGACACCCGCGGCTGCGGGGTCAGTTCCTATGAGTTACGTCGGTCCCGTGGGTGGTGTTGGTGCCACCCACGGGGCCGTTCGGGGGCTGTTTCGAGTTCTCACCCTCTAACGCCATGTTTTTAAGCCCAAGTGTGGAAATAAGCAAATTACCGTCGTACTCTCAAACCGGGACACCCGCGGCTGCGGGGTCAGTTCCTACGAGTTACGTTGGTCTCCTGGGAGGTGTTGGTGCCACCCACGGGGCCGTTCGGGGGCTGTTTCGAGTTCTCACCCTCTAACGCCCTGTTTTCAAGCCTAAGTTTGGAAATATGCAAATTACCTCCGTACTCTCAAACCGGGACACCCGCGGCTGCGGGGTCAGTTCCTACGAGTTATGTTGGTCCCGTGGGAGGTGTTGGTGCCACCCACGGGGCCGTTCGGGGGCTGTTTCGAGTTCTCACCCTCTAACGCCATGTTTTCAAGCCTAAGTGTGGAAATAAGCAAATTACCGTCGTACTCTCAAACCGAGACACCCGCGGCTACGGGGTCAGTTCCTACGAGTTACGTTGGTCCCGTGGGAGGTGTTGGTGCCACCCACGGGGCCGTTCGGGGGATGTTTCGAGTTCTCACCCTCTAACGCCATGTTTTTAAGCCTAAGTGTGGAAATAAGTAAATTACCGTCGTACTCTCAAACCGGGACACCCGCGGCTGCGGGGTCAGTTCCTATGAGTTACGTTGGTCCCGTGGGAGGTGTTGGTGCCACCCACGGGGCCGTTCGGGGGCTGTTTCGAGTTCTCACCCTCTAACGCCATGTTTTTAAGTATAAGTGTGGAAATAAGTAAATTACCGTCGTACTCTCAAACCGGGAGACCCGCAGCTGCGGGGTAAGTTCCTACGAGTTACGTCGGTCCCGTGGGTACTGTTGGTGCCAGCCACGGGGCCGTTCGGGGGCTGTTTCGAGTTCTCACCCTCTAACGCCATGTTTTTAAGCCTAAGTGTGGAAATAAGCAAATTACCGTCGTACTCTCAAACCGGGAGACCCGCGGCTGCGGGGTCAGTTCCTACGAGTTACGTTGGTCCCGTGGGAGGTGTTGGTGCCACCCACGGGGCCGTTCGGGGGCTGTTTCGAGTTCTCACCCTCTAACGCCATATTTTTATGCCTAAGGGTGGAAATAAGCAAATTACCATCGTACTCTCAAACCGGAACAACCGCAACTGCGGGGTCAGTTCCTACGAGTTAGGTTGGTCCCGTGGGTGGTGTTGGTGCCACCCACAGGGCCGTTCGGGCGCTGTTTCGAGTTTTCACCCTCTAACGCCATTTTTTAAGCCTAAGTGTGGAAATTAGCAAATTACCATCGTACTCTCAAACCGGGACACCCGCGGCTGCGGGGTCAGTTCCTACGAGTTACGTTGGTCCCGTGGGAGGTGTTGGTGCCACCCACGGAGTCGTTCAGGGCTGTTTCGAGTTCTCAACCTCTAACGCCTTGTTTTGAAGCCTAAGTGTGGAAATAAGCAAATTACCGTCGTACTCTCAAACTGGGACACCCGCGGCTGCGGGGTAAGTTCTTACGAGTTACGTTGGTCCCGTGGGAGGTTGTTGGCGCCACCCACGGGACCGTTCCGGGGTTGTTTCGAGTTCTCACCCTCTAACGCCATGTTTTTAAGCCTAAGTGTGAAAATAAGCAAATTACCGTCGTACTCTCAAACCGGGACACCCGCGGCTGCGGGGTCAGTTCCTACGAGTTACGTTGGTCCCGTGGGAGGTGTTGGTGCCATCCACGGGGCCGTTCGGGGGCTGTTTCGAGTTCTCACCCTCTAACGCCATGTTTTTAAGCCTAAGTGTGGAAATAAGCAAAATACCGTCGTACTCTCCCGCGGCTGCGGGGTCAGTTCCTACGAGTTACGTCGGTCCCGTGGGTGGTTGTTGGCGCCACCCACGGGACCGTTCCGGGGTTGTTTCGAGTTCTCACCCTCTAACGCCATGTTTTCAAGCCTAAGTGTGGAAATAAGCAAATTACCGTCGTACTCTCAAATTGGGACACCTGCGGCTACGGGGTAAGTTCTTACGAGTTACGTTGGTCCCGTGGGAGGTGTTGGCGCCACCCACGGGGCCGTTCGGGGGTTGTTTCGAGTTCTCACCCTCTAACGCCATGTTTTTAAGCCTAAGTGTGGAAATAAGCAAATTACCGTCGTACTCTCAAACCGGGACACCCGCGGCTGCGGGGTCAGTTCCTACGAGTTACGTCGGTCCCGTGGGTGGTTGTTGGCGCCACCCACGGGACCGTTCCGGGGTTGTTTCGAGTTCTCACCCTCTAACGCCATGTTTTCAAGCCTAAGTGTGGAAATAAGCAAATTACCCTCGTACTCTCAAATTGGGACACCCGCGGCTACGGGGTAAGTTCTTACAAGTTACGTTGGTCCCGTGGGAGGTGTTGGCGCCACCCACGGGACCGTTCGGGGGCTGTTTCGAGTTCTCACCCTCTAACGCCATGTTTTTAAGCCTAAGTGTGGAAATAAGCAAATTACCGTCGTACTCTCAAACTGGGACACCCGCGGCTGCGGGGTAAGTTCTTACGAGTTAGGTTGGTCCCGTGGGAGGTTTTTGGCGCCACCCACGGGACCGTTCCGGGGTTGTTTCGAGTTCTCACCCTCTAACGCCATGTTTTCAAGCCTAAGTGTGGAAATAAGCAAATTACCGTCGTACTCTCAAATTGGGACACCCGCGGCTACGGGGTAAGTTCTTACGAGTTACGTTGGTCCCGTGGGAGGTGTTTGCGCCACCCACGGGGCCGTTCGGGGGTTGTTTCGAGTTCTCACCCTCTAACGCCATGTTTTTAAGCCTAAGTGTGGAAATAAGCAAATTACCGTCGTACTCTCAAACCGGGACACCCGCGGCTGCGGGGTCAGTTCCTACGAGTTACGTTTGTCTCGTGGGAGGTGTTGGTGCCACCCACGGGCCGTTCGGGGGCTGTTTCGAGTTCTCACCCTCTAACGCCATGTTTTTAAGCCTAAGTGTGGAAATAAGCAAATTACCGTCGTACTCTCAAACCGGGACACCCGCGGCTGCGGGGTCAGTTCCTACGAGTTACGTCGGTCCCGTGGGTGGTGTTGGTGCCACCCACGGGGCCGTTCGGGGGCTGTTTCGAGTTCTCACCCTCTAACGCCATGTTTTTAAGCCTAAGTGTGGAAATAAGCAAATTACCGTCGTACTCTCAAACCGGGAGACCCGCGGCTGTGGGGTCACTTCCTACGAGTTACGTTGGTCCCGTGGGAGGTGTTGGTGCCACCCACGGGGCCGTTCGGGGGCTGTTTCGAATTCTCACCCTCTAACGCCATGTTTTTAAGCCTAAGTGTGGAAATAAGCAAATTACCGTCATACTCTCAAACCGGGACACCCGCGGCTGCGGGGTCAGTTCCTACGAGTTACGTTGGTCCCGTGGGAGGTGTTGGTGCCACCCACGGGGCCGTTCGGGGGCTGTTTCGAGTTCTCACCCTCAAACGCCATGTTTTCAAGCCTAAGTGTGGAAATAAGCAAATTACCATCGTACTCTCAAACCGAGACACCCGCGGCTACGGGGTCAGTTCCTACGAGTTACGTTGGTCCCGTGGGAGGTGTTGGCGCCACCCACGGGGCCGTTCGGGGGATGTTTCGAGTTCTCACCCTCTAACGCCATGTTTTTAAGCCTAAGTGTGGAAATAAGTAAATTACCGTCGTACTCTCAAATCGGGACACCCGCGGCTGCGGGGTCAGTTCCTACGAGTTACGTTGGTCCCGTGGGAGGTGTTGGTGCCACCCACGGGGCCGTTCGGGGGCTGTTTCGAGTTCTCACCCTCTAACGCCATGTTTTTAAGTATAAGTGTGGAAATAAGCAAATTACCGTCGTACTCTTAAACCGGGAGACCCGCGGCTGCGGGGTAAGTTCCTACGAGTTACGTCGGTCCCGTGGGTGGTGTTGGTGCCAGCCACGAGGCCGTTCGGGGGCTGTTTCGAGTTCTCACCCTCTAACGCCATGTTTTTAAGCCTAAGTGTGGAAATAAGCAAATTACCGTCGTACTCTCAAACTGGGACACCCGCGGCTGCGGGGTAAGTTCTTACGAGTTACGTTGGTCCCGTGGGAGGTTGTTGGCGCCACCCACGGGACCGTTCCGGGGTTGTTTCGAGTTCCCACCCTCTAACGCCATGTTTTTAAGCCTAAGTGTGAAAATAAGCAAATTACCGTCGTACTCTCAAACCGGGACACCCACGGCTGCGGGGTCAGTTCCTACGAGTTACGTTGGTCCCGTGGGAGGTGTTGGTGCCATCCACGGGGCCGTTCGGGGGCTGTTTCGAGTTCTCACCCTCTAACGCCATGTTTTTAAGCCTAAGTGTGGAAATAAGCAAATTACCGTCGTACTCTCAAACCGGGACACCCGCGGCTGCGGGGTCAGTTCCTACGAGTTACGTTGGTCCCGTGGGAGGTGTTGGTGCCACCCACGGGGCCGTTCGGGGGCTGTTTCGAGTTCTCACCCTCTAACGCCCTATTTTCAAGCCTAAGTGTGGAAAAATATGCAAATTACCGCCGTACTCTCAAACCGAGACACCCGCGGCTGCGGGGTCAGTTCCTACGAGTTATGTTGGTCCCGTGGGAGGTGTTGGTGCCACCCACGGGGCCGTTCGGAGGCTATTTCGAGTTCTCACCCTCTAACGCCATGTTTTCAAGACTGAGTGTGGAATTAAGCAAATTACCGTCGTACTCTCAAACCGGGACACCCGCGGCTACGGGGTCAGTTCCTACGAGTTACGTTGGTCCCGTGGGAGGTGTTGGTGCCACCCACGGGGCCGTTCGGGAGCTGTTTCGAGTTCTCACCCTCTAACGCCATATTTTTATGCCTAAGTGTGGAAATAAGCAAATTACCGTCATACTCTCAAACCGGGACAACCGCAACTGCGGGGTCAGTTCCTACGAGTTACGTTGGTCCCCTGGGAGGTGTTGGTGCCACCCACTGGGTCGTTCGGGCGCTATTTCGAGTTTTCACCCTCTAACGCCATTTTTTAAGCCTAAGTGTGGAAATAACCAAATTACCGTCGTACTCTCAAACCGGGACACCCGCGGCTGCGGGGTCAGTTCCTACGAGTTACGTTGGTCCCGTGGGAGGTGTTGGTGCCACCCACGGAGCCGTTCAGGGCTGTTTCGAGTTCTCACCCTCTAACGCCATGTTTTTAAGCCTAAGTTTGGAAATAAGCAAATTACCGTCGTACTCTCAAATTGGGACACCCGCGGCTACGGGGTAAGTTCTTACGAGTTACGTTGGTCCCGTGGGAGGTGTTGGTGCCACCCACGGGGCCGTTCGGGGGCTGTTTCGAGTTCTCACCCTCTAACGCCATGTTTTTAAGCCTAAGTGTGGAAATAAGCAAATTACCGTCGTACTCTCAAACCGGGACACCCGCGGCTGCGGGGTCAGTTCCTACGAGTTACGTTGGTCCCGTGGGAGGTGTTGGTGCCACCCACGGGGCCGTTCGGAGGCTGTTTCGAGTTCTCACCCTCTAATGCCATGTTTTTAAGCCTAAGTGTGGAAATAAGCAAATTACCGTCGTACTCTCAAACCGGGACACCCGCGGCTGCGGGGTCAGTTCCTACGAGTTACGTTGGTCCCGTGGGAGGTGTTGGTGCCACCCACGGGGCCGTTCGGGGGCTGTTTCGAGTTCTCACCCTCTAACGCCCTATTTTCAAGCCTAAGTGTGGAAATATGCAAATTACCGCCGTACTCTCAAACCGGGACACCCGCGGCTGCGGGGTCAGTTCCTACGAGTTATGTTGGTCCCGTGGGAGCTGTTGGTGCCACCCACGGGGCCGTTCGGGGGCTGTTTCGAGTTCTCACCCTCTAACGCCATGTTTTTAAGCCTAAGTGTGAAAATAAGCAAATTACCGTCGTACTCTCAAACCGGGACACCCGCGGCTGCGGGGTCAGTTCCTACGAGTTACGTTGGTCCCGTGGGAGGTGTTGGTGCCACCCACGGAGCCGTTCAGGGCTGTTTCGAGTTCTCACCCTCTAACGCCATGTTTTGAAGCCTAAGTGTGGAAATAAGCAAATTACCGTCGTACTCTCAAACCGGGACAACCGCAACTGCGGGGTCAGTTCCTACGAGTAACGTTGGTCCCGTGGGAGGTGTTGGTGCCACCCACAGGGCCGTTCGGGTGCTGTTTCGAGTTTTCCCCCTCTAACGCCATTTTTTAAGCCTAAGTGTGGAAATAAGCAAATTACCGTCGTACTCTCAAACCGGGACACCCGCGGCTGCGGGGTCAGTTCCTACGAGTTACGTTGGTCCCGTGGGAGGTGTTGGTGCCACCCACGGAGCCGTTCAGGGCTGTTTCGAGTTCTCACCCTCTAACGCCATGTTTTGAAGCCTAAGTGTGGAAATAAGCAAATTACCGTCGTACTCTCAAACTGGGACACCAGCGGCTGCGGGGTAAGTTCTTACGAGTTACGTTGGTCCCGTGGGAGGTGTTGGCGCCACCCACGGGACCGTTCGGGGGTTGTTTCGAGTTCTCACCCTCTAACGCCATGTTTTTAAGCCTAAGGGTGAAAATAAGAAAATTACCGTCGTACTCTCAAACCGGGACGCCCGCGGCTGCGGGGTCAGTTCCTACGAGTTACGTTGGTCCCGTGGGACGTGTTGGTGCCATCCACGGGGCCGTTCGGGGGCTGTTTCGAGTTCTCACCCTCTGACGCCATGTTTTTAAGCCTAAGTGTGGAAATAAGCTAATTACCGTCGTACTCTCAAACCGGGACACCCGCGGCTGCGGGGTCAGTTCCTACGAGTTACGTTGGTCCCGTGGGAGGTGTTGGTAACACCCACGGGGCCGTTTGGGGGCTGTTTCGAGTTCTCACCCTCTAACGCCATGTTTTTAAGCCTAAGTGTGGAAATAATCAAATTACCGTCGTACTCTCAAACCGGGACACCCGCGGCTGCGGGGTCAGTTCCTACGAGTTACATTGGTCCCGTGGGAGGTGTTGGTGCCACCCAAGGGGCCGTTCGGGGGTTGTTTCGAGTTCTCACCCTCTAACGCCATGTTTTCAAGCCTAAGTGTGGAAATAAGCAAATTACCGTCGTACTCTCAAACCGGGACACCCGCGGCTGCGGGGTCAGTTCCTACGAGTTACGTTGGTCCCGTGGGTGGTGTTGGTGCCACCCACGGGGTCGTTCGCGGGCTGTTTCGACTTCTCACCCTCTAACGCCATATTTTCAAGCCTAAGTGTGAAAATAAGCAAATTACCGTCGTACGCACAAACTGGGACACCCGCGGCTGCGGGGTAAGTTCTTACGAGTTACGTTGGTCCCGTGGGAGGTGTTGGCGCCACCCACGGGGCCGTTCGGGGGTTGTTTCGAGTTCTCACCCTCTAACGCCATGTTTTTAAGCCTAAGTGTGGAAATAAGCTAATTACTGTCGTACTCTCAAACCGGGACACCCGCGACTGCGGGGTCAGTTCCTACGAGTTACATTGGTCCCGTGGGAGGTGTTGGTGCCACCCACGGGGCCGTTCGGGGGCTGTTTCGAGTTCTCACCCTCTGACGCCATGTTTTCAACCCTAAGTGTAGAAATAAGCAAATTACCGTCGTACTCTCAAACCGGGAGACCCGCGGCTACGGGGTCAGTTCCTACGAGTTACGTTGGTCCCGTGGGTGGTGTTGGTGCCACCCACGGGGTCGTTCGGGGGCTGTTTCGAGTTCTCACCCTCTAACGCCATGTTTTTAAGCTTAGGTGTGGAAATAAACAAATTACCGTCGTACTCTCAAACCGGGAGACCCGGGGCTGCGGGGTCAATTCCTACGAGTTACGTTGGTCCCGTGGGAGGTGTTGGTGCCACCCACGGGGTCGTTCGGGCGTTGTTTCGAGTTCTAACCCTCTAACGCCATGTTTTTAAGCCTAAGTGTGGAAATAAGCAAATTACCGTCGTACTCTCAAACCGGGAGACCCGTGGCTGCGGGGTCAGATTCTACGAGTTACGTTGGTCCCGTGGGAGGTGTTGGTGCCACCCACGAGGCCGTTCGGGGGCTGTTTCGAGTTCTCACCCTCTAACGCCATGTTTTTATGCCTAAGTGTGGAAATAAGCAAATTACTGTCGTACTCTCAAACAGGGAGACCCGCGGCTGCGGGGTCAGTTCCTACGTGTTACGTTGGTCCCGTGGGTGGTGTTGTTGCCACCCACGGGGTCGTTCGGGGGCTGTTTCGAGTTCTCACCCTCTAACGCAATGTTTTTAAGCCTAAGTGTGGAAATAAGCAAATTACCATCGTACTCTCAAACCGGGAGACCCGCGGCTGCGGGGTCAGTTCCTACGAGTTACGTTGGTCCCGTGGGAGGTGTTGGCGCCACCCACGGGGCCGTTCGGGGGGATTTTCGAGTTCTCACCCTCTAACGCCATGTTTTTAAGCCTAAGTGTGGAAATAAGCAAATTACCGTCGTACTCTCAAACCGGGACACCCGGGGCTGTGGGGTCAGTTCCTAAGAGTTACGTTGGTCCCGTGGGAGGTGTTGGTGCCACCCACGGGGCCGTTCGGGGGCTGTTTCGAGTTCTCGCCCTCTAACGCCATGTTTTCAAGCCTAAGTGTGGAAATAAGCAAATTACTGTCGTACTCTCAAACCGGGACACCCGCGGCTGCGGGGTTAGTTCCTACGAGTTACGTTGGTCCCGTGGGAGGTGTTGGTGCCACCCACGGGGCCGTTCCGGGGCTGTTACGAGTTCTCACCCTCTAACGCCATGTTTTTAAGCCTAAGTGTGGAAATAAGCAAATTACTGTCGTACTCTCTAACCGGGAGACCCGTGGCTGCGGGGTCAGTTCCTACGAGTTACGTTGGTCCCGTGGGTGGTGTTGGTGCCACCCACAGGGCCGTTCGGGCGCTGTTTCGAGTTTTCACCCTCTAACGCCATTTTTTAAGCCTAAGTGTGGTAATAAGAAAATTACCATCGTACTCTCAAACCGGGACACCCGCGGCTGCGGGGTCAGTTCCTACGAGTTACGTTAATCCCGTGGGTAGTGTTGGTGCCACCCACGGGGCCGTTTGGGGGCTGTTTCGAGTTCTCACCCTCTAACGCCATGTTTTTAAGCCTAACTGTGGAAATAAGCAAATTACCGCCGTACTCTCAAACTGGGAGACCCGCGGCTGCGGGGTCAGTTCCTACGAGTTACGTTGGTCCCGTGGGAGGTGTTGGTGCCACCCACGGGGCCGTTCGGTGGCTGTTTCGAGTTCTCACCCTCTAACGCCATGTTTTTAAGCCTAAGTGTGGAAATATGCAAATTACCGTCGTACTCTCAAATCGGGACACCCGCGGCTGCGGGGTCAGTTCCTACGAGTTACGTTGGTCCCGTGGGAGGTGTTGGTGCCACCCACGGGGCCGTTCGGGGGCTGTTTCGAGTTCTCACCCTCTAACGCCATGTTTTCAAACCTAAGTGTATAAATAAGAAAATTACCGTCGTACTCTCAAACCGGGAGACCCGCGGCTGCGGGGTCAGTTCCTACGAGTTACGTTGGTCCCGTGGGAGGTGTTGGTACCACCCACGGGGCCGTTCGGGGGCTGTTTCGAGTTCTCACCCTCTAACCCCATGTTTTTAAGCCTAAGTGTGGAAATAAGAAAATTTCCGTCGTACTCTCAAACCGGGACACCCGCGGCTGTGGGGTCAGTTCCTACGAGTTACGTTGATCCCGTGGGAGGTGTTGGTGCCACCCACGGGGCCGTTCGGGGGCTGTTTCGAGTTCTCACCCTCTAACGCCATGTTTTCAAGCCTAACTGTGGAAATAAGCAAATTACCGCCGTACTCTCAAACCGGGAGACCCGCGGCTGCGGGGTCAGTTCCTACGAGTTACGTTGGTCCCGTGGGAGGTGTTGGTGCCACCCACGGGGCCGTTCGGGGGCTGTTTCGAGTTCTCACCCTCTAACGCCATGTTTTTAAGCCTAAGTGTGGAAATAAGCAAATTACCGTCGTACTCTCAAACCGGGACACCCGCGGCTGCGGGGTCAATTCCTACGAGTTACGTTGGTCCCGTGGGAGGTGTTGGTGCCACCCACGGGGCCGTTCGGGGGCTGTTTCGAGTTCTCACCCTCTAACGCCATGTTTTCAAACCTAAGTGTAGAAATAAGAAAATTACCGTCGTACTCTCAATCCGGGAGACCCGCGGCTGCGGGGTCAGTTCCTACGAGTTACGTTGGTCCCGTGGGAGGTGTTGGTACCACCTACGGGGCCGTTCGGGGGCTGTTTCGAGTTCTCACCCTCTAACCCCATGTTTTTAAGCCTAAGTGTGGAAATAAGCAAATTACCGTCGTACTCTTAAACCGGGACACCCGCGGCTGTGGGGTCAGTTCCTACGAGTTACGTTGGTCCCGTGGGAGGTGTTGGTGCCACCCACGGGGCCGTCCGGGGGCTGTTTCGAGTTCTCACCCTCTAACGCCATGTTTTTAAGCCTAAGTGTAGAAATAAGCAAATTACCGTCGTACTCTCAAACCGGGACAGCCGCGGCTGCGGGGTCAGTTCCTATGAGTTACGTTGGTCCCGTGGGAGGTGTTGGTGCCACCCACGGGGCCGTTCGGGGGCTGTTTCGAGTTCTCACCCTCTAACGCCATGTTTTCAATCCTAAGTGTAGAAATAAGCAAATTACTGTCATACTCTCAAACAGGGAGACCCGCGGCTGCGGGGTCAGTTCCTACGAGTTACGTTGGTCCCGTGGGTGGTGTTGGTGCCACCCACGGGGTCGTTCGGGGGCTGTTTCGAGTTCTCACCCTCTAACGCAATCTTTTTAAGCCTAAGTGTGGAAATAAGCAAATTACCATCGTACTCTCAAACCGGGAGACCCGCGGCTGCGGGGTCAGTTCCAACGAGTTACGTTGGTCCTGTGGGAGGTGTTGGTGCCACCCACGGGGCCGTTCGGGGGTTGTTTCGAGTTCTCACCCTCTAACGCCATATTTTTATGCCTAAGTGTTGAAATAAGAAAATTACCGTCGTACTCTCAAACCGGGACAACCGCAACTGCGGGGTCAGTTCCTACGAGTTACGTTGGTCCCGTGGGAGGTGTTGGTGCCACCCACAGGGCCGTTCGGGCGCTGTTTCGAGTTTTCACCCTCTAACGTCATTTTTTAAGCCTAAGTGTGGAAATAAGCAAATTACCGTCGTACTCTCAAACCGAGACACCCGCGGCTGCGGGGTCAGTTCCTACGAGTTACGTTGGCCCCGTGGGAGGTGTTGGTGCCACCCACGGAGCCGTTCAGGGATGTTTCGAGTTCTCACCCACTAACGCCATGTTTTTAAGCCTAAGTGTGGAAATAAGCAAATTACCCTCCTACTCTCAAACTGGGACACCCGCGGCTGCGGGGTAAGTTCTTACGAGTTACGTTGGTCCCGTGGGAGGTGTTGGCGCCACCCACGGGGCCGTTCGGGGGTTGTTTCGAGTTCTCACCCTCTAACGCCATGTTTTTAAGCCTAAGTGTGGAAATAAGCAAATTACCGTCGTACTCTCAAACCGGGACACCCGCGGCTGCGGGGTCAGTTCCTACGAGTTACGTTGGTCCCGTGGGAGGTGTTGGTGCCACCCACTGGGTCGTTCGGGGGCTGTTTCGAGTTCTCACCCTCTAACGCCATGTTTTCAAGCCTAAGTGTGGAAATAAGCAAATTACCGTCGTACTCTCAAACCGGGACACCCGCGGCTGCGGGGTCAGTTCCTACGAGTTACGTTGGTCCCGTGGGTGGTGTTGGTGCCACCCACGGGGTCGTTCGGGGGCTGTTTCGAGTTCTCACCCTCTAACGCCATGTTTTCAAGCCTAAGTGTGAAAATAAGCAAATTACCGTCGTACGCACAAACTGGGACACCCGCGGCTGCGGGGTAAGTTCTTACGAGTTACGTTGGTCCCGTGGGAGGTGTTGGCGCCACCCACGGGGCCGTTCGGGGGTTGTTTCGAGTTCTCACCCTCTAACGCCATGTTTTTAAGCCTAAGTGTGGAAATAAGCAAATTACTGTCGTACTCTCAAACTGGGACACCCGCGGCTGTGGGGTCAGTTCCTACGAGTTACGTTGGTCCCGTGGGAGGTGTTGGTGCCACCCACGGGGCCGTTTGGGGGCTGTTTCGAGTTCTCACCCTCTAACGCCATGTTTTAAGCCTAAGTGTGGAAATAAGCAAATTACCGTCGTACTCTCAAACCGGGACACCCTCGGCTGCGGGGTCAGTTCCTACGAGTTACGTTGGTCCCGTGGGAGGTGTTGGTGCCACCCACGGGGCCGTTCGGGGGCTGTTTCGAGTTCTCACCCTCTAACGCCATGTTTTTAAGCCTAAGTGTGGAAATAAGCAAAGTACCGTCGTACTCTCAAACCGGGAGACCCGCGGCTGTGGGGTCAGTTCCTACGAGTTACGTTGGTCCCGTGGGAGGTTTTGGTGCCACCCACGGGGCCGTTCGGGGGATGTTTCGAGTTCTCACCCTCTAACGCCATGTTTTTAAGCCTAAGTGTGGAAATAAGCAAATTACTGTCGTACTCTCAAACAGGGAGACCCGCGGCTGCGGGGTCAGTTCCTACGAGTTACGTTGGTCCCGTGGGTGGTGTTGGTGCCACCCACGGGGTCGTTCGGGGTCTGTTTCGAGTTCTCACCCTCTAACGCAATGTTTTTAAGCCTAAGTGTGGAAATAAGCAAATTACCATCGTACTCTCAAACCGGGAGACCCGCGGCTGCGGGGTCAGTTCCTACGAGTTACGTTGGTCCTGTGGGAGGTGTTGGTGCCACCCACGGGGCCGTTCGGGTGCTGTTTCTAGTTTTCACCCTCTAACGCCATGTTTTTAAGCCTAAGTGTGGAAATAAGCAAAGTACCGTCGTACTCTCACACCGGGACACCCGCGGCTGCGGGGTCAGTTCCTACGAGTTACATTTGTCCCGTGGGAGGTGTTGGTGCCACCCACGGGGCCGTTCGGGGGCTGTTTCGAGTTCTCACCCTCTGACGCCATGTTTTCAAGCCTAAGTGTAGAAATAAGCAAATTACCGTCGTACTCTCAAACCGGGAGACCCGCGGCTGCCGGGTCAATTCCTACGAGTTACGTTGGTCCCGTGGGTGGTGTTGGTGCCACCCACGGGGTCGTTCGGGGGCTGTTTCGAGTTCTCACCCTCTAACGCCATGTTTTTAAGCCTAAGTGTGGAAATAAACAAATTACCGTCGTACTCTCAAACCGGGAGACCCGGGGCTGCGGGGTCAATTCCTACGAGTTACGTTGGTACCGTGGGAGGTGTTGGTGCCACCCACGGGGTCGTTCGGGCGCTGTTTCGGGTTCTAACCCTCTAACGCCATGTTTTTAAGCCTAAGTGTGGAAATAAGCAAATTACCGTCGTACTCTCAAACCGGGAGACCCGTGGCTGCGAGGTCAGTTTCTACGAGTTACGTTGGTCCCGTGGGAGGTGTTGGTGCCACCCACGAGGCCGTTCGGGGGCTGTTTCGAGTTCTCACCCTCTAACGCCATGTTTTTATGCCTAAGTGTGGAAATAAGAAAATTACCGTCATACTCTCAAACCGGGACACCCGCGCCTGCGGGGTCAGTTCCTACGAGTTACGTTGGTCCCGTGGGAGGTGTTGGTGCCACCCACGGGGCCGTTCGGTGGCTGTTTCGATTTCTCACCCTCTAACGCCGTGTTTTTAAGCCTAAGTGTGGAAATAAGCAAATTACCGTCGTACTCTCAAACCGGGACACCCGCGGCAGCGGGGTCAGTTCCTACGAGTTACGTTGGTCCCGTGGGAGGTGTTGGTGCCACCGACCGGGCCGTTCGGGGCTGTTTCGAGTTCTCACCCTCTAACGCCATGTTTTCAACCCTAAGTGTGGAAATAAGCAAATTACCGTCGTACTCTCAAACCGGGACACCCGCGGCTGCGGGGTCAGTTCCTACGAGTTACGTTGGTCCCGTGGGAGGTGTTGGTGCCACCCACGGGGCCGTTCGGGAGCTGTTTCTAGTTTTCACCCTCTAACGCCATGTTTTCAAGCCTAAGTGTGGAAATAAGCAAAGTACCGTCGTAATCTCAAACCGGGAGACCCGGGGCTGCGGGGTCAGTTCCTACGAGTTACATTTGTCCCTTCGGAGGTGTTGGTGACACCCACGGGGCCGTTCGGGGGCTGTTTCGAGTTCTCACCCTCTAACGCCATGTTTTCAAGCCTAAGTGTAGAAATAAGCAAATTACCGTCGTACTCTAAAACCGGGACACCCGCGGCTGCGGGGTCAGTTCCTACGAGTTACGTTGGTCCCGTGGGTGGTGTTGGTGCCACCCACGGGGTCGTTCGGGGGCTGTTTCGAGTTCTCACCCTCTAACGCCATGTTTTCAAGCCTAAGTGTGGAAATAAGCAAATTACCGTCGTACGCACAAACTGGGACACCCGCGGCTGCGGGGGAAGTTCTTACGAGTTACGTTGGTCCCGTGGGAGGTGTTGGCGCCACCCACGGGGCCGTTCGGGGGTTGTATATAGTTCTCATCCTCTAACGCCATGTTTTTAAGCCTAAGTGTGGAAATAAGCAAATTACTGTCGTACTCTCAAACCGGGACACCCGCGGCTGTGGGGTCAGTTCCTACAAGTTACGTTGGTCCCGTGGGAGGTGCTGGTGTCACCGACGGGGCCGTTCGGGGGCTGTTTCGAGTTCTCACCCTCTAACGCCATGTTTTCAAGCCTAAGTGTGGAAATAAGAAAATTACCGTCGTACTCTCAAACCGGGACATCCGTGGCTGCGGGGTCAGTTCCTACGAGTTACGTTGGTCCCGTGGGAGGTGTTGGTGCCACCCACGGGGCCGTTCGGGGGCTGTTTCGAGTTCTCACCCTCTAACGCCATGTTTTTAAGCCTAAGTGTGGAAATAAGCAAATAAACGTCGTACTCTCAAACCGGGAGACCCGCGGCTGTGGGGTCAGTTCCTACGAGTTACGTTGGTCCCGTGGGAGGTTTTGGTGCCACCCACGGGGCCGTTCGGGGGCTGTTTCGAGTTCTCACCCTCTAACGCCATGTTTTTAAGCCTAAGTGTGGAAATAAGCAAATTACTGTCGTACTCTCAAACAGGGAGACCCGCGGCTGCGGGGTCAGTTCCTACGAGTTACGTTGGTCCCGTGGGTGGTGTTGGTGCCACCCACGGGGTCGTTCGGGGGCTGTTTCGAGTTCTCACCCTCTAACGCAATGTTTTTAAGCCTAAGTGTGGAAATAAGCAAATTACCATCGTACTCTCAAACCGGGAGACCCGCGGCTGCGGGGTCAGTTCCTACAAGTTACGTTGGTCCTGTGGGAGGTATTGGTGCCACCCACGGGGCCGTTCGGGGATTGTTTCGAGTTCTCACCCTCTAACGCCATATTTTTATGCCTAAGTGTTGAAATAAGAAAATTACCGTCGTACTCTCAAACCGGGACAACCGCAACTGCGGGGTCAGTTCCTACGAGTTAAGTTGGTCCCGTGGGAGGTGTTGGTGCCACCCACAGGGCCGTTCGGGCGCTGTTTCGAGTTTTCACCCTTTAACGCCATTTTTTAAGCCTAAGTGTGGAAATAAGCAAATTACCGTCGTACTCTCAAACCGAGACACCCGCGGCTACGGGGTCAGTTCCTACGAGTTACGTTGGTCCCGTGGGAGGTGTTGGTGCCACCCACGGAGCCGTTCAGGGCTGTTTCGAGTTCTCACCCACTAACGCCATGTTTTCAAGCCTAAGTGTGGAAATAAGCAAATTACCGTCGTACTCTCAAACTGGGATACCCGCATCTTCGGGGTAAGTTCTTACGAGTTACGTTGGTCCCGTGGGAGGTGTTGGCGCCACCCACGGGGCCGTTCGGGGGTTGTTTCGAGTTCTCACCCTCTAACGCCATGTTTTTAAGCCTAAGTGTGGAAATAAGCAAATTACCGTCGTACTCTCAAACCGGGACACCCGCGGCTGCGGGGTCAGTTTCTACGAGTTACGTTGGTCCCGTGGGAGGTGTTGGTGCCACCCACTGGGTCGTTCGGGGGCTGTTTCGAGTTCTCACCCTCTAACGCCATGTTTTCAAGCCTAAGTGTGGAAATAAGCAAATTACCATCGTACTCTCAAACCGGGACACCCGCGGCTGCGGGGTCAGTTCCTACGAGTTACGTTGGTCCTGTGGGTGGTGTTGGTGCCACCCACGGGGTCGTTCGGGGGCTGTTTCGAGTTCTCACCCTCTAACGCCATGTTTTCAAGCCTAAGTGTGAAAATAAGTAAATTACCGTCGTACGCACAAACTGGGACACCCGCGGCTGTGGGGTAAGTTCTTACGAGTTACGTTGGTCCCGTGGGAGGTGTTGGCGCCACCCACGGGGCCGTTCGAGGGTTGTTTCTAGTTTTCACCCTCTAACGCCATGTTTTTAAGCCTAAGTGTGGAAATAAGCAAATCACTGTCGTACTCTCAAACTGGGACACCCGCGGCTGTGGGGTCAGTTCCTACGAGTTACGTTGGTCCCGTGGGAGGTGTTGGTGCCACCCACGGGGCCGTTTGGGGGCTGTTTCGAGTTCTCACCCTCTGACGCCATGTTTTCAAGCCTAAGTGTAGAAATAAGCAAATTACCGTCGTACTCTCAAACCGGGAGACCCGCGGCTGCGCGGTCAATTCCTACGAGTTACGTTGGTCCCGTGGGTGGTGTTGGTGCCACCCACGGGGCCGTTCGGGGGCTGTTTCGATTTCTCACCCTCTAACGCCATGTTTTTAAGCCTAAGTGTGGAAATAAGCAAATTACCGTCGTACTCTCAAACCGGGAGACCCGCGGCTGTGGGGTCAGTTCCTACGAGTTACGTTGGTCCCGTGGGAGGTTTTGGTGCCACCCACGGGGCCGTTCGGGGGCTGTTTCGAGTTCTCACCCTCTAACGCCAAGTTTTTAAGCCTAAGTGCGGAAATAAGCAAATTACTGTCGTACTCTCAAACAGGGAGACCCGCGGCTGCGGGGTCAGTTCCTACGAGTTACGTTGGTCCCGTGGGTGGTGTTGGTGCCACCCACGGGGTCGTTCGGGGTCTGTTTCGAGTTCTCACCCTCTAACGCAATGTTTTTAAGCCTAAGTGTGGAAATAAGCAAATTACCATCGTACTCTCAAATCGGGAGACCCGCGGCTGCGGGGTCAGTTCCTACGAGTTACGTTGGTCCTGTGGGAGGTGTTGGTGCCACCCACGGGGCCGTTCGGGGGCTGTTTCTAGTTTTCACCCTCTAACGCCATGTTTTGAAGCCTAAGTGTGGAAATAAGCAAAGTACCGTCGTACTCTCAAACCGGGACACCCGCGGCTGCGGGGTCAGTTCCTACGAGTTACATTTGTCCCGTGGGAGGTGTTGGTGCCACCCACGGGGCCGTTCGGGGGCTGTTTCGAGTTCTCACCCTCTGACGCCATGTTTTCAAGCCTAAGTGTAGAAATAAGCAAATTACCGTCGTACTCTCAAACCGGGAGACCCGCGGCTGCGGGGTCAATTCCTACGAGTTACGTTGGTCCCGTGGGTGGTGTTGGTGCCACCCACGGGGTCGTTCGGGGGCTGTTTCGAGTTCTCACCCTCTAACACCATGTTTTTAAGCCTAAGTGTGGAAATAAACAAATTACCGTCGTACTCTCAAACCGGGAGACCCGGGGCTGCGGGGTCAATTCCTACGAGTTACGTTGGTCCCGTGGGAGGTGTTGGTGCCACCCACGGGGTCGTTCGGGCGCTGTTTCGGGTTCTAATTCTCTAACGCCATGTTTTTAAGCCTAAGTGTGGAAATAAGCAAATTACCGTCGTACTCTCAAACCGGGAGACCCGTGGCTGCGAGGTCAGTTTCTACGAGTTACGTTGGTCCCGTGGGAGGTGTTGGTGCCACCCACAAGGCCGTTCGGGGGCTGTTTCGAGTTCTCACCCTCTAACGCCATGTTTTTATGCCTAAGTGTGGAAATAAGAAAATTACCGTCATACTCTCAAACCGGGACACCCGCGCCTGCGGGGTCAGTTCCTACGAGTTACGTTGGTCCCGTGGGAGGTGTTGGTGCCACCCACGGGGCCGTTCGGTGGCTGTTTCGATTTCTCACCCTCTAACGCCGTGTTTTTAAGCCTAAGTGTGGAAATAAGCAAATTACCGTCGTACTCTCAAACCGGGACACCCGCGGCAGTGGGGTCAGTTCCTACGAGTTACGTTGGTCCCGTGGGAGGTGTTGGTGCCACCGACCGGGCCGTTCGGGGCTGCTTCGAGTTCTCACCCTCTAACGCCATGTTTTTAAGCCTAAGTGTGGAAATAAGCAAATTACCATCGTGCTCTCAAATCGGGAGACCCGCGGCTGCGGGGTCAGTTCCTACGAGTTACGTTGGTCCCGTGGGACGTGTTGGTGCCACCCACGGGGCCGTTCGGGGGCTATTTCGAGTTCTCACCCTCTAACGCCATGTTTTCAACCCTAAGTGTGGAAATAAGCAAATTACCGTCGTCCTCTCAAACCGGGACACCCGCGGCTGCGGGGTCAGTTCCTACGAGTTACGTTGGTCCCGTGGGAGGTGTTGGTGCCACCCACGGGGCCGTTCGGGGGCTGTTTCTAGTTTTCACCCTCTAACGCCATGTTTTCAAGCCTAAGTGTGGAAATAAGCAAAGTACCGTCGTAATCTCAAACCGGGACACCCGCGGCTGCGGGGTCAGTTCCTACGAGTTACATTTGTCCCGTCGGAGGTGTTGGTGACACCCACGGGGCCGTTCGGAGGCTGTTTCGAGTTCTCACCCTCTAACGCCATGTTTTCAAGCCTAAGTGTAGAAATAAGCAAATTACCGTCGTACTCTAAAACCGGGACACCCGCGGCTGCGGGGTCAGTTCCTACGAGTTACGTTGGTCCCGTGGGTGGTGTTGGTGCCACCCACGGGGTCGTTCGGGGGCTGTTTCGAGTTCTCACCCTCTAACGCCATGTTTTCAAGCCTAAGTGTGGAAATAAGCAAATTACCGTCGTACGCACAAACTGGGACACCCGCGGCTGCGGGGTAAGTTCTTACGAGTTACGTTGGTCCCGTGGGAGGTGTTGGCGCCACCCACGGGGCCGTTCAGGGGTTGTTTATAGTTCTCATCCTCTAACGCCATGATTTTAAGCCTAAGTGTGGAAATAAGCAAATTACTGTCGTACTCTCAAACCGGGACACCCGCGGCTGTGGGGTCAGTTCCTACGAGTTACGTTGGTCCCGTGGGAGGTGTTGGTGCCACCCACGGGGCCGTTCGGGGGCTGTTTCTAGTTTTCACCCTCTAACGCCATGTTTTCAAGCCTAAGTGTGGAAATAAGCAAATTACCGTCGTACTCTCAAACTGGGACACCCGCGTCTTCCGGGTAAGTTCTTACGAGTTACGTTGGTCCCGTGGGAGGTGTTGGCGCCACCCACGGGGCCGTTCGGGGGTTGTTTCGAGTTCTCACCCTCTAACGCCCTGTTTTTAAGCCTAAGTGTGGAAATAAGCAAAGTACCGTCGTAATCTCAAACCGGGACACCCGCGGCTGCGGGGTCAGTTCCTACGAGTTACATTTGTCCCGTCGGAGGTGTTGGTGACACCCACGGGGCCGTTCGGAGGCTGTTTCGAGTTCTCACCCTCTAACGCCATGTTTTTAAGCCTTAGTGTAGAAATAAGCAAATTACCGTCGTACTCTAAAACCGGGACACCCGCGGCTGCGGGGTCAGTTCCTACGAGTTACGTTGGTCCCGTGGGTGGTGTTGGTGCCACCCACGGGGTCGTTCGGGGGCTGTTTCGAGTTCTCACCCTCTAACGCCATGTTTTCAAGCCTAAGTGTGGAAATAAGCAAATTACCGTCGTACGCACAAACTGGGACACCCGCGGCTGCGGGGTAAGTTCTTACGAGTTACGTTGGTCCCGTGGGAGGTGTTGGTGTCACCGACGGGGCCGTTCGGGGGCTGTTTCGAGTTCTCACCCTCTAACGCCATGTTTTCAAGCCTAAGTGTGGAAATAAGCAAATTACCGTCGTACTCTCAAACCGGGACACCCGTGGCTGCAGGGTCAGTTCCTACGAGTTACGTTGGTCCCGTGGGAGGTGTTGGTGCCACCCACGGGGCCGTTCGGGGGCTGTTTCGAGTTCTCACCCTCTAACGCCATGTTTTTAAGCCTAAGTGTGGAAATAAGCAAATAAACGTCGTACTCTCAAACCGGGAGACCCGCGGCTGTGGGGTCAGTTCCTACGAGTTACGTTGGTCCCGTGGGAGGTTTTGGTGCCACCCACGGGGCCGTTCGGGGGCTGTTTCGAGTTCTCACCCTCTAACGCCATGTTTTTAAGCCTAAGTGTGGAAATAAGAAAATTACTGTCGTACTCTCAAACAGGGAGACCCGCGGCTGCGGGGTCAGTTCCTACGAGTTACGTTGGTCCCGTGGGTGGTATTGGTGCCACCCACGGGGTCGTTCGGGGGCTGTTTCGAGTTCTCACCCTCTAACGCAATGTTTTTAAGCCTAAGTGTAGAAATAAGCAAATTACCATCGTACTCTCAAACCGGGAGACCCGCGGCTGCGGGGTCAGTTCCTACGAGTTACGTTGGTCCTGTGGGAGGTATTGGTGCCACCCACGGGGCCGTTCGGGGGTTGTTTCGAGTTCTCACCCTCTAACGCCATATTTTTATGCCTAAGTGTTGAAATAAGAAAATTACCGTCGTACTCTCAAACCGGGACAACCGCAACTGCGGGGTCAGTCCTACGAGTTAAGTTGGTCCCGTGGGAGGTGTTGGTGCCACCCACAGGGCCGTTCGGGCGCTGTTTCGAGTTTTCACCCTTTAACGCCATTTTTTAAGCGTAAGTGTGGAAATAAGCAAATTACCGTCGTACTCTCAAACCGAGACACCCGCGGCTACGGGGTCAGTTCCTACGAGTTACGTTGGTCCCGTGGGAGGTGTTGGTGCCACCCACGGAGCCGTTCAGGGCTGTTTCGAGTTCTCACCCACTAACGCCATGTTTTCAAGCCTAAGTGTGGAAATAAGCAAATTACCGTCGTACTCTCAAACTGGGACACCCGCGTCTTCCGGGTAAGTTCTTACGAGTTACGTTGGTCCCGTGGGAGGTGTTGGCGCCACCCACGGGGCCGTTCGGGGGTTGTTTCGAGTTCTCACCCTCTAACGCCCTGTTTTTAAGCCTAAGTGTGGAAATAAGCAAATTACCGTCGTACTCTCAAACCGGGACACCCGCGGCTGCGGGGTCAGTTCCTACGAGTTATGTTGGTCCCGTGGGAGGTGTTGGTGCCACCCACTGGGTCGTTCGGGGGCTGTTTCGAGTTCTCACCCTCTAACGCCATGTTTTCAAGCCTAAGTGTGGAAATACGCAAATTACCGTCGTACTCTCAAACCGGGACACCCGCGGCTGCGGGGTCAGTTCCTACGAGTTACGTTGGTCCCGTGGGTGGTGTTGGTGCCACCCACGGGGTCGTTCGGGGGCTGTTTCGAGTTCTCACCCTCTAACGCCATGTTTTCAAGCCTAACTGTGAAAATAAGCAAATTACCGTCGTACGCACAAACTGGGACACCCGCGGCTGCGGGGTAAGTTCTTACGAGTTACGTTGGTCCCGTGGGAGGTGTTGGCGCCACCCACGGGGCCGTTCGGGGGTTGTTTCGAGTTCTCACCCTCTAACGCCATGTTTTTAAGCCTAAGTGTGGAAATAAGCAAATTATTGTCGTACTCTCAAACTGGGACACCCGCGGCTGTGGGGTCAGTTCCTACGAGTTACGTTGGTCCCGTGGGAGGTGTTGGTGCCACCCACGGTGCCGTTTGGGGGCTGTTTCGAGTTCTTACCCTCTAACGCCATGTTTTAAGCCTAAGTGTGGAAATAAGCAAATTACCGTCGTACTCTCAAACCGGGACACCCTCAGCTGCGGGGTCAGTTCCTACGAGTTACGTTGGTCCCGTGGGAGGTGTTGGTGCCACCCACGGGGCCGTTCGGGGGCTGTTTTGAGTTCTCACCCTCTAACGCCATGTTTTTAAGCCTAAGTGTGGAAATAAGCAAATTACCGTCGTACTCTCAAACCGGGAGACCCGCGGCTGTGGGGTCAGTTCCTACGAGTTATGTTGGTCCCGTGGGAGGTTTTGGTGCCACCCACGGGGCCGTTCGGGGGCTGTTTCGAGTTCTCACCCTCTAACGCCATGTTTTTAAGCCTAAGTGTGGAAATAAGCAAATTACTGTCGTACTCTCAAACAGGGAGACCCGCGGCTGCGTGGTCAGTTCCTACGAGTTACGTTGGTCCCGTGGGTGGTGTTGGTGCCACCCACGGGGTCGTTCGGGGTCTGTTTCGAGTTCTCACCCTCTAACGCAATGTTTTTAAGCCTAAGTGTGGAAATAAGCAAATTACCATCGTACTCTCAAACCGGGAGACCCGCGGCTGCGGGGTCAGTTCCTACGAGTTACGTTGGTCCTGTGGGAGGTGTTGGTACCACCCACGGGGCCGTTCGGGGGCTGTTTCTAGTTTTCACCCTCTAACGCCATGTTTTTAAGCCTAAGTGTGGAAATAAGCAAAGTACCGTCGTACTCTTAAACCGGGACACCCGCGGCTGCGGGGTCAGTTCCTACGAGTTACATTTGTCCCGTGGGAGGTGTTGGTGCCACCCACGGGGCCGTTCGGGGGCTGTTTCGAGTTCTCACCCTCTGACGCCATGTTTTCAAGCCTATGTGTAGAAATAAGCAAATTACCGTCGTACTCTCAAACCGGGAGACCCGCGGCTTCCGGGTCAATTCCTACGAGTTACGTTGGTCCCGTGGGTGGTGTTGGTGCCACCCACGGGGTCGTTCGGGGGCTGTTTCGAGTTCTCACCCTCTAACGCCTTGTTTTTAAGCCTAAGTGTGGAAATAAACAAATTACCGTCGTACTCTCAAACCGGGAGACCCGGGGCTGCGGGGTCAATTCCTACGAGTTACGTTGGTCCCGTGGGAGGTGTTGGTGCCACCCACGGGGTCGTTCGGGCGCTGTTTCGGGTTCTAACCCTCTAACGCCATGTTTTTAAGCCTAAGTGTGGAAATAAGCAAATTACCGTCGTACTCTCAAACTGGGAGACCCGTGGCTGCGAGGTCAGTTTCTACGAGTTACGTTGGTCCCGTGGGAGGTGTTGGTGCCACCCACGAGGCCGTTCGGGGGCTGTTTCGAGTTCTCACCCTCTAACGCCATGTTTTTATGCCTAAGTGTGGAAATAAGAAAATTACCATCGTACTCTCAAACCGGGACACCCGCGCCTGCGGGGTCAGTTCCTACGAGTTACATTGGTCCCGTGGGAGGTGTTGGTGCCACCCACGGGGCCGTTCGGTGGAAGTTTCGATTTCTCACCCTCTAACGCCGTGTTTTTAAGCCTAAGTGTGGAAATAAGCAAATTACCGTCGTACTCTCAAACCGGGACACCCGCGGCAGCGGGGTCAGTTCCTACGAGTTACGTTGGTCCCGTGGGAGGTGTTGGTGCCACCCACCGGGCCGTTCGGGGCTGTTTCGAGTTCTCACCCTCTAACGCCATGTTTTCAACCCTAAGTGTGGAAATAAGCAAATTACCGTCGTACTCTCAAACCGGGACACCCGCGGCTGCGGGGTCAGTTCCTACGAGTTACGTTGGTCCCGTGGGAGGTGTTGGTGCCACCCACGGGGCCGTTCGGGAGTTGTTTCTAGTTTTCACCCTCTAACGCCATGTTTTCAAGCCTAAGTGTGGAAATAAGCAAAGTACCGTCGTAATCTCAAACCGGGACACCCGCGGCTGCGGGGTCAGTTCCTACGAGTTACATTTGTCCCGTCGGAGGTGTTGGTGACACCCACGGGGCCGTTCGGGGGCTGTTTCGAGTTCTCACCCTCTAACGCCATGTTTTCAAGCCTAAGTGTAGAAATAAGCAAATTACCGTCGTACTCTAAAACCGGGACATCCGCGGCTGCGGGGTCAGTTCCTACGAGTTACGTTGGTCCCGTGGGTGGTGTTGGTGCCACCCACGGGGTAGTTCGGGGGCTGTTTCGAGTTCTCACCCTCTAACGCCATGTTTTCAAGCCTAAGTGTGGAAATAAGCAAATTACCGTCGTACGCACAAACTGGGACACCCGCGGCTGCGGGGTAAGTTCTTACGAGTTACGTTGGTCCCGTGGGAGGTGTTGGCGCCACCCACGGGGCCGTTCGGGGGTTGTTTATAGTTCTCATCCTCTAACGCCATGTTTTTAAGCCTAAGTGTGGAAATAAGCAAATTACTGTCGTACTCTCAAACCGGGACACCCGCGGCTGTGGGGTCAGTTCCTACGAGTTACGTTGGTCCCGTGGGAGGTGTTGGTGTCACCGACGGGGCCGTTCGGGGGCTGTTTCGGGTTCTCACCCTCTAACGCCATGTTTTCAAGCCTAAGTGTGGAAATAAGCAAATTACCGTCGTACTCTCAAACCGGGACACCCGCGGATGCGGGGTCAGTTACTACGAGTTACGTTGGTCCCGTGGGAGGTGTTGGTGCCACCCACGGGGCCGTTCGGGGGCTGTTTCGAGTTTTCACCCTCTAACGCCATGTTTTTAAGCCTAAGTGTGGAAATAAGCAAATTACCGTCGTACTCTCAAACCGGGAGACCCGCGGCTGTGGGGTCAGTTCCTACGAGTTACGTTGGTCCCGTGGGAGGTTTTGGTGCCACCCACGGGGCCGTTCGGGGGCTGTTTCGAGTTCTCACCCTCTAACGCCATGTTTTTAAGCCTCAGTGTGGAAATAAGCAAATTACTGTCGTACTCTCAAACAGGGAGACCCGCGGCTGCGGGGTCAGTTCCTACGAGTTACGTTGGTCCTGTGGGAGGTATTGGTGCCACCCACGGGGCCGTTCGGGTGTTGTTTCGAGTTCTCACCCTCTAACGCCATATTTTTATGCCTAAGTGTTGAAATAAGAAAATTACCGTCGTACTCTCAAACCGGGACAACCGCAACTGCGGGGTCAGTTCCTACGAGTTACGTTGGTCTCGTGGGAGGTGTTGGTGCCACCCACAGGGCCGTTCGGGCGCTGTTTCGAGTTTTCACCCTCTAACGCCATTTTTTAAGCCTAAGTGTGGAAATAAGCAAATTACCGTCGTACTCTCAAACCGAGACACCCGCGGCTGCGGGGTCAGTTCCTACGAGTTACGTTGGTCCCGTGGGAGGTGTTGGTGCCACCCACGGAGCCGTTCAGGGCTGTTCGAGTTCTCACCCACTAACGCCATGTTTTCAAGCCTAAGTGTGGAAATAAGCAAATTACCGTCGTACTCTCAAACTGGGACACCCGCGTCTTCGGGGTAAGTTCTTACGAGTTACGTTGGTCCCGTGGGAGGTGTTGGCGCCACCCCCGGGGCCGTTCGGGGGGATTTTCGAGTTCTCACCCTCTAACGCCATGTTTTTAAGCCTAAGTGTGGAAATAAGCAAATTACCGTCGTACTCTCAAACCGGGACACCCGCGGCTGTGGGGTCAGTTCCTACGAGTTACGTTGGTCCCGTGGGAGGTGTTGGTGCCACCCACGGGGCCGTTCGGGGGCTGTTTCGAGTTCTCACCCTCTAACGCCATGTTTTCAAGCCTAAGTGTGGAAATAAGCAAATTACTGTCGTACTCTCAAACCGGGACACCCGCGGCTGCGGGGTCAGTTCCTACGAGTTACGTTGGTCACGTGGGAGGTGTTGGTGCCACCCACGGGGTCGTTCGGGGGCTTTTTCGAGTTATCACCCTCTAACACCATGTTTTTAAGACTAAGTGTGGAAATAAGCAAATTACCATCGTACTCTCAAACCGGGACACCCGCGGCTGCGGGGTTAGTTCCTACGAGTTACGTTGGTCCCGTGGGAGGTGTTGGTGCCACCCACGGGGCCGTTCGGGGGTTGTTACGAGTTCTCACCCTCTAACGCCATGTTTTTAAGCCTAAGTGTGGAAATAAGCAAATTACTGTCGTACTCTCTAACCGGGAGACCCGCGGCTGCGGGGTCAGTTCCTACGAGTTACGTCGGTCCCGTGGGTGGTTGTTGGCGCCACCCACGGGACCGTTCCGGGGTTGTTTCGAGTTCTCACCCTCTAACGCCATGTTTTCAAGCCTAAGTGTGGAAATAAGCAAATTACCGTCGTACTCTCAAATTGGGACACCTGCGGCTACGGGGTAAGTTCTTACGAGTTACGTTGGTCCCGTGGGAGGTGTTGGCGCCACCCACGGGGCCGTTCGGGGGTTGTTTCGAGTTCTCACCCTCTAACGCCATGTTTTTAAGCCTAAGTGTGGAAATAAGCAAATTACCGTCGTACTCTCAAACCGGGACACCCGCGGCTGCGGGGTCAGTTCCTACGAGTTACGTCGGTCCCGTGGGTGGTTGTTGGCGCCACCCACGGGACCGTTCCGGGGTTGTTTCGAGTTCTCACCCTCTAACGCCATGTTTTCAAGCCTAAGTGTGGAAATAAGCAAATTACCCTCGTACTCTCAAATTGGGACACCCGCGGCTACGGGGTAAGTTCTTACAAGTTACGTTGGTCCCGTGGGAGGTGTTGGCGCCACCCACGGGACCGTTCGGGGGCTGTTTCGAGTTCTCACCCTCTAACGCCATGTTTTTAAGCCTAAGTGTGGAAATAAGCAAATTACCGTCGTACTCTCAAACTGGGACACCCGCGGCTGCGGGGTAAGTTCTTACGAGTTAGGTTGGTCCCGTGGGAGGTTTTTGGCGCCACCCACGGGACCGTTCCGGGGTTGTTTCGAGTTCTCACCCTCTAACGCCATGTTTTCAAGCCTAAGTGTGGAAATAAGCAAATTACCGTCGTACTCTCAAATTGGGACACCCGCGGCTACGGGGTAAGTTCTTACGAGTTACGTTGGTCCCGTGGGAGGTGTTTGCGCCACCCACGGGGCCGTTCGGGGGTTGTTTCGAGTTCTCACCCTCTAACGCCATGTTTTTAAGCCTAAGTGTGGAAATAAGCAAATTACCGTCGTACTCTCAAACCGGGACACCCGCGGCTGCGGGGTCAGTTCCTACGAGTTACGTTTGTCTCGTGGGAGGTGTTGGTGCCACCCACGGGCCGTTCGGGGGCTGTTTCGAGTTCTCACCCTCTAACGCCATGTTTTTAAGCCTAAGTGTGGAAATAAGCAAATTACCGTCGTACTCTCAAACCGGGACACCCGCGGCTGCGGGGTCAGTTCCTACGAGTTACGTCGGTCCCGTGGGTGGTGTTGGTGCCACCCACGGGGCCGTTCGGGGGCTGTTTCGAGTTCTCACCCTCTAACGCCATGTTTTTAAGCCTAAGTGTGGAAATAAGCAAATTACCGTCGTACTCTCAAACCGGGAGACCCGCGGCTGTGGGGTCACTTCCTACGAGTTACGTTGGTCCCGTGGGAGGTGTTGGTGCCACCCACGGGGCCGTTCGGGGGCTGTTTCGAATTCTCACCCTCTAACGCCATGTTTTTAAGCCTAAGTGTGGAAATAAGCAAATTACCGTCATACTCTCAAACCGGGACACCCGCGGCTGCGGGGTCAGTTCCTACGAGTTACGTTGGTCCCGTGGGAGGTGTTGGTGCCACCCACGGGGCCGTTCGGGGGCTGTTTCGAGTTCTCACCCTCAAACGCCATGTTTTCAAGCCTAAGTGTGGAAATAAGCAAATTACCATCGTACTCTCAAACCGAGACACCCGCGGCTACGGGGTCAGTTCCTACGAGTTACGTTGGTCCCGTGGGAGGTGTTGGCGCCACCCACGGGGCCGTTCGGGGGATGTTTCGAGTTCTCACCCTCTAACGCCATGTTTTTAAGCCTAAGTGTGGAAATAAGTAAATTACCGTCGTACTCTCAAATCGGGACACCCGCGGCTGCGGGGTCAGTTCCTACGAGTTACGTTGGTCCCGTGGGAGGTGTTGGTGCCACCCACGGGGCCGTTCGGGGGCTGTTTCGAGTTCTCACCCTCTAACGCCATGTTTTCAAGCCTAAGTGTGGAAATAAGCAAATTACTGTCGTACTCTCAAACCGGGACACCCGCGGATGCAGGGTCAGTTCCTACGAGTTACGTTGGTCACGTGGGAGGTGTTGGTGCCACCCACGGGGTCGTTCGGGGGATGTTTCGAGTTATCACCCTCTAACGCCATGTTTTTAAGCCTAAGCGTGGAAATAAGCAAATTACCGTCGTACTCTCAAACCGGGACACCCGCGGCTGCGGGGTTAGTTCCTACGAGTTACGTTGGTCCCGTGGGAGGTGTTGGTGCCACCCACGGGGCCGTTCGGGGGCTGTTACGAGTTCTCACCCTCTAAGGCCATGTTTTTAAGCCTAAGTGTGGAAATAAGCAAATTACTGTCGTACTCTCAAACCGGGAGACCCGCGGCTGCGGGGTCAGTTCCTACGAGTTACGTTGGTCCCGTGGGTGGTGTTGGTGCCACCCACAGGGCCGTTCGGGCGCTGTTTCGAGTTTTCACCCTCTAACGCCATTTTTTAAGCCTAAGTGTGGTAATAAGCAAATTACCATCGTACTCTCAAACCGGGACACCCGCGGCTGCGGGGTCAGTTCCTACGAGTTCCGTTAATCCCGTGGGTGGTGTTGGTGCCACCCACGGGGCCGTTCGGGGGCTGTTTCGAGTTCTCACCCTCTAACGCCATGTTTTTAAGCCTAAGTGTGCAAATAAGCAAATTACCGCCGTACTCTCAAACCGGGAGACCCGCGGCTGCGGGGTCAGTTCCTACGAGTTACGTTGGTCCCGTGGGAGGTGTTGGTGCCACCCACGGGGCCGTTCGGGGGCTATTTCGAGTTCTCACCCTCTAACGCCATGTTTCCAAGCATAAGTGTGGAAATAAGCAAATTACCGTCGTACTCTCAAACCGGGAGACCCGCGGCTGCGGGGTCAGTTCCTACGAGTTACGTTGGTCCCGTGGGAGGTGTTGGTGCCACCCACGGGGCCGTTCGGGGGCTGTTTCGAGTTCTCACCCTCTAACGCCATGTTTTTAAGCCTAAGTGTGGAAATAAGCAAATTACCGTCGTACTCTCAAACCGGGACACCCGTGGCGGCGGGGTCAGTTCCTACGAGTTACGTTGATCCCGTGGGAGGTGTTGGTGCCACCCACGGGGCCGTTCGGGGGCTGTTTCGAGTTCTCACCCTCTAACGCCATGTTTTTAAGCCTAAGTGTGGAAATAAGCAAATTACGGTCGTACTCTCAAACCGGGACACCCGCGGCTGCAGGGTCAGTTCCTACGAGTTACGTTGGTCTCGTGGGAGGTGTTGGTGCCACCCACGGGGCCGTTCGGGGGCTGTTTCGAGTTCTCACCCTCTAACGCCATGTTTTCAAGCCTAAGTGTAGAAATAAGCAAATTACCGTCGTACTCTCAAACCGGGACACCCGCGGCTGCGGGATCAGTTCCTACGAGTTACGTTGGTCCCGTGGGAGGTGTTGGTGCCACCCACGGGGCCGTTCGGGGGCTGTTTCGAGTTCTCACCCTCTAACGCCATGTTTTCAATCCTAAGTGTAGAAATAAGCAAATTACCGTCGTACTCTCAAACCGGGAGACCCGCGGCTGCGGGTTCAGTTCCTACGAGTTACGTTGGTCCCGTGGGAGGTGTTGGTTCCACCCACGGGGCCGTTCGGGGGCTGTTTCTAGTTTTCACCCTCTAACGCCATGTTTTCAAGCCTAAGTGTGGAAATAAGCAAAGTACCGTCGTACTCTCAAACCGGGACACCCGCAGCTGCGGGGTCAGTTCCTACGAGTTACATTTTACCCGTGGGAGGTGTTGGTGCCACCCACGGGGACGTTCGGGGGCTGTTTCGAGTTTTCACCCTCTAACGCCATGTTTTTAAGCCTAAGTCTAGAAATATGCAAATTGCCATAGTATTCTCAAACCGGGAGTCCCGCGACTGCGGGGTCAGTTCCTACGAGTTACATTGGTCCCGTGGGAGGTGTTGGTGCCACCCACGGGGCCGTTTGGGTGCTGTTTCGACTTCTCACCCTCTAACGCCTTGTTTTCAAGCTTAAGTCCTCATATTTTGATATTATCGTCGTATTCTCAAACCGGGAGTCGTGCTTACGCGCGGTCAGTTTCTACGTGTTACATTTGTCCCGTTAGAGGTGTTGGTGCCTCTCACGGGACCGTACGGGGGTTGTTTCGAGTTTTCACCCTCTAACGCCATGTTTTTAAACCTAAGTTATGATATATGCAAAATTATCCTCTTATTCTCAAATCGGGAGTCCCGTGATTGTGTGGCCTATTCGTTTGAGTTACATTGGTTCCGTGCAAGGTGTTGATGCCTCTAGCGGGACCGTTTGGTGGATGTTTCGAGTTTCTCCCCTCTAACGCCATGCTTTTAAGCTTAAGTCTACACATTTTCAAATTATCGTCGTATTCCCAAACCGGGAGTCTAAAATATTTTCAACATATTATCTAATAATTATCCCGTACTCCTTCTAATTATCCCATACTCATTCTAACATACTATCCAACAACAAGCAACAGCCAATAATTATCCAACAGCCAAACCAAACAAAACCAATAATTTTCCCGTACTCCTTCTATCATCTAAAAGATTTAATAGATAATGCATATCAATTATATAACTACTTTTGTTAAAGTAAAGCATAGCAGATCTAACCTACAACAATAGCAATAGGGAATGTTCTTCTCCTTGATCCGAAACAACACATTGTCAATGTAGAACTGTGCTGGACCATACATGGGAATGTTTTTTACTGGCCGTCTAGCATGCATAACACAATATTTTTTAGAAATATAAATTGGAGCTATAGCACACTGATACTAAAACGAGTCCCAACAAAATATACAATATATTCCCCAGAAGCATAGTTAGCTTTATTAAAAAAAATCTAACGGAATCCAAAAAAGCCATTCCAGTAAAACTACAATTTTGGTTGAATTACAAACATAGCCATTCCGCAAAGTTCAAATTAGACTCACAACACTAAATTGAATAATTAGAAGAATAATTATATAAAGACAGGACATTTCGCGGATGAATCTGAATATGCTTAGAGAGAGTACCTAAGGTCCTTTTCGCAGATGGTCCTGCATTTAAACCTGCATTTCCATTGGGATTTTGAAAACAAAAGCATTAAATAAGTAACATTCTTGGAAGAAGAAAAAAACACGAAAGAAAATTATTCAAACACCGACTCGTCCTCTAGAACTGGCACCAATCTAAGGATACTTCAATATAGTCCAATCAAATACATAGTCAAATTGATAACCTACAAAGTGGGACAAAATCAGATATAAAAGATGAGAATATATAACTACCGAAAGCCTAAATACTCATATAGTACATAAAAAATAAAAATAAAACTCGTTTACTTGCTTTAAAAAACTTATAGTTATACTTTCACGAATAAATAAGTCTCGAACAATACCCGATTAAACCCAAGTCATATCAGCAAAGGGAGAGTGGCTAGTCAGCCTCCCACTTTAATAAATCTAAACCGAGCAAATACGCATTTGATATTGCAGGACATGAATTAAAAAAATGCAGAACATTGGATATATGCGTATATATGCCCACTTTCAAAATGAATTAGTGAAATTTGACTCTACAAAATACAGAACATCACTCATCTTTGCGAATAGGCACAATGCTTCAATGATAAGAAATATGTAAGTGAGCAATTTTGAAAACCTTCAAACTTTGAGGTATTTACTCAAACACTTGGGCACTAATTGTAATACATCATAAAAATAAAAGGTATCATTTGTATAAAACTCGAATTAACCCAACAACACACAAAACTTTGGCCCCCTACCAAAAATCTTGGATCCTCCACTTGACCTTTAGGCTATCATACTTGAGGTTGCATCCGCACTTTATACGTATATAATCAATCGCAACTTAAAGTTAAAAAACTGAGAAAGATTCTTTATTTAGCAGGAACCCTCCTAATATTGATACAAAATGTACAATCTAGCCACTAGAATCATATGATGTGAGCATGAACATGCATCCTATGCTAGACATGGACCAACCCCCTCAGTCAACTGTGCAAATTTCTAAAGACTTCCTAAGACTCTCAAATCTAGGGGAATCTAAAGGCTTCATCATAATATCGGCTAACTGAAGGTCAGTAGACACATAACTCAAGGATGCGACCTTTTCCTCAACTAACTCTCGGATAAAGTGCTGGATAGGATTGCGGGATATGTGTATCATGCCCATATTATCACATGAAATGGTCGTGGTGTCCTGTGATCACCAAACTTCAATTACCATATGGTTAAACAAGAAAGTCCTCCCAAACCACCAAGAAAACATTCCAAAAATATTTACAAACAAGTCAAAGTAGGAAACAAACGCACCTTGACTTCTGATTTCTTCACTGTCTTAATCATAAACCTATCATCCTGAGTTAAATAAAAGAAGCTTCCACTTTTCCCAGGTGAAGAAAGCTCCCTCAGTGCATCATTCCCACAAATAGCTAGCATGTAATCTGCAGGATCTACATGAAATAGCTTCCTCAAATACCTGATTCCCAATAGCAAAACCAACATTAATTAGCATCAAACATTTAAGTTTCAAATCTAACAAACCTAAAGAAAATACAAATATTATTCATACCTAAATACAACAGGACAATAATCTTTCCACCGAAACTCCCCCGATTGATGGGGCGGAGTAATCTTAGATCCCTCCGGCGGAAACCTAGTCCAAAACTTCTCATTCGGATCAAAATCACTCTGCTTAAGCTCTCTTTTAATGGATGCAAGTTTCCCAACCGAATACCTAAAAACCCGATAAATTAATTTTCAGAGACTAGCAGAAACATGCAGAAACACCTGAAATAAATTTCATAAACCAGCACAATAACAACAAAAAACACAAATTTCAAGAATGACCCAAAATAAATTTCATAAACTAGCACAATACTTGACAACAAAATTTGACAAACTACCTGATACCCAGTTGGAGATTAAGCATCAAATCATAATGCTTATGCCCTTTTAAAATCATCTGGCCAGGCTTCTTTGGTTCCCTACTAAAACAACACCCACTTCTCCTAATCTGATTAAACCCATCAAAATCCAACACAGTGGAGTCCCTATACAACATTTCAGCCTCAACATTATCAATAATATCACAAGTAATATCCCCCGCCTCACCATCACTCTCCCAAATACAAATCCTCGGAAAATTCCTCTCCATTTCCCGTCGGCCCAAAGATATTTCCCGGATCCGTGTGGTGAATTCCCGAAAAAACTACCGATATATAGATATCTGCTGGCCATTTAACCAAGTTACCGCCGGCGGTCTCGACCTTTGGTTTCCCGGAAAAGAAAGAAACGATAAGGGGGTTTTTGAGCGCGGCTATTTCATTGGGGGGAAATGAAAGAAAGAAGGCTACTGAAATGCAGCGTTTTATTTTTTTAAGATTGAACCTGGTCACGGCTCTCAGCCGTGACCCACCAGCAGATGCACCAACGAAACCAAAAGACCCATCAAACTGTATATGGTCATGGCCCATAGCCGTGACCCACGCCAAGAAATGGTCACGGCCCCAAGCCGTGACCCCTAATGTGTGTGTTTTGTGCTTCATCATGTCTATGGTCACGACCCAAGTCCGTGACCAATCCGAAATTCAATCTCCTTCCAACGATGAGTCGATTGAGATTGAATTTGTTTCATCACCATATTCGTTTTCCGTCATTGAACCATTAGAATTACCGGTTGATTCCTGTGAGTCGATTGAAACTTTTAAAACTTCTACACTTTTTGCCGATGAGGACTCTTTACCGGACTTGTTTTCGATGGATGTTATCCCCACGTGTGCACCATCTCCCATTCCATTTGAAAAATCTTTGGGAGATGAGTCCATTTTTCTTGGACCTCAAGTGTACATTTCCCCCTTATTATCCAAATCCCCCATCGTCCCTCCAAAACTTTTAATTGACGATGGTTCATTTCTTTCGCCATACACATGCCTTCCGTTGTTCAAACGGAATTCATATTTTTCGGGAGGCATGTTCACTTTGGAGGGTCCACCGTTGATCTTTCAAAATCAAATCCCTTTTTGGGTGGACCCTCAACTATTTAGACTTCTAGTGTATAGTTAGTGTGAAGCCTAAATAGTAGGTTGTAAATAGTTAGCTTTTTAATTTTCTTTCTTTCCTATTTTTTTTCTTTCCTTTTAATTTAGTCTAGTGTAATTAGTTAACTTTTTGTTATTTGTTTTTGTTATGCTCGGTACTAACTTGTTTTGTAGATTTCATTGGACTCCTGCTTATGGAGATCTCTCCAATTTTGGGTAATATCATTCTTTTCCTCTCTTTGTGTTGTGTTCTTAATGCGCATTGAGGACAATGCAACATTTAAGTTAGGGGGTGTAGAATATTCTATCCATTTCATGTGTAGTCCATTGATTTGCTCACATTTAGTTACTTAGTATGCCTTTTTGTGAAAAATTTGAAAATTTTCAAAAATATTTTATTTCTTTTTTCTCCTTTGTTGGGCATTTTGCCTTGTTTTCGATGATAAATTTCAATAATTGCCCGATCCAATAGACAACTCAATGATGCATGTTCTCGATTTTAGAAGTTATTAGACTTTAGTCCTCAAATCATTGATATTGTGAATAACTTCATGAATTAAACTTTATCCCATGAGCATATGCACTTTCCTGGTTCTATTGATTTGGTTTAAGATTTTTATAACTCGGTAATCTTTTGTTGCAATGTATATACTTACACCGAGTAATCTTTGTACCTTTCGTCATTTGTGAGTTTGTATACACTATTCTTTTCTCATTGAAAACGTTGAATTCGTTGGTAATCTCTCTAATCTTTCATTTGACTGTTCATTAATCGAGTTCATGCTTGAAATGTGTTACTTGATCATGATTTTCATATATTGTTTTGACTTGAGAATTGCGTAAACTTTGTGAAATGATCATAGGCCCTCTTTGTTATATCACCCATATTAACCTTGACCTCACCCTTATATGTTTACCCTCGTTAACCTCTTTGAGCCTAAATATAGCCTTTCGTTTCATAACCCAATTCCCATAACCAACTCTAAATTGGAGTTATAAACCATACATACACTTTCCATACCTTTGTTTGGAATGTTGCTTGGGATTGAATGATGTTATGATGTCGGTTGCAATTTTAGGCATATGAGAGTTTGATAAGCAAAGAAAAGAAAGAAGTGAAAAAGTGAAGAAAAAGAGAAAGCAAAAAGCAATAGAAAACAAAAGAGAAAAATAAGAAAAAGAAGAAAAGAAAAGAAAGAGAAAGTTGTATATGTTGTGTATATAGTTCAATAAGCTTTGATTACTCTCCAAATTATACATTTAATGCCTTTTTGGAACTTATTTTCCGATTTTGATATTGCCCGCATTCTCCCATTATCCCGAGTTTTCATTCCGAACACTTTGAATCCGTACATATACCTTTCGTTTCGCACCCTACCCAAACCTACATTATAACCCTATTAAAGTCCTATGTGATCTTAGGGTGCATTTAATTTAAAAGTCATAATAGTTTTGATAATCTGTGAAAATACATTTTGCCTCTTTTAGTGTGCGGTATTCTTTCATTGAGATTGCAAGTTTTTCATTTCCTATATAGCGTTCCTCATTTGTGACATGTGCGCGACCTAGTTTCCATTTACATTTACTCTTTATGCCCGCATGTCCCGTGTATTACCTCCCTTTTCATAGTGAATTCATTTGTTGAGCGTAATGCCCGTGAGGATTGAATGTATGCTTGCTTTGATTAGTATCCGATTTATATAAGTTTTTTGCCAAATCATATTTTGCATTTTCTCTCCCCCTCCCACTTTTAAAGTTTCAATTCTATGAGGTGCATTCAATTTGTTAATAACAACGGACTTTAGCTTGAATTCGTTCAATATGCTAATAACATGTTTGAAATCTTTTTCGTTATTGTTGAGTTTGTCGCATATTGGGTTGGGCATATTTTGAGGAAACCATATGATGTTTGTGGGTTTCATCCCTGAAAACCCTCACGAGACGACACTCGTCCACTAGGGTAACCTAGGGGTTTAACGGCTTATTGCATATGCTAAATGCAATCGTTCGCCCGCGAAAGTGGCCTTATCTTTTTATTAATTTTTCATCCCATTTTGTACTTGTATCCTGTTTCTGATTTTCTTGTAGTTCTTGTTGTTTCCTATTTCATTGCTAGGGACTAGCAATGTGTAAGTTAGGGGGTGTGATACGACGCAAATATTGCGTATTTCACCCGTTAACCTACGCCTTATTAGCCCCCTCGGGTATCTTAATCCCTATATTTATGTTCGTTAACCAGACAACCTCGAATTTCTATGTTAACATGTTTTGCAGGGGTTAATTGAGCTTTTGTAGGTATTTGGATGCTTAGTATGAAGTTCGGACGCTTTTCGGAATTGTTTCGTCGACTTTTGCATCTTCGGGGGCATTTTAGTAATTCCAGCATTCGGGTTTGAATCCCGAACTCTTCACGGAAGTTGAAGCCCTTTGATTTCTCTTCGCGTGGCCACCGACGGTGCATGATTCCGAGTTGTATCGATGGAGTTATGGCATTTTTAGGATGGTTTTGACATGAAAAGTACACTCAAGGTCACATTCAAGGGCATTTTAATCATTTCATATTTTGGTTTTTTAGCCTAATGTCTTCTTGGATGTTGTAGTCCTCTGAGTTATCTTCGCGTAGCCTCCGACCGTGCCTCATTCTGAGCTATAACGAAGAAATGGAGGCATTTTCCATAAAACAGGACAAAGCTGCAGAATTCAGACCTATAGGTTGCGAATCGATTCGGCCCAAAACCGAATCGATTCAGAATTCTGCAGAATTGCAGATTCGAACTTCCCCTGTTTCCGAATCGATTTGGACCATTTTCGAATCGATTCGGGCCTCCAGATTTTTGATTTTCTTCCCTTTTATTACAAGTTTGCCATGGGATATTTTGTTTATAACACTTTCTCTTCATTTTGAAGAGAAATATCTATCATTTTAGCTTAGTTTAGGGTTTGGGAGTTGAGAGCTCATTTCTTCATCCTCATTTCGTGTGACAACATTTGGGTTGTAATATTGATCTTTTCTTATTCCCTCTCCATTAATATAGTTGTATTTCATTGTTTTATTGCTTTGTAGTTAGTTTACATGCTTTGTTAATTAGTTTACTTGCTTTATTTATTGCTTTTGTAGTTTAATTAGTGTTAAATTAGTTTAATTCATTATGCACCCTTAGATAAATAGGTTCGGTATTGAATTTCTGCCATTTTCGGGTTCGGACCTCGAAATTTAGGGTTCCGTGTAAAATCGCATTTAATTGAAACTGCGCGTATTAAAGTCGGATTATTATGCGTTTAACTTTCTTTGTCATGCAACGTTAGTGTTTATAGCGATTATCCGAATTTAATCCGCGTGTGACCATTTTTCAGTTAAATGTTTTATCTCGCAACTTTGGGTTAAATTCCTTCTTGCGTGATGTTTATGCTTAATTGTAAATGCTCGATTAAATTGCTTTCGAGCCTCAATTCTAATTAGTAGTTGTTTCGATCCGTTTGGTTGGATGCGATCCCGATCCTCGCTTTCCTTTATTTTAGCATTAACTTCTCTTTTCTTTTGTCACCATAACCACACATCACCTTTTCTTTTAATTATTTTACACTTTTATTCCTGAAGTAATTAAAACAATTAAAGTCTAAAATTTAATCACTCCCTGTGGATTTCTTACGACACCCGACTTACCGCTGTGCTTGCTTGTCAAGTGTAGTTGTAGTTTTTTGCATCGCGGCGGCGAAACACACAACGATTGTGTCCTCACACGAACACACTTTTACCGCCCGATCAAAATGGCGCCGTTGCCGGGGAGTGTGTTTTAGATAGTAATTGCTTTATTATTTCGTAGTATTTTTCCTTTCCTATTTGTATTCTTTATTTTAACCTTTCTTGCAGGATTTGCATACTTGAGCGCTAAGAAACTTTGATTCGCGGTTGCTCACTTTATTTCTTGGATTCTCCATCTTTCAACAACGAGGTAATCATGTCCTATTATTATAGTTATTACGGTCATTCTAATGATTCATACTTTGGGGATAGTTTTCAAGTTTTTCATTTTCAAGATTTTCTTGAAAATGAAAGACTTGAAAACATTTATCGGAATGAAAATCGTTATTGGGAGCTTGAGTTGGATTCATTATTCGAATCCAATGATGATTCTTATTTCATTACTTTCGAAGACGAGTTTCAACCAAATGAGGAGTCCGAGGCTTTTGAGCCGAGGAAGCCTACTTTGGAAGAGACTTTGCTTCTTTATTACCAAGGTTTGGAAAGCTTAGATGATGCTGGAATGAGACTTGGTGCACTTTCCGATGAGATGAATTCTTATGCACAAAACAACGAGGAGGTGGAAACTTGTGTTTCACCTCAATTTTTCAGAGAATTTCTCATCGAATTTGAATCTTTCTCCTCCGAAATTCAATCTCCTTACAACGATGAGTCGATTGAGATTGAATTTGTTTCATCACCATATTCGTTTTCCGTCATTGAACCATTAGAATTACCGATTGATTCCTGTGAGTCGATTGAAACTTTTAAAACTTCTACACTTTTTGTCGATAAGGACTCTTTACCGGACTTGTTTTCGATGGATGTTATCCCCACGTGTGCACCATCTCCCAATCCATTTGAAAAATCTTTGGGAGATGAGTCCATTTTTCTTGGACCTCAAGTGTACCTTTCCCCCTTATTATCCAAATCCCCCATCGTCCCTCCAAAACTTTTAATTGACGATGGTTCATTTCTTTCGCCATACACATGCCTTCCGTTGTTCAAACGGAATTCATATTTTTCGGGAGGCATGTTCACTTTGGAGGGTCCACCGTTGATCTTTCAAAATCAAATCCCTTTTTGGGTGGACCCTCAACTATTTAGACTTCTAGTGTATAGTTAGTGTGAAGCCTAAATAGTAGGTTGTAAATAGTTAGCTTTTTAATTTTCTTTCTTTCCTATTTTTTTTCTTTCCTTTTAATTTAGTCTAGTGTAATTAGTTAACTTTTTGTTATTTGTTTTTGTTATGCTCGGTACTAACTTGTTTTGTAGATTTCATTGGACTCCTGCTTATGGAGATCTCTCCAATTTTGGGTAATATCATTCTTTTCCTCTCTTTGTGTTGTGTTCTTAATGCGCATTGAGGACAATGCAACATTTAAGTTAGGGGGTGTAGGATATTCTATCCATTTCATGTGTAGTCCATTGATTTGCTCACATTTAGTTACTTAGTATGCCTTTTTGTGAAAAATTTGAAAATATATAGATTAGGCTTTGAAAATATATAGATTAGGCTTTGAAAGAAGCTGTTGAAGGGTGAAAACCCAAACCAGCCCCCAAATGACCCCGTAAAAGGCACGAACACCTCATTTGGGATCAATGTAACTCGTAGGAACTGACCACATAGTCATGGGCCTCTCAGTTTGAGAATATGATGATAATTCGAAAATATATAGCTTAGGCTTAGAAACAAGCCCTTGAAGGGTGAAAATCCAAACCAGTCCCCAAACGGCCCCGTAAGAGGTCGCACGGGACCAATATAACTCATAGGAACTGACCGCATAGTCACGAGCCTCTCGATTTGAGAATATGATGATAATTTAAAAATATATATATTAGGATTAGAAATAAGTCGTTGAAGGGTGAAAAACCAAACTAGCTACCAAGCGGCCCGTAAGAGGCACTAACACCTCCCACGGGACCAATGTAACTCGTAGGAAATGACCGCATAGTCACAGGCCTCTCGACTTGAGAATATGATGATATTTCAAAATTATATATATTAGGCTTTGAAAGAAGTCGTTAAAGGGTGAAAACCCAAACCAACCCCAAAATGACCCTGTAAGAGGCACTAACACCTCGTCTGGGATCAATGTAACTCGTAGGAACTGATCGCATAGTCACAGGCCTCTCGATTTGAGAAAATGATGATAATTCGAACATATATAGCTTAGTCTTAGAAACAAACCCTTGAAAGGTGAAAGTCCAAACCAGCCCCCAAAAGGCCTCGTAAGAGGTATTAACACCTTGCATGGGACCAATATAACTCATAGGAAGTGACTGTGTAGTCATGGTCATATCGATTTGAGAATATGGTGATAATTTAAAAATATATAGATGAGATTTAGAAATAAGCCGTTGAAGGGTGAAAACCCAAACTAGCCCCCAAGCGTCCCCGTAAGAGGCACTAACACCTTCGACGGGACCAATGTAACTCGTAGGAACTGACCGCGTAGTCATGGGCCTCTCGGTTTGAGAATATGATGATAATTTGAAAATATATAACTTACGCTTAGAAATAAGTCGTTGAAGGGTGAAAACCCAAACTAGCCCCCAAACAAACCCGTAAGAGGCACTAACACCTCGCACGGGACCAATTTAACTCGTAGTAACTCACCGCGTAGTCACGGGCCTCTCGACTTGAGAATATGATGATAATTCAAAAATATATAGATTAGGCTTTGAAAGAAGTCGTTGAAGGGTGAAGACCCAAACGAGCCACCAAATAACCCCATAAGAGGCACTAACACCTCGTCCGGCATCAATGTAACTCACAGGAACTAACCTCGTAGTCACAAGCCTCTTGGTTTGAGAATATGATGATAATTCAAAAATATATAGCCTAGGCTTAAAAATAAGCCGTTGAAGGGTGAAAACCCAAACTAGCCCCCAAACGGCCTCGTAACAGGCACTAACTCCTCCCACGGGACCAATGTAACTCGTAGGAACTGACCACATAGTCACGGCCCTCTCGGTTTGAGAATATGACAATAATTTTAAAATATATAGCTTAGGGTTAGAAACAAGCTGTTGAAGTGTGAAAACCAACCCCCAGACGACCCCGTAAAAGGCACTAACACTTCCCACGAGATCAATGTAACTCGTAGAAACTGACAGCGTAGTCACGGGCCTCTCGATTTGAGAATATGACGATAATTTTAAAATATATATCTTAGGCTTAGAAATAAGCCGTTGAAGCGTGAAAAGTCAAACCATCCCTCAAATGGCCCCGTAAGAGGCACTAACACCTCCTATGGGACAATTTTAACTCATAGAAATTGACCGCATAAACATGGGCCTCTCGATTTGAGAATATGACTGCAATTCAAAAAATATATTGATTAGGCTTTAAAAGAAGCCGTTGAAGGATTAAAACTCAAACCAAGCCCCAAATGACAGGCAATAACACCTCGTCCGGGATCAATGTAACATGTAGGAACTAATCACGTAGGCATGGTCCTCTCAACTTGAAAATATGACGATAATTCAAAAATATATAGATTAGGCTTTAAAAGAAGCCATTTAAGGGTGAAAACCCAAACTAGCCCCCCAAATGACCCCATAAGAGGCACTAACACCTCATTCGGGATCAATGTAACTCGTAGAACTAACCGCGTAGCCAGGGCCTCTCGGTTTCAGAATATGATGATAATTCAAAAATATATAGCTTAGGCTTAGAAACAAGTCGTTGAAGGGTGAAAATCCAAATCATCCCCCAAACGACCCCATAAGAGGTATTCTCGCACGGGACCAATATAACTCATAGGAACTGATCGTGTAGTCATGGGCCTCTCAATTTGAGAATATGATGATAATTTGAAAATATATAGATTAGTCTTATAAACGATCCGTTGAAGGGTAGAAACCCAAATTAGATCCTAAATGGCCCCGTAAAGGCACTAACACCTCGCACGGGACCAATGTAACTTGTAGGAACTGACCGCGTAGTCACGGGCCTCTCGATTTGAGAATATGATGATAATTCAAAAATATATAGGTTAGGCTTAAAAACAAGCCGTTGAAGGGTAAAAACCCAAACCAACCCCCAAACGATCTCGTAAGAGGCACTAACACCTCGCACGAGACCAATGTAACTCGTAGGATCTGATCAGGTAGTCATAACTTGCATAAGATTTCCAATTTGATAATATAATAATAATTGTAACTCCTATAGGTAATTTTTTTTCTTGAGTAAGATTTTTTTTTATAAATTACTTGGTTACTAATATCGTTTCTTTTTTGTGTCCTATTTTTTTGCAGGATAACATTTTATCGTTAGCATTTATTCACGTGAACACACGGAGAAGTCAATGGTTTTATTTATTTAATGTCATTAATATTCATGATTCTATTTTTTGTGTTATGTCCATGCGGGCTTTTGTAGTTTTATTGTTAACTTTTATGGCCGTGTGGGATTTTGTAATTTTATTGTTATATTTTGTGGTCGTGCGGGCTTTATATTAGCAGGTTTTATATTAGCAGGTTTTAGAATGTCCATAAAATACAGGAAACTCTGCCCAATTATTTTTGGTATGTGAACTACTAAAGACTTGTAATATTTTGAAGTTTGTATGTACTTTAGTTTATCAACAACATTCGAGATTTGCATTTTGTGAATTTTCTTGTTTTCAAATAATTAATTTTTTTCTTTTATCCAAAAATTTAGCACAGTTGAAAACCGTGCCAAAAGTATATCAAATTTTGGCACGGTTTTGAACTTTGCCAAAATTTTATCAAAATGTGCTCAATTTGGCACAATTCAAAGTTGTGTCAAAAGTGTGCCGAAAATATCAAATTCTAGCACGGTTTTAAAGTGTGCCAGAAGTGTTTCTGTTTGGTTAAATGTGACACACTTTTAAACCGTGCCAGAAAAAATAGCCATTTTGGAACAATTGATTCTGGCACAGTTCAAAATCGTGCCAAATTTGATCTGGCACAGTTTTAAACCATGCCAGATTGCTAATTTTGGTGTAGTTTCACACCTTTGAGTGTTTGAATCTTATATTTTCTCTCTCTAAAAATTGTTCTTAATTACCTTTTGCTTCAAGACTTCAAATGGCTAGTTCTTCGAACGAGGGATATAACACTAAGTGTCTTATCGTCGATGACTAGGCTAGCCTGGAGTGGTAGTCTAGGGTGCCCCTTGATTTAGTCAGTGAAAATGCTTTTGATTTGTTTGAGCCTGTAGTTGATGAGCGTACTCTACTACGTGAGCTGGCATACTACCATTTTTCTAGGGTGAGGAACCCCAATGGCTACATAAATGCAGTGAATTCTGGTATTCTATTTCATTTTTCTCTTTCTTATTTGTTCTAATTAAGGGTTTTGCTTCTTCTCCTTTTGTAGTCTGACATTGGTCCTTCGGGTATTCGGTCTTGGGGGACGACAGGGTTAAAGGAGGTTTGGGAGAAGCTCCTTACTGTGGTGTGCTAGATGGTTTCCTTTGCGGGTTTTGGCCATCTAGCACAGCCTTTGGATGAGACACGACATTCAAATGTTGTTTTGTGTGCTCTGGAGGAGAGATCGTCGGACACTATTGAATAGGCATAAATTCTTCACATTTATCCCCTTAATTTCGGTATTTTTATGATCCCGTGCGGTTTAAATAACTTGGATTTGTCTCATATTTATGGTACTAACCCTTTTAGCAAGTATTTTGTGTTTTGTGTATCTCTTATGTATTTTACATGTATTTCATGAAAGAAAGATGGAAAAGAGAACTCAAAACAGTGAAAGAAACCAAGAAATGGGAAGTTGAAGGGCATTTTCATAATTTTTCAACCTTAGTCCGGAAGTGGGGCCAACTGGAAAGTTGAATTTCTTTCAATTACAAAAATACTGGAAAAAACGGCACCTCAATCCGAGCTACGGTGAAGAAGTTATGGTCATTTGAAATTGAGAGGAATGAAGAGGAAAAAACTCTACCTAAATTTGCGAATCGGCCCGATCCGGTTAAAACCGAAAACGAACCGATCCTATCATTTCTCATGCTTCAGAACCATTACGAAATTAGTCACGCTATCTAAGTGTGATAAAATTACCGGATATGAGATTTTTATTTTATCCTTATCTTTTAGCCAAAACAATTTTATGTCTTGGGAACTCTTCTAAACGACTTGTAACCTATATATTTTGTCATTATGACTCTTTTTATTCAAATTTCATTCATGTAAAAGCTCCTAATCAAGGGGGAACATCTAGGAGAAGAATTTATATATTTTGAACCTTCAATTCGAGTTTTTCTTCCAGCTTTGATTTTTTCTTGCATGTTTTTGTTCTTCAATCTTGGTAACCTTTATTTCTAGCACTTTTATTATTATTTTTCATATTTGATCACATTTTTTGCTTAAGAATGATTCCATGCTACATAGATTTCTTGCTTAATCATAGTTACACCATGTTCGACTAGGTTTTTAAGGGTTGGAATACATGAACCCAACCCGATGTGGTTTGCACGGATATAACTTTAATTCCCTGAGTTAAATAAATGATTGAATCGTGTTTATTAGTTAAGACAACTATCATAGGACTTTTAACCTCAGCTGACCTTAGGTAACCGGGGTGTTTAAGAGTGCGACACGCGTATTACCTTTTGCTACACAGCTTTATTTTTACTTTTGATTATGTATAATGCGGGCTTGTACCCTCATATATGTAATGCTTGAGATTTATAAAGTCTAGGTTTAATCAATTATCTAATTCACAGTTAGGGTTTGTATCTGGACACGTATTAGGGATGGGAAATTGTATTCCGACCTTATTTTTCCAATTAGTTTTAGTTAACTTCTTTATTTTTCCCTTTTTTCCTTTCTCACACCATCATCATCTTTTACACATTATTTTTGAAGTAATAAATCATTAAAATCTATCAAACATTCCATGTGGATTCGATACCCAGACTCACCGCTATACTCCATAAGAGTGTTGTTAAAGTGTAGGTTTGTTTTTGTATTGTGGTCGGAAGCCAATAACAACGATTAGCGTATTACCCGGAAGCTCGGTTTTTCCACTCAATCTACTACCTATACTTTTCATCTTAGCTTTGGGGAAATGACTGCTACTCCCATAGATGTTCAGCAACTGACGGGGGTGGTTGTGCGCAGTTTCAGGTAGTAATAGTTCGCACGCTTAGGGTGACACGGGAGGTGGTGCATGAGGCTCTGGAGGATATGGGTAGGATCATATCTGGGGATTCGATCCTTATTCCTGCTTTATGGGAGATGCTCCTGGAGAGGAGGGTGGATGTGATTGATGGATGGTGGGTGAGACAGGCGACCCATCTATTTATTTTACTTCTGTTGGGTGGCTTTTTGGTGTTGACGAGTGGTAACGTCGTCCATCTCTGGTTCTTGCCATATCTGAGGATGATGTTTGACATCCAGTTGTATGACTTGGGGAGCTTGACTTTAGCGTCCCTTTATTCTTCTTTATATGCTTTCATTCGGTGCTGCTGGAAAACTTTTACAGGAGCCACGTATCTTCTGGAGGTAATTTTAAATTTATTTACCTTTTTATGGATTTGTTTGAATTCTTCTTTCATTCTATTTTTTTGTTGATTCTTGTCTTTAGCAAACATGGTTTTATAAGGTGATCGACTACAAGGGAGGGTTAACATCCCTAAAGGATGAGGTTTGGGGGGACTTCTGTCAGATGTTCCGATGGTGAACGTCAAACCAGAGGTCGAATCAATCTTTGTCCTTGGTGAACGTGCGATGGGATTTGAATGCCTTGACGAGAAATCATGTTATCTTTCTATCTTTTCTGAATCCTTTTGCATCTTTATTTTTTGAGTAAATACTAACTCTCTATTGAGGATTCCAGGTGACCTTATACCCATGGGTGGTGACTCCATGGGAAAGGGATGACAGGCTTGTACACGCAGATGCAGCGGTTGATCGTGCATGAGTTTAGGTACGTCTGGTACTTAGAGGAGAGGTTAGAAGATTATGGAGGAGAAGGTGGTGGTTCCATCATCATTTCACCCTATGTACGTGAGGCAGGTGAGAGAGATGTAGGACGATGCTCGGGCGGTGGCGATGATCGGGGAGCCCTATATACACTATACGGATACAATAGGGATCTACGATTATTTGGATTTTATGACGAGTTTGTTGATGCCCACTTTAATCTATGATGTGGATAACAAACCTCCACCATCCATAGCTTCGGGCTGGGGTACTAGTGCACCGTTGGGATCGGTAGGTCAGCAACGGTGGCGGCGCTAGAGGAGGCTTTGATTATTCAGGTTACTCCCCCTTCCTATAATTTTTAACTGAGCAGCGAGGAGTCACTGAGTGTGTCGCATCTCCCTCATGCATTGGTTTCTGGGTTGACGGGGATTACAGATGAGGCCCTCTGGCCAATGGTATATCCTTTCTTTCTTGTTATGTTCTATTGAATTTTCTTTACTTCTTGACTGATTTGCCTTTTGCTTGTTGCTTTTTTTCTTACAGTGTGTTCGGGTGCCAACTACCTGGTTAAGGGGTATCAAAGATTGGATGTTCTACATGTCAGGGTATATCAAGAAGTCGGTTGCTTCATGCTTTGTTCCGCTTGCCACCTCAGATGAGGGCTTGGGTTCTGGGAGTGAAGGATCCACCGCTCGTCGAAGGGGAAAGTGCATTCGTCGTGGGGGTTGAGGGTTAGAGAGGGAGAGAGAGTTTGGGCAAAGTCCCTTATGTATTTTTCTGGTTTTATTATCTTCAAAATGTAACCAAGTGAAGCAAAATATATGAAAAAATATGCATTTTCTTTTTTTACATTTTTCTTGATTTAGTGGCTTATCCTATATGCACTTTTAATTTTCTGTTGAGGTTGTTTATTTTATGAAAAGATAGAGATAAGTACGGAATTGATGATGAAAGGAAAAATGTTTCTTATTATTAGAAAAAAGGATTAAAAGTAATCAGGGAAAATATTTTTGAGCAAGAATATATTTTAAGAATTAAAAATGATTTTTTCTTGAGAGAAAAATGAGTAAATAACTCAGGGGTAATTTTTCAAAATGAGGATTTTTCTGAAATTGATTTCGATAAAAAAGGAAAGATGGAATTTTCAAAAATAGGGGGTTACTAATTGGCATACCCCGTGACCTGCTGATTGGCATGGGGGTAAAGTCAAATCATCCCTAGGCCTTAATTGCAATTTCCTGCACATCAAAGTACTCTTGCAGGGTTGAATTTTATTTAGGTTTCCAAAGTTTTTGTCTTTTGCCAAAGGTTTTGAGTATAAAATGAGGTGTGTGGGATGGTTTTCTCCACCATTACCCACATTTCTCTTCTTGCTTCATATTTCTCATTCTCAAATGGCTCTTCCCATGTATGAAGGATTTGCTTCTTACATTGATGGTCTGGAGGCCATGTGTTAATACAATGTTGATTACGATGCTTTCAACGTGTGTCGGGTTTCTCTGTGGTGTAACTGAGCATGTCTTCAATTTTGGCCTGGATGAGGTTTGTCCTACCTATATGGAGTTCTCGACCATATTAGGGGTTAACCCTAGTGTGACAGCGGCTATGCCTGATTTCTCCCATTCTCCCCGGGTATTCCTATTGGAGTCGCTTCATATTTTTCCTCAATGGCTCGACTGTTGGTTATTAAATGGTCTATTTCTCTTTAGGCGTCTATCTATTCAATGCGCTTGAAGGGTTTTGAGGATGCTGGATTTGATGGAGTTATCATCTTGGGCCTTACTACGAGGATATTACTGGTGAAGGGGGACTTGACAGTGGATCCCCAAGTGGTTGTGATAACCGCGTGGATGTATTACTGCCATAATACTGCGGTGGTGGTTCTGGCTGAGACCCTGAATGGTCTTTATGCTTTAAAGGAGGGGTTTTTTTCCTTTTTGTGTGGGAGTAGGTAATGTTGTTTATATGGCTTGCAGAGAGGTTTCGTCTGGCGGCTCCTCCTTAATATCGCTTGGCGGTTGTGCCCAAATTATTTTCCGCCCTTTCTTTAGTTTTGGCCCATTTGGAGAGAGATGGGTTTACTAGCTTGTAGAGCATGGATCCCGGTGTCTTCGTCGTTCAATGCTATGTCGGGGGACTTACTACATCTCTTGCATCTTGGAGAGTATCTATATGTGAAATTAATGGGACTTCCTTCTATTTCCCCTTGCGACTTCTATGCTAATTCGAGTGGGAACAAATTGTTCCCCCTCACATAAGTACTTCTTCCTGGTAGAGGATTTGACTAAATCATTGAGGATGATGTTGGGAACTTTATGGTAGCATCGTCGGTCATCTATCCATCCTTCATAGTTTGTAGGAGGGGCTAACATGTGTTTGGGTTTTGCCTGAAGTGGTCATAGAAACAATTAGTAGAGAAAATTAGGGTGAAAGATACTGGTAAAAGGTGGTTCATTACCTTTGACACCATGGAAGATGGTGTTTTGCTTCTATCTAGGCTTATCAAGGTGTATTACTCCATAGATTACATATGGAAGTGGGAAGCTTGGGGACCTCCAGGGGCTGGTAATAATAATGAAGCGGGGCTATTGGGAAGTTGAAGGAAATTTTTTGTGAAGCTTGAGTGATTTTTTGTGAAGCTTTCATGATTTTAGTGTTTTGTGTTTGGGGGGTTTTGGAATAATTATTGTGTAGCTTGGTTTAGGGTTAGGTTTGTTTAGGAACGGCTTAGTTAGGGAAAAAAGGGTGGTTGGTTTAATTCCTTTCTCTGATACTTTATGTAACAGTGATATATTCCATATTATATATAAAAATTAATTTTCATCATATTTTTTGTGCGTCTTCATGAGTTTTACATTTGAATTATCTATACCGGTCACTAAGGCTTACCTAATCCTTTTGTTCATGTATATGGTAAAATGGACTGCCGTTCTTAGAGTTTAGAAAATAATAACATTTTATGAAAAGATGGGGAGCGGACCCATGCATGGAGTATGGGTTTCCAACGTACCTCTGGGGGTTTTAAAAAATTTCATGAGTTTAAATTTTGAAAATAAAAGGTTTTTGAGAGGATCATGTCCCCCGTAGTTCTGGTTAGGGGGGAATGAAGAGTTTTTTTTAATAGAAGGGGGATGAGAAGAGCCGTAGCATGCTGAGATTTTGGACTAAGGGTAAAATTTCTTGAGATGGTCTAGGTTAATTTTATGTGCCATCTCTTCTACATCAAGGTCTGTGGTCATAACGGCGCCTCTTGAGAGAATTTTCTTCATAATGTAAGAGCTTCTCCAATTCAGTTTGAATTTCTCTCTGGGGTCCCAGACGGGTTCTATGATCCTTTTGAGGGAAAAGTCTCCTTCCTAGACACCACGATCCTTGATATTTCAGTTGAATGATAGATCTATCGAGTGATAGTGCCCCTATATATGATATAGAGCCTTTAGTCTCTTTTCATACAAGAGTGATAATTCATCAAAGCAACTCTGATGCCAAAATTCTTTATCAACTTTGCTCTCGAGTAGGACATGGAGGGAAGGTATTTCCAACTCAATGGGTAGAACTAATTCTATGCCATACACTGGAGAAGAAGGGGTAGCCCCCGTATTTGTACTAATTGAAGTGCAGTAACCCCAGAAGGTGTAAGGGATCTAGTCGACCCAATCTCTGCAACTCTCAGTCATCTTAACGATTATGGTTTTAAGGATTTTATTGGCGGCTGCGACAAAACCATTGGTTTGGGGTCTGTAGGGTGAAGATTTATGTATCTGAACACCGTTCTCACTGACTAGTTATATGACCTCAACTTTGAAATGAAGCCCATTATCTAACACTAACTCATGGAGAACTCTATTTCGACAGATGATGTTCTCTCTGATAAACATGGCCACTTTCTCAGCATCAAGCACCGTATATGAATCAGCTTCAACCCATTTTTTGAAGTAATCAATGGAGGCCAGGATGAATTCTTGATCATTTGAATCTTTGGGAGTATCCTTCCCTATGATGTCAATGCCCCAGGTGGAGAAGGACCCAAGAGATGTCATTTTGTATAGTTTTCGGGAGGCAAGTGTTGGAGATTGACAAAATCTTGGCATTTGAGGCATCTTTGAACATAGACCGTGCAATCTTGAACCATGGTGGTCCTATAGTATCCTTGATGAATGATCTTTTTGGTAATCATGTGACCGTTCATGTGGGGCCTGCATTCGCCACTGTGATTTTTTGTATCATTTCTTCAACATCTGCCCCTGCTATGCAGTGCATATGGGTTAGATCAAAGTTTTTCTCAAACAGACATTGTAATTGATGATGTACTGGGTAGCTAGTTTACAAAGGTTCACACGATCTTTCTTATTGGCATCTTAATGACACCTCCCAAGTTTGAGGATACGCTAAATATCATAGTACCATAACCTCACCATTTCAGAATCTTCCTCGATAACGAGTTCGATGTGGTAGTAATGGGTAGGCTTATCTTTTTTTGAACCAAGAAAGGGTCCATTGTTATTCCCTTGGGCATGTCGATAATGGAGGCTAGGGTAGTAAGGGCATTATCTAGGCTATTCTTTACACGAGGTAGGTAGTGGTAGACATTTGGTAAGTATCCCGACATTCTTGAGTGTGAATAGCATGATAGTATAGTAAAAGGTTCCCCATGGGGTGATGAAGTTATTTTCTCCTGATGGTTAGGGTGCATCTTGATTTGGTTATATCCAAAAAATCCATCGATAAATAACTTAAAGGTGTGGTTGGTTGTGTTGTATACGATTATGTCAATATTGGGTAATGGGTAATCATCCTTTGGGGATGCTTTATTCAAATTCCGATAGTTAACGCACATGCGGACTTTCCCTCCTGACTTTGACACAGGGACAATATTGGCAAGCCATATAGGATATTCGACTACGCGAATGAAACCTATGTTAAATTTTTTGACCACTTTGTCCTTGACTTTGAGAGACCATTCGGTTCAGAGCTTCCTTAGCTTCTGTTTGATTGGTTTACATTTTGAGAATTTTTGGATCTCATGTTGAGCTATTTCTGGGTTAATGTCGGGCATTTCATCATAGGAACATGCAAAGACATCCATGAATTCCTTTAGTAGTTCATTAAATTGTGCACGCTCATACTCGTTAATGGTGGACCATATCCTAATCTTGCGCTGATGGCTATTAGAATCGAGATTTGTAACAATAGTATCATTATCACTAATTTGAATGCGGTTATGTTGTTTATTATTCTCCTTATTAAGATCAGTTAAGAATTGTGTATTTAAAAAATCATCACCAGCAAGAGTTTAATTAGAATCAAGACAATTAATATAGGGCACAACAAGAAAATCAAAATCTTCGTTTATTTTATTTTTGGGAAAAATAGCATTGAGAACCTCATCAAAAGACGTATGAGTTATATTGATATCAGGAAAAAGGAACAACAACTTCAGATGAAGAGATTAGGATTGGATAAACAGTAGGGTCAGGTTGAATCCGAGACAGTTGGATAGGCACCGCATTCCAATTGAGGGGAGGCATGTCAGCAATTTTGATTTGAGTAGACGGGTTCGATGATGCAGTATTTGAGCGGATCATATAGAGACTCAGCCCAAATGTCTACTGGTTGAATGAGTCCTCAAAATCATTGGTAACTATTACGGTTTTCTCGATGAAAGGTTGCACCTCATGTTGGTAGTCTTCGGCCTAAGAGTTTTTATTTTAAAAGAAGATTTCTAGCCCTGATTCTATCTTCTTATCGACATGGTCATACCATGGTTTAGGGAATCCGTATAAAGGGAATTCTTCACCATCCTTAATAAACCTCTTGTTCAAAGAGTCTCTCGAGACAGTCCTTTCTTCTTCTAATCTTCTTTTCATTCGTGGTCACTAGAGTGCTTTGAGTTCTTCTAGTGAGGGCTGGTAACCCAGGACACATGGGGGATAGGCCCTCCTTTAGGACTAAGGGCTCAAGAATCCTTTGTTGGTGTCATCTTATCCCCATTCTGGGCATGGAGTGCATATTCTTGAACAATTGAATCACATTGACATTTCCATGAGGGTTTTGTTTCGTACAAACTTAGTCTTTAAAATTTTCTCCTTCTATAAAGGGAAGTGTATCAACTCTCTGAAGATAGAGAGGAGCATGTCATTCATCCCATGATGGATCTCTAATACTAGATTGCTAGTGTTGGAATTGTCTGTACTAGTGTCATCCCCCAAGATGGTGATAACCTGGCTTTAGCGAAGAATTTTAGTTTCTGATAAAGAGAAAAAGATACCCTCCATATATTATGGAGATATGGAAAGTCTTGGAGAAGGTTGAAACATGTAGGCATGTCAATGACTTGGAACTCGAAGACAAGATTGATAGGATCAGTCCCTATTGTGAGTTTTATGGGGACCATTACGTCACGATGGGTATTATCGTCAGCACGCACGACGATGGAAATGGGAGCGAGATCACTAACTTTTAATCCCATGTAATTAAAGGTTCTGAGAGGACAAACATTGAGGGTAAATTCATTATTAATAAATGAGAGTGGGATTATCTTTCCCAACACTTCAATGGAGATGTTGAGGGCATAATTATGGTCAGGACCGATATTTGGTATCTCTGCTTTGAAAAAGGAGATGAGTCTGGAAGAGGTTAAGGACCCAATAATAATTACGACTTCTTCAAGAGTATTGGAAGGAGGGACTGTAGGCCCAGTGAGGAGTTTTATCAGAGCATTATGTTGCAGCTGGGAGGATATGAAAAGCCCCCATAGGGTGATATTAGCTTGAGTTTTCTTGAGCTGGTCAAGGACTTTACTTTCTTCAATTGTCATTTATGGCATGGGAAGTTCTTCGACAATTCCCTTTCCTTTATTAGTGTCGATCACATTAGAAATCGGATCTTTGTAGTGTCTCCCTGACCTGGTTATGTGATTTACTGAGGTAGGGAAGAACAAGAACCCCTAGTCTTCATCTACTTATGGATGAATGGCCACCTTGTTGATTTCCCCCAATAGATCTTTAAAGGATATTATTTTGCACAGACTGTCTACTAGATAGGTTTCTTCTTGACAGGTTCTTTATCTGAACTGTCAAAGTCATCCCCCCATCCAGTGGCAACTATGTTCTCTTGCTAAGAGAAATAAATACATTCAAAAACCTCAACGGCTTCATCATATAAATATTCCCATTCAGCGAGGAGGTGCAGGAGTGAAGAGGCCAATCATCCCTGAAGCTTCAAAGCGGTAAGTAGTTAATCAATGATGAAAATTTTACATGTCTAAAAAACTTTATCGGCTATTATATGTACCACATCATCGAGAGTGACTTTTTTAACTGGAACCACCCATTCATCTGACATCGAGCCGATTTTTGGGCTTCTATGAACAAGCCACTGAATTTATAACAATCAACAGTCATCTCAGCAAGAAATTTGATCCCAAACTCCAAGAGTTGGTTCAACATAGCTGGTAACTTCATATTCTTACCTTTAAAATGGCTACGAATGACAATCCAAACCCTTATTAAAAGTTATAAAGCTTGGTCGATGAAGCAATTAGGGTGTAAGAGGAAATATGGGGAAACCTTGAGCGATTTAGGTGAGATTACGGGTATGATGGGTGCTTTACTAGGAATAATTTGAGAAGATAGATCAAATTCAGGTTCACTCTCTAAAAATATGGAATATGTATGGGTTGGAAGTGGGTTATGAGTGGTATTGGGTTTAGGATTAGCAGGAGGGACAATGATACCCCAATCACTCAAACCTTGGATCACATTTTGAAAGTGGAAGCGCTGGTCGGTAGTATGGACAGCGGCTTGGTGGAAATCATAACGGGCATCGGCTTTGAAGTTTTGAGGGACTGGATTTGGTAATGGATGAAGGTCCAAGGGTTTGATGAGGCTTCATCTCAACGGGTCCTGGTAAACTTTGGACAGGGGAGCATGGAGCTCAGCGTACTCTTTTTTAGTAGGGTTGGGGAGACTTTTTGGTGTTAAGAGGTAGAAGGTTGGGAAATGTTGTTTGTTGTTTAGACTGTATCACTGGCGGGCTTCTCATAGTTTCGAGGAGTGAATTTTTTAGTCACTTTCTTTGGCTCAGAATTGAATTTGGTAATGTCTTCCTTAATTCCTACACTAGCTTCTTAGAGGGCTCAGAAGTGTGGGTAGTACTACCCTCCCATGGATGCTCGAATATTAGGTAAGAAGTTCTTCTTCACAAAACTGACTTGTTCCTCCTCGGAGGGTCTATTGGTCATTTTAACAGTTTTCTCTCTCCACCTTCCTATGAAGCTACTGACTATTTCCCCAGGATTCTACTTAATAACTTCTAGATCTCATTGCGTAACCTCTAGCTTCTCATTGTACTTGTACTGAGATATGAATTCACTGACGACATCCTCCCAACTACGAATTCTAGATTCTTCAAGGGACAGAATCCAATGGAGGACGCTTTCTTTCAAGGTCTGCTGGAACATCTGGGCCATTATCTCTTCGAAGGCATCAAAGAGTGTCATGGCTCGATAATTACTTCGAAGGTGAACAATTGGGGGTTCGCTTCCCCCAAACTTCTCGAAGTTTGGCATCTTGAACTTCTCTGGAAATCTGACTTTGGGATGGGGATACATATGGGTGAAGTCCATGTAGTTTTTGGATATCTTGACTAGGTCGAACTTCTTCGTAACTGTCTTAGGTATTCCTTAAACTTGTTCAGTTCCTCCTCCTTATAATCCATGGCGACTGGCAGGTTAACCCCTAGTTGGGTAAAGTTCAGAATGGGGAGTTACGTTGGCGATGACCCATTGGGAGGTGGGGAACATAAAGCTTGTTGATACTCTTTTGGAACTCAAACAGGCTTGAGATCGGGTGGACCCATGGCATGAGAAAAGAGAACCTTAGGTTCTTTGAGAATATGGGCCCGATGCCATTACATCTCATGGACCTCAGTTTGAAGGTTGTCAATCTTGGCACTGAGTTGGGCTAAGACATTCATCAAATTGAATTTCATATTCGGTGCTTGGTCAGTGTTCTCTATAAAGAGCTTGTGAATGTAAATCCCAAACTCAAATGAAGTAGCAAAAGAACTGGCAGAACTTCGAGTGGTTAGATAGAAGACAAAAGCCAATAGGGAGACAGGCCAAAATTGGGTATGAAATCGACCTAAGAGGGAAAGTAGTTTGAATTTATTTTTGAAAGAAGTAGGGAGAAAAAATTTGGTATTTTGTAAGGAGGAGAAAAAATATTTTTGGTATTTTTTTAAAAATGAGGGAAAAATGAGAGGAATCTTAGCATGATTGTTATTAATGCTATTATTAGGTTCTCACTTGTATTAGGTTTAACTAGATGCAAAAAAATGAGGAACACAACCCCAGCCTAGGAAAATAGGATTTGGAAATATGTAAGACATGGTTTGACATGTTTCTAAGCTCACAAATAGGGTCCTGTTTTGAAAATTGTGCAAAATCGAGCAAAAATTTAAGTAGTATGCCGACCCAAAATTTCAACAGTGTTTCACGTGGTAACTGACAAACAAAATATAAGTGTCCTAGGTTTGACACCTATATGAGGTTTATGCAATTGTTTGGTTAGGGGAAGGGTTCCCCCTTTGGCATGACTTCCGCGATATACCTCTTGCCTATAAGAGAAATCATTCGTCAGTACATGTGGACAAGCCATATGATATACCTGAGTTTACATGAACTGCTTCACTATATACCTCGTGGGCATAGTACGTGTGAGAGAGAATTCAATATAATCGACATACGTGAATGAATTCCCTACTATAAACCTCACATCGTGAGTTCGTTTAAGAGGTACGATACATGGGGAATCGTTTAATATATGTTGAAGGTACAAGGCCAATGGTCCCATTGTGAGTTAGGCCAACTGCGACCCATGGAACCAGCGCCCATCACAAAATGACCCCCTAGTATGGGAAAAAGTTTTGGTCAATATAGCCATTCTATTGGTGATGTAGTGTGCAAAAAATGCATGAGTCTTAATTAACATATTATGGAGAGAGTATTTTTTATTTTCATGATGAGTAAAAGGAATACTATACTATTGGGGAGCATATACTAGTATTATGAAAAGTAAATCTAGCATGAAGACTATACTATGCATGGATACATGTGAGTGAGTAAGTGACATGGGAATATATACAAGTGAGTATGTGTGGTAGTGAGCCTATACATGGATCAACTATAATGGTGTGTGATATGTGTAAGTGAGCATATATAGAAAGTGTGGGTATGTGCTAGTGAAGCCTAGGCATAGACATTCTAAGTGGTATGTGAAGCATGTGAGTGTAAAATTAAACTAAGTGTAAGTGTGTTAAGTGTACATGTAGAGCTATACAAGTTTGTGAAATGTATAAGTGATATATACATGAGATAGATATACAAAAAGGTAGATAAAGGAGAAAAGGGAACATAGAGGTAGATGTATACACACACATGCTGAAAAGAATAACACCCATGTAGGAATAGAGTCTAGTCCTCTTAAAACTTCCCCAACAGAGTCTCCACAAATTCCATCCCAAGGGTTTTTTCGAGGGGTCCAAGGGAAATGCATCTCTCGAGGTGGATCCCTTCTTCCTTCCCCTTTTTCTGGTGTGCGCGAGGGATTGCATCCTTTATCAGGGTGCTCAATCATTGTCGATGTGGGGTGATATGTAGAGATAGAGTCGCCAACCTAATTTTCACAAAACAAGCAAATGTAAAGTTGTCGCCTCATGAGAACGACATTAAGGACAATACTGATGTTTAACACCCCACGCATTTTGGCATCGGTTGCCACCAAAATACACTTGACGTTACTAAATTGAATACAATTCTTAGCCTGTGTAAGATATATGAGACATGTAAGAAAAAATCACAATATATCCTCAAATTTCCAACAAATATAAGCATTCATGAAATATTAAAATTCATCACCATGTTATCTCCAATATAAATCCAACTCAAAGTTTGTAAAATAATATCCAATAAATAATTTGGCCATACCCCGTCTTTCCTCTACTTTTTTCCTTCCTCCTTCTAGAGGAGGGGATTTCGATGCTTGCGCACGTAGTTGGAGGGAAAGAGGAAGAAGGTCTCGCGCCCTTTCTAGGAGAGCTTTGTCCATTTTCTGTGTGGGGTGATGTAAAGAGATAGAGTCGCCAACCTATTTTGCAAAAAATAGACAAAAGAAATGTTGCCACCTCGAGATAACGACATCAAAGACATACTAATTCTTGCAAAACCAATTAGGTCGAAGGTTCAGGGGCTAAGTTACGAAATGGTAAGGTGTTAGGCACCTATCCCACCCTTTCGGTCTCTCATGGGCATGTGTTATTATTCTTCTTGATAACTTCATGAAATGTATGCGCGTGTATATATATATGTAGAATGGAATTACTTGACTCCCGTCATGGAGAAAAGAAGAATGAGGTAATCCGTAGGAGTTTTCCAAAATAATAATTAGAAAATGTAATTTGTGCGCTCATCGGGATATCGATCGTTATTGTGAAACGATAATATGTGATAGGTAAGGCATGAATAATAATCACAAGTATAATAATATATGGATAAAAATAGGAAAATAGGACTCGAGTCTCGGGTTATGACCCAAGACGCCTATGTAGCCTAAAAGGCATCAAATTCCACATAAAGTTAGGATGCAACATGAGGGTGGGTTTTATCCCATAAATCCAATCGAGGATTTTATTTAGATGTGCATGTGTATAAATAAGATGTTTTAATGTGAGAAAATGTGGTGGGGAATCCCATTTGGAATTTATGAGCAAACCATTTTTTTCTTATTTTGTCTTTTTATAGAAAATATGTTATGTGCAATGCTACTAATAAAGGATTGGATATTAATGTGTATGGACTGACAAAGATAAAATGCTAAAATAAAGATTAAATAACTAATTTGAAAATAATGAAATTTAAAGTGAGAGAAGAATGTTTTGACCTTATTTGGAGACTTAAAGGTTGATCTTGATTATTGAAGGGAAACTCTTTCAAGTGGATGGAGGTGGTAGGAGGAGAGGGAAAGGAGTTTTATAAATTAGGTGTGAAAGGGATGGAAATGGAATGTGGAGGAGAGGTTTCAATAGGGAAACCAAGCTGACTTTGAGAGAATGCTATTAAGATCACTAAGAGGGATGGTTATGAGGTGACTTTCGAAGTGAGCTCATGCTCTCTTTATATAGGGTTAAGGGGTTGTAAATTGGCATTGTACTTGACCTTCCTATCGGTAAGTAACCCAGACACACTGCCTATAGGCAAGAAAATGGATTTGTCATTCGATAACATCATACAGATTTCTTAGAAAACGGTTGTAAAACTCAATCCGTGAGTTCAAATCGCGCATGGGGCATACCATTGGAAAGGGTATCTATATACCTTTAAGAATCCATGGGGCCTCTCCCAGGTTTGGCAGTTGACTATCATCAAATGGGGTTCGAAAGTGCCCAACTATCTTTTAGACAGGAGATTCTCGAAGCAAAATGGATCGTTCATCCGAACCATAAGGCCGATTCATGTATGGGATGGACCATTGGAAAGGGTACTCAGAGATATTCAAAGATTCATTCAGTCTCTTTTGGTTTGGAGAGTTGACCCTGGTCAAACGGTACTCGAGAACACCTGATGACCTTCGAAGTAAAATGGGTCATTTATCCATACCGTAAGGCTGATTCATGGACGGGATGGACCATTAGAAATGGTTTTTAGATCCCTCAGAAGATTCATTTAGCCTCATTCGAGCAGAAAAGTTTATTAGAGTCAAATAGAGTCCAGGAGCGCTCGGTGGAAAGGGGATTCATATCCTTTCAAAGATTTATTGAAATTTAGTTCAAACGATAAAGTTTATTGGGGTCAAAACAGGGATCGGGAGCACCCAATGGCCTCTAGATCAGTTTTTAACAATAAAATGGATTGTTCATTCAAACCATAAGGTCGATTTGCTCATAGGGAAAACCATCGAAAAGGGGATTCAGAGTCCTTCAAAGATTCGTTAATCTTTCTCTCGGATGAGAAAGTTAATTGGAGTTAAATGGGGCCCGATGGCCTCTCGATTGGTACTCAGAGAATGACCTATAGTTTATGGTGAATGGAGAAGTGTTAGGTACCTCAGGAGATACTTAGGAGGGGTCCTATAATTTGGGGTCTACAGAGCCACTCGATGAGTGAGCTTGGAACAAGTGAAAGCCGTCGAATAGACACCACGTGATTTTTTGGGAAAGAGGTCAATTCTATGAACCAAAGGGATGAGGATGACCAATTTTATGGGTTAAGGTCGATTATGAGGACCTAAGTTTGTGTTGATGATGACCGATTCGAAGGGTCGAAGTCAATTCTGAGGACCTAAAGTGGTGACGACTATTTCTGAGGCCAAAGGTCAATTTTATGGACCTAAAGTTGGAAGATCGATTCTCCAGGTCGATGTCAATTCTAAGGACTTAAAGTTTAGGGGACCAATTCAGAGGGTCAAGGTCAATTCTGAGGACCTAGAGTGATGATGACTGATTTTGTGGGCTGAGGTTAATTCTGAGGACTTAACATTGTGACGACCGATTCTAAGGGCTGAGGTTAATTCTAAGGACCTAGAGAAATGATCGATTCTATGAGATGAGGTTAATTATGAGGACCTAGAGTTGTGATGACCTATTATGAAGGCCGACTTAAATTCTGAGGACCTAAAGTTAAGGAGACCGTTTTGTGGGTCAAGGTCAATTCTGAGGACCTAAAGTTAAGGGGATGGATTCTGCAAGTCGAGGTCAATGCTAAGGATCTAAAGTTGAGGGGACCAATTTTGTGGGTTGAGATTAATTTTGAGGACCCAAAGTTATGATTATGTATTCTAAGGGTTGAGGTCAATTTTAAGGACTTAAAGTTGAGGGAACCGATTCTGCGAGTCGAGGTCAATTATGAGGACCTAAAGTTGTGATGTAGGGAGCCATTCTCCCGAGGAATTGATATCTTATCTTAGGGATGAATATGCTCCTGTTGTTATGATGAATATCATGTTGTTTTGAGACTCTTCTAGGGAAGGTTTCACCCTTTGAGACATCCGAATCGAGATTGTCTTGCTGGGGAAGTTGTGAATGATTTTAACTACGAGTATATCCTGAAATTCTTATGAAGGATTGGGAGAAATCGTAGTTTGGAATTTCTATTGGGGAATTGGGAAGGTACTATTTTGAAATTTTATTGGGGAGGTATTTGGGTTCTATTGAGGGAGACATGAAATTTTGAGATTCCATTGGGAATTGTAGTTGGACATAAGATGCGGGTGCATTGTTGGTTATGTTTGTGGAATGTCTTGGGTTTATGCTGTAATATTAATCCTGTTGGGGATTTCGAGAGTCGGTAAGGGGTTTAGTGTTTCTAAAAATGGTTTTTTTAATAAAGAAATGTCCTAATATTTGTTTGGCATTTTTAGGAATTTTTCAAGTAATTTTTGGATTTTTCTGGCATTTTTTATACAGAATTTCAGGGGGTTTGTCGATCATCATGTTTTAATGGTTTCCATTTGGAAGATGGCATGGACTCCTGGGTTGACTTGGGAAGATGAATAAGTAGGTTACGATCAGTATGAGTAGGGGTCTTCCAATCGGCATGCCGTTTAGACTCCTATTAAAAGGGGCGAACCCTCCTCATTTTTCACATCTTTCTGTATCTAAATCTTCTGCTTCTTCTCTCTAAAATCCATTTCTAAGTTTTTCTTTCTTTAAGACTTTAAATGGAGGGTTCTTATAGCGAGGAATATAACTTGTAATGGTTTAGTGTTGATGATTGGGCTGGTTTGGAGTGGCGAGTTAAGGTGCCCCTTGCTTTGGGCAATATGAATGATTTTGACTTATTTGAGCCTATATCTGAGGATCGCTTTTTTCTGCGCGAGCCCTCACACCATCGTTCGTCTTGGGTGAGGAACCCTAGTGACTATGTACGTATAGTGACCTTTGGCATTCTTTTTTTCTTTTTCTTCTTTTCTTTATTTTCTTATTCTGATGAACAGTTTTTTTTCTCTTTTTGGTTTTAACATACTGACTTAGCTCCTTCGAGCCTGCATTCCAGGGGGATGACGGGGTTGAAGGATGTGTGGCAGAGTCTTCTAGCGATGGTGCGCTGGGTAGTTAAATCTGCTACTTTTGGTCGCCTGGCACGGGCTTTGGACGAGTTGTCGCGCTCTACTGCAATTTTATGAGCGTTGGGAGAGAGGTGGAGAAACAATAACCACACCATTCATTTAAGCTTTGGGGAGATGACTGTGACTTATATCGATGTCTAGCATCTGCTTAGGATAGATTGCAATGGGGTATAGATAGAGGTGGACCGTACTACGAGGTTGACGCCAAAGGTAATTTATGCGACCTTAGGGGATGTGGGTAGGATAGTTTCTATAGATTCTAGTTGTATTTCCTCTCTTAGGTAGGTACTCTTGAGTCGAAGGATTGATGAGACAGACGGGTGGCAGGTGAGGCAAATGGCCCGGTTATTTATTTTTCTTTTGTTGGTTGGTTTCTTGGTGGCGACGTCATCCATCTCTGATTCTTGCCATTTTTTAGGATCTTTTCAGATTTACCACTTTATGAATGGGGGAGCCTGACCTTAGAGACCCTTTACTATTCTTTGCATTCATTCATTCGGTGTTGCTGGTAGACCTTTATGGAGATTATGTACCTTTTGGAGGTAATTCTCACATTTTCTTTTCTTGTATTTCCTTTCATTTTCCTCTAGTTTTATTCTTTGTTGATTCTATCCATTATGCAAATGCGGTTCTATGAGATTATTGAGCTCAATGCCAGTTTAATAGACCTGAAAGACGAGGACTTGGGGAACTTCTGCCGAATGTACTGGTAGTGGAATTCCAACTGCCGGTTGAACCAGTCCTTCTCCCTGGTGGTTGTGCGGCAAGCTCTGAACATGTTGACAAGCGATCAGGTTGTTCCTCTTCTTCTTTTGAATTCTTTTTGGCATTTTCTTTTTTTTTCCCGAATACTCATCTTTTTAGGGAATTACAGTTGACCTTTTATCCCTGGGGGACGGATCCTCAACATTTGGGGGTTACAGGCATGCATGCGCAGATGCGGAGGCTGATAGCGCATGAGTTCGGGTACTCTTGGTACCTGGGAGAGAGGGTTGCGCGAAAGATATTGGAGTATGAGGTGGAGGTCCCACCGGTGATGCCTCCGATGTATATGAGGAGGGTGCAGGCGATGTATGATAAGACTAGGATAGCGGAGATGCTTGGCAAAGCTTGTTCGCTCTACACGAACATGACGGAGACTTATGACTACTTGGATTTTGTGACGAGCTGATTGACGCCCTCATGCATTTATGATGTGGTGAATATGCCTTCACCTCCTATGGCTTCGGGCAGGGGTACGAGTAGTCTGGTGGGATCTTCCCATAGCACAGGTGGCATGTCATCGGTGGAGATAGAGACATAGGAGGCTCCTCTCATTCAAGTCTCTCTTCCCTCCTATAATTTTTAGTTGACTATAGGGGGGTCACTGAGCTTGCCTCATCGCCCTAATGCAGCGAATGCTAGATTGATGGGGCTTATGGAGGACGTCCTTCATCCTAAGGAATATTTTTCTCTTTTCTTGTCCTATCTCTTAGTGACTCTTTCTTTACTCTTTACTTAATCATTTGCCTTTTGTTTCTGTTGTTTTGTTTGCAGCATGTTCGGGTGTCGACCACTTGGCTAAAGGACATCAGGCATTGGGTGGCTTTTATGACTGGTTATATCAACGACTATGTTCCTTCTTGTGTAGTTTCTCCTCCTACCTCAGATAAGGGATCGGGCTTGGTGAGTGGAGATTCTACAGCTCGCTATCAGGAAAGCCTGTCTACCATAGGGATTGAGGTTCTAAGGAGGGAGAGAGAGATTTGGTGGGTTCGGGTTAAGTCCCGTTGTTTTTGTATTTTCTGTTTCTTCTTCTATCTGAAAATTTTAATCATGCAACGGTATATATATATATATATAGCAGATTTTTATTTCTTGATTTAATGAATTATTCTACGTGCACTCTTTAATTTATTGCTGAGATTGCAAAAATGATGGGATATTTATTTAGAAAAGATATTAAAAGACTTATGATGAGAAATGATGGGTAAAAATAGATATTTTTTAATAAATAACCCGGGGGGCTAAAAATAAGGATTTATTTTTTGACTTTTTGATTTTGGCAAAAAAAAGGAAAGATAAAACTTTCTAGAATAAGGGGGTTGTCGATCGGCATACCCCTTGTCCTATCGATCGGCATATGGGTCAAGTCAAATCACCCTAAGACTTTGATTGCGCTTTCTTGTAGCCAGAGTACGTTGTAGGGCATTCATTATTTCAGGCTCTTTAGGTTTCTTGTCTATAGCCAATACTTTTGTGTACAAAAAGGTGGTTAAGGGAGTGTAGTTTTTCATCCATTTTCATTTTCTCTTCCTTCTCATTTCTTACTTTTTGCTCTATTTTTTTTTAATGAACCTTACAATGCACTATGACACCCCGCCTAATTAAATATCGGGAGATCAGTACTTTATTAAATTAAAAACATAATATCCGGTTGGTTGAGTTTAGCATCGTAGTCAAAAAACATTTATTAATTACTAACCACATAATAGTTAAAAAGTCAAGTGTCAAATTTTATCTTTTTAAAATTAATATGCAACTAAAAATAATTAATTTCACCATTCACCATCTAATACAATCTCACAGCAAATAAGAATGACATAAATGAATAACTGAGTCTGGAGTAAACACATCGAGTCAAAATCCTAAATACAAAAGTCTGAAGTGAAATAAATCCCCACAACTAAAATATAAATAAGAGTCTGCAGTCGCTATCTCTGAGTACATCTGGATAATTATAGGCAACATGCCCAACTGAAGTAAATAACTCGAAAAAAATCCAGGATAGATGTGGAGGCGTCAAGTACATAGGTCCTATAACTTTCACAATAGCTACAGCACGTCAACTTGTAAGAACTCCTATGCTTAGCGTTCCTGTAGATGGGCACCTAAAAGATTTTTACAAAAACAAAGTAGATTTGGAAGAAAACAGTTCATAGCCCGAGTTGTAAATGGTTTTTAAAAAACAGCAAGTGTTGAAATGTATTAAACAGTAAATATTATAACCATGTAAGTTCCTCGTTCCCTCACTTGAGATTGTCACCTCTCAACTAATTTGCATGCCTAGCGTAGACTCCTAATCCATCCTAGTCACGCTATCCCACTTTTCTAGTTTAGGCCAAGTCCTTTAATGAATTTCCTAAGTCATTGTACCCAATCATAAAACCCGAATAATATATTCTTGTAATTATAACATTAGTTAAATCGGATTCAAATAACTCATTAATCTTTCAAGTTCCCACATTGTTGATTAATATTAGGTATCGAAATCATTCTCATCTACTAAGAAACATAGTAAAATAATCTCAAGTGTACATACATATATATCGCTATTATACATATATATACTAATACGGCACCCCAAAAGGTTAAACCTGCTGTGCACACATACTCTGCTATCAGTTTCAGTACGACACGCACGTAAGAACTATAAATTTCAAATCACTTTGGAATCGTATCAACACATATCACACACAATGGAGGCAAACATTGTTCCCAGCCACATGGGTTATGCACCCACATGACCGTAAACTTATGAACTCACAGATAAGTCTTTCCCAGACCTTTGTCCTGAGGTAGCAATCTAAAATACCCCCCGAAGACTCATCAAGATAATATTCTCCCCTTCCTAAGACGTTATGTGATATCAAGTATGGTAGGTCTGTCATACACATAAGGATTCATACAATAGGTACACACAATCCATATAATTACTAGGATCACACCACCTACATGTTCCAGATTTGTACAAATTATCACTCTTTACAATATTCATAACATTCCCAATTATGACTATTATTCCATTCATGTTACTAGCTCAAGAAATGTGGTTACTCTGCATAAGCTTAAGTCATTCATTATTCTCGAATTATTTTCACCAAATTACAGTTCGTCCCATAAAATTTCTAAAAATCTGAAATCTTGTTCGAAGTGCCCAGAAGTTTCGTTCGAACTAACTTCACTCTGAAATCTCATTAGTAAGTCGTTCGAATGAGTTCGTTCGAACGAACTTCGGACAAACTTTGAACGAACTAAACTCTAAATTTTCATTGGAATTCTCGTTGGATTTCTCGTTCAAACGAGGTTGTTCAAACTACTTTCCACTTCCCCAGGTCGTTCGAACGACATTTACCAGTTCGTCCATTACCTTATGAAACCTACATTTTTTCCCATTTCGTTCACCCTTCACATCAAACTTTACCCAACTCAAAATTAATGGTCCTATAGCCATTTTACATACATTTAGATGATCCCAAACATCTTTTAACCATTAAACCTCATTAAATCTCATATATGGGTGAAGGAATTTAATCAAATATCAAAATACCTAGCTTTACATCATCAATCATTTTGTCCACCCAAAACCCAAAGTTAAATTCTTTTTTATTCATTCATCAACCCAGATTCATAGCCTCTAAATATGGAAATTCGTCTACATTCAATTTCCTACCCAAAGCTTAATTAATAATTCAATTTCAACCTAGATTTTATGATATCATGTGTATATCATCAATACTACACTAACATGTATAATATATGCACTAATTAAAGAAAGATAACCACTTGCCTTATTGGGAAGTTCTGAATCGTTGAATGAAAGTTGTATAGATGCATTTTTCTCTTCCCGATCTACACGTTGATGGTGTTCTTGGTGAAAGATGGGTGGGTTTGGTCTTAGAGCTCCTAGAAATCTCTTCTCCTTCTTCATTTTGGACTCTCTCTTTTCTTTCGCAGATGAAAAACCCTAACTTCTACCACGTACATGCAGATATATTTCTCTAATTTTCGTCCCTTAATTAGCCCAAATTTTTCAAAACACAAAAATACCCTCCGGGGTATCGGTTTGGCCTAAAACTATCTCGAAACCCAAACTAAACCCCCGGGTAGATTTTTCTGACTATTACACGTTGGCGCACTTAAAATGACCATTTGGTCGATGTATAAATATTTTACTTTTATTCTATTAATTTTGTCCCGATACGACTCACACGTGCGTCCCGACTTAAATTTCATAATTGTCGTATTTCTCTCTTGCGACAATTTTCATAAATTGATAATCACATTCAAAATCATATATTACTTTATTTTCTCAATAATATTCAATGTAATTCCCAGTAATAATTACTAACTCTTATCTCGCTAGTTAATATTTATTTTATTCTGAATTAATTATTAATTAAATCTTCTCACATTTAATTCAATTAATTCCACAATTAAAATCAATAAAATTATGGGGTATTACATGCACGTAGAATTCTCTTCTTACCTCGAAAGTCTAGAAGCCATGTGCCTATATAAAGTGAACTGTGAAGCTTTCAACTTGCGTCGAGTCTCCTTGTGGCATAACCGGGCTATTGATAGGAACATATTGGCGACGACAATGCAATTCTGGTACCCTAAAGATCACATTTCTCACTTTGGTTTAGACGAGGTATGTCTGACCTATGAAGATTTTTCAGCTATGATGGGAATAAATCCCAGCGTAGCGGTGTCTATGCCCGAATTTTCACGGTCTCCTCAGGTGTTGTTAGCGGAGTTTATTCACAATTCCCCTTTAGCGCCTTGATTGTTGCTCAGTGTGGGGATGATCTCTCTTCTAGCTGTCATGTATTCTGCGCGTCTGAGGGATTTCAACAATGCACGCTATGTCGGAGCTATTTCCCTAGGCCTGACTTTTAGGCTCTTGCTAGTGACAAGGGACCTAATGGTGGACCCTCAGTTGGCTATAATTATAGAATATATGTCTTATCGCCACAATCTTGTAGTGATGATACTGTAATAAACCCTAAACGGTCTAGATGCTTGGAGGGAAGGCCACTCTAATTTTCTAAGAGGGACCCTGGTGATGTCGTTCATGTGACTGGTTGAGAGATTTCATTTAGTGGTTCCCCCTGAGTATCCTTTGGCAGTCGTGCCAAATTTTTTTACTCTATACTCTATCAATTTCGTCCCATCCATAGAGAATTGGATAAATTGGTTATTGGAGCATGGAGATCAATGCCTTCACTGGTCGGTGTCATGGTGGGGAGAGTTGCAGCTCATTCTGGAACTGGTAGAATACCGGTATGTTTAGTGAATTGGCCTTTGGCAGACCTCATTTTATTTCCCCTAGTGGCTTATGCGCCAAGTCGGATGGGAGTAAATAGTTCCTTCTCAAGCATTAGACTTTTTCCCTATGGAATACTTAATGGAATCCATGAACGTGAGGTTAGGGTTTTTATAGGAGAACCGCCAGCCGTCAACCCATCCATCTCAGTCCCTAGTCAGGGTCTAGCATGTGTCCAGATATTATTTAAAATGGATATGGAAGCGGTTCATGTCGAAGATCTTGGCGGAGGAGGTCAGCCAAAGGTGTTTTGTCCTTTTTGGCACTATAGAGGGGGGAGTAGTGGTATTCTCCAAACTAGTCAGGGCATATTGTTCTATGGAGCATCTTTGGAATACCAACCAGGCAGGGGAAGTTTTGGGACCTCAGAGAGAGAATGATGATGGGGTTGGGTCTTCTGGCAGCTGCAGATAGGGTCTTTTGTGAAACTGGGATTATTTCATGTGAAGTTTTATCTGACTGGGATGTGTTTGGTTTGTTTTGTTTTTTTTTGGTTTTTGTTTCTACGATTTGGAGATAATTTTAGAAAGTTTGGTTAGCGGAGGGTAGTTTTATTGACTCCCTTCGCTGATACTTTATGTAATTGTATTTAACTCCCCCATTTGAAATAAAAAATATTTTGATCATATTTTTGTGCCTCTTGATGAGTTTTACATTTAAATTCTATGTACTAATCGCTAAGGCACATATAATCCTTTTGTTCAGCTAAATGATAAGATGAATTATCATTCTCGGAGGTCAGAAAAGAATAGCATTTTCTGAAAAAGAAGGGGATCATGCCCATATAAAGAATATGAGCTACCTATGTACCTTTGAGGGGTTTTGAATTTTTTTAATTTCATTTTGAAAGAACAAAGTTTTCTTAGAGGATTAGGCCCCACGAGTTCTGGGTAGAGGGAATTGAGGATTTTTTTAGAATGAAATGGGATAAGAGGAGTCTTAGTGCACCGAGATTGCACACTAGGGGTAGAACTTCTTGAGATGGTCCAAGTTTACTCTATGCTCCATCTCTTCTATATCAAGGTTAGTGAGCATAGCGGCGCCAACTGATAGGATCTTTTTCACGATGTAAGGGCCACTCTAGCTTGGTTTGAATTTCCCCCTGGGGTCCCAGACGGGTTCTATGATTTTTTTGAGGGCTAAGTCTCGTTCTCGAACACTATAGTCTTTAACTCTTAGGTTTAATGATCGCGCTATTCGGTGATGGTATCCTTGTATATGGTATAAAACCTTCAACCTCTTTTCATCCAGGAGTGACAGTTCGTAAAACGGCTTTGAAACTAATCTTCCTTGTTGACTCTTCTTTCAAGAATAATGCGTTAGGAAGGTATTTCTAGCTCAACGGGTAGGACTTCTTCCATGTCGTATACTAAAGAGTAAGGGGTATCCCTAGTAGATGTCTTGACTAAAGTACGATATCCAGGGCGTAAGGGATCCGATCGGCCCAATCTTGACAACTCTCGACCTTTTTTTGAATAAGAGATTTAACGTTTTTGTTGGTGGATTCAACTGAACCATTAGTTTAGGGTTCGTAGGGAAAGGATTTGTGTCTCTGAATCCCAAACTCGTTGACTAGTTCTGTGACCTAGACTTTGAAATGTAACTCTTTATCCAATACTAGCTCGTGGAGAACCCAATATCGGCTGATGATGTTCTTTTGAATAAACTTGGATACCTTCTTAGAATTTAGTACTATGTATGACTCAGCTTTGACCCATTTGGTGAAGTAATCAATGGAAATCAGGATCAACCCGTTCCCATTAGAATTTTTGGGCTTGACTTTCCCTATGATGTTAATGCCCCAGGTGGATAACGGCCCGGGAGAAGTCATGTTGTACAATTCTCGAGGAGGCAAGTGCTAGAGATTAAAAAATTGCTAGCATTTTAGGCATCTTCGGACATAGGTGGTGCAATCCTGAACCATGGTGTTCTAATAGTAAACTTGACGAATAATCTTTTCAGATCGTTCATTTGGGGTCTGCATTCCCCACTGTGGGTCGTCTGCATCATTTCTTCACTGACATCCCTTGTGACGCAGTGTAAAGGGGTTCCATCGAAGTTCCTCTTGAATAGTGTTGTGTCGTAGATGATGTACTGGGATTCTTATTATCTTTCATAGGATACCTACCATCTTTGAAGAGGCACCAAATATCGTAGTACCAACACTCAGCCATATCATAATCTTCCTTTATGACGAGCTCAATATGGTAACAATGGATTGGCATAGCTTGTTTTTGGACTATAGCCATTATTCCCTTAGGCATGTTGACCATGGAGGCCAGGGTAGTAAGGGCATTAGCTAAGTTGTTCTTTGTTCGGGGTAAGTAATGGACGGTGATATCTCAAAACTAGGAGTCCTGCTCTTCTAAGTGAGTATGGAAGAGAAAGATCTTTTCATTTTTGACTTTCCATCTTCTAATGACTTGACCAATTATGAGGGTGGAATCTCCATAGACATGGAGGTATTTGATACCTTTCTTATGGGAAACTTTGAGGCCTACAGTGCATGCCTCATATTCGATTATATTACTAGTGCAAGGAAAATCTAGCTTGATGGCAATGGGAGTATGAGAGTCATCAGGCGCAATCAGAAGTATCTTAATGTTGTATCCTTTCTTATTAGAAGTGTTATCAAAAAACATTCTATGTCGAAGGTCCTCCTAAGTGGTGCAGAGAATATCTACGTTTGGGAATTTAGAGACCCAAACATTAACTTCTTCCATGGGGTAGTTAGTAAGGTAATCAGAGATGGATCTCCCTTTAATGGATTTCTGCAAAACATACATGATATTGTACTCAAATAGCAACATTGACCATCGAGCCATTTGTCTAGAAAGGGTGGGTTTCTCAAGCAAGTATTTGATGGTGTCCATTTACGACACAAGTCTGATGAGAAAAGTGAGCAAGTAGTGATGTAACTTTTGAGTGACTCGGACAGGGGACACAGATGCTTTCTCCAAGGTAGTGTAGTTGACTTCGTACCTGGCTAATTTTTTAATGGCATAGTAAATTTCCCTTTCTCTATTGGTTTCTTCGATATATTAGGCAACAAAGCACCTTTTGCAGTGTCTGTTACTATCAAGTACAAGAGTAAAAGCGACAAGGCTGCAATGGCATAGTACCGGAGGTCGGGTAAAATATTTCTTGATTCTTTCAAAGACTTCCTAACAGGCCTCATTCCATATTTTGGTATAATCCTTTCCTAGGAGTTTGAAGATGAGTTCATAAATGTAAGTCAGCTGGCTGATGAATCGACTAATATACTATAATTTTACCAAGAATCCCCTAACTTCCTTCTTTATTTTGGGAGGTGGCATTTAGAGTATGGCTTTTAGCTTGGCGAGGTTTGCTTCGATTCCCTTCTCGCTAACCATGAATACCAATAGCTTTCTTTTGGTGATGCCAAAAACACATTTTTGTGGGTTTAGCCGCACCTGGTATTGCCATATTCGTTTGAAGAACTTTCAAAGGGAAAGAATGTGACCTTCTCGAGTCTTAGACTTAATAATCATATCGTCTATGTAGACCTTGACCTCCTTATGTATCAGATCATGTAATACGGTTGTGGCAGCCCTTTGGTAGGTAGCCCCTGAGTTATGGAGCCCAAATGGAATAACCATGTAACAAAAGGTCCCCTAGGGGTGATGAAGGAATTTTTTTCTTGTTGGTCAGGGTGCATCTTAATTTGATCATATCCGGCGAACACATCTACGAATAACTTGTGAATATGACTGGTCGTGTTGTCCATAATCATGTCAATGTTGGGTAGTGGGTAATCATCCTTCGGAGATGCTTTGTTCAAATCCCGATAGTCAACATGCATGTGAACCTTTCCCCCTGATTTTGGAATGGGTACAATGTTGGCTAGCCATATGGGATATTCGATCACCCGGATGAATCCTACGTTCAACTACTTGATTACCTCTTCTTTGACTTTAAATGACCATTTGGTATGCAGCTTTCGTATCTTTTATTTGATCGATTTGCATTCTGGAAGAGTTGGGATCTCGTGCTGAGATATTTTGGGATCGATGCCATGCATGTCATCGTAGGATCATGCAAAGACATCCATAAACTCTTTCAATAGCTCTTCAAATTGCGGGCGCTCATGCTTGTTGAGGGTATACCCTAGCCTACATTTTCAATGTTGGCTACTAGAACCGAGATTGATAGCAATAGTTTCATTTTCATTAATTTGAACGCAATTATATTGTGTGTTATTAATCTTATTAAGATCAATTAAGAATTGTTCATTTTTAAAATCATCATCATCAATAGTTTGATTAGAATCAAGACAATTAATGTAAAGCACAACATGATACTCAAAATCCTTTTTTTATTTCACTTTCAGGAAAAACAGCTTTGAGAACCTCATTAAAAGAGGTCTCGATTATATTGTTATCAAAAAAAGTAGGAACAACAATAGATAAAGAGATAGGACGCGGGTTGGGTTTCATCTCAGTAGGTGGGACTAGTATAGCATTCCAGTTGATAAGTGACTCATCAGCGGTTTTCATCAAAGTGGATGGGTCCGATGATGTAGTGCGTGAATGGATCATTCAGAGGGTTAGCCCCGATGCTTGTAAGTCTAATGAGTATTTGGAATCACTTTCCTCAGAGACCTCGGCAATGGCTATGGCTTTCTGAGTGAGAGGTTGTACTTAATGCGGGCAGTCTTCCATCCAGGAGTAGTTTTCTTCAAAGAATATTTCCATCCCTATCTTCATATTCATTACCCAATGATCATACCATGGTTTAGGAAAGCCAAAGAATGGGAAGTCTTCACCTTCTTTGATGAATATTCCTTCAAGGAATCCTTTGAAACAGTATTTCTTATTGATGTCTTCCCAACCCCAGTTCGAGTATAAAGTGCATATTCTTGAACATTTGTATCACGTTGACATTACCATGAGGTTTGAGTTCTACATAGACTCAGTCTTTGAAATCATCCTCTATCAAAAGGGGAAGTGAATCAACCCTAAATTCGAAAAAAGGCATGTCATTCATCCCATGCTCTATTTCTAGTACCGAATTACCAGTGCAGGAATTTTCAGTAATGTTATCGTCTCCTAAAATGGTAATGACTTTCCCCTTGGCAAAAAATGTCAACTTCTGATAAAGGGAGGAGGATATCCCTCGAATGCTATAGAGCCACGGTCAACCAAGCAGCATATTAAGGAATGCAAGTATGTCAATAACTTGAAACTTTGTAACGGGATTGATAGGGCTAACCCCTATTATGAGTGTTATGGATCCCATCACCTCTCGATGAGTATTATCATAGGCACGCACTGCGAAAAAAGTAGTAGTCAAGTCACTTACTTTTAACCACAAGCAATTGAAGGTTCTTAATGGGCAAACATTGACGGTGGATCCATTATTGACGAGTAAGAGAGGGACTATCTTTTCCATCACTTCAACAGAGATGTTGAGGGCATAACTGATATCAGGTTCGACCTTTAAAATTTATTCTTCGAAAAAATAAAGGAGTTTAGTAGTGGTCAAGTATCCAACCAAGTTTACAACATCTTCTGGAGTGGTGGAAAGAAGGATTGTGGTCCCGGTGAGTAACTTTATCAGAGCATTGTAGCGTAATTAGGAAGAAATGAAAAGTACCCACAAGTGATGTTGGTTTTAGTTTTCTTGAGTTGGTCTAGGGTCTTTCTCTCTCCAATGGTCATTTTAGACATGGGAAGTTCTTCAGCAACTCCCTTTCCCTAATTTGTTCATTATGACTGAGGATTCGGATCTTGGTGGTTCCCTCTTGATCTGATCATGTAGTTTATGGAGGCGGGGAAGAATAAGAACCATGTGTCTTCATCTATTTCTGGCCAAATGGCTACTTTACATATTTTTCCTAACAGGTCCTTAAAAGATATCATCTCACATACGTTGATCACTGGATTGACCTTTTCCTGAATCATCATCTGAGCTATCAAATTCACCCCCAATCTGATAGTGACGATGTCTTCCTGCCAAGAAAAGTCAATGCATTCGACAACCTCACTGGATTCCTCATATAAATCTCCTAACTCAATGGGGGGTGCCAAAGTGAAGGGACTAACTGCCTTTGAGGCTTCAAAGTGGTGAGTAGATTGGAAATGCTACAGATTTTTTCAATCTGTCAAAACATGTCTTCCATAATTTATACTATATCATCCAAACTGATTTCATCAATGGGTACCACCCAATAATTTGACTCCCTAGCTCACGTCCGGGATACTATGAATAGGATGTTGCACTTCTAACAGCCAATGGTCATTTCAAAGGGTAATTTTAGCCCAAAATCCAAAATCTAGTTCAGAAACACTGGTAACTCCATATCTCTTCGTTCAAATCAGGTACGAATGGCAATACAAGCCCTTGTGAGGAGTGATAGAGTTTTGTCGGTGAACAGGTAGGGTGTAGGAGAAAATATGGACAAACTTTGAGCAGTTTGGGTGAAAATATGGGTATGATGGGTGTTATGCTAGGCATAATTTGGGTAGATGGGTTGAATTTTGGGTCATTCTCTTTGGAGATGGAATTTGTATGGGCCGGAAGTGGGTTATGAGTGGTGTTGGGTTTAGGATTAGCTAGTTGGGCCATGATACCCTGATCAATTAAAGCATGGATTACATTTCGAATATGGAAGCGCTGATCAGTAGCATAGACGACAGACTGGTGGAAGTCACAGTGGGCATTGGTTTTGAAGATTTTGGAAAATGATTTGGTAATGAACGAGGATCCAGAGGTTTGATGAGGTTTCGACTCAACGAGGCATGGTAGACTTTAGAGAGGGGAGCATGAAGCACGGTGTATTATTTTTTGGCTGGATTAGGGCGTCTTTCTTGCACCTAAGAGGTAGTAAGTTGGGAGATATTATTAATGGTTGAGACTGTTGTAATGCCAAGATTTTCATACTTTTTGGGAATGAACTGTTTGTACACTTTCATTGGCTCATCCTCTATTTTGGTAACACTTTCTTCAATCTCCACACCTGCTTCCCGGAGAGCTCAAAAATACGTATAATATTAACCTCCCATAGTTTCTCTAATATGGGGCAGGAAATTATTCTTCACTATGCTAACTTGTGCTTCTTTGAAGGGCCGATTGATCATGGTGGAATCTCTCTCTCTCTCTCTCCACCTTTCTATGAAGTTGCTGACAGTTTCTTCAGGATTATTCTTGAGAAGCTATAGATTATGGCATATAACCTCTAGTTCTTTATTGTACTTGTACTGTGATATGAATTTCTGGGCAACATCCTCCCAACTGTGGATTTTGGATTCCTCGAATAATAGCAACCAACGAAGAGCGTTGTCCTCCAAAGTATGTTGGAACATCTAAGCTATTATCTCTTCAGAGGCACGAAGGAGGGTCATGCCCCGGTGATATCTACGAAGGTGAGTAATTGGGGGCCCGCTACCCCCAAACTTCTCGATGTATGGCGTCTTAAATTTTTTCTGCAATCCTACTTTAAGGTAGGAAGACATGTGGGCGTATTCCATGTAATTCCTGGATATCTTAACTTGGTCAAACTTATTCGACAATAGCTTGAGGTCTTCCTTGAACTTGTTCAGCTCTTCCTATTTGGGATCAACGTGTACTGGAAAGTTAGCCCCTGGTTGGGCAAGGTTTGGCATGGGGAGCTGACCTGGAAGTGACCCATTGGCCGACGTGGCACATGGAGCATGTTGATATTCTTTCGAGACCAAAATAGTCTCGGGAGTGGTTGAACCCATGGCACAAGGAAAGATAACCTCGAGTTCTTTAGGAACTTGGGCTTGGTTTCACAGCATCTCATGAACCTCAGTTTGAAGATTGTCAATCTTGTCACTGAGTTGGATTAGGACTGCCATCAGATCAGGTTGTACGTTCGATACTTGATTAGTGTGTTCCATTAATGATTAGTAGATTCCAGACTCGGATGAAGTTGCATGGGAACTGATGGAGCTTTAGGGCTGTTTGACGAAAGACCAAAGCCAATAGGGAGACAGGTCAAGAATCGGATACGCGATCGACCTAAGAAGGAAAATTATTCGAATTTATTTTTCAAAAAGGGAAAAATGAATTGTTTTTGTTGAAAAAAAAAGGAAAATGTTTGGGTATTTTTTATGAAAACGAAGAAAAATGTTTTTGGTATTTTGCTTTTTTGAGAAAGAAGAGGAAAAAAGGAGGGAAAAAATCTCAGCATGATTATTATTATTATTATTATTATTATTATTATTATTATTATTATTATTATTATTATTATTATTATTATTATTATCATCATCATCATCATCATCATCATCATCATCATCATCATTATTATTATTGTTATTATTATTATTATTATTATTATTATTATTATTACTATTATTATTATTATTATTATTATGTTTTCACTTGTATTAGATTTACCTAAATGCAAAAAAAATACCGAACAAGACCCGAGCCTAGGAAAATTAGGTTTGAAAAATAGGTAAGATAGGGCCCTATTTGGAAAAAAAATGACGAAATCGCGCAAACATTCAGGCGTCAGTCAATCCGGCATTTCAACAGAGTTTCGTGTGGTAACCGACAAACTAAATATGAATGTCCTAGGTTTCATGCCTATATGAAGTTTATGCAGTTGTTGGAATGACTTCCACTATATACTTCTTACGTTTTAGGTAAATCGGTACGTGTGGACAAGCCATTTGATATACTTGAGTGTACATGAGTTACCTCACTATATACCTCATGGGGACAGTATATGTGAGAGCGAATTTCATATACTCGGCGTATGTGAATGAGTTCCCTGCTATATAACTCCCTTCGTGAGTTTGATCAAGCGGTATAATGCGGGGGGAACCATTTGATATACATCAAAGCTACAAGGCCAATGGAAGGTGAGAGTCATATTGCTTAGGCTAACTGCGACTTGCTGAACCAACGCCCATCACAAAGTGACTCCCCAGTACCAGACAATTTTTTTGTCAATATCCATACTCTTTGTGATGTAGTGTACAAAATGCATGATTCTTGATTAGTATATTATGGAGAGAGTATTTTATTTGGCATGATGAGCACTATACTAATAGGGAATAATGTACAAATATTATGATAAGTAAATCTAGCATGGAGCATGAAGATTACACTAAGCATGAATACGTGTGAGTGAGTGATGTTTGAATATTACAAGTGAGTGTGTGGTAGTGAACCTAAGCATGGATCAACTACAAGTGGCATGTGATATGTGCAAGTGAGCATGGATATATACAAGTGTGATAAGTGGGGTGTGTGCTAGTGACATCTAAGCATGGATATTCTAAGTGGCATGTTAAACATGGAAGATATTTATAAGTGAGTGAGTGATGAGTGATGTAAGCATGAGGTATATATACAAAAAGTAAATATAGGGAAAAAGGAACATACCGGTAGGTACATACGCACACATGGAAAATGATAACACCCATGAAAACAAAGTCTAGCCCTCTTAAATACCTACCCACTAGAGTCACCATTGTGTCCATACCCCGTATTTCCTCTACTTATTTTCCTTCCTCCTTCTGATGGGAGGGGTTTTTGATGCTCGCGTGTGCGGTTGGAGGGAGAGAAGAAGAAGGTCTCGTGCCCTTTCTAGGAGCGCTTTGGTCGTCGTCAGTGTGGGGTCATGTAAAGAGACAGAGTCTCCAGCCTATTTTTCACAAAACAAAAAAAAAAATGTTGTCGCCTCTAGAGAACGACATCAAAGACATATTGATTCTTTTGAAACCAATTTGTTTGAAGGTCCATGGGCTAAGTTTCGGAATGGGAAGGTGTCCCACCCTTTCGGTCTCTCATGGGCATATTTAACTATTCTCCTTGATAACTCCGTGAAATGTGTGCACATGTATATATAAATGGATAATTGAATTATCGAATTGCGTCATGGAGAAAGGCGGAGTGAGGTCATCCATAGGATTGCTCCCAAAATAATAATTAAAAAACATAATGTGAGCTCTCATCAAAATATCGATCGTTATGGTCAAACGGTAATATGTGTAAGACAAAGCGTGAATAAGAATCACAAGTATAATAGTATATGGAAAAAAGTAGGAAAAGAGGATCGAGTCTCGGGTTTTGACCCGAGACGCCTACGTAGCCTAAATAAGCATCAAAGTCCATGTAGTTCGTATGCAATATGAGGGTGTCTTTTATCCCATAAATCCAGCCGGGAATTTTATTTAGATGTGTGTGCGTAGAAAAAGATGCTTTAATTTGAGAAAATATGGTGGGGAATCTCGTTTGGAATTTATGACCAAACCCTAGTTTTCTTGTTTGTTATTTTTTATAGAAAATATGTTATGTGTAATACTACTAATAAAGGATTGGATATTAATGTGTATGGACTAACAAAGATGAAATGTTAAAATAAAGATTAAATAACTAATGCAAAAATAATGAAATTTAAAGAGAAGGAAGAATGTTTCGACCTTGTTTGGAGACTTGAAGGTTGATCTTGATTTTTGAAGGGTTGATCTTGCAAGTGGATGGAGGTGGTAGTAGGAGAGGGAAAGGATTTTTCTGAATTGGGTGTGAAAGTATGGAAATGTAATGTGGAGGGGAGGTTTCAATAGGAAAACCAAGCTTACTTTGAGAGAATGCTATTGAGATTGGCATTGTACTTGACTTTCCTATCGGTAGGCAACCCAAGACACACTGCCAATAGGCAGGGAAATTCGTAAGTCTGAATCATGCATGAGGTATACCATTGTAAAGGGTATTCATAGAAATTTAAGAATCCATGGGGCCACTCCCAGGTTCGGGAGTTGACTATGGTCAAACCCGGCTCAGAAGAGCCCGATAATCTTTTGGACAGGAGATTCCTAGAGGAAAATGGATCACTCATCTGAACTTTAATGCCAATTCGTGCATGGGATGAACTATTTGAAAGTATATTCAGATCCCTTCAAAGATTAATCCAATATCATTTGGTTTGGAGAGTTGACCTTGGTCAAATGGGACTCGGGAGCGCCCGGTGACCTTTCGGAGTAAAATAAGTTGTTCGTCCATACCATAAGGATCATTCATGCATGGGGAAAACCGTTAGAAAGGGTTTTGAGAGACTTTCAAAGAATCATCCAGTATCGTTCGAGCTGAAGAGTTGATAGGGGTCAAATTGAGTCCAAGAGAGCCTAGTGGCCTCCAGTTTAGTTTTCGGGGGAAAATGGATCATTCGTCTTAACCATTATGCCAATTTATGCATGAAGCAGACCGTTGGAAAGGGGATTCATAACCCTTCGAAGATTCATTGAGATTTTTCTCACACGAGGAAGTTGATTGGGGTCAAAATGGCGCCCAGGATCGCATGGTGGCCTCTAGATCGGTTTTTGATAGTAAAATAGACCATTCATGAAAATCGTAAGGCCAATTCATGCACGGGTCAGACCTTAGGAAAGGGGATTCAGATACCTTAAAAGATTCATTAACCTTTTGCCCAAAAAAGAAAGTTGATTGGAGTCAAATAGGGCTCAAGAGCGCTCAGTGGCCTCTAGATTGGTTTTTGACAGTAAAACTAGTTATTCGTCGAAGCCGTAAGGTTGATTCATGCACGGAGTGGGCCATCGGAAAGGGGATTCAAAGACCTTCGAAGAGTCATTAAGTTGTCACTCAGACAAAAAAGTTGACCATAGTCAAATGGGTCCTATGAGCACCCAACGGCCTCTAGATTGGTACTCGAAGTGTGACCTAGCGTTTATGGTGAATGGGGAAGTGCTATGGACCTAAGGAGATGCTCAAAAGGGGTACTAGAATTTGGTGTCTATAAATAATTCCACTACAAATCTCTAACCAAAATCCATAAACAATTGTGAAACCGAATGGCCCACCAAAAATCCATAAAAAGTTGTCTCAAAATAAAACTACGGAATGGAAAGTAAATCTAAACTACTAAAGGGGATAAAATAAATCTCCAGTTGTGCTCCAAAGATCGTCAATACATCCTATATAGCTAATCCCGCAACTATACCTAAATTGTTAGTCAATGCAATGGGTCAAGGCCCACCGCATGAAAACTAGCTAACCTCTTAATTAGGGTTCGTAAACCCAGACAATAACATTACACATGATAAACATCATAATAGAGTATTTTAATTTAAAGGAGATATAAATTAACATGCGAGTAAAATAACTACCACTATCTATTCATATCACTAATCCACCTCGATGTTTAAATTCAATTATGATATTTCAACAAAACACTAGATCCCATAATTTATTTAATTAATTAAATCCAATTAATTTATGCAACACTAGTATAGTCAGTTCACCCTATTTCAGGTCATGCACATAATCCTAGCCCGCTTAATTTCTACGCCACACCATTCCCCTCATTATAGCTAGTTCACCCAATTTCGTTAGCGTTGCACATACTCGTGCAGTTCCACGCATGAAACGTCACTATAGCTAGTTCGCATATATTCTGCCAGCCATGCACATACTCATGACGCCACACACACCCACTTCGCTATAGCCAGTCAGCTCGTATTTTTTTCAACCTGCACATACTCACGACACAAATTCATTGTAATATCAGTTCTAAGTCTTAGTCATTAATTATCAATTTTTTCAAGTTCACATTATTTCCTATTATCCCCACCCTTTTATCGAGCATAAATGCTCAAACCACCCCAAGTCCCATACCAAGAACTACTACTTATCCTGGAACCTTGGCTAATGATCCAACGGAAACAACTTACAATTCAACCCCATCCCGAAATTATCCATCCATAAATCCTACACTAACTAGTCACATACCTAGAAAGCATTACCAACAACTAAGGCCTACCTTTTAGTCCCATACCTAGGAAGCAACCTAAAATAAGGTGAGAGCAATAACTATCCCAACAATCCCATCGTACTCGTGGTGTCAATTATTAAAAAAATAATAATAAATCACATAAGGTATATTTTCAACCTATAACAACAAAATATCCAATTAAATTGCAAGATTCCAATTTAACCAATATACGTCCTCTTAATTTCAATTTTATTTAAGCACTTCTATTTTCAACAACTTATAAAATTTTCATATGCATGCATATATCGAAGCATACAACAATAATTTTCTATTCTACAAGATACACATAAATAACATGATTTTGTGAGTCAAATTCCATTTATAAAATTCAGACAATTTATTTTTACATATATAATCTAACTAAAGTCGAACCTCTAACCTAAACATACAAGGGTTTTGAGTCTTAATTCTTAATAAAGATTTGAATAAAAGAAGTCTCAACTTTAAATTTCACCTCCCCTAATTAGTTTCTCTAATATATTTTAAGAAAATAATGATTATTAGTGTTTAGGCAACATTTAAAATGCTTAATACGTAAGGGAAATAATAGAAGTATTAATTCCTGTAAAGAAGTCGTCTTGTAAATCTGATTACATGGTTGAGTCTCTTTCGCGAAAAAAATAAAGACACCTTCTTGACTGTTCTTGAGAAAACTTGATTAAGATCTTCAAAACTTAGGTTGAAAGTTGAGTTTACTGGAGTTTAGGTTTTATAGGTGAGGGGAGATAATGATTTTGAAGGCTACTGCTTTTTGAGAAGGGTTAAAAGTATTTTAAAAAGTCTAAATCCGTCCATTATATAAAGGATTTAAAGAAAGAGTCTTAATCAAACACAAATACTAAAATATACATTACGATCGATCGGACCGTTGAAATTGGCTAAAATTTTGATATGTTGTAGCAGATGGCGAGACAAAGCTGTTGTAAAAGATTCAAATCGATCAGACGGTCGGATTTTTTTATCCTCATTAGGCCACCCCCAATTTTTATATAAAAAGTTATAATTTCTAAATTTTAAATCCCGATTCGAATTCCACTTAAAACTTTATTTTTTATATATAAAAACCAACATTTTAACATACCAAAAGATTTTAACATACCAACATTTTAATTTACCAAAGATTTTATGGCTCAAAAATCACGGAGTGTTACATGATGCTTGCAAAACCAAGTAGTTCAAGGGTCTGGGGACTAAGTTACAGAATGGGAAGGTGTTAGGCACCCATCCCGCCCTATCGCCCTCTTATGAGCATGTGTTAATCTTCTGATGTTGAACTCTGTGATGTGTGTACCTATGTGAAAAATATAAATGGAGGAAGGAATCGCTCGACTCACGTCATGGATAAAGGCGTAGCGAAGTCATCCTTAGAAATGTTCCAATATAATAACTCGAAATATAATATAAGTGTTTGTCGATTCACAAGTCGTTATAGAAGAATGAATGCGTATATCGGACAAGACACAAGCAACCAAACATATATATATATATATAAAAGATAAGAACAAAGTAACAAATGTATGAGGGAGGACTCGAGTCTAGGGATTTATCCTAGAAACTAACATATCCCGGGAGGCATCAAATTCCACATAGTTCAAAAAAAATACGAGGTGGGGTTTAATATATATATATATATATATATATATATATATATATATATATATATAAGATAAGAACAAAGTAACAAATGTATGAGGGAGGACTCAAGTCTAGGGATTTATCCAAGAAACTAACATATCCCGGGAGGCATCAAAGTCCACATAGTTCAAAAAAAATACGAGGTGGGGTTTAACCCATAAATCCAACCGGGGACTTTATTATATGTGTGTGTATAAAAAGGTGCTTTAGTGTGAGAAAATATGATGAGAAATTACTGTTTGGAATTTACAACTGAACCCTCTTTTCTTGTTTTTGGATTTTCGTATGAAAATAAAGTATGTGCCAATACAAGTCACAAAAGTTTGAAATTAAGGTATGTGATGTAATGAAGCAAAGTACTAAAGTGAAAATGAAGTAACTAATGCAAAAATAAGAGAATTTAAAGACAAAGGGGAAAAATTATACCTCCTTGTGAAGACTTGAAGTGGATCCTGATTGTACTGATCTCAAGATGAGATGGTGGTGGTTTGAGGAGGGGTGGGAATTTTCTCAAAAGGGTATGAAAATGATGGAAGGAATGTGGAAAGTGGACTTTTAAGAAAGGAACAACTCTGAATTCGAGAGAATTCTCTCTGAATTTATGAGAAGAATGTTCAAGGGTTTCCTTTCAAAGTGAGGTAATGGACTCTATTTATAGGGCCAAGGGGTTATCGATTGGCATGGTCATAGACCTACCTATCGGCGTAGAATCCTAGGCACACTGCTGATAGGCAAGGTCCTGGGTTTGCCATTTGGGAGTCTGAGATAGGTTTTTTGAACAACAGGTCGTAAAATGTGAAATGTAAGCTAGAATCGTGCATGGGGCGAACTGTTAGAAATTGTATTCAGAGATATTTAAGAATCCATTGACCCAATACTGTGTTTGGGAGTTGAGCAAAGTCGAACAGGGCCCGAAAGCACCCGTTTGTCATTGGACAGGAAATTCATGGAGGAAAATAGATCGTTCATCCGAACCATAAGGTTGATTCGCATACGAGATGGACCATTAGTAAGGATATCCAAAGCCCTTTGAGATTTCATTCAGGTTCGTTCGGTTCAGAGAGTTGACCTAGGTTAAACGGGGGCCCAAAAGCGCCTAATGACCCTTTAGAGTAAAATGGGTCATTCATCAGTACCGTAAGGCTGATTCATGTATGGGGAAGACCGTTAGAAATGTAATTTGGGCCCTTAAAAGATTCATTCAGCTTCATTCAAGTTGAGGATTTGACAGGAGTCAAACGAAGCTCGAGAGCTCTCGGTGACCTCCAGATTAGTTTTTAGGATAAAATGGACTGTTAGTCCAAACAGTAAGGTCGGTCGTGCATGGGGCAGACCATTTGAAAGTGAATTTAGATAACCTTAAAGATTCATTAAGCTTTCACTCAGGCAAGTAAGTTAACTGGAGTTAAAATGGGTCTCGGGAGCCCCCAGTGGCCTTCAAATCAATTTTCGAGGTAAAATGGACCGTTCATTCGAACCATAAGGCCGATTCATGAATGGGGAAGATTTTTTGAAGGGGATTTAGATCCCTTAAAGATTCATTGAGTTATCACTCAAGCGAAGAAGCTGATTGGAATCAAACGGGATTGGGGAGCACTCGATGGCCTCTAGATTGATACTTATGGTATGCCCTTAGGTTTTGTGGTGAATGAGTGAGTGTTATGGACCTAAGGAGGTGCTTAGTTGGTCCTAGGATAGGGTGTATACAACTTTGATCCGTTCTGAGATCTCAAAGGGACCAATATATCGAGAGGCAAGCTTCCTCTTCTGGCCAAACCGTTGACTGTCCGTTCTCGCCCTAACCTTCAACAGCACATGGTTTCCCACCTCAAACTCTAGAGGTATTCGTCGATTATTAACATAATTCTTCTATCGATGCTGAGCCATTATGATTCTCTATCGAATCACCTAATTTTTATTGGTCATCTCCCTAATGATGTCTGATTTTGTGAGATGCTTTTCACCTACTTCTGCCCAACAAATTGGAGAGCGGCATGACCTTTCATAAAGAGCATCATGGGGAACTACATTAATGTTGGTCTAATAACTTTTGTTGTAGGAAAATTCTTCTAAATGCATATTCTCCACCTAACTACCCTAAAAATCAAGCGCACAGGCCCTCAACATATCTTCCAGAATCTGAATGGCTCGTTCTGACTGCCCATTTATCTCGGGATGGTAAGTTGTACTCATATTCAAATTGGTACCCAATTCATGTTGAATCTTACTCCAAAACTGAGATAAAAATTACGAATCCATATCTGTGATAATCGATACGGGACTCCATGAAGATGGACTATCTCTTAAACATATAACCTTGCCAACTTAGTTATGTTGTCCGTGACCTTAATCGATAAAAAGTGCATTGACTTCGTAAGTTGATCCACTATAATACAAATCGCATCATGACCACACTCTAACCTTGGTAAGGCTATGACAATGTCCATTATAATGTGCTCCCACTTTCACCTTACAACCGATAGTGGTTGTAACTGCCCCGCCAGCTTCATGTTCTCTTCCTTCACCTGTTGGCAAGTATAACACTTCGACACATACAATGCCACATCTCTCTTCATACTGGACCACTTAAAATATTTACATATGTCCTTATACATCTTAGTGTTATCGATATTCATGCTAAAGCGTGAGTGAAGGGCCTCCTCCATCACCTCATCTTGAAATTTATCAATGACTGGAATAATCAACCTTCCTTTATGCCACATGCCCCCATCCTTATCCACTGTAAGAGTGTCAAACACCTCATCGCTTTGGATGCGGTCATTATAATGTGAAAATCAGGATCACAATATTGAGCTTCTAACACCTTATGCTAAATGAGCGATCGAGCTACCACTCCCTAAATATATGCCTTATCTCAACCCCGCTGGACATGCAATTCAAACTTCTATAAATCACCGAACTACTTCACTTGGTAAAACTTCATTACTGCTAAAGTAAGCCCAGATTTTCGACTAAGATCATCTTCCATAACATTACCCTTGTTGGGATTATACTCTAATAAAAATTCTTAGTCTTTCATCAATTCAATCTATCTCGTCTGACGAAGATTTAGATCGCGCTGAATGAAAATGTAATGCAGGCTTTTGTGATCCGTATACACTTCAAACCATTCACCGTATAGGCAGTATCTCCAGATCTTTAGTGCAAATACAACCGCAGATAACTCTAAGTAGTGGGTGAGTGAGTTCCTCTAATGCACCTTTGATTAATGGGTTGCATAAGAGATCACCTGACCATTCTTCATCAACACTGTGTCTAGCTCTAATGTGGAAGCATCACAGTACACGATATAATCCTTTCCCCATTCTGGGAGGATAAGAACGGGAATCAAAGTTAACCTAACCTTCAAATCCTAAAAGGCTGACTCATAATCCTCTTACCACTCGAAGCAAACATACTTTCGCATCAATATAGTGAGAGGCAATGCAAACCTTGAGAAATATTCCACAAATCTCCAGTAGTAATCAAAAACTCAGAAAATTGTGCACCTCCGTAACTATTTTTGTCTTATTCCAAATCAAAACATCCTTGACCTTAAATGTATCAATGAAAATGCCTTCACCGGAAACTACATATCCAAGTAAATTGACCTCGTTCATCTAAAACTCGCACTTACTAAATTTAGCGAACAACTGATTCTCCATGAGCACTTGAAGTGTCATGTGAGGGTGCTCCTCATAGTCCACATCCGAAGCTGAGTAAACCAAATAATCATCCATAAAGACCACCATAATTCGATCTAAATACGGACAATAGATATTTTTTATCAAATTCATGAATGATGTTGGGGCATTCTTCAAATCGAAGGGCATCACTAAGAATTCATAATGCCCATATTATGTCCAAAATGTTATTTTTTGAATGTATTCCTCTTTGAAATGTAAGTGATGGTATCGAAATTAGAGTCCAGTCTTCGAAAACCTTCTCGAACAACGCAAATGATCAAAAAAATCGTCAATATAGGATAATGGATACTTATTCTTCATTATCACCCTAAGCTACCTATAATCCATACAAAGTCGTAAGGAGTTGTACTTCTTCTTGGTAAAGAGTATTGGAGATCCCCAAGGGGATTCACTTGGACAAATGAAACCCTTGTTGATTAATTCCTCCAAATGAACTTTCAACTCCTACAATTCTGCAATAGCCATCCTATGAGGTGGTATAGAGATAGGAGAGATGCCCTTATGCACCTCTATAGTAAAGTACACCTCCCGGTGTGGGGGTAAACCAGAAAGATTGTCTAGGAATACATCGAGAAACTCCTGCACCACTAGGTAATCCAAAAACATCCAATTAGACTCCTCGTGAGCCACCATGCTACTCAACCAACGGAAATATCTCTTATTCTCTAGCATAGTGGAAAACTCGTAAGGATAACCCACATCCTGCTCACTACTTAAATGATGGAGAGATTCATCTGGGAGAGATATAAAGACACTATTTCGATGGCATTTGATGGTAGAATCAAATAATGGCAACCAATCCTTACTGAGGATCACCTCAAATCCATCCATGTCCATGATTATCAAATAGTACTCCAGAACAAAATATCCATCTATGACTATGCAACTCGGTAGAACCTCTCGAGAACTATACCTCCGCCGATCGATAGTCCTATGAAGATAGAAGGGTAAAAATGATCTGCCTCTAAACACAAGTTAAATGCTAAAGAACACGAGATAAATGAATGTGATGCACCTGAATTGAATAATGCCCTTACCCAAGTGTTGAATAGTAGAATCATACTTTGCATAGTCAATGGATTACTGAGAGGAGCTATAAAACTAGGACATGACATAAGCACATTCGGGGTTGAACCTACTACTCTGGCCTTTGGGCACCTGAACTTTCCCACATATGCTCTAACCTTAGTCGGGACGTGAAATGTCTACACTGTGTCTTGTTGGAAAATTATAATCAGATGGAAACTGTGTGGCTGGGTAGGGCCCGTGTAACTATAACTCCTGTCAGGTACATAATTCATAGTCTGCTGACTACCCAGTTATTTTCCAAAAACTCTCCATGGGTAGTCCATCTTTAAATGGCTTGGGGACCCACACACAAAGCACTTCCTTTTAGTAGGGGCGAAAGGGTTCTAGTCACTCGTACACTGGGAAGAAGATGAACCAACACCTATAGGGGCCTTAAGCTTCTTAAAGAAGCCTCGAGCATCGCTCTTAAACTTTTTATGGACACTTCCCTATGACCCGTTGGTATCCCTCTTCTTCTCATGGATGGACCTGTCATCCTTTGCCTTAAGCTCAATCCTGATGGCCTTGTTCACTAACATTATAAAGTTTGGCAGATCCAAGGGAACCACAACCTGTCGGATGTTAAGGTTAAGGCCCTTAACAAATAGCCTCGTCATCTCATCATCATCCTTCTGAAATGTATCCAAATACTTAGACAGACTTTTAAGCTTGACTCGGTACTTTTTGATAAACATCTTCCCCTAGATCAAATAAAATAACTCATCTTTCTTAAAATCTTTGAATGCCTAAGGGAAGAACCGTTCCAAAAATTCAACCCTGTAACCCTCAAAGTCTACGATCTTCATCACACTGATTGAGTAGATTCTCCACCAATACTGAGCTTTCTCGGTGAGCTGAAACGTCACTATCTTGACCTTGTGCCTAGATGACGCATTAAGGATGTCCATATATCTGGTGACCTCATCCATCCACTATTTTGTGACATTAGGGTCAGCTGTCCCATTGAATGTCGGTGGGTTAAGCCTCCTAAACTCCTTCAAGATAGAGGTTGAAGTGGTTCTTTCAACCGTCCTACAGCGGTTGGCTCTCTACTACTGAGTGGGGAAGTTGTCAAGCTGACGCACGCCTATTCTATGTGATTGAGACGTGTAGTCATCTATAAAACAAATAAGAGTTCAATACAACAACGGTGATGAAAACGAAAGAAAAAATTATAATGGAACACACTGGGGAACGTACTAAGAAAGCATATAACACTATCTCACACACTAGGATCCGAATGTGGTATTACCATTTGTAACGCCCCGAGCCAGATTTGGGCTACCGTGGGTAAACCTGCACCCAAGTCAATGTGTTAAGGGGGGAGGGATAAAGTCCAATTTATTATTTAAGAAAATCCTTTAATTCGCACCATTTCATAAGGAATGGGATGTAATCAAACAAGTTTTGATTTAAGAAATAGGTTGCCGCTTTAAGTAATTAAGTTAAGTAGAAAGCTTTATTTAGGAAAAATACATTAAATCAAATAATGATAATAATAATAATAATGATGGAAATAAACCATAAAATCTTGTATTATTGCAACAAATGGCCCAAGGCCCGAATAAAAGGTTGTTTAAAGTGCCATAAATTAAAATGTCCCATAACTCTTTTTTTTAAATGCCATGGTGGAGCTCTAACGACGATTCATGCCATCTGGGGACTTACCAACGTCCTTGCCAGTATCCCTACCGGATGTACTTGGGGGTGGGGATTTCAACATAAAAGTAAGGGGTGAGAAAAGCGCTCAGTAGGGTGGAGAGTACTAAGCAATGCATTTTTATAATACAATACTATACGTAAAACATTTATTTTAGCAATTTTGAAAATATTATCGTTTAACAAGTATAAATGCAGCTACCATGCAATTCAACACAAGCTATGTGCTCATACCCATACTTGTCTATTTTACCCTAAATTTTCACATAATTAGAGACCATATAATTATATTTATCCACTAGTCTCCATTTTACCATTTTTCATTAGGTTGTCTTTCTTACATTTACCAAGCACAGCCTTATTTATTCCATTTCCATCATTTTGTTACCAACATTATCTTTTTCTTAGAATTTACCAAATAATTGCTTATTTTAATGGGCTCCACGCTGCCGACTATGATATCATATGCTCTGGCCAGTGATTTTGGGACTTTCATCCCTGGGCTCCGGGAAGTTCTTAATTTTTTTTGGTTGCATATATTTTATCAAATGTTCCCATTATTCCACCGTTCTTATCATTCCTAAGATTCACATTCATGTTTCACGCCATTTTCATTCCATTTTATTCATTTCATCTATTTTTCATAAAACCGAACGATAAGGTCATATGAGAAAATCCACCCACTTGAACCCTCTAGTTTACCAAACCTAACATTTTACATTCATTTTGGTAATACATCATGAAAAACATATTTTCATCATTATAACTTTATAAATTATCATTTTATGTCCAACAACCATACTTCATCATTTTACTTCAAGGAAATTGCATTTCTTCATATTTCTTTTACCAAAATTATATTATGAGGGACATTTTTACTAAAATTTCCCTTTTAGCCTTACATTTATGTGTCGTCTAAACATCATTTCCTCATTTTATCAACATTTTACAACACATTTTGGGGCTTGAATTTTACAAATTTCATATTTCATCTTGAAACTATTTTAATCTCCATTTATCATATTTGTGTATCCTCTACTAAAATACTACAAGATTCTACACATGTGAGGACGGATTTCAACCTAAAAATCCAATAATATGAGATCTAAACATGATATTAACATAAAATTATATTTTATGTCCATATTCATCATGTTTTAATATTTAAATGATGCTTGTTCTTCAAAAATCCATTTAAATCTAGTTATCTTTAAAACTTGCATTTTTCATAAGAAAACTTTAAATAAACATACTAGAAAATAACTTTACAAGATTATTTACATTCGAGCATGCATCTTAACATGTAGCTTAGGTTTTAAACTCTAAAACATAGTGAGGAAAACCCTACCTTGAGTTTGAAGAGAAGAAACTAAGAAATGATGACTTGAAAGCTCTGAAAATTCCAAGAAATCCTCAAGAAAGCTCCTAGAAACTCCAAAATCTCCAAGAAGTATTATATCCAAGAACAGTTCTTCAACCCAACTTTTTCCATGGAGACGGCTTCAAACGGGTCTTGCAATCTTGAAAATGGCTAGAATAAGGCTTGTAATGGTGGTATAAACCTTGGAGATAGGTGGGAGGAAGGTGGAAATGGAGAGAGAGAACATAAAAATCTAAGGGAGAAGTGTTGGAAAGGCCCTTAATGATATTTCTCTCTCTCTCTCTCTCTATCTATCTATCTATCTCTCATTTATACCCCAAAACTACTAGACTTTTAACCTTTGGTCCACCAAAACCCTTGCCCCCGTTTGATCTCATCCATTGGGAGATTGACAGATTAAACGATTTAACTGTTCGCATCACGATAGCACATTTGTATTGCAAAAATATGCAAGATATATTCAACATAGCCTCTTTACCCTTGGCTATATTAAACAATTTTCCTTGAATATGTCTCATACCAAGAGGAGCGGAAGGACTGAAGCCATTTCCAGTGGCGTGGATACCTTTTGGAATGTGTATTATTTTTCAATGATGTGACTGAGAAATGGTTACTTAAAGAAAATAGGTAGAAAACAACAATAAAGTGTCATTTTCCACAGACACCGCCGATCTGTTGGTGTCTAAATTTGTTTTTCTAATGTAGAATAATCTTAGCTCAATTAAATTAATAATTATAACCACAGATAAAGAAATAAGCTAGGGAGAGTTGAGAGTCAAAGAGAGACACAAAGGTTTAAGTGGTTTAGCTCAATGAGGTGCCTACCTCCACGGATACAATGCCACTATATTTTTGGGTTTAGTACAATACTCTCAAGATCTCTCTGGGTTTTGATAAAGTAATTTCAGTTACTTTATCTTAGAGAGGTCGTGATATATTTATAGTAATTAGAAGTTAAAGAGATCGAATACCTTTATAAATTAGGTATTTACATCTTTACATGATAATTGGCAACTGGATATTACTCATGAGCATGTTCATGGCTCCTATTGAGAGTCCCACATGTGTCTGTTCATATTCCTGACTGTTCATATTCTTGGGGGTGGTCATCCATTTAGCGGACTAATGAGATAATTGAGTCAACAACATTTGTTTATTATTTATGGGTCCACTGAGCATAATGACAAGTGTTACCTTTTTTTTGGTCCATGTGGTCTTATTATTTTAGGCCACAACAATGAGAATAATTTGTTAAGGAAATACTTTATTGAAGATAATGACGACTTGTAGAGGGAATGACTGATAAAGATGAGGATAAGTCGTGACATACTTAAGCTATGTTATCTCTTGTGGAAAGGTCCTCGCGCGGCATAGTATTAAGGTTATGATGAGGGGTGCATGGACGACCCTATCAGAGTGGAAGAATCCAAACAGTTGGTCGATAAATATGGTTGGTTTAAAGCTTTAGGAGTTCTGAAAGTCCTAAAGGATTCCCAACTCTAGTACTGGAACCATGTTGACTGTCGAGGTTATCGCCATCCCCAATTTGAAAGTGAAGATAGTTGGGTCTCTCTCGATGTCATTCCTCTCTAACTAGACAAACATTATTTATCCTCTCATGAGAGAGACGACGAGTTCAAGACGACCCCGAACAATGGCCGAAGGGACACTATTTCCGAGTTGATTGCTTATATAAGCTATTTTGGTCTTCCACATATGTAAGTTTGAATTTTTTTATTGATGTACACTTTACCCTATGTAATTTTTATTATCATGTTTGTGTAATTTCACATTATGTATTTTCCATTTCCTTATGCTAAGCATGTTTATATTATGTGTCTTGCCTTTTAGGTCGTGTCGTTACACAACCTTGGCCTTACATCAGACTTTGGAAAAGATGCACCTGATTTTAGGGCTATCCACCCGTTTAGGATTTTTAGCCGACCAAATTTGGGTTTTCTTAGTACCTAAGGAACCCCCATATGTCTTTTTCTTGCCTAAAAAATTCATGAGATTTTTATGTTTTTTGTGATGAAAATTGTCAAAGCTTTAAACCTTGGCTTTTAGATTAAATATAATCAAACTAAGGTGATAATGATCAATGTACGACCAAAACATGAAAATGTAATCCTACCATTTGGAACAATGTTAAATGACTAAATGAACCACTTGGCCACTGGGACTTGTACTTTATTAAATTCAAACCTTAAAATATTTCGAGCAACATAAGTTTGGAACTAAAAATTGCAAGAAATAAATAAACAAGCTAGAAATAAAACTTTCTTAAGTTGGCTGCATTCCAAGCTCTTGGTATCTATCTACCCTCCATTGTTTCAAAGTAGTAGGCGCCTTGCAAATCATTTCGGATGACCTTGAACTGTCCTTCCCAGTTTGGACCCAACTTGCCATTCGAAGGTTTTTTAGCATTCTCAAGAACCAATCCGAGGACATAGTCACTGACCTAGAATTTCTTTGGGTTTATACCTTTGTTGTACTGCATAGCCAACTATTATTGGTAGGAGGATAATTTTATCAGGTCCTGCTCCCTTCATTTGTCGTCCAAATCAAGCTCAGTCCTAATAATCTCTTCGTTCAAACCCTGTTTTGAAATTGAGGTCGTTATGGTTTGCTGACCAGCTTCCAAAAGGATAATGACTTCCATCCTATAGGCTAAAGTGATGGGCATTTACTTAGTAGGTCTTCGGGCGTAATATAATATTCCCATAGCTAGGACATGGATAATTTCGTCTACTTAAGCTCACTTTTCCTTCCCTAGTCTCTTCTTTATGTTGACGAACATTATTTTGTTAAAGAACTCAGTTTCTCGGTTACTCTGAGGATAGGACACATAGCTAAAATGATGTTGGTAACTATGGTTATCACATAAGATTTGGAATGATATACTTTCAAATTATGTGCCATTATCAGTGATAATTTCCCTAAGTACACCAAAGTAGGTCATGATTTTCCTCCAGATGAACATGATCATATAAGTGTCCCTCATGTTTGCCAATGGTTGTGCTTCAATCCACTTCATGGAGTAGTTTATACCGACTAAGAGGTACATGTAATTACCCGGTGCTGTTGAAAGTGGACCTATAATATCCAAACCCCATTGGGAAAATGACAATGGACTAGTTAGTAAATTCAAATCATTATCCAGCTGATGGAGCATAGGAGAGAAATTTTGTCATTTTTCGCACTTCATAACGTAAGAGAGCGCATTTTTTTCATTTGTGATCACCAATACCCTTATTTGATCACTCGAAAATCCATAGATTTTCCTCCGATATGGCACCCATAATTTTCGTCATGAAGCTCTGTAAGGACATTTTTGTCCATTATCAATTTGTATGTCGTACGCCGTTACACCATTGAAGAAACTCAATATCGCACCTACATCAACGGATCCGAATATCAAAGCGTCTTCAATATCATAGGCTCTACGAGAATGAACTTGGTAAAGTTTTGTTTTTAAGTTCCTTAAAGTTCATACTTAGTATTGGGAAATTTTTATAAAATGTTTTTTATAAAAATAAGAAGTAAGTTTTTTCAAGAAAAATGAGGCTTTTAAAAGTTTTTTTATTTTTCTGGGAAGCCGAACCGATCCGCCCCTTTTAAACGGACCGATCCGCCTATCTACCGGACCGATCCACCTTGCTGAAGATCCAGTAGACCCCGGACTGGTAGCGAACCGATAAAGCCAATTTTTAAAAGAATCGATCCGAGGTCGGACCGACCCGCCCCCATACCGGACTGGTCCGCCTGGGATAAACTCGATCAGATCCGTGTGATATTTTTCCACCTATTCATATTTTCTATATATATAAATATTTCGGTGGTATATTTTTTAAAGTCTTTGAGAAAACGTTTTTAAGGGTACAAACACAACAAGACTTCAATTTTTGATGTGCCAAACATCTTTTTTATTCACACACAAAAATCCCAATTACTTTTTTGAATCTTTTGGAACCCTAGAACACAACCTTTGTTACTGTTCATCTTTGTGGAGATATCTTTGCAACCGAGGGTTGCGTGTCATTGCTAAGGGAGTCTCTACAAAGTTTTATGGCTGCGTGTCATTAAGGAGAGTTGCGGTTCTTCCTTTGTTGTTTGGGCTGCGAGTCCTTGGAGGGTGCTGCGTGTATTCTCTTGTTGAGTTCAAGACTGCGTGTCTTTGTGGGTTGGCTGCGCGTTGATCCATTGCAGATTTCTCTATGTAATTGTAAGTTGCGATTTATGTATTCATAGTGAAATAAAGGTTTTACCCGAAAGGGGTTTTTTCATGAAATTTGTGTCTCAACATATTTTTGTGTCACATGCTTTATTTATTTATGGGTTGGCACACGCACCTTAGATGCATGTTTAGGGTCTCTAATTAAATAAGGGGTTCTTGGAAACTTGCGAATGTAGTTTAATCAATTATCACACAGTTCGAACTTCTCAAGCTCGTATTGAACTTAGCCGACTTCACTTGGATGCACGCAATGGAGGTAGGGACTAGTGAAAGATCTCTGGTAAAATTTTTTGTAGGTGCTAGATAAAATGGTGAGGATTTCACCCTAATTTTGTTGCGCTTGATTCTTATCGAATGGTGAGATATCATCTAGCAAATAAGTGATTATTTTGTCCATCTATTTGGGACTTCTTTTCACAGTAAGAACCTGCTCGGCAATCACGGGTTTTGTGATACTGGGCTTGGTGAGGAACTAGACTTCAATGGTTCTTCTCAGCTCTAAGTCCACTGCTCACCCCAAGGTTTCTATGAAATCGGCATGGATATTATGCCTCCAGGGGAACTGTTGAATATGGACTTTCTTAAATTTGGCCATTAGTTCCTAAGCGACCTGTAGTTGTGCCAACATTCGTTCATCTTTATGTTGAAATATCCTATCACTTGATGGATCCTAGCTTTGAGTCATATTATATGTCTAGATGGTTTTCCCCCAATGATTAAGCTTTACGCATTTTGACGATGCAGGCTTCATATTTAGCCTTATTATTGGAAGCTTCAAAACCAGGTTTGATTCCTTACTCGATCATGGAATTCTCCAGAGAAATCAATATAAGAACTACTAGTGCCCCTTTTTAATTGGATGCACTATCAACATAAAGAATCAACTTTTTTGGTCTGGTCAATCTCCTGACTTATTAACTAGTCAATTATATCTTGGTCGATGGGCTCCCCTTCTACTGTGAAGTTGGAAATGAAGTCCGCTAACACCTAACCCTTAATCACCATTCTTGGGTAATAGAGTATATCAAATTTGCCAAGTTCAACAGATGATTTGGGCATTCGTCCAAATAGGTCGACCATTTAAAAAATGGCTTTGAGGGGGAAGTAAGTTATGGCTATGATTGAATGAGCTTCAAAGTAATGCTTCAACTTACACGACATAGCGACCAAAGAGTAGGCCAATTTTTTGAGTGAGAGAGAGCATTGCTCGACATCTAGGAGAATTTTTCTAAAGTAGTAAATGGTGGCCTAACATCCCTCTGTATCGCACATTAAGGTTGAACTAATTGCATCGCTAGAAATCGCTAGGTAGAGATAAAGAGGGTCTTCTGGATTTAGAATAAACAACAGGGGAGGCTTATTCTCATAGGATTTGATTTTTTCAAGGGCCTTTGAGCATTCCTCATTCCAGGTGAGGTCTTTTCACTTCTTCAATGGCTGAAAGAATGATTGCATTGTTCAGAAGATTTTGAGATGAAACGATTAAGGGTTTCCAGCATTCCTTTTAACTTTTGTATCTCGTACAGTGTCTTTGGAGGGTGAACGTTATTGATAACCACTATTTAGTTAGGGTCGGCCTCAATACCCCTTTTGCTGACTAAATATCCCAGGAACTTTTCAGACTGGACCCCAAAAGATAACTTGGGCATGTTGAGCTTCATTCGATAATTCTTGAGGATCTAAAAGGTCTCCGTTAAGTCCTTCAGATGGTTGACTTTAAGATTTCTCTTAGCGAGCATATCACCAATCTATACCTCTATTTTGTCTTCCAACTGTCACTTAAACATCCTCGTGATTAGTCATTGGTACATGACTCCTGCATTTTTAAGGTCGAACGGCATGACCTTGCAATAATACAGGCCAAGGGTGGTTATGAATGAAGTTTTATCTTGATCAAGACCAAATAAAGGTATTTGGTCATACACTAAGTATGCATCAAAAGAGCTCATCCGCTCATGACTGGTTATAGCGTCGACCAACTGATCAATTTGCAGCAGAGGAGAGTTATCTTTGGGAGAGGGTTTGTTGAAATTTGTGAAGTTTATGCACACAGATAAGATAAGCCATGTGCATGATTTTTGTGATTGGTCATACACCTAATCTAGGTGTCCAAACACTAATTGACCCTTCTCGCTTGCCCATTGAATTGAGGATGATAAGATGTGCTCGGGTGAAGTTGGGTTCCTAACAATTTGAATAGTTTGATCCAAAAATTACTCATGAAAACCTTTTCTTTAATCGAGATAATAGAATATGGTACTTTATGTAACTTGTAGACTTGATTATGGAAGAGTCGAGTTACCTCTCTTGTTGTGTACGGGTGTTTAAGGGATAAAAATGGATATACTTGAATAATCTATCAACAATGACCATGATGACAACCTTCCCCTCGGATCTAAGTAATCCTTTAATAAAATTCATGGATATGTGAGTCCGTGATTAGTGAGTAATGGGAAGGGGTTTAAGTAAGGTGCGTGGATGGGTGTGTTATGTCTTGTGCGTTTGGAAGATTTTACAATGTGAAAAATATTTTTATGTGAGTCTTCATGACTGGCCAATAGAAGTGTTAGTAAGCCCTTTTATGTAATGCCATGTGACCTTACCCTATTAGTCTGCAGTGTTATATCACTTGTTCTCACATAGATAAATTTTAAAAGTCTTATTATCAAGGCAAACTTACATTTCGTGACCTATAAAATGTCCTCATCTCCATTATTAGAGTTGGAAGATAAAAATTCTATTACAGTTTAGTATTGCATACCCAAAACACCAAATCCATTGATAATCATTAATGTATCAAATACAAGTTTTGAATATAATAAACTTTCTGAAATACAAGTTTTTAATATAATAAACTTTCTTCCCATACTATCCTTAAATATAAAACTATAAGGTTGAACAGTTGCAACTAAGAATGAAAACTACATAAAAGATCTTAAAACTATGTAAATTAAGCTATCCTCGACGGAATCTACCACCCTCCATGGCCTATATACTCTCTGCGGCTTCTATCCTTAGGAAATAAGGAATATAGAATGATGACTTCAAATAGCCCAGTAAGGGTTAATCAAAAGTCCTCAGCCACCTGCCAAAGTTAGCATTTTCAAAGACAATAATTATACAAAAGATGCAAAGTAAAAATAGAGCAATTAAGAAAATATTGAAATTTAAGCAAATAGGAAGGAAAAAATGTAAATTTCACAACCCCTTAGAATACCCCAATGACCTAAGGCTCAATATCCCTTAGATATATACTCCTCATCTTCCCCCACGGCTATATCTCCCTTGGTTAGCCCTCATACTTCGCGACCTTTATTTTATAACCTTACATCTCATTATCCTCGGCTTTATTCCAGGATATATTTTGACCCAACCATGCCACAGATCGCAATCTCCCCTCCTGCCTAATTCTAGAATGGCGAATCTGCGATCTACTATACCTTAGTCAAAATTTCCTAAGGTGAAAGTCCCATAATTAACATAGGCTCAATCTCCATAAGGCTAACCATTTTTACCTTCAAGAACTAAGATGAAGGCCCTCACCTCACAATGACACCTCGCCCTGGCTAAATAGTGTCACAGCCTTATCATCGAATCCCATCTCATATCACCCACTAGGCACAATACAATACTGCCCAAAAGTTCACTGCCTCGAAGAAGGAGTTACAAATCCTGATCTTCAAATAATAATAATATCTTAGTAAAAATAAATATTTTAGACCCTAAATATCTCATAACTCAAATCCTCAAAGATCAAAGGTAAAGACCTTACTAAAACCTCACGAGTTTATTACAAACATTCTCAAAGTTACTCATCCTCAAACCCATTAATCCTAACCAAAGTCCTAAAAAAACTCTCCAAAGCAAGGATTTAAGGTGAATAGTAAATGTCTATGGTCTTCAAACCCATTAACTCTAAAAGCTCAATGAACAGTAAACAACCATGGACCCTAAATCCAAAATATGATGAATAGTAAAACTCTATGGTTATAACCCCAAAAACTCATAATATAACACAAGCACTCATCACATTCAATACACACACGGGTACTAGGGTTTTAATCTAGGAAGTAGAGGGTGAGGATAGATCTCTTACCTTAATGGACTTCGTTCGATGAATAATGAAAGTTTGTCGCATCTAGACCACCTCTTCCTATCGGTGAATAATAAATAACCTCATCCTCAAATCCGATAGCACTTCCCCCTCTCTTTAGAATCGTACTTTCTCTCTTTAAAGTGGGAATTAAGATTTCTACCAGCTTTGGGAAGTGTGCCGAGGGTTGTTATTTATAGTAAATGTTAGGGAACCTAGGGTTTTCACTTTTGTCCTCTCTTTTCTATAAATACCCCTCTAAAAAGACGTTTAGAAAACTCCAAGCCTTGACTCTCAATTTATGACCTAATTAGGCCACATCATCATCACAAGTACTGAGCCCTCACAAGCTCACATCAATAAACATTGCAACTTTTGGGGCTTATAAATCTGAGGTCGTGGCCTTTCCACCAGATTTCCTTTTATGGTTGTGGCCTCCTTTATGGTTGTATCCTTTCAGAATTTTTTAGGGTCATTACATTTTAAATGTGGCCTCCATGGAAGAATGTCCCTTAATAGTGGTCTTATGTATTTCTTTTAGTCCCCTCCTCCTTACTTAACCCCCTTGGTCAATGTACAACTTGTTCCCTCTTATTAGAAAATTGTGCATTAGTGTATATTCAATTGAGGTTATTAGATCAAGAATTAATTTGGGAATCATGTCTTCTCCAAACTGGTCTCTTTTGTAATTATCTTCAATCTTTTGCATCCACATCGGCTAAACTACTAAGATGATTTGTAAGGTGGCTTGGTTTGTGTCTCATCATGATAATTTATTGACTAGAATGTTGTCTAATCCTTTTTTATTCCTGATCTCATGATCCAACCCACGCATCTTTGTTAAACACTTATGTTGCAGTAGTGTATTGTTCTTCTACTCTGATGATCATCCATAATAATGAAATGACTGCCCGACAGGTAATCACTGCATTTGGTTAATGCCACGATAATAGCAAGCATTTATTTCTCATAAATGGATAAGCCTAAATTCCTAAGACCCAAAGCCTTGATTAAAAAGGATATTGTCTTTCCACCTTAGTTCAAAAAAACTAGAACACCCTTTGCGTTAGCATTAGTCTCCATAAAAAAAAGAGGTTGCCTAAAGTTGAGTAAGGAAAGAACAGGGGTTGTAGTCATAACCTTCTTCAAGTCATTAAAGGTGTGATTTGTGTATTTATTACATTATAATTATTCCTTCTTTAAGTAGGTACGTTGTAGGCCTAGCAATGTTTCCATAACCCTTAATAAACCTCTAGTGAAACACAGTGAAGATTATAAAACCCTTAAGTCCTTTAACAGAAGTTGGAATTTGCCATTTGAGCATCTTTTCAACCTTTCTTGAGTTTGTTGAACTCTCATAATTACTATAACATGTTAAAATTAGTTAGTTAGATGGTTAGTTAGGAAGTTAAATGAGATGGATTAGTTGGGAAGTTGTATAAGTTGGCATTCGGTTGTAACCAATTGCATTTAGGTTTATAAAAGGAGCCCAATTGTATTTGTAATCCATTATAAATTCTATCAATAAACACTCAGTTCTCTCAATTAGTTTGTTACTTCAACAAATGTCACCACTTAAATATAATTGTCACAATTAGTATAACATGTAAAATTTAGTTAGTTAGCTAATTAGTTAGGAAGTTAGATGAGATGGATTAGTTGGGAAGTTATATGAGTTGGCATTCAGTTATAACCAATTGTAGTTATGTTGATTCTACAAAAGGAACCCGATTGTATTTGTAAAGGATTCGTAATTCTATCAATAAACACTTAATTATCTCAGTTAGTTTGTTAAATGAATTAAAAAGTGTGTTAATGCTCTAGCGTTATACGAAAAAAACCAATTTTTAATATATCACAATTAATTAAACTCATTAAAACTTTGTAACAATTAAAGCAAAGTGTTGTGGAAACAAGTTTACCAATTGTATCTTGACTTAAGCATGCCTTTAGGTGATATAAGTAAGAATAAAATAAAGGCAAGAAGCAATGCGATAATGTACAAGGAAAACCCACAATGGAAAAAAAACCTCAAACATCCCAGGCACACAAGTACAATAAGATATAGATATATGTATAAGAACATCTTAGACTTATATAACGACTCGAATCTTTCAATCTTTGAAGCACTTGCTTATTCCTTGTCACCTTATTCGCAGTTACTGTTGGATGCCTTCCCACAGCCACCACAATGCATGAATATTTACATGTCTCGGTACCCCACCTATCTTACTTTCTATAACACAAATCTAGTCTCCACCGCTTCGAAAAACTCTCAATATGAAGAGTAAACAACTGAGGTTTAGCACACAAAAGATATCAAACAGAAATATGTATGTGAAACTCGGATGTCAAAATAATGGATGTGAACTAGGGTTTAAAAGGCACAAGATATGTCCTTGAAACCTTTTTGCAAACCTCCCACTTAAAAACTCTTTGCTAGCACTTTTATTTATTAAAAAAACAAAAAACGAGGGGCACAAAAATCAAGAAAACTCTTTCATAAGAAATACATAAGGTCGTTCGAACGAAATGGTTCTTCTCATTTGAACAAAATAAATCTCGTTCGAACGACTAATACAAACTCGTTTGAACAAGCTTCGAATGATATCTCACTATTAAATAGAAAAATCTTGTTTGATCCTCGTTTGATGTTCATTTGAACGAAAACCCATTTCTCATTTAAAGCATCCCGTTCGAATGACGTTAAGAAAACTCACTTGAATGACTAGTGTAAAATCGTTCAAACGAACTTAAGAAACTCATTTGAATAGACTAAAACTCTCGTTGAATGACTTTAAACAATATATCATTTTTCTTCAAAAACTCCTTTTACGAAAAATGCCTCAGTATAAAAAATAAACACCTAAACAATGTATCTAGGGATAAAACATAAATATGTATCCATACCTCATTGAGATCCTTTGGATGTTGAAGATGAGACTCGACAAGAAAATCGATGTCACTTTGACATGGACACTATGGGTCTTTAATCACACACCATAGGCTTGAAGGACAAACAACTCAAATCCTAACCTATGACTCAAACAAGTTTTATCCAAATAGAATAAAACCAATATACATACAAATTGACTCGATCAAAAATTTTCCCTTACTAATCTCCCAATTTGCCTATTCTTGGACAAAACTTAACCTACTGGGTTATCAAGATCACTAAGACTCAATTCCAACCCCAAAAGGAAAAGGTAAAACACTTGACCGACATAAACTTGTTAAGCTTTTCTCTTGTGAAACTTTATCTCATCATTGCTAAACCTGCATACTTATATACACCTTTCAAATGCAAAGATAATATAACAATTATAAATCGCGTATAAAAACAACCTTCCCCCTTTGATAAACAACATCTCCTAAGGTAAGATGTCTCCCCCTAAGGTAATATTTCTCCCCCTTCTTATTCAGGAATAGACAAAGATAAAGGTGCACAACATAAACAACTTCTCCCTCTAAATGTAACACATGTGGACATAAAGGAAAACAAGTATATCATGTAATGATGTGAAGCGAATGCAATAACAAAAAAACTCAAAAATACAAGCACAAATAATCCAAATTATAAAATAAATTATAGCAATGTAAATATATAACAAAAGATATCATATATGATTTCAATGTGATACAACTATAAACCATATGACAAACATGGATTAAATGCAATGAAACGACCAAAACATATTCTCTCTCTCTCTCTCTCTCTCTCTCTCTATATATATATATATATATATATATATATATATATATATATATAGGCACTCATATACCAATGATGAATATAAATATATAGGTTTAAACACCACAAAAAGACACAAAACACATAAGCTTTCCACACTCAAATGGCATAAATGTGTCTAAACCAAATGTGGTATGGAATAAAGAGGCATGAACTAGAAAATAGAAAATATGTTACAACCTTTCAACATAGTCCAAGGAGTTATATTTGACCACATTAATATATAAAACTTTGATTTAGACTCAAATAGTAAAAAAATATGAATTCATAATGGACAAACATACACAATGTACACTGGCCTAGAAAATATCAAGGATTCTTAAATCAATAGCGTCAAACTTTGAGCTTAACTAGGACTCATTATGCATATTGATCTTCAACTTAACATCCTCAAAATTATAAACACTATATTTTCTCTCTCTCATTTTCAAGATACCAATTTTGACGCCTCAATTTTGAAACATTGGCCTTGGCAGTGTTTTTCTTTTCGTTTTGCCTCTCTTTTCTTTTAGGGTCCTGTCAATGGTGGTCTTTCACGCAAAGGAGATTTACTCCACTCGTAGCCCTTTCCCATTGCACACTCATATTTTTCAAACTAAAATAATCTCAAGGGCAATGGTTCTTACATGAATAAATCTCCCAATAAAATATATATGTATATGACAAGATTGATAGGAGAAAACCTCACTTAGCTCATGTAACATAAACAGATATAATCCAAAAGAACTCATGCAAATTGTGTGAGGAGGAATATAAAAAGTTAATCCATCAAGCAAATCAAATTCGAACAACTCCATACAAGAATGATTAAGTGTACCACCTAGTATCTTAAAATTCGATCAATCTTAAATTACACGCATGATGTAATTTAATGGAATTAAATATTATGTGTTGATTAAAATATTAATCAGAGAGAAAATGATTGATGTTTATTGAACATAATTATTAAGTGAATAGTCATTTATTATTTTGTGTCATAACGAGTGATAGTGACGTAACCGGATTATATCTCAACAGGGAGTCGCGGGTAGACTATATGGTCTCAAGATAGGAAAATTATTGTAGGGTGACTCGAATGGCCATTTTTTAGGTCACGGTTGATTCTAAGTGGGTTAAAATAGTCAGAATAGTATACCTGGATGTATAGATTGGGTCCTAGGGCAATTTTAGAATAAACCGGTACCACAAGAGGGTGTTTCGATCATTCGGGAGTTTAGGGTAGAGAGAACTCTAAAAATTAAACAAGTATATCAGTCCATGGGAGTGTGGGGCTAGGGTTACAATAATATTGAGAGAGAGGAGGTCACAATAGAGGAATAAAATAGAGTTCTTAGAGGTGCAACATCTTTTCTCTTCACCAAAGTTACCGGAATTGTGATCGGAAGGAAAAGAATGCATCCTCATCACACTCAACACGCTACCAATACTACAACTGTAAAGGAAAGTGTTTATCTTGCAATTTTTAAAGCATGTTATAATACCCATGTAGTGTGGGGTTTATAATTTCAAGATTTCAATTATATTCTTGGGATTTAAGGGAATAAAACTCATGATTTGGGATGGGATTACATGTAAAATGAATCCACATATGTAGAGGACATGAAGTTAGAATATATGTGATAATTATTATGGGATAAATCTGGGTAAATGATTGATTATGAATGAATAACTCATAAACTAGGGTTTTAGTAGAAATTTGGGTTTTAATCTGTTCTTGGGTAGAACTTGTATGGATTTAGTGTATTATTAACGTTAGAAATTGCTTACATAACCTTATTTGATGTTGGGTTGGAACATACTGGAGTTTGGTTGTGATACATGAAGCTCATGATGAATAAAAATTGTGAAAAAAGAAACAGCGTAATGAAGATGACGACCTGTAGCATTTTGATTTGATTCGGCTCAAAGAGCGAATTGATTCGTTATGCGAATTGATTCGGTCTCTTCACTGAATCGATTCGGTTACTCGGATTTGCCTAGTTTCTTTTGTTTATGCCCCGAATTTACAAATAATTAATTAATAGACTTTTAAGTTATTCTTAAACTATATAGAATGACATAGTGAATTCCAATAGGCTTATGATAGAGCCTAGGCTTAGACAAAATGGGAGAATTAAGGCTAGTACCTTCTGGTCATAATGTGAAATTTAAGGAATTTCAAGAATTCGAATGGTTTACAGGGAGGGTGAGTAAACCCAAGTCACGGACTAGTAATATATATAGATCCTAACTACTGATATTAATTAAGGGGTAAATAGGAACCTTCGTGTAGCGAGTGATACTCGGGAATGTATAAAAAGAGGTTATAATGAGTACGTTGAGTATACGAGAGAGAGATATACTACGTATGGGTTGATATGATGGGTTATGTGTATACCTATTGAATAATGTGTATATATAGGTTCTGTGAATACCCCTTGTTATAATTTGATTATGTGTGTGAACATACCTATGATGCCTGCTATCACAAGAGGTTCCGCGCAGAGAAATCCCACCTTGACGATTCTATTGAGGTCTGGATATGTGCCTAAGAGCATAGAACTTAGGGAGGCTCATTATGTGCAGTGTATTAGTGAAACTGTAAGGTCATTTATGTACGTTAGGTTTGTGTGTAGACCAAAGGATTAGAACTATGTTCACCTCCATTGTGTGTTGATTGATTTTGGGTTCGTTGAGACATTCTGAACTAGTAGTCCTTGATTTGGTACGAGAGGTACATGGAAATGATAGCAGAGTATGCCAGCATCACGAGGGTCATTCCATAGTATTCCATAATTGTATATATTATTTGTGCGATAAATATATACAAGTGTGACTTATCTACTTTTGCATGATAGTAGAACCGATAAATTATGCATATATAAAATTAATTTAAGTAAAGAAAATTAAATAATGATTCAATGATAATATGCGAGTAATACTAATGATTGGTAGTACTGTAGCGTATCATATGTGTAATATGGGGGAGCTAAACATTTGATGGTTAGTTAGTTACGTTATCTAGTTAGGATGGGTAGCATAGCTAGGTAGGATTCTTTAGGTGTGTATTTTAGATGAGGGGTGAGGAACTCAAGGGAGTGTACACGGAATAAACATGTGTATCTAATAACTATTTTGAAACTGTGATTTAAATACTTGCAAAATATTTTCAAAAGGTTTTGGGCTCTGACCCTTGTCAACCCTATTTTCAAAAGCATTTTAGGTGTCCAGCCACAGGGATGCCCATCTTGATAATTCTTTCTAGTGATGCGTAACTGCAGCACTTGTGGAGGCTTGAAGGAGTTTGCAAAGTTATTCATTACTATATTAGGAGTTTCATTTGAGCGTATTTCCCCATCAGACTATATTTTATTTCAGTTTATTTATCAGACTTTATCCAGATTCAGTTTGATTTGCCTTAAACTTATAGTTGGATTTTATTTGGTAACCGATGGTTTATTTGGTATTATTTATTCAGTTATTAATTATGTGATTATTTTACATTATTATATTGTGTCGATGGTTTGGTGAATGTATATAATTTTTGCATGTTGTTACAGTAATGCAAGATAAAATTTGACACTAGCTTAATTTAACCTAGGTGGTTAGTAATTTAAAAAAATTTCGGCAGTGATGCTAGAATGAACCAATTGAGACTTCTGTTTGTTTTAATAAAGTACTGATCATCCGTGGTTAAAATATGTGGGGTTTCACAAATGATATCAGAGCATTCGGTTCGAGTGTTTATAGGATCTGTGCTACTTACAACGATTTCAGTGTAGCTTTCTTTGACATAGATTCCTATTTTTAGGATTGTTGCATTCATGATTACGTATATGAGATTACGCTCTTCTGCTATTATATTTGTATTAACTATGAAATCATACAATTCGATCTATTTTTAGATTCCACTCAAGAGAGGATGACCCGCGAGAGCCGATGTGAGAGAGGCTCAGCAAGAGCCACCGGCATTGCAACCACAACCACCACGGGGGATAGTGTCAGTAGCAGAGGTGGCAGAGATTGTGGCACAGGCAGTTAACGATGTTATGAATGTCATGGCGCTCCACTTTCCTCAGCCACAACATCCATTGTATCCAGTGACACCATTTGTCTAGGCCCACTCAGGGCCCCCAGATTGCCAGAGAGTGAGGGAGGCATTTCAGAAGGGCCACCCACCCGAGTTCCAGGGTAGCTCAGACGTGATTTTGGCGTGCCAGTGGAAAAAAGATATTCAGCGCCACCTTCACGTGGTTGAGTGTAATGATGTGAAGAAGCAGATATTGGCAACTTTTAGGCTTGTTGGAGTAGCGTTATAGTGGTGGGAGTTAGTTATTATTGTCGAGGAAAAAGACACGATGTCCGTTACCGAGTTTTGGGTTCGTCAACCTTTAAGGCAGATATGCGAAAGAGGTTCAATAAGGTGACTCAAGGTGATTTCTTAGTAACTGAGTACGAGGAGGAGTTCACTCTCTTGGCAAATTTTGTTCCAGATGAGTTGAATAGTGAAGAAAATAAGAAGTTGAAGTTTATGGATGGACTAGCCTGGAGGATCAGGCAACATTTGATTAGCAACCCCGCATTGGTGACCTATACGGATGTTGCCAATATTGAGCTTTTACACTTCCAGGATCATCCCTTCCATCTGAAAGGAAGCATGAGAAAAGGTGAGCCTAGCCAAACGAAGCACCACAGTAGCAGCAGTAGTCAAACAGACACCATGGGAAGGATTTTTTATAGGGGGATCAGGCCAACAGGTTAAGATCTGGGGGATATTGACTCGATGGAGGTTTCAGCCAGGGCCAGTAGGGCCCTCTGCAGTATCAAGTTCGCCAGGGCCAAGGCTATAATAGGGGAGGCCACTAGAACCAATAGCAGTGTCAGAATCGTTAGGGCTATCAGGGCCATAGGAAAAGATATTTCCAGGATAGTGCTTTATTTTTGGACATACGGGCCACAAGAGAGGAGACTGCCACAACAGGGTAGAGCATTGCAGCAACAAAGGGCCCAGTAGGGGTAGCGAGGGAAGATACCATCTGCAGCACCAGCCCCACCCACCACACCATAGCAGGGGCAATTATAGTACAGACGTGTTTATAACATCCGAGACGCACTCATATAGCAGGCTTCAGTGGCAATAGAGGGTAAATTTCCTATTAACAAGCTTGAGGGTAGGATATTATTATATACGGGGGCATCACACTCTTTCATAGAGACCATATTTTCACGAGTTGTCGGACTACTAAAGATAGCCGTTAGTCTCCTTATGTGTGTGAAACCATTAGGTAGTGGGTCATCTCTTATACACTCGATCTGTGAGGATGTGAACATCGATGTGGTAGATTATGTTTAGCCACCGACCATCTCATGTTAGATATGGAGGGGTATGATGTCATTTTAATCATGGATTGGTTAGCTTGATACCGGGAAATGGTGGATCATTTTGGGAGGATAATTGTGTTCTTAATTATAGGGTAGGAGATGTTCTTAGTGGCGATGCCTCTTCCTGAGGGAGGGTCGAGCTTACATTTGTATTACATTGAGGAGGAGACCTCACAGGAGGTGGTTATTTCATTAGAATCGATTCTATTGGTGACAGAGTTTGAGGACATGTTCCAGGAGATACTCAAGTAGTCTCCTAGCCGGGAAATTGAGTTTGTAATTGACCTAGCACCAAGTACGAGGCATGTCGCCTAAGCGCCTTATTGCATGGACCCATCTTAGTTGAGGGAGTAGATTCAGCAGCTCCAAGGGTAGGGTTTCATCAAACACAGTACATCACCGGGGGGTGCACCGATGTTATTCATCAAGAAGAGGGATGGATCTCTTCAGTTATGTGTCGATTATAGGTAGCTGAACAAAATCACAATCTGGAATAAGTATCTCTTGCCTCAGATCGATGATTTGTTCAACCAGCTAAAAGGAGCAGTTTACTTTTATAAGATAGATCTGAGGTCCGGTTATCATCAGTTGTGCGTCAAAGAGGAGGACATTCCTAAGATTACTTTTTTGACATGATATGGGTCATACGAGTTTAGGGAGATGCCATTTGGGCTCACCAATGAGCCAGTCGTGTTCATGGATTTGATGAACCGAGTTTTTAGAGAGTTTCTTTACCAGTTTGTGATTGTGTTCATCAATGATATCCTGGTTTACTCTCGCTCTGAGGATAAGCATGGCAAGCATTTGAGAATAGTTTTACAAACATTACGGGAACATCAGTTTTACACCAAATATAAAAAATGTGGTTTTTGGCTTCGAGAGGTGCAGTTTTTGGGCCACATCGTGTCTGACATGGGTATTGCGGTTGATCCGAGTAAGGTATCAGTGATGAAGGATTGAGGAGATCCCATGACACTGACTGAGGTTTGTAGTTTTCTAGGTCTATTAAAATACTATAGACGATTTATTCGGGATTTCTTAAAGATTAGGGGTTCGTTGACGAATCTGACTCGCAAGGGGGTGTCATTTGTTTAGGTTGACCATTGTCTGTTAGCTTTTAATGAGCTAAAGGACAAATTAACCTCAACACCTGTACTTGCACTACCTAAGGGAGGGGTGGACTACCATGTCAACACAGATGCATCCTTGTAGTGACTTCAGGGTATACTACAGCAGGAGGAGAGGGCTATAGCTTATGAATCTCACAAGCTTAAGCCCCGTGAGATAAATTATCCCACGCAAGATTTGGAGTTAGTCGTGGTGGTATTTTCCTTGAGGATTTGGAGACACTATCTGTTGGGGGAGCAGTTTACCTTGTTCACGAACCATAAATCACTTCAGTATCTGTTCATGCAGAAGGATTTGAATATGAGGCAGAGGAGATGGTTGGATTTCATGAAGGATTACTAGTTTGATATTTGGTAACATCCTGGAAAGGCTAACGTGGTGGCAGACGCATTGAGTCGAAGACCTACTGGGGAGATAGTGGAGGTTTAAAAGTCAAAGTGGAGAGAGCTTCGACACGATGACGAGGTTGACAGAGCTTGTATGTTCGTAATTGTTACATGACTGAGATTGTTATAAGGGTAGTGAAAGCCCAGGTAGGAGATAAATATTTTCAGTAAAGAGTTTTCTAGTTATTAGCTGATGGGGTCTTATTCTATCAGTTCTGGTTTGTGCTTTAATGGGAGATTAGTGGTTCCAGAGGATGAGGATTTGAGACATGTAGTGATGTCAGAGTATCAAAAGTCCAAGTTTGCAATACATCCTGGTAAGGATAAGATGTACCTGGATATGCACACGAAGTATTGGTGGTCGTAGATGATACAGGACATACCGGAGTTTATCTCTAAGTGTACTACCTTCCAGCTAGTGAAAGTAGACCACCAGACATCGATAGGGATGTTGCATTCACTCGATATTCCCATAGGGAAGTGGAAGAGTATCTCCATGGATTTTATTATCGAGCTATCGATATCGCAGCGAGGTCACGACTCCATATGGGTGATAGTGGATCGTCAGACTAAGGTGGCCCATTTTTTTGTTGTTCAAATGGATTTTGAGACGATACGGTGTGCACATTTGTTTACTGCTAAGATAGTGTCGCTACATGGGGTCCCAATAAATATTGTGTCCGATCGGGACAAGATTCTTGTGTCCCATTTTTGGTAGAGCTTCCAATAGGCTGTGGACACAAATTTATGATCGATTATAGCGTATCATCCATATACTGATGGGCAGACAAAGAGATTTAATCTGATGCTAGGGGATATGTTACGGATCTGCATAGTTGACTTCAAGGGAGGATGAGAGCAGTACCTTCCATTAGTGGAGTTTGCATATAATAACTCCTACTAGTTCACCATCGGCATGACACCATTTGAGGCACTGTACAGTCATCCTTGTCGTTCGCCTGCTTACCAATTAGAGGTGGGGGATAAAAATCTATTGGCACCAAAGATGATCCAGGACACAACTTCTAAGGTTGAGCTGATTCAAGGGCGCATCGTATAGATCAAAACTGGCAGAGGTGTTTGTAAGGACACAAATTTCCAATTGAGTCCCTTGTAGTTTTGGCTCAATTTCGGACAAAAATGTTTGTGTCATAGGACAGTGTTCAATGTACCTATTTCAAGCCTATGACGAGTTTGTTGAAGACGTAGCGGCTAAGTGTATAAAGTTTCATCAAAATGCCGACTTTAAGTGCCTCGTTTCTACGTCATCAACAGTGGTTCCATGCTCCCAAGGTATGAATGCATTACATATATATATAGGAGCTTGGAACAGTATAATGGGTGTAGGTTTAATTAAAACTGTTGCTTATTTTTAGAAAGATTTAATTAAAACTTTAAACAAAGTTTATAAAGTTTCTGGGCTAAAAATAAAAATTTCCAACTTTCTAGAAGTTCGTTCGATATGTCGTTTGAACAAGTTTTTCATTCGAACCAAATGTCGTTCGAACGAGTTTGCCAACGAGTTCCCAGTTTGGCCTTTGTAACTTCATTCCAAATGTCGTTCGAATGAGACGGATGTTCGAACGAGATTTCCAACGAGATTTCTAACGAGTTAATTTTTTAAAGACACTGGAACTTCGTTAGAATGTCGTTAGAAGGCCGTTCGAATAAGACTTCGTTCAAACGATAAATCTCGTTCGAATGAGATTTGGCTGGAACAGTTAAATGGAAATTTTTGACAGTTTTCACCCACTTTCCCATTATCTTTCCCCACTAACTTTTGACTGAATATTCAAGTGCGGGAACCAACTTTGGAAAGTTAACTTTTTCATACACATCTATCTCCAACTGAGAGTTTGAGAGAAAAAGAGAAAAAGAAAAGTTCATGGTTGTGAGTGTTCATCTTTCAAAGAAAAATCCATTTGACACTCTAGTTTACACCCAATTGTTTGTTTAATCCAAGTTCCATATATATATACTTTGATTGGATTGTTTGCCACCGGTTTTTCATCTCTACCGTTTTGAAGAGACGTTTGGGTTTTCTTTTAAATCCCGCAAAGAAAAAGATGTTTGCGTTGATTTACCCACTTGGAAAAAGGCTCCTTGTTCGGGTGACAGTGACCATATAAAGTTCGATCGGTGGATTTCGAGACCACGGTGGAGCTTCGTGGTTATTCGCTAGGCATAGGTTTATACAAGAAGACGCGTCGAGGCTTGAGAGGGATCGAGTCGAGTGTTGTAAGTCATCTTGCTTGTATTTGTAGATTTCGTACTTAGTGGATTTGAGGCTACGGTCGTCCAAGGTTTTTTCTCGTTGTGGGTTTTTCCTCGTACATCTCAGCGTAGTGGTTTCATTGTTTAATTTTATCTTGTTATATCACCTAGAACGCATGCTTAGGTAATTCAAGATAAAATTTGGTTTTCATCACTACATGTTTAATTTGGTTCTAAATTAGATATTGGGTAATGTTTAGTTAATATAATTCAAGTCATTTAACTTAATTTGTTAAAATTGGTTTGGCCTAATTTTGTAAAATTGAAAATATGACTTAGGCAAATTTCTAGGACTTGGGTAAATTAAAATGGTTTAAGTGAAATTGAAATTAGTGTGTGTGTGTTTTAATCTAATTTCACTTGGTTACATTTTTAATTTAGAAAAGAAATTAAAATTTGGGTAGTCGTTTTAATCGAACCATCAACTTACGCTTCCGCATACTTGTAAAAGGAAATTACTTTTGAATTTAAAATTGGGGGCCTTTTGTTTCAAATTGGTATCAGAGCCAAAGCGATAAATTATTTCGTTAAGATCCTTTAAATAATTTTTTGCTAAAATGGAATTCTCCCCATTCTTAAAATTTCCTATTTTTGATGGTTCTAATTACGCGTACTGGAAAGCGTGTATGAAATCAACACTTAAATCTATCGACGAGAGGGTTTGGTTATTTGTTGTTAACAGGTGGTCTCCACCAACTCATTTAGTAGATAATGAATGTGTTCCTAAACTGGCCGATAGATGGAGTGAGAATGAGTTTAAACTTTTTAATTTTAATTCCCGAGGTTTAAACGCCTTGTTTAGCGCTGTCACACCGGATCAATTCCGACGCATTATGACGTGTGAGACCGCTAAAGAAGCGTGGGATATTTTACAACTCACTCATGAAGGTACTAGTTTCATTAAAGCTTCGAAACTCCAAAACCTCACCACTCAATTTGAAACCATCAAAATGAACGATAAAGAAACTTTTGATGAACTTAATGCTAGACTTTCTGATATTGTTAATTCATCTTTTAACTAGGGAGAGAAAATACCCGGCAACCGAGTTGTAAAGAAAATTTTAAGGTCCCTACCCGATGGATTTATTCCAAAAGTGACCGTTTTAAATTCTTTACCAACTTTAGCCTCTATGAAATTAGAAGAGCTCGTAGGTGATTTACAAACCTATGAACTAAACATGTTTCCCTCTAAAACTGAAAAGAATATTGAAAAGGGTATTGCTTTAATAGCCCGAAAAGAGGAAAAACAAGTAGTGGAGAGCGAGAGTGATAGTGACTCGGAAGACATGGCCATGTTTGCTAGAAAATTTCAAAAATTTCTTAAATTGAAGAAAGATAAATTTAAAAATGATTTTAAGAAATTTGATAATTCTAGGCATGACAAAGCCGAGAAGATCCCTAAAACTATTAATGAAAATTTAAATAGGGACGAGTAAAATAAGTGTTTTGGTTGTGAGGGTTATGGCCATAGGGCTTCTGAGTGCCCCACTAAACTAAAGAGAGAGGATAAGCGACCCATTTCATATAATGCGACCCTTAGTGACAGTGATAAGGAAGAGGGACCCGATTCCCCCACTAAGCCTAATTTTGTGGCTTTTATGGCTAGTCATGTGAGCACCGATAATGAATCTTCTCATGAAGATATTCAAACACATGACACTTCTGAGGTCAAAGTTTATGATTCCCTTATTTTTTATGGTAGTGAGAGTGAAAAAGAAAAAGAGAATGAAAATGATGAGGTTGATGTGAGTGAACTTCAAAATGCTTTTCAAGAACTATTTGAAGAATCTATTAAATTGAAAAGAGCTAATTTGAAGTTATAAGCATGCTTAAGAGAGCGTGTCAAGGTCGTTGATGATAGTACGTTAGTGGAAGATCTTAGGAAACGTGAAAGAACTCTTTGCGAGAAGCTTGAATATGTAGAAGGCGAGAGAGATAGCCTTAGAGGTTTAATAGAATCCTTGAAAAAGGAGCTTCTCGAGTTTAAAGAGAGAAATGTTTCACTAGAGTCTAACATCCTAGAATTAGAAAATAAAATAAAAGACTCTAATAACGTCAAATTTGATTTGGAGTGTCGTCCGAAAAAATTAGATAAATATTAGGAACGGTTCAAATTAAAAATGACACTTGTGGTTTAGGCTTCGATACTTATAGTGAATCAACTCATAAAGCCAAAATCAATGTTTTATGAAATCCACTAGGAAAGCTTATAGAGATCACTCCTTAGGTAAATCTTTTCGCCGTGAGTTTAGGTGTTCACATTGTGGTCGAAAAGGTCATCTTAGGAAATTTTGTTTCGATCTTAAACGAGGTCCTAGAAAATCCCAACGTAATGCAACCAAGGTAGCCAAGATTCCTACACCCCGAGATAGTCACTCTTCATTAGTTTGGGTTAGGAGATCCGACTTGGTAGCTTTACAAGATAGGGTATTTGATTCTCATTTACTTTCACATGCTTCCTCCCTTGCAAAATCTAAAGGTTGAATGTGTTAGTTTTATTTGCATACTTTAGCTTTTGTACTTCATGCTATATTCACATGCTAAATGTATGCTTGTTTAATCATTTTCTGGTCTATGCTCCATGCTTAATCACATGCTAGAATTATTATTTTTGTTTATCTTGTGTATTTTATTTCTTTCATTTTTGTTTGCATTAAATGAAAAATACAAAAAGATTTTTTGTTTATCATTTGAATTTTTATTCCTTGGTACTTTAAGCTTAATGAAAAAATTCAAATGATTTTTGTTTGTCTTTTGAGTATATATTTTTATTTTTGGTTTAAAAATTGTCAAAAACACAAAAAAAAATGTGTGTATTTTAGTTTGACACACTTTATGTGGCATATATTGTGGTTGAATCCCATCTTTTACAGTTCCATGTGGCTAGAACTTTTGGTTTAGATTGGCAATCCTTATTATGTTCTTTACCATGCTTACATGGAGTAGTTGGATTTTGTGTTGATTAAATGGATTCTATTTTTATATGCCTCTATTCACACATGCACAAGCTCTTTTGAAATTTAACTTCATTTGTATATTTGATCTTTGTGAGGTGTTCTCATACCAATTTTGTCATCTACATATTTGTGACCTAGGAAGACTAGTGCATGTCAAAATCCGTTGCACGTGAGCATTGTAAGAAATAAAAAATAATATATATAAATGTGCACGGGGAAGGGCTCCGAAAGGATTTATTATCCTTTGCAAATAGTAAGCCACCGTTTGTTTGGACCTAAAAGAAATACATGGTCCAAGGGCCTAAAAGAAAATATGGCATAATTTGGCAAGGCCTTATATGTTTGATTGATTTTTTCATTCAAAAGAATAATATATATGCTTATGGAGGGAGTTTGGATGATATATCAACGGTTTTCACAATGTCAATTTATCCTAGTTGCGCTTTCAATGTCATGACTCTATTGGTTTATAGAATCATCAACATGCTAGGCTTGTATGCATTGTGTATGTTTGTTCATTGAGTTCAATTTATATTGTCACGTGAGGTTATATTCAAATGTGATGAAGTTTGCAATCAATTGAGAACTCTGTGAACATGATTTAAGTGATTGGGTCTAAATTTAATCGTTACTAGTTCACATCCCAACACTTTCATTTCCATATGACACATTTTTGCCATACGAGTGTGAAAATCTTACCTTATTTTGTGTCATTTTTGTGTTTATATCTATATATGTGTACTTGAGTCTATTTGGTATATATTATGTATACATATATTTGATATTTTTGTTTAGTCTTTGCCTTGCTTTCTAGTCCATATATGCTTTAATTCAGAATTTGTATCCATCTTGTTGCAATCTTTGTTGATATCACATGATTAATTCTTATGTATCATATTGGTATATGTTTCTTGCATCTTAGTTGGTATCCATTAGTATTTGTTGGATTAGTTGTGAATTTGTTGCCCATGTGATGTAATGTTCTTATCACTCTATGCACAATTACATTTTTTTGCTTGTTATCCCGTTCTATTTATCCCTTGCTTAGTTTAGAGGGTGTATATGCTTTATTTGGGGGTGATAAGTTAATATTTTGAATTCTTAACTTTTGTCTATTCCTGAACACAAAGGGGGAGAATGATAGGGGAAAATGGTATCTAATCCTATTATAATCGTATCTTAGCTTGGGGGAGATTTATCTTAGGGGGAGACGTCTTTCAAAGTTGATCATAGTTGATAAAGGGAGAGAATAAATTTAGGGGGCGTACTTACTTTACTTGCATTAAATATTTTTATATTCCCTATGCGTGAAATGTGTTTGCTTAAGTGTCCAGGAATTATATTATAAGTAGCAACTTTCACCAGCGAAGATTGTGATTCTTTGGGTTGTTTGAGTCAAGCATTGTATTTTTAGTTTGGGTGGGTGATTTTTGTCAGTCTAGTAGAGCTTGACGGCCCTTTAGGATTTTTGTTTAATTTTTGTCCCGGAATAGCCAAAGGGGGAGATTTGTAATGACATAAATTTCCAATTGAGTCCCTTGTAGTTTTGGCTCAATTCCGGACAAAAATATTTGTGTCATAGGATAGTGTTCAATGTAACTATTTCAAGCCTATGATGAGTTTGTTGAAGACATAGCGGCCAAGTGTATAAAGCTTCATCGAAACGCCGAGTTTAAGTGCCTCATTTCTGCATCATCAACAGTTGTTCCATGCTCCCAAGGTATGAATGCATTACATATATATATAGGAGCTTGGAACAGTATAATGGGTGTAGGTTTAATTAAAAATGTTGTTTATTTTTAGAAAGATTTAATTAAAACTTTAAACAAAGTTTATAAAGTTTCTGGGCTAAAAATGAAAATTTCCAACTTTCTGGAAGTTCGTTCGATATGTCGTTCGAACAAGTTTTTCGTTCGAACCAAATGTCGTTCGAACGAGTTTGCCAACGAGTTCCCAGTTTGGCCTCTGTAAGTCGTTCGAATGAGATGGATGTTCGAACGAGATTTCCAACGAGATTTCTAACGAGTTCTTTTTATAAAGACACGGGAACTTCGTTAGAATGTCGTTAGAAGGCCGTTCGAACTAGACTTTATTCGAACGACAAATCTCATTCGAACGAGATTTGGCGGGAACAGTTAAATGGCAGTTTTTGACAGTTTTCACCCACTTTCCCATTATCTTTCCCCACTAACTTTTGACTGAATATTCAAGTTCAAGTTCCAACTTTGTAAAGTTAACTTTTTCATACACATCTATCTCCAAGAGAGAGTTTGAGAACAAAAGAGAAAAAGAAAAGTTCATGGTTTTGAGTGTTCATCTTTCAAAGAAAAATTCATTTGACACTCTAGTTTACACCCAATTGTCTATTTAATCCAAGTTCCATATATATATATACTTTTCTTGGAGTGTTTGGCACCGATTTTTCATCTCTACCGTTTTGAAGAGACATTTGGATTTTCTTCTAAATCCCACAAAGAAGAAGATGTTTGCGTTGATTTACCCACTTGGAGAAAGGCTCCTTGTTCGGGTGATGGTGATCATATAAAGTCCGATCGGTGGATTTCGAGATCGCGGAGGAGCTTCGTGGTTATTCGTTGGGCAGAGGTTTATACAAGAAGACGCGTCGGGACTTGAGAGGGATCAAGTCGAGTGTTATAAGTCATCTTGCTTGTATTTGTAAATTTCGTTCTTAGTGTATTTGAGGCTAGGGTCGTCCGTGGTTTTTTCCCGTTATGGGTTTTTCCTCGTACATCGCAGCGTAGTGGTTTCATTATTTAATTTTATCTTGCTATATCACCTAGAACGCATGCTTAGGTAATTCAAGATAAAATTTGGTTTTAATCACTACATGTTTAATTTGGTGCTAAATTAGATATTGGGTAATGTTTAGATAATTTAATTCAAGTCATTTAACTAAATCTGTTAAAATTAGTTTGGCCTAATTTTGTAATATTGATAATATGACTTAGGCAAATTTCTAGGACTTGGGTAAATTAAATTGGTTTAAGTGAAATTTAAATTATTGTGTATGTTTTAATCTAATTTCACTTGGTTTAAATTTTTAATTTAGAAAAGAAATTAAAATTTGGGTAGTCGTTTTAATCGAACCATCAACTTACGCTTCCGCATATTTGTAAAAGGAAATTACTTTTGAATTTAAAATTGGGGGCCTTTTGTTTCAGAGTTACATCGATGTATATCGGAGGCACATAGAGCTTGAGGTTGGTGACCAATTGTTATTGCGGGTGTCTCCTATGAAGGGAGTTATGAGTTTCGACAAGAAGGGGAAGCTAACGCCGAGATATGTGGGATTATTTCTGATCATTGAGAGGGTGGTCCAGTGGCATATAGGCTGGGACTACTAGAGCACTTATAAAGAATTCACGATGAGTTCCATGTGTCATCGCTGAAGAGGTATCAGCGGAGTCAAAGGGATTTTTGGCATGTCCCATTAGAGTTGATCGACTTACAGCTAGATATCTTGTACGAGGAGAGACTGATGGCGAAACTTGATCATAGTGAGCGTACGTTGCAGTCTAAGGTGCTACCCTTGGTTAGAGTTTAGTGGGGCGCAACAATATTGACGAGTCGATATGGGAGCGGGAGGATAATATGTGTAGAGGGGGCTTGAAGGTAATCCTGAGATTAGGAATAATCCCCCCATTAACAACAATGTTTAGGATTAAGGCAGCTCAACCGTGGCAACTCAAGCGAGGCAATTCAGCGTGGCAGCTTAGCGTGGCAACTCATAGATGGCTATTTTAGTTAGTCATATTGTATTTTTGTTTATATTGACTACGAGATATAACTGTTGTAATGATGTAACGAGAATAATGATTATGTGTGAGGTCGAACGGTACTCGTGAGAGACTAGGCTTGGCAGGGCCTGGGAGAGCTTTCATGCTCTATCGAACAACCTCGTCGTGGGAACTTTGGAGGGACCTGGTTTGGAGTATTGAGAAGTGAGGCACCGTTGGGTATTTTCCTGGACATCTTAGATATACATGGTAAATTACCTAAGGACCCTCACTGTGGAACCTCGGGCGGAGAGGCTTTGAGTTCCATCGGGCATTGAGATGTGAACCAAACAGCCCTCTACTTAAGGTCACATCTACTATAGATGATGTCACTAGCCAGCTAGATAATGTCAAATCTGCGCTTGAGTAAACCACCGTGGTATTTGGTGTTGTAATAAAGTTGGTGAGTTACCTCTGCGACAACAGTCCCCTGACACACAGTGGTTATAGAAAATTCATGTCTTGGCATTTAATGTTTATGACATGGAGACAACTAGTGCATCAGGTATTTAATGTTTGTGACATAAAGTATGAGGGATGTCTTTCATAGGCATTAATGGCGGAGTTGCCTCGGGGATGGTGTGGGAGGCTATTTAAAAACCCCACCCACCTCTGGAGAGAGGCATCATATGATCTTTTAAGAGTTAAGAAGTTATTACTAGAGATAATATATATATCAGAGAGAGTTATTGCAAAACCAAAGAGTTCACTCACCCACCATTGTTATTTATAATGAAGCTTTTAATACTTGACAAAGATTCTTGAGGGTGGTTGGTGTGTTTGGCTGCCTACCAAGGTGTATCTAGGATGCTTACTTCTCTCTACCTCTAGCTAAGTTGCTTCTAAGTTCATTACTAACTTCTGAGTTATACACGAGAGATTTGTGAGTTCAAACTGAGTCTATCCTCATTGAGTCGTGTTTGTATGTCCTGTGGTTAATCAATAGTGTTGATATTTAACTTATCATTACTATACTCAAAAATGGGTTACGCCTCCATCTTATCTAAACTATCCTCTTACAATATGCATGAGTAGTATCCAAATTTATTCACCGTAGCTACGTCCCAATTTGGAGGGCGAAATTCCTTTGTAAGGGGGGAAGTATGTAACACCCCATATATTATGAGTAATTAAAATTGTATTAATTCGATTAATCTTAAATTACACGCGTGACGTAATTTAATGGAATTAAATATTATATGTTGATTAAAATATTAATCGGAGATAAAATGATTAATATTTATCAAATATAATTACTAAGTGAATAGTGATTTATTATTTCACGTCATAACGAGTGATAGTGACGTAAAAGTATTATATCTCAACTGGGAGTCGCGAGTAGACTATATGGGGTCTTGATAGGAAAATTATCATAGGATGACTTTGATGGTAATTTTAAGGTCACGATTGATTCCGAATGGGATGAAATAGTCGGAATATTATACCCCGACGTATAGATTGGGTCCCGTGGTGATTTTAGACCAAACCAGCACCACGAGAGGGAGTTTTGGTCATTCGAGAGTTTAGGGATGAGAGAACTCCGAAAATTTAAGAAGTATATCATCCCATGGGAGTGTGAGGATAGGGTTACAACAATCTTGAGAGAGAGGAGGCCACAACAGAGGAAGAAAAGAGAGTTCTTAGAGGTGCAACATCGTTTCTTTTCACCAAAGTTATCGAAATTGTGATCAGAAGGAAAGGAAGGCATCCCCATCACACACAACATGAAATCGTACCTACTACTATAAAGGCAAGTGTTTATCTTGCAATTTTGAAAGAATTTTATAATACCCATGTTGTGTAGTGTTTATAATTTGTTGATTTCAATTATGTTCTTAGGATTTAAGTGAATAAAACTCGTGATTTAGGATGGGATTACATGTAGAATGAATCCACATATATAAAGGTAACGAAATAAGAATATATGTGATAATTATAATGAGAGAAAATTGGGTAAATGATTTATTATGAATGAAGAACACATAAATTAGAGTTTTGGTAGAAATCTGGGTTTTAATCCGTTCTTGGGTAGAATTTGTATGGATTTATTATGTCATTAACGTTAGAAATTATTTATATGCCCTTATTTGATGTTGGGTTGTAACATACTAGAGTTTGGTTGTGATATATGAAGGTTATGATGAATAAAAATGGTGAAAAACATAACAGCGTAATGAATAAGACGACCTGTTGCATTTCGAATCAATTCGGTTACCCAAATTTTCCCTATTTCTTTTGTTTATGCCCCAAATTTACAAATAATTAATCAAGAGACTTTTTAATTATTCTTAAACTATAAAGAGGGGCATAGTGAATTCCAGTAGGCCTATGATAAAGCTTAGGCTTAGCCAAAATGGGAGAATTAAGGCTAGTGCCTTTTGGACATAATATGAAATTTTGAGGAATTTTGAGATTTGGAACGGGTTACGAAGAGTATGAGTAAACCCAAGTCTTGAACTAGTAGGATAGAGTGATACTAACTATTGATATTAATTAAGGGGTAATTAGGATCCTTCGGGTAGAGAGTGATACTCGAGAATATATGAAAAGAGGTTATAATGAGTACATTGAGTGGGCGAGAGATATATACTACGTACGGGTTGATATGATGGGTTGTGTATATCTACTGAATAATATGTATATATAGGTTATGTGAATACATATTGCTACGACTTGATTATGTGTGTGAGAACATAACTATGCTACTTGATATCACGGGAGGTTTCGCGTAGAGGGTAATCCCACCTTAATGATTCCAACGAGGTCTGGATATGTGCTCCAGAACATAAAACTTAGGAGGCTCACTATATGTAGTGTATTAGTGGGACTAGAAGGTCATTTGTGTACGTTAGTTATGTGCATAGCCCAAAGGCTTAGAACTATGTTCACCTCCTTTATGTGTTGATTGATTTTGGGTTCGAGGAGACATTCCGAACTAGTAGTCCTTTATTTGGTATGAGAGATATATAGACATGATTGCAGAGTATGCCAGCATCACGGGGGTTATTCCGAGGGATGCTATAGTTGTATATATTATATGTGAGATAAGTGTATACAAGTGTGACTTATCTACTTATTTGTGATAGTAGAACCGATAAGTTATGTATATATAAAAGTAATTTAAGTAGAGAAACTTAAAAAATGATTCAATGGTAATATGCGAGTAATATTAATGATTGGTAGTACACTATCATATCATATGCGTAATATGGAGGAGGTAAACCTTTGATGGTTAGTTAGTCACGTTATTTAGTTAGGCTGGGTAGCATAGCTAGGTAGGATGCATTAGGTGTGAATTTAGATGAGGGGAGATGAACTCAAGGGTGTGTACGCGGAACTAACATGTGTATCTAGTCATTTATTTAACTGTGATTTAAATACTTGCAAAATATTTTCAAAAGGTTGTGGGCTCTGACCCTTGTCAAATCTATTTTTCAAAACATTTGAGGTTTCCAGCCATAGGGAGACCCATCTTGATATTTTTTTCCAGGGATTCGTAGCTCCAGCACTTATGGAGGCTTGCAGGAGTTTTCTTAGACACTTCAGTTATTCATTCCTAGATTATAAATTTCATTTTAGTATTTTCATTTGGGCGTGTTGTACCTTCAGACTATTTGGTATTTCAGTTTATTTATTAGTTCTTATTTGGATTTAGTTTGATTTGCCTTAGACTTACAGTTTGATTATATTCTAAGTATTATTTACTCAGTTATTTATTATGTAATTGGTTTAGATTATTATATTTTGTGGATGGTATCGTGAATGTATTTAATTTTCGCATGTTGTTACATTAAGGGAATATAAAATTTGGCACTGGCTTAATTTAACCTAAGTGGTTAGTAATTCAAAAAGTTTTCGACATTGATGCTAAGAATGAAGCAAATGAGATTCCTATTTGTTTTAATTAAAGACTGATCACCCGTGGTTAAAATATGCGAGGTGTCACATTAAGAAATAATCTAAAGCATTTTAAACCGTACTCAATTTTACTTTCCACATAGAGAACATGGATCGAATGGGATTCAAATACACCGATATGCCACACAAAGATAAGTAAAACTCTTACACAAAATAGAACAAAATTCTTTTTGAGTTTTTTAAACATTTAAAAAATAACTAGAAAGACAAATAAAATATTTTAATATGTGTCAATAATACTCAACAAATGAAAAATCAAAATACAAAAAACTCAAACATCATACAACTAGCAATGATATATAACATGAAGCACAAAAGCTAGTGTAGGAAAAACATGCAAGCACACAATGAACCACTAGATATAGCATGAGAAGATTCATATGCATGCATGTGAGAATCAACATGTCTAACGTTCAAAGACTCCAAATTTTGATTTACTAACCCATGTAGGTGTAATGTGACTATCTTGGGTTTTGATAACCTTGGTGACTCTAGACTTGGACTTCCTAGAGACCTTTCTTAGATTAAAAAAACTTCCTAAGGTGAACCTCCGTACCATGTTGTGGGAACATGTAGACACGACGAGTAATGTTACCCTTGGGATGACATTTTCTAATTTCATTGGTTATGGTCAATTCTCTCAAAATATTGGGTTTGGATTTACCAGTGGAATAATTTGTATCATCAAAGCCAATTCTAAAATTGTCATTTTTTTATTTAGATGGTGACTAAAATCTTATCAAACTTTCGTGGGCTAGATTCTAAATAAAATTTGACACAACTTGAGTCTCTCAATCTCTCCTCTAACTCAGAAACCTTAGACACAAGCAAAAGTTTAGACTCATCAAACTTTAGGGACACCTTATTCATATTTTTCGTCAATCCAAGAAGGTTATCTCTCTCCCCTCAACAAGTACGAGCTTATCCATAAGAGTCTTCTAACATGCCCTTAAATCCTCAATTAATTTACTATCATCCTTATGAATGGCACGTTCCTTCAAATTGGAATCTAAATTCAAGTTGACATTTTTTAACTTTAACGACTATGTGTACAACTCACAAAAGACAACCCGAAGCTCACTCTCATCCTCCACATATTTTTCTTATTCACTCTCGTAGGAATCACAAGACCGAACCTCGACACCATTATGTATATGATCATCTTTAACTGAAGATTATTTATTAAGGCTCACATGAATGCCCATAAAATAGGTGCAGTTACACTCAACGGGGTAATCGGGCTCCTATTTTAACTCACTATAACTAAAGGCAACATTTTATGCCTTCATCTTATTTCCCTCCTCAATTAGTTTAGTGGGACACTCAATAGAATAATTCCCAAAAGCTTGGCATTCGAAGAACTTTTACCGCTCATCCACCTTATTAGGACCATCGTTTTCTTCCTATCACGGTCATTGAATTTTTTAGGTTTCTTATAAAAACTATTATTATCTTTAAGCTTAAGAATTTTTTTTAGAAAATCTAGAAATCTCTTCGGGATTTAAATAGGTGGGCATTATTGAAATCTGATACATCCATCGTTCAAGTTTCTACAGAAATACCCTTCTCTTTCTTTTCATCCTTTTTCTTTGGAAAACACATGTTCATATCATAGGTTTGAACGTCACCTACAAGTTCTTAGACTCTTATGGTGTCGACACCACCTAAGTAATCTAGGGTCGTGAATTCAAAAATGATTGAATCGAAAAACTAGAATTTAAACACCTTGAATCGAGAATACACATTGAATCGGTAAGCCAGATTTCGAAACACCTGGAACCGATAACCATAGTTTAAAACACTTTGAATCGGTAAACCACAGTTTGAAACACTTAGAAACTGACAAACCACAGTTCAAAATATCTTGAACAGATGAATTAAAGTTTGAAACACTTTGAATTAATGAACCACATTTTAAAACATCTAGAACTAATGAGCCATAGTTTGAAAACCTTGAACTCGAAACTCCCTTATTTTATACAACTACCATTTTCCCCCTAATTTCAAAATTTATCATGGACAATGAACCATTGATTTGTGCATATATATTCTAGTGACTCATCAAAATCACTCCGATATTTTTTAGTATTTTACATAAAATTTCTTCTCTCTTATGGGCCTCTCCCTGAGATCAAAAGTTGTGTAAAATAGGTAAGGTTTTACTGCTGAGAAAGTGTTGGGCATGGATTTTGGTGTCATATTGTATGGGGGCTTCAATATAATCTTTGAATTAGAGATAAGCTTATCAAGCTAATAGAATGAGCTTAAGGTAAGGAAGCAGCATGAAGACATTGAGACAACTCAGCGTGACAGCTCAGTTTGATAGCTCAACAACGTGGCAACCTAGCAAGGAGATTGGTTGAGAGAGATCATCCTTTATTTCCTATCTTTTATTTAGTTAAATTTTACTCAGTAACATGGCTTGTAATGCTGTAACAATTGTAGTATTCAGTGTGAGGTCAAACGGTACTCACGAGAGACCAAGTCTCGCAGGGCCTGGGGGAGATTACATGCTCTACAAATAAACTTGTCACAGGAACTTTAGAGGGACTTGGTTTGGAGGATTGAGAAGTGAGGCAGTGTTAGGGATTTCCCTGACCATATACACCTGGTAAAACACTGAGTAACCTTTCACCATGGAAGCTTATGTAGAGTAGCCTTGAGTTCCATCGTATATTTAGTCTTGATCCAAACAGTCGCCTACAAAATGTCACATCTACTTTAGGTGATGTCACCTTCCAGTTAAACACTGTCCAATATGAACTCGAGTAAACCATTGTGATATTGGGGTTGTTAGACGGTTTGGTGAGCCACCTCTATGGTGACAGTCCTCTGACGCACAGTGTTTAGGCAAAAGGCATGTCTTGGCATTTAATGTTTATGATGTAATACTGACTCGTCTGCATTTAATGTTTTCGATGTAAAGTATGAGGTGATGTCTTTCATATCTATGAAGGACTGAGGCATATCGATAGGGGTGTGGTGGCTATTTATTGGCCTCAACCACTTCTGAAAGAGAGAGTTCTTTCTAGAGATTATTGCTAAAGAGAATACAGGTTAGAGAGAAGTTATTGCAAACCAGTGTTCTGGCTCACCCAACATTTCTATTTATTGTGAAGCTTTTAATATCTAACTAGAGATCTTTCAGAGGTTGTTGATGTGTTGGCGAACTGCCAAGGTGTATCTAGGGTTCTTACTTCTCTCTCCCTTTGAATGAGTTACTTTTGAGTTCCTTTATTATTATATAAGTTATACACGAGTGTGTTGTGAGTTCAATCGGAGTGTTGATCATATATAATATTGTGGGTTTACTTATATTTATTGGAGAGTTTCTGAGTTATCATTAATCACTATACCTATAGAGGTTACCTCAACTAGTATTACTATACTCCCAGTCTATAAGGGGACCACCTCTTACATTTAGCGACTCCGCTTGGGAGGTATTCTCCTAAAAGTATGGCACAAGATAATGTTAACCGTATCATAGACTATGACGCTATTCAGAATAATGAAGAACAAGCGGTGAAGGAGATTGAGGCTACGAGGGATGGAGTTCCTAGGGTGGAGGTGGCCCCAGCTCAAATGGCAGTAGGCATCCCAGGGGTGATATAAGCTACCACTAGTGCCAGGATGGGACAAGCACAAATGGTCCTTCTAATGGGCAAGTTCTTTGAGTTTTTGCAAACTTGCGTTGCTGCAACGGTTTTGGGTGGATTTGACCCCAGTTCTTTCATAATTACAATGGCGGATTTGATAGCCCCAGTAAGCGCAGCTCCAATGGGAGCTGGCCCCACGAACACAGTACCTACCTCTATCCCAATGGTGGGCATCCTAGGTTTGGTAGTTGTTCCACTTGTGGTAAGTATTCCAGGTATAACGGGCATTCCTCATGTGGTCCCTCATCCTTTTGCTCTAGGGGTCTAGAAAATGCCTACATAAGAAATGAGGAAAGAAATACAAAAGGATATGTTGAAGATTATGTAACTTCCTCATAGTCAGCCAACAAGGTAGCGTCGGGGTATGATAATTTCCGTACTCCTTACCCTCAAGAATACAATGATGAGACTTACATAAAAGACTATATCCCTCTCATCTTTGATAACTACACAGGAAAAGGGGGAAACCTTGAAGGAGCATATTACATGTTTCATTGAGCATACGGGGGCTCATTACAACAATAAGAAGACAAGGTTAAGGGAGTTTTCCAAATCCCTAACTGATAAAGCTTACAGCTGGTACTCTCACTTGTCACCAAAAAGTGTCTCAACGTGGGAGGAAATGCATGTGTGGTTTGTCCAGAAGTTCTTTCTGGCAGAAGATGAATTCACGCTGACCCAGCTGAGCAGGGAGAAGCAATGACCAGGGGAGAAAGTGGTAGCTTATGTTCGAAGGTTTAGGGAAATGTTTCTCGATGTAAGAGAAGAGGATAAGGAGTACAAACTACTTTAGACTTATGCTGAAGGTTTGCTCCTAGGGTATATCTGCCATATCATCAATGAAATACGCGAAGGAACTTTTGTCGCGTTTCTGAATGCGATAAGGAATATATCATCGATCATTCAGCCAAGTCTCGTTATGAATCCTGTGATGTTTAGACAACCAATATTTCCCATTATGGCATAGGGAACCAGCATCCACGAGTGGGGTACGTCGATAGAGGAGAGGGGGCAAAGGAACCGAAGAAGAACAATATGAGAAAGTTCAGTAGAGACAGAGAGGACCCCCCACCACTCCCTTACACGATTGAAAAGGTCGTCAGTTATTTCAACGCCATGGTCCAAAGGGGAATTGTGTATGAACTTAAGGTCAATCCGACCGTGGAAACAAGTGTAGAGATAAGAGTTGATCCCAGGTATTGGCAAATCTATCGAAAGGTGGGTCACTTAATGGTAACCTGATTCCCACTAAGGAAGATCATAAGCAAGCACATGAAGATAGGGACTCTGCAAATCCATTAGAAGAATGTCAATTCCAACCCACTTCCAGCACATGGGATTAATTTAATAGTTTTTTATGATGAAGAGGTTGAATGGGAAGCGAGGGAGGTGGATATTGCATGGGAAGAATTTGAGGATGAGTTGGAAGACTATAAAAGAGGAATCACCAATGTGGTGATAGCTTATGATGAAGCTAACGCCAGAGATGAAGAAGATGTGTACAATTTGGAAGGTAAAGAGATAGACCAGGGGGCTAGAGTACCAAGTTATATCACAGTCGCCCAAGTTCCATGGTTCTTCAACCAAGTGGGGATGTCGGAGGAGAGCCGATTAGAGATAACGCAAGTGAACCTAGACATTGCACAAAAGAATGCAGTGCCATCGTTGAGGTGGAAAGGGACCATGGCCAGATTGGTAAGGAAATTTTTATCTCCGATAACTTTTAGTGACGCCAATAGGGACGTAAAGTTCCCACATAATAGACCCTTGAGCCTTGATGGATGGGTGAGTATGAATAAATATCATGCCCAACAGTTCCTTTCATGCATCCAATATTCGTGAGGCGAGGCTGATACCAATGCCTTTGGTAATTTCGGGTTGTGATAATCAAACATTCAAGTCGATTGGATATGTGAATGTGGGGATTGTGATGGGGAACCTCACTTCACACATAAAATTTCACATGATTAATAGTGATACTTCGTACCACCTTCTGATATGAAGGGTGTGGATGTACAATCATGGTTTAATCCCTTTAACATATCACCAGTGTGCGAAGGCCAACGTAAAAGGGACTAAAATCGTCATACGTGTAACGAATAAATACTTTGCCACAGCAGAATCTCACCTGGTGGATGCAGCTTTCTACACAGAGCTGAAGGAAGATGCTAGGGTCTTTTCAAGAAGAATAGCAGGTGCAAGAGTCTCCTCTATGAGAGAATGGATGGGGCCTGTGAACGATCAGAGCAATGAAGGGGAAGGAAGAAGGGAAGCAGTTGAGAAAGTTCACCATGCTAATCCTAAACTTCTAAATATCTCAAAATACCTCAAAGATAAAATAAGGTCCATGATGGATTCGTTGGAGCACGAGGCCCAACGACAAAGTGTGTTGAGTAGGTTTTCTGGAAATAAGCTCGCAGAGGCTTCGAGGGAAAGGAAAAGGAAGACGGTTGTAATGACTAGTAGGTAGTGCAAGAAGAAGATCATAGAGGATGGGAGGGTGATTTACCTCATGTGAAGGTGTGAGTGGGTGGTCCAAAGATCTATTATAGAAGCTGACAAAGAGGTTGACCCGGTGTATAAGTGTTTTTTAGTACACTAACAGGTGCAATATATGGTCATAAATAACTTTAACATCCAAGAGTTTGTGGAAAAAGTGGGAGAAGAGACTAAATACATGACGGATTGGTAGAAGCCACAAGTACAAGAACTGGAATAGCTGGACTTAGTCGATGAAGGAGAAAACTCAAGGCCCATCTTTATTTCGAAAGATCTGAGCGAGGAGAAAATAAGGGCCTTGTTTGAACTAATTCATGAGTACAAAGACATTTTTGCATGGAAGTATACAAAAATAAAAGGGGTAGATGAAGAAGTAGGTTGCCACAATCTTAGCTTTCTGACTTCAGCCATACCGACGAAGCAAGCCACAAGGATTTACAAGCCTGACCTGAAGATCAAGGAAGAGGTGCAATGATTGTTAGCGACTGGGTTCATCAAGCTGATACAACACCCACTTTGGTTGTCAAGCTTCGTCCCAGTGGGGAAAAAGGATAAGAATCAGATAAGGATCTCTATGGACTTCAGAAATTTGAGTAGAGCTTACCCAAAGGATGAGTTTCCTCTACCCTCCATCGATAGCTTGATCGATGCAGCTGCTGGACATAAAATGTACAACTTTATGGATGGATATGTAGGTTACAACCAGGTCAAGATGGACACAATAGATGTACAGAAAACGGCATTCAGGACCCCGTTAGAAAACTTCATGTACAAAGTGATGCCTTTTGGGTTAAAGAATGCTTGGGCAACGTATCAAAGGACGATGATAGACATTTTTCATGACTTCTTTCATAAGTATTTAGAATTTTATGTGGATGATTTGGCCATCAAGTTGAAGAAGGAGGGGTCCCATATGGATGATCTGAGAAAGGTTTTCATCCGGTGCAGAAAGTACAAACTAAAGATAAACCCGTTGAAGTGTTCTTTCGGGGTTATAAGTGAAAAGTTCCTGGGTTTTATGGTAGATTGAAAGGGGGCGCAGATGGACCAGGACAAGCAACGAGAAATCCTAGAGATGTCATGTCCCAGAACGACAAAGGAGCTCAAGAGTTTCCTGGGTAAATTCTACTACCTTAGGATATTTTTGTCAGAGCCAGCCGAAATAACTCACCCACTGATGCAGCTGCTGTGAAAGGGCACGAAGTTCAAATGGGAGGAAGGTCACCAAGAATCTTTTTCCAAGTTTAAGATGTTACTCACTTCTTTACAAACGATGATTCCTCCCAGGATAAGAATATTATTGCAACTTTACCTGACTTCTAATACAAGGTCCGTTGGAGCTCAGTAGTATAGAAATACATTATTTATCCTTGTTGTTTGTAGCACAAAAACTTATACATTACATGTTATCTTTTACAATTCACTTTGTGATAAGATGTCACCCAATTAAATTTTTTATCGGTGAGAACCTATATTTTGATTGGAAGAGAAGCTAGGTGGTTTCTCATCTTTTTAGAATATGACTTAAAATGTGTGGTCCCTCGCACAATCAATAACCATGCGTATGAAAAATTATTGGTAATTTTCCCATCTGGGGTATTTGAGCCACCCTGAGACAGTATTCCAGGGGATGATTTGCAAGTGAATTTTCTGGATGCCAACTGTTAATGCAAAAATTCTCCATCTACGAGGACCAATCAGAAAAGGACACATGTCATCCTACGTGGAAATATTCGACACCCGAGGAGAGTTGGTCGGCATCCGAGGAGAATTGGTCGGCACCCGAGGAGTGTTAGTCGGCACCCGAGGAGAGTTGGTCAGTACCCGAGGAGAGTTAGTCAGCACCCGAGGAGAGTTGGTTGGCATACCAACCAGGAAGATCAAAGGATAACTACGCATTTAATGAGCCTTAATGTACATTTATACTATATTAATAGATGACAACACATAGCATACCAAGCAATTCAACAATTAGATTCGTTGAATGTAGACATAAATGTCTACATACAATGAATCTCGTTATCTCCCATCACTATAAATACATGTATTCCCTTAGCCAAAGAGAGGGAAGGGGAGAGATCCGGGGAGAACCTAGAAACACCATACACAAGATACACATCCTTTCTCTCTCTACACCTTATGGTGCTGTTGTAAACCCCTGGGAATAAAATAACAGTGGACGTAGGCTTTATTCATAGCCGAACCACTTTAAAAACCTTTGTCTCTTATATGTTTGATGTGAATGTTTATCTTCATCTTCAATCTCATCCTCATCATTTATCTGTTGTTGACACCACTAAAATGACAGTGTAATTTTCTGTCTTCAACAGATTGGCGCCGTCTGTGGGAACGTGTTACAAGCATTGTTCTCCATCAAAAGCTAAGTTTTTATTTTCTCTACGTATAATCAATTATACATACATCTGTTGATTCAATCATGATTTTTTTATGTTTATATACATAAATTAATTGTCCAATTTTTATCTACAAAATATTGCATATCATGATTTTGAAATCATAACTGTTAGATTAATTCTTATTTAGAAATCTGAAAAATAGTGGATTTCATAAATCATAACTTTTTGCTTGATTCTCAAGTTTCAATTTTATATCATGGAATAAATATTTTAAATGATTGCATATACCAATATATATGACGGTGGTAAGATTTGATAATTTTCATTATAAATTTTGTAAGATCTTTGATGTCTATTCAAATTCCCATCATATTTTTAATCAGAGAATGGGAAAAGTTAAAATCAAGAACAATTTCTCTCTCTCTCGATAATCACAATTCTGACCCATATCTGCTTCAAAAGTTCTCATCAATTTGATTCATAAAAAAATAATATATATATATATATATATATATATATATATATATATATATATATATGTGTGTGTTTATATTCAGTGTTAGACAATTTCCATCATGAACGTTAAGCATCTATGACTCTTCTTGTAAATGTTCTGGGCAAACACGTTTATGTAATGAGTTACATCAAGGAAAAAGATTTGACATATGTTGATTCACATATTTCACATCTTCTACAAGGGAGTCAAAATTCAAAACCATTCTTTTTCCTCTTGGATATTGATCATATTTTCTCTTAGATCTGATGATTTCTATTGGTTATCTCTTAGATCTAAGAATTTTGATTTGTTACGATTTAATAATTCTGATAAAGATTGAGCATTTATTTAAAAATAAAATTATTTTATAAAAAGCCCAAATCAAACCGTATGACATCTAGTTAATAAAAAATTGTTCACATTGAGACACATTTGGCACAAAATATTTTATTTCATATTTTGAAATTTTTATTGCCTTATGTCTGAGCTGATACATATTATATGATATTTAGCTGAAAAATATTGCTAATGATAATTTCTATGAGAATCAATCTCAACAGGTGTTCGAGCAACTTATTAAATGCTGCATGTACAAGATTCACCCCCGACAGTTACCCTTTTATCATGTATTATACATCAAGAGGATCTCTACGACTTACTATTTGCTAGTCGATGTCATCTATTTCTACTCGGCAGTTCTCATACACTTGGTCGGCATCAAGTTGGCAATAATCCTCCATCGAATTTCAGTTTACCAATTCCAGTCATCAACAAAGAACGGTTGAAAAACTTCTGACATAGGTCGGCTGTAAAAGGTCGGGGAACCTCATAATTGTAAGTATGGCCAAATGATTATTGGAGAGCAGGTCGGCAACTAGTACTACAACAATAAACATCACCAGCACCAATTGTGTTGGTCCACAATATATAGCTAGTCGAAAAAATCAAATGTTGGTCGGAGGCATTTCATTATGATCGGTGATGGATATTATGCAATTTGAGGAATTCTCAAGCTCCCATTCTTTGATCGGCTACATCTATTTCTACTCGGATGTACCTATTGTTGGTCGGCGTGTATATAGTTGGTCGAGAAAATCAATTCTTGATCGGTGACATCTCAATCCTGTTCGGAGGGTTCAATTTACTGGTCGACAACTGTCCAACCATCCACTTCTTGGTTGGCGACATCTGATGTTATTCGGTGACCATCCAACAGCTGGTTGGCAATATCAATGCACCATTTTTGTTGATTGGTGAAATCGCTCTGCTGGTCGGGGACCATTTGCTTCTTGGTCGGCACTATATATTCTCCAACCCGAGACATCCCCAAATACTGGCTGCCAACACCCATGCCGTTGGTCGGCAACAGTAGAATCTTGGCGTATTAAAAATGTGGAGCACCCCAGATATTTCTTTAAATACGAGTTCATCTTGTGGGTAAACATGGGGCTTAAGTTTTTTTTTTTTAAACTTGTGATCACCCCAAAAAATATTTTTAAAGCCATGTGATAAATAATTTTCAAGCATCAACTTATACCTGATTAGTTGTTGGAGATTAAATAACTTTTCAAAAAACTCTACGTCTTATTTATGGCGTATATCTAATAATAATTTATCCATCTCACACACATTTGGCATAAAACATATTATTTCATATTTTGAAATTTTTATTGCCTTATGCTGATACACATCACATATTGTTTGGCTGAATAATTATTCTCATGAAAATAATTATTTGATCTAGTCTAGACAGGTGCTCGGGCAGCTTATTAAGATTTCATAGGGACGATATTCAATCCCGACGAAAGCTCAGCCACAATCTTAAACCTCTGGAAACTATTATTGCTCGACATCAGGCAATTTTGCCTCGACATATCAGCCAACATATATTATTTCATTTTTTGAAATTAATATTTTTATTTCTCAAGCATATACATATTATATATTGATTGGATGAGTAAATTATTCTCATGACTAATCAATTCAGCCTACACATATGGTAGAGCAAGTTATTAATTTTTACAAGTATAAGATTCAACGCCGACGAATGCTCGGAAACAATCTGGAAACTATTATCATTGCTCAGCATTATGAAATTTCACCTCAGCAAGGAACTATATATTTTATTATTGCTCTGATTTATGCTCAATCACGAATTATTCTATATATCCGTTCGGATTCATATTTTATATTTATCTTAGCATGGAGCTCGAAAAATTTCTCCTCTCTATATATATTCAGCTTCAAGGAAGTCTTCAACATGTATTATCTTATTCCCAACAATCTGTTGATCAGCGCCAAGGAGGTCTCCAGTATTTATATTATCTTATTCCCAACAATTTGTTGGTCAGCGCCGAGGAGGTCTCCTACATTTATTATATCTTATTCCCAACAATCTGTTGGTCAGCGCCGAGGAGGTCTCCTACATTTATTATATCTTATTCCCAACAATCTGTTGTGGAGGTCTCCAACATTTATTATATCTTATTCCCAACAACCTGTTGGTCAGCTCCGAGGAGGTCTCCAGCATTTATTATATTTTCTTCCCAACAATCTGTTGGTCAGCTCCGAGGAGGTCTCTAGCATTTATTATATCTTACTCCCAACAACCTGTTGGTCAGCTCCGAGGAGGTCTCCAGCATTTATTATATCTTATTCCCAACAATCTGTTGGTAAGCTCCGAGGAGGTCTCCAGCATTTATTATATCTTATTCCCAACAATCTGTTGGTCAGCTTCGAGGAACTTTCCATCATTTATTATCAAAAATATTTCTCAAAAATACCAACTAAGGTTGGTTGGGAAGTAAAACTATTCCTAAAAATGCCAACTAAGGTTGGTTAGGAAGAAAAACTATTCCTAAAATGCCAACTAAGGTTGGTTAGGAAGAAAAACTATTCCTAAAAATGCCAACTAAGGTTGGTTAGGAAGAAAAACTATTCTCAAAAATGCCAACTAAGGTTGGTTGGGAAGTAAAACTATTCCTAAAAATGCCAACTAAGGTTGGTTAGGAAGAAAAACTATTCTAAAAAATGCCAACTAAGGTTGGTTGGGAAGTAAAACTATTCTTAAAAATGCCAACTAAGGTTGGTTAGGAAGAAAAACTATTCTCAAAAATGCCAACTAAGGTTGGTTGGGAAGAAAAAATATTTCCCAAAAGTGCCAACTAAGGTTGGTTGGGAAGAGAAAATCCACCAACTCAGGTTGGTCGGAAATAAGAAGTTGTCAACTACAGTTGGTCAGAAATATTTTATTTAAATAAAGTATGAGTATGTGAAAGCGATCAAGCAAAAAGCATTCAAAGTTCACATTCCACACTTGAGGGCTTCTATTACAGATATATTTGTTCATTCGGTGGAACATTCTTATAACATCATGCAGTCGAGCATCAAATTCAATTACTCCACAAACTCACACGGTTGGGGCCCTGACCAATCATCATTCAGGAGTTGTTTTTCTTGCTCATGAATTATTTTTGATATTGAAGTTCAGGAGGTATATTGAAGTTCAGGAGGCTATTGAAATTCAGGAGGTATATTGAAGTTCAGGAGGAATATTAAAGTTCAGGAGGTATATTGAAATTCAGGAGGCGTATTCAGAAGTTCAGGAGGTGCATTCAGAAGTTCAGGAGGCATATTCAGGAGTTATTATGCACATACTATTGAAGTTCAGAAGTCAAATTTAGCATCTATTTCACTGAGATCTTTACTACTACTATCTCGACCAACATTGAAGAAGAAGTTGTATGAAAATGTTTCGAAGTTCACCACTAGCTTGGTACTAATCAGATTAAAGAATTGGGTTCAAAAGCTAGTATGTTACTCGACAAAGTATTCAGAGGATCATAAATCAGAAGAATCAAGCACATGAAGTTAGCACTCAGTTGCTCGGCACAGAAGGCAGTTGGTCGGCTAGAAAACCAATCAACATACTTGAAGATTATGGCAAGCTACATGCTGCATACTATGGCATGGCTGCATCCAAATTCCCAGGGGTGATACATAGCACATGGAGTTCCTCAAAAGAAAGATTAGCAACCATCGATCAGTCTGCATAATATGTCATCCAGGAGATAATGCACTTTATGTTGAACAAATCAATTAGGTAGATCAAGAATTTCACGAGCACCGAGCAACACTGCAGAATAAATACTCCATCCTTTTAAGTAAACCATCAAGCATGGAGCATTGGGGGCTTCTGTTAACGCAAAAATTCTCCATCTACGAGGACCAATTAGAAAAGGACACATGTCATCCTACGTGGCAATATTCGACACCCGAAGAGAGTTGGTCGGCATCCGAGGAGAATTGGTCGGCACCCGAGGAGTGTTAGTCGGCACCCGAGGAGAGTTGGTCAGTACCCGAGGAGAGTTAGTCAGCACCCGAGGAGAGTTGGTCGGCATACCAACCAGGAAGATCAAAGGATAACTACGCATTTAATGAGCCTTAGTGTACATTTATACTGTATTAATAGATGACAACACATAGCATACCAAGCAATTCAACAATTAGATTCGTTGAATGTAGACATAAATGTCTACATACAATGAATCTCTTTATCTCCCATCATTATAAATACATGTATTCCCTTAGCCAAAGAGAGGGTCGGGGAGAGATCCGGGGAGAACCTAGAAACACCATGCACAAGATACACATACTTTCTCTCTCTACACCTTATGGTGCTGTTGTAAACCCCTGGTAATAAAATAACAGTGGACGTAGGCTTTATTCATAGCTGAACCACTTTAAAAACCTTTGTCTCTTATATGTTTGATGTGAATGTTTATCTTCATCTTCAATCTCATCCTCATCATTTATCTGCAGTTCGATGGTTCTTCGACGAAAAAGAAGAGAAGGTTAGGGGTTATCCTTTTTAAAGGGAAGTAAGAATTTTCCTTTCCTAAAAATTAGATTTACCTTACTCCAACAACGAAGCAGATTATGAAGCGTTAGTATTAGGGTTGCTAGAGGCCCTTCAAAGGGGCATCCATTCACTATGCATCAAAGGTGATTCAAATTTGGTGGTTCAACAAGTGAACGGAGAATATGTGTTGAATCACCTCATCCTGGCACCCTATAAAATAATCACCCAATGGCTAATCAACCAGTTTCATCAGGTTATGGTAAGAAGACATCCTAGAATGATGAATAGACATGTTGATGCCTATGCCACCATTGCTCATAAATTGGCTATGAAAATCGACACAACTACTGTGGTGATACAATGGATAACATCCCCATTAGTTGTCCAATCGATCTTACCAATGGAAGATGATTCAAATTAGAGGAGAGAGATCAGGAAGCAGTTAGAGTCTAGGGAAGGCAAGATAGAACTGAAAGAGCTAGTGCAATACTTTGCCAACCAAGGAAATCTCTACTTCACGAATATGGGAGGATGGTTGTAAAATGCATTGGTCTGAAAGAAGCAGAATAGAGGTTGAAGAATACACATGACGAATAAAGTGAAACAACTGACATCCCTCTATATAAAAAAATTCAGATTGAGGGATACTTATGGCCGACGATAAAGTAAGATACAACAATGTTACAACGAAGGTGCGATAACGTCAAATTTTCTTCCAGGCAGTTGAATGCCACTTCATTGAGACTCAGATAGACTGAAGGCAGCCTTATATTAATATTATCAAAGATAGAGTTATTACTATGGAGAAAATGGATGCGATGGGACTTAATCGAAGGGCCCCATGGTTCTATGCTCAAGATGAGCGGCTCTATCGCAGAGGATACTTCAATCAACCATTAAAATGCATCATAAAGGAGGAGGCAACGGAGGTTTTAAAGGAAGCTCACATTGGAGGGGAAAAGTTATATGACCAATTAATGACCTTGGATTATTATTGGCCAACTATGAGGAAGGATTCTGCTTAGTTTGTATATAAATACAAGGCATGCCAGTTGTATGGAAACATAATCAATGCTCCTTCGGTGGACTTACACTCTCTATCCACTCCTTACCAATTCCACACTTGGGCATTTGACCTGGTAAAGGCAATACACCTATTTTTTAGGGGAAAGATCGGTATACTTATGGCAACAGAATGCTTTATGAAGTGGGTCGAGGCGATACCACTCAAAATATCAACTGCAAGAGTGATAGCTAACTTCATTATGAAATACATTATCTGCTCATTTAGGATTCCAAAGGTTAAACTCTCTGATAACGGGACCCCATTCGTCAATAAAGAAGCAACGATGGTTACAGACAAATACTTCATCGTCCATCATACCTCAATGGTGGCATATCCTAAGGGCAGTGGTCAAGCCGAACCAACTAACAAGACCTTGGTCAACATCTTAGCCAAGATGATAAAAGACTTCCCAGTATCATGGGATGATAAGATCCCAGCAGTCCTATGGGCCTATTGAACGATAAAAAGGAAGCCTACAGGGTACACCCTATTCTCTTTTGTGTTTGGAGATGAAGCAATTCTACTGGTAAAAGTGGAGGTTCCTTCGACCCGATATGACTTGAGAAGTATCATGCTCCCTCAGAACATACATGTACAGTTAGTATCACTTTATGAGCATACGGACCATGCAATGCAACACTTCCAGATGTACACGAAGTAGCTTTCTAGGGCATATGACAACTTGATGAGGCTAAGAAAATTTATATAAAAGTTCTTAGTTTTGAAGGCAGTAGTGAAGCAGATTCGGGGGCTCGCATTGCCTAAATTTACTGCGAATTGGGAGGGACTTTTCATTGTAAAGGAAGCTCACAATTGGGGTTACTACTTAATTTCTAAGATGGAAGAAGAAAAAACTTTCAAGAATAATAACAAATGGTTGAAAGTTTATCATGTTTAGGCGAGTAACCTTAGTTAGAAATTTTTTATGTTATGTTGCAATTATTTGTATGAGTTATTTCTTTTGTGATGAGATGACAAAGAAAGAGCTTACTTGTAAATTATAAGAGTTTGAACTTTGCAATATATAAGAGCGCTGCAACAAAATAGCATATAATGATAAAATACTATATCTTTCATTAATATAACTTATAAAGATTACAAAATTGGGAACTACTACCCAAGAATTACATCTGGTACAAATAAAGAGAAGATTATCAAATACAAAAGAAGGTAACTCTAGCCCAAAACAAATCAAAAATCTAGTTAGGATAAGAAGTCCCCACGCAAGCTCGAAGAAGCCTCCAAGCATATCCTTTGAGTAGCAAGGCAGCCATAAAGCCTGGTCTGCACTTGAGCTCTTTCAATCAATAGATTTTTCCGTTCTATCTTGGCCTTTGATAAAGCTTCCTCAATAGCCTTCACTTTGTCATCAACTACTATTAGCTGAGGGGCTAACTGTGCTAGCCTCTTCTCCTCAAATTATTGAACAACTACCTATTTCAGATAAAGTTCCCTCTGTCTTTCCAACTGATGAATCTTCAAAGGTTTTAGGTTGCTAATCAGCCAATTCGATTAGAAGCCATCCTTGCCCATCTCCTTTAAACTTACCAAGTAACAATTGATGAGTGCCCCGATAAGATTGGACGTTTGAATGTTGATGACCTCAATAATAATGGTCACAAGACCTTATAGCCTATGGCTAATCACTAGCATATTGGAGCGTGCACAGTCAGTAGTAAAAGTTTGAGGATGGTGCATAGCAATCCGTTCGATGATAGATCGATCGCACTCAGATATTTGAGGATATTAGCGAAGGACCATGAGACAGAACTCGTGAGGAGCCATGTCTGGGGGAGCATCCTCATAACGTGACCCACTCTCCGCTGCCAGGTTTGTAGTTGAACCATGATCATCATGGCTTGAGTCCTCATAGGGGACTAGTTCTTGATGCATAGATTCAACAGATAATGGATCACGCTAAATCGGTGTTTGGATGATAGTAGGCTCCTTCACAATCTGCAAAGTGTTGAAGAAAAAAATGAGTTGATGAAAAATCTTAACAAGGGGTTTTCATTGTTAAGTCACCGTTATAGGTGGAGTTGATGAAAAATCTTAACAAGTGATTTTCATTGTTAAGTCACCGTTATAGCACTACACCAAAAATGCTAATCTGGCACGCTGTGGCAAGGAGATTCTGGCACGGTTTTAAGCTGTGCCAGATTCTGGCACGGTTTAATGACAATCTGGCACACTTTAAAACAGTGCCAAAATTTGGCACTGCTTTAAAGTGTGCCAAAATTGAGTACACTTCACTAAAATATAAATAACCAAAAAAAAATTTATCCCCCTTAATTTTTTAGCCTCCCGCTCTCTCCCTCTCTCGATCGCTCAGCCCCCGCTCTCTCTATCTCTCTCTCTCCCTCTCACACGCTCAACAAATTCTCCAGCCTCCACCATCGTCGCCGACTTTCGCCATCCTCCACTATCGTCGCCGACCTTATGCCCATCCTCCACCATCGTCGCCGACCTTTGAAATGGTCTTAGCATTTGGTTTATGGTTAAAAACGATTTTGCCTTGTGGGAGATGGGTTTGTCTTTGGTTTAACTTGGTCTTGCACAGGTGAGGAAATCGATTGGCTGAAATGGAGGCAGGAGATGTCCGGGGGGTTCGGGTATGGGTGGTTCCGTGCTGTGGAGATGGAATCGTGGATGGAGCAGAGAAGGGTACAAACCGGGTAGGTTCGGAAAGCATTAGGGTCAAATTCGGCAACCGGAGCAAGGGTGGATGGCGCCAGAGACAAGGGTTGCCCAGTTTGGGACACACCGGCGATAGAGGAGGGTAGCAGCGATGGTGAGTTTGGGACTCGTTGGGTCTAGCCAGCCCAGGTAAATCCTCCCATTTTTTTATTAATATATATATGTACACATTGCAGATATTATGAGATTGCTAAGGTTTTAAAAATATTGTTGAGATTAGTGTCGTTTCACCCCTTCTAATATTTGTATAAATGTGAATATTGATTTATAGTAATTATTAGTATAAATGGCACAGCTATTTTACCCCTTTTAGTATCACAGTGTTGTTTTACCTCTTTTTTTTTAGATAATTAAATGCCATTAAGAAACCTCGCAGAGGGTGCGAGGTTTGTAGTATTAATATTAGTATAAATGTTGTTATTAGTTTGTAGTATTTATTTTTTAGGCATGAGGTAAGGAAAAACAAAAGTGTACCTGAGCGGCAGTTGTGTGTGAATGAGTTGAGAAGAGCTTAATAATACAAGTTGTGCTAAATCCATGCTCAGGCAGCCCTATTGCCGCTCTGAGGTCGGCACCACCTGCACCTACCACCACCGCATCGTACGTATGATCTACTATAGTATATGATGACCCTCCAACAATCTCTTACATTGTATTCAAATAATCAAATGTTTAATCAATAACAGGTTCTTAAATGAAATGACATAAGATCAGAAGATGATTTAGACATATAGATTCGGAAGAGAAGAGTCTAGGTTTGACGGAGATGGATCTCTTTGAACGAATGCTAAGGCCATGAGCAACGGACCTCCGTAGCAACCCTCACACAACCCACAAACCTTAATCAGGTATTACGAAACACTAATATCTGATTTATTATTTGTGTTGAAAGATCGATATTCACGGATCTGAGTTAGTGTACCTATATAGGTTATTTTGACATTTATTTGCTTTATTTGCAATTACCAATCTTATGCACCCTTTTTTGCACTTCAAAAGCCTAACAATGGTGCCCGGGGTTCTAGAGCTACTAATATTCCATTTTATCTTTTAGTTTTTGCCCCATGATAAGTAATTTCTAACTAATTTGACATGTATTTTATTCTTTCACTTGTTATTAACCTACAAGATGTTCTGTAATTTAACATGTATTTTGTTGGGACAATATTGTGTTATGCATACTAGACAGACAGTAAAAAACATTCCCAAGTATGCTCCATCACAGTTCTACATTGCAATGTGTTTCCTCGGATCAAGGAGAAAAAGATAATGTCCCTAAAACCTTTTGTTGAACGCCTTCGGTAAGTTTAAGGATGTTATTCAGAATGTTATGTTTTCAATTTAGTACATTTTTTAAAAGTTCAAGTTTGTGTTAGTTTTTTAATCTATTTTTCATCTCATGGCTTGAAATCATCGTAACTGTAATTGATTAAGATTGAATTTTTAGGGTTCTTGATACAGAATTGGGTTTTATCATTAAATCTTTAATTAATATTGTGTTTTTGATGTTTTAAGCATGTTTAAATCATAGTTACTTTATTTATATGCTATACCAATTTAAGTAAGATCCTACTTCTATGGTAACATTATAGTTCATGCTTATAGACTTTATGACCGTCTTATTTATTTTGTACACTCGCAATTATTTAGTATAATGAATAGGACCCATGGTGAGGACAATACTCAATATTTCACAATAGGACTCGGAATAAATCGACAAATCGATAGGACCCACATCGAACACATGTGCTTGGTTTGTGGTCTTTCTCAATTACTTACTCATTTTCACTAATTCTTCATGTATGCCAAAATTGAAAAACTGGTAAATAAAACAAAAAACCAAGAACATTTCACAAGTCAGAAAATTAAGTCACATGTTGTAAAATGACTACTTTCCCTACATAATGGTTAATATATCTTTTTAAAATATAATTTTGGTATTGCAGGACCTCTTTGTGTCGGGACTGATACAACATCAGTACACTGGTGAAAGCCAAAGCGGAACTCGAAGAAGTGATTGGAAAAGGGAAGATCTCAAGTTGTTTGCACAAATACGCAAGGATCAAGAATGAGGGAGCTTATTCGGAGGATCTCAAGTTGCGAATAAATTTGGTAAGTATTTTATATTGATGATAGAAGATTTTATAATGTAGTGCACCTTTACCAAAGTAAATTCTTCATTTAATTGTGTCGCGTGTGTGTGTTGTGTAAGATGTGTGTGTTAAGGCCTTAATAAGTGGTTGACATGGAGGAAGGGGCTATATGGATTTATATACTATTTTTAGATGTTAAATCGGTGGAAGGGATTTATTGGTGGTTTAGCTGCGGCTTTTGTGCTTGTTGTTGTTGTTGGGCTTATGTTAATATTAAAATAAGTTGGATTTCATGAATAAACAAAGGAAATTCTGTCGAAATTTTATGAAATAAGTAAGTGTTCTAAATTGATTAAGGCTAGCATACAACATTTGAAACTTGAACATTGGTGAATGAAAACGTAAAACAACTAATAAACATACCAGAATGAGACACGCGAAGTCCCGAACACCTCGCACGAGACCAATGTAACCTGTAGGAACTGACCGCGTAGTCCCGGGTCTCTCGGTTTGTGAGTATGACGATAATTTGCAAAAATCAGCACTTAAACTTAAAAACAAGCCGTTAAAGGGTGAAAACCCAAACCACCACCCAAACCACCCCGTAGGGGGCACGAACACCTCGCACGGGACCAATGTAACTTGTAGGAACTGACCGCGTAGTCCCGGGTCTCCCGGTTTGTGAATATGACGATAATTTGCAAAAATCACACTTTGTAAAAAACAAGCCGTCAAAGGGTGAAAACCCAAACCAACCCCCAAACGACCCCGTAGGAGGCACGAACACCTTGCACGGGACCAATGTAACTTGTAGGAACTGATCGCGTAGTCCCGGGACTCTCGGTTTGAGAGTATGACGATAATTTGCAAAAATCAACACTTAAACTTAAAAACAAGTCGTTAAAGGGTGAAAACCCAAACCACCCCCCAAACGATCCCGTAGGGGGCACGAACACCTCGCACGGGACCAATGTAACTTGTAGGAACTGACCGCGTAGTCCCGGATCTCCCGGTTTGTGAATAGGACGATAATTTTCAAAAATCACACTTAGTTAAAAACATGTCGTTAAAGGGTGAAAACCCAAACCAACCCCCAAACGACCCCGTAGGAGGCACGAACACCTCGCACGGGTCCAATGTAACTTGTAGGAACTGACCGCGTAGTCCCGGATCTCCCGGTTTGTGAATAGGACGATAATTTGCAAAAATCACACTTAGTTAAAAACATGCCGTCAAAGGGTGAATACCCAAACCAACCCCCAAACGACCCCGTAGGAGGCACGAACACCTCGCACGGGATCAATGTAACTTGTAGGAACTGATCGCGTAGTCCCGGGTCTCTTGGTTTGAGAGTATGACGATAATTTGCAAAAATCAACACTTAAACTTAAAAAAAAACCGTTAATGGGTGAAAACCCAAACCACCCCCCAAATGACCCCGTAGGGGGCACGAACACCTCGCACGGGACCAATGTAACTTGTAGGAACTGACCGCGTAGTCCCGGATCTCCCGGTTTGTGAATAGGATGATAATTGGCAAAAATCACACTTAGTTAAAAACTTGCCGTTAAAGGGTGAATACCCAAACCAACCCCCAAACGACCCCGTAGGAGGCACGAACACCTCGCACGGGTCCAATGTAACTTGTAGGAACTGATCGCGTAGTCCCGGGTCTCTCGGTTTGTGAATATGATGATAATTTGCAAAAATCAGCACTTAAACTTAAAAACAAGCCGTTAATGGGTGAAAACCCAAACCACCTCCCAAACGACCCGGTAGGGGGCACGAACACCTCGCACGGGACCAATGTAACTTGTAAGAACTGACCGCGTAGTCCCGGGTCTCTCGGTTTGTGAATATGACGATAATTTGCAAAAATCACACTTAGTTAAAAACATGCCGTCAAAGGGTGAATACCCAAACCAACCCCCAAACGACCCCGTAGGAGGCACGAACACCTTGCACGGGACCAATGTAACTTGTAGGAACTGATCGCGTAGTCCCGGGACTCTCGGTTTGAGAGTATGACGATAATTTACAAAAATTAACACTTAAACTTAAAAACAAGCCGTTAAAGGGTGAAAACCCAAACCACCCCCCAAACGATCCCTTAGGGGGCACGAACACCTCGCACGGGACCAATGTAACTTGTAGGAACTGACCGCGTAGTCCCAGATCTCCCGGTTTGTGAATAGGACGATAATTGGCAAAAATCACACTTAAACTTAAAAACAAGCCGTTAAAGGGTGAAAACCCAAACCATCCCCCAAACGACCCCGTAGGAGGCACGAACACCTGGCATGGGACCAATGTAACTTGTAGGAACTGACCGCGTAGTCTCGGGTCTCCCGGTTTGTGAGTATGACGTAAATTTGCAAAAATCAGCACTTAAACTTAAAAACAAGCCATTAATGGGTGAAAACCCAAACCACCCCCCAAACGACCCCGTAGGGGGCACGAACACCTCGCACGGGACCAATGTAACTTGTAGGAACTGACCGCGTAGTCCCGGATCTCCCGGTTTGTGAATAGGACGATAATTGGCAAAAATCACACTTAGTTAAAAACATGCCGTCAAAGGGTGAATACCCAAACCAACCCCCAAACGACCCCGTAGGAGGCACGAACACCTCGCACGGGACCAATGTAACTTGTAGGAACTGATCGCGTAGTCCCGGGTCTCTCGGTTTGAGAGTAAGAAGATAATTTGCAAAAATCAACACTTAAATTTAAAAACAAGCCGTTAAAGGGTGAAAACCCAAACCACCCCCCAAACGATCCCGTAGGGGGCACGAACACCTCGCACGGGACCAATGTAACTTGTAGGAACTGACCGCGTAGTCCCGGATCTCCCGGTTTGTGAATAGGACGATAATTGGCAAAAATCACACTTAGTTAAAAACATGCCGTCAAAGGGTGAATACCCAAACCAACCCCCAAACGACCCCCTAGGAGGCACGAACACCTTGCACGGGACCAATGTAACTTGTAGGAACTGATCGCGTAGTCCCGGGACTCACGGTTTGAGAGTATGACGATAATTTGCAAAAATCAACACTTAAACTTAAAAACAAGCCGTTAAAGGGTGAAAACCCAAACCACCCTCCAAACGATCCCTTAGGGGGCACGAACACCTCGCACGGGACCAATGTAACTTGTAGGAACTGACCGCGTAGTCCCAGATCTCCCGGTTTGTGAATAGGACGATAATTGGCAAAAATCACACTTAAACTTAAAAACATGCCGTTAAAGGGTGAAAACCCAAACCATCCCCCAAACGACCCCGTAGGAGGCACGAACACCTGGCACGGGACCAATGTAACTTGTAGGAACTGACCGCGTAGTCCCGGGTCTCCCGGTTTGTGAGCATGACGTTAATTTGCAAAAATCAGCACTTAAACTTAAAAACCAGTCGTTAATGGGTGAAAACCCAAACCACCCCCTAAACGACCCCGTAGGGGGCACGAACACCTCGCACGGGACCAATGTAACTTGTAGGAACTGACCGCGTAGTCCCGGATCTCCCGGTTTGTGAATAGGACGATAATTTGCAAAAATCACACTTAGGTAAAAACATGCCGTCAAAGGGTGAGTACCCAAACCAACCCCCAAACGACCCCGTAGGAGGCACGAACACCTCGCACGGGACCAATGTAACTTGTAGGAACTGATCGCGTAGTCCCGGGTCTCTCGGTTTGAGAGTATGACGATAATTTGCAAAAATCAACATTTAAACTTAAAAACAAGCCGTTAAAGAGTGAAAACCCAAACCACCCCCCAAACGACCCCGTAGGGGGCACGAACACCTCGCACGGGACCAATGTAACTTGTAGGAACTGACCGCGTAGTCCCGGATCTCCCGGTTTGTGAATAGGACGATAATTGGCAAAAATCACACTTAAACTTAAAAACATGCCGTTAAAGGGAGAAAACCCAAACCATCCCCCAAACGACCCCGTAGGAGGCACGAACACCTGGCACGGGACCAATGTAACTTGTAGGAACTGACCGCGTAGTCCCGGGTCTCCCGGTTGGTGAGTATGATGTTAATTTGCAAAAATCAGCACTTAAACTTAAAAACCAGCCGTTAATGGGTGAAAACCGAAACCACCCCCCAAACGACCCCGTAGGGGGCACGAACACCTCGCACGGGACCAATGTAACTTGTAGGAACTAACCGCGTAGTCCCGGGTCTCCCGGTTTGTGAGCATGACGTTAATTTGCAAAAATCAGCGCTTAAACTTAAAAACCAGTCGTTAATGGGTGAAAACCCAAACCACCCCCCAAACGACCCCGTAGGGGGCACGAACACCTCGCACGGGACCAATGTAACTTGTAGGAACTGACCGCGTAGTCTCGGATCTCCCGGTTTGTGAATAGGACGATAATTGGCAAAAATCACACTTAGTTAAAAACATGCCGTCAAAGGGTGAATACCCAAACCAACCCCCAAACGACCCCGTAGGAGGCACGAACACCTCGCACGGGACCAATGTAACTTGTAGGAACTGATCGCGTAGTCCCGGGTCTCTCGGTTTGAGAGTATGACGATAATTTGCAAAAATCAACATTTAAACTTAAAAACAAGCCGTTAAAGAGTGAAAACCCAAACCACCCCCCAAACGATCCCGTAGGGGGCACGAACACCTCGCACGGGACCAATGTAACTTGTAGGAACTGACCGCGTAGTCCCGGGTCTCTCGGTTTGAGAGTATGACGATAATTTGCAAAAATAAACACTTAAACTTAAAAACAAGCCGTTAAAGGGTGAAAACCCAAACCACCCCCCAAATGACCCCGTTGGTGGTACGAACACCTCGCACGGAACCAATGTAACTTGTAGGAACTGACCGCGTAGTCCCGGATCTCCCGATTTGTGAATAGGACGATAATTGGCAAAAATCACACTTAGACTTAAAAACATGCCGTTAAAGGGTGAAAACCCAAACCATCCCCCAAACGACCCCGTAGGAGGCACGAACACCTGGCACGGGACCAATGTAACTTGTAGGAACTGACCGCGTAGTCCCGGGTCTCCCGGTTTGTGAGTATGACGTTAATTTGCAAAAATCAGCACTTAAACTTAAAAACCAGCCGTTAATGGGTGAAAACCCAAACCACCCCCCAAACGACCCCGTAGGGGGCACGAACACCTCGCACGGGAGCAATGTAACTTGTAGGAACTGACCGCGTAGTCCCGGATCTCCCGGTTTGTGAATAGGACGATAATTGGCAAAAATCACACTTAAACTTAAAAACATGCCGTTAAAGGATGAAAACCCAAACCATCCCCCAAACGACCCCGTAGGAGGGACGAACACCTGGCACGGGACCAATGTAACTTGTAGGAACTGACCGCGTAGTCCCGGGTCTCCCGGTTTGTGAGTATGATGTTAATTTGCAAAAATCAGCACTTAAACTTAGAAACCAGCCGTTAATGGATGAAAACCCAAACCACCCCCCAAACGACCCCGTAGGGGGCACGAACACCTCGCACGGGACCAATGTAACTTGTAGGAACTAACCGCGTAGTCCCGGATCTCCCGGTTTGTGAGTATGACGTTAATTTGCAAAAATCAGCGCTTAAACTTAAAAACAAGTCGTTAATAGGTGAAAACCCAAACCACCCCCCAAACGACCCCGTAGGTGTTATGAACACCTCGCACGGGACCAATGTAACTTGTAGGAACTGACCGCGTAGTCCCGGATCTCCCGGTTTGTGAATAGGACGATAATTGGCAAAAATCTCACATAGTTAAAAACATGTCGTTAAAGGGTGAATACCCAAACCAACCTCCAAACGACCCCGTAGGAGGCACGAACACCTCGCACGGGTCCAATGTAACTTGAAGGAACTGATTGCGTAGTCCCGGGTCTCCCGGTTTGTGAATATGACGATAATTTGCAAAAATCAGCACTTAAACTTAAAAACAAGCCGTTAATGGGTGAAAACCCAAACCACCCCCCAAACGACCCCGTAGGGGGCACGAACACCTCGCACGGGACCAATGTAACTTGTAAGAACTGACCGCGTAGTCCCGGGTCTCTCGGTTTGAGAGTATGACGATAATTTGCAAAAATCAACACTTAAACTTAAAAACAAGCCGTTAATGGGTGAAAACCCAAACCACCCCCCAAACGACCCCGTAAGGGGCACGAACACCTCGCACGGGACCAATGTAACTTGTAGGAACTGCCGCGTAGTCTCGGATCTCCCGGTTTGTGAATAGGACGATAATTGGCAAAAATCACACTTAGTTAAAAACATGCCGTTAAAGGGTGAATACCCAAACCAACCCCCAAACGACCCTGTAGGAGGCACGAACACCTCGCACGGGTCCAATGTAACTTGTAGGAACTGACCGCGTAGTCCCGGGACTCTCTGTTTGAGAGTATGACGATAATTTGCAAAAATCAACACTTAAACTTAAAAACAAGCCGTTAATGGGTGAAAACCCAAACCACCCCCCAAACGACCCCGTAGGGGGCACGAACACCTCGCACGGGACCAATGTAACTTGTAAGAACTGACCGCGTAGTCCCGGATCTCCCGGTTTGTGAATATGACGATAATTTGCAAAAATCACACTTAGTTAAAAACATGCCGTCAAAGGGTGAATACCCAAACCAACCCCCAAACGACCCCGTAGGAGGCACGAACACCTTCCACGGGACCAATGTAACTTGTAGGAACTGATCGCGTAGTCCCAGGACTCTCGGTTTGAGAGTATGATGATAATTTGCAAAAATCAGCACTTAAACTTAAAAACAAGCCGTTAATGGGTGAAAACCCAAACCACCCCCCAAACGACCCCGTAGGGGGCACGAACACCTCGCACGGGACCAATGTAACTTGTAGGAACTGACCGCGTAGTCCCGGGTCTCTCGGTTTGAGAGTATGACGATAATTTGCAAAAATCAACACTTAAACTTAAAAACAAGCCGTTAATGGGTGAAAACCCAAACCACCCCCCAAACGATCCCGTAGGGGGCACGAACACCTGGCACGGGACCAATGTAACTTGTAGGAACTGACCGCGTAGTCCCGGATCTCCCGGTTTGTGAGTATGACTTAAATTGGCAAAAATCAACACTTAAACTTAAAAACAAGCCGTTAATGGGTGAAAACCCAAACCACCCCCCAAACGACCCCGTAGGGGGCACGAACACCTCGCACGGGACCAATGTAACTTGTAGGAACTGACCGCGTAGTCCCGGATCTCCCGGTTTGTGAATAGGACGATAATTTGCAAAAATCACACTTAGTTAAAAACATGCCGTCAAAGGGTGAAGACCCAAACCAACCCCCAAACGACCCCGTAGGAGGCACGAACACCTCGCACGGGACCAATGTTACTTGTAGGAACTGATCGCGTAGTCCCGGGTCTCTCGGTTTGAGAGTATGACGATAATTTGCAAAAATCAACACTTAAACTTAAAAACAAGTCGTTAAAGGGTGAAAACCCAAACCACCCCTGAAACGATCCCGTAGGGGGCACGAACACCTCGCACGGGACCAATGTAATTTGTAGGAACTGACCGCGTAGTCCCGGGTCTCCCGATTTGTGAGTATGACGTTAATTTCCATTCATATATGTAATTTTTTTGTTTTGAGTATTTTTTTTTTTGTAAATTAGTGGGTTACTAATATCGTATCTTTTTTGTATTCTATTTTTTTTGCAGGATAACAGTTTATCATTGTCTTTTATTCGCTTGGAACACACAAAGAACTCAATGGTTTACAACAAGGGGTTTATTAATGAATCCATTTTTTTGTGTCATGACCGTACGGTCTCTTGTTGTTTTATTATTGACTTTTATGGCCATGAGGGCTTTTGTAAGTTAATTGTTATATTTTGTGGCCGTGCGGGCTTTATGTTAGGTAGGTTTTGTATTAACAGGTTTTGGAATGTCCAGAAAATAGAGGAAACTCTGCCCAATTTTTTTTTGGCATGCGAGCAGTTAAAGACTTGTAATATTTTGATGTTTGTATGTACATTAGTTTATTAATAACGTGCAATATTATTAATTTGTGAATTTTGTGCTTTCAAATATTTTTTTTTTTAAATTAAAAAAAATTGGCACAGTTCAAAACCGTGGCAAAAGTGTATGATATTTTGGCACGGTTTTAAACTGTGCTAATTTTTTTTAAATTATGCTGAATCTGGTACAGTTAAAAACCGTGCCAAAAGTGTGCCAGAAATATCAAATTCTGGCACGGTTTAAAAGTGTGCCAGAAGTGTTCCTATTATGCTGAATCTGGCACAGTTAAAAACTGTGCCAAAAGTGTGCCAGAAATATCAAATTCTGGCACGGTTTAAAAGTGTGCCAGAAGTGTGCCTGTTTGACTGATTCTGGCACACTTTTAAACCGTGCCAAAAGTGTGCCAGAAATATCAAATTCTGGCACGGTTTAAAAGTGTGCCAGAAGTGTTCCTGTTTGACTGATTCTGGCACACTTTTAAACCGTGCCAGAAAAAAATTCCCATTTTGGAACACCTGATTCTGGCACAGTTCAAAACCGTGCCAGATTTGATCTGGCACGGTTTTGAACTGTGCCAGAATCCTGTTTTTGGTGTAGTGTAGGTGGAGTTGATGACAACTCTTAAAAGTGGTTTTCATTGTTAAGTCATTGATATAGGTGGAGTTGATGACAAATCTTAAAAAGTGTTTTTTCATTGTTAAGTCGTCGTTATAGGTGGAGTTGATGAAAAATCTGAACAAGTGGTTTTCAATGTTAAGTTACCATCATAGGTGGACTTAATGAAAAATCTTAGCAAGTGTTTTTCCATTGTTAAGTCACTATTATAGGTGGAGTTTGATGAAAAATCTTAACAAGTGTTTTTTCATTATCAAGTCACCATTTCAGGTGGAGTTTGAGCTTTTTTTTTAACAACTTTTTTTTCATTGTTAAAACTACCTCGAAGGCATAACGAAAATACTTATGCAAAAAAGAGAGAGAAAATAGTAAAATACCTCAGGGATGCCTGGAGCAGTGATGGTAGCTGGAGAAATAGCCGCAAAGGTAGAAACTGCAGCAGATAAATTAGCTTCCCCCTGAGCCTTCGAGGAACCCTCAGCCTGGCGAAGAACCTTCCTTTAGAAAAGGCACTATTAACAGGATAGGGGAGGGGTCAGAAGGAACCGTCTGTCCTCCCAAGCGGGTATTAACCCTCATAAAGGTCGAAGGGACCCGCGGGTGAGAATATGACCCAACGGTAACCTTCGTGACATGAGGGGACCTAGAAGAAGATGGCGGAGTAAGACCTGGGAAAAGCTGTACACACAACAAAGTGTTAGGCACAAGTAAAACAACATAGAAATGCAAAAGAAAAAACATAAGGAGTGACCTTACCTCAGTAATATTTACAAAGGGAGATAGCACAATTTTGAGCCTCACTAAAGGGAACTGAAGTATTGACCCAGCAAGAGATGTGTCCAGATCAGGGGAAGTTACAACCTAAAGGTCAAAGAAAATCCATAGTAAAAAACGAATGGGAGGGAAAGTTAGCTAAGTGATAATCAAGACAATTACCTATGGAGGGCTAGAAGAGACTGGAATAACATCTAGAGGAACCATGGGAAGGGCAGAGGCACAGAAGAAGCTAGAGGAATTTCCTTTAGCTGGGAAGAAGCTCCAATAGATTCTCCAGAAACACCAGCCCTCTTGGCAGCCTCCTCTGCATTCTTAGAGGCAAACCGATAAGAATATGCCAGCCCATATATGGGAGAACGAGGAGGAGATGCATCGACTGAAGTGCTCTTGAAGCGTCCTCCCACGAAGCGAATCACCGAGGGAGAACTCCTTTCTCCCTCAATCTTCTGCACAAAGAAAATAAATTTTGACTAAGTGTTAGAAAATACACTTCACTATGCTTAAAATGGCTAAGTGTGGAAAGAAAATCATACTTCTGGCTCAGGAGAAGAATAGGATGATATGACCATTGGAGAAATAGATGGAAAATTAACTGGAGAAGACTTTTTGGTTGGACCTTGCTCAGCGTCAGGACTGTCATCCAGAGTGATAGCCTCGACAAGAACTGGAAAAGGATAGGCCTTAGTAGCAGAAGAAACAATAGGTAGCTACACCTCGTAAGCGCATTTTTATTGGGCTTTTGTACCCGAATTTTTTTTTCTAGTGCCAGAGGCACCAGAAGCATAGGGGACTCTAGAACTCTTTCTTTGTTTTGATTTCACCTTCGTTGGATCTATAATAATAGCGAGGAAAATAACAGCAGGAGGAACGAGGGGTGGCTTCTTAAAATGCCTGTTCCAGTTTAGCCTAACACTTGAATTTTATTTCACTACTTAGATCTGCAAACATGGCAGGAAGAATGAAGGTGATGGGGAATGCATCTATAGGAGCTTGGGACTGGGGCTGGGACTTTGATTTTGAAGAAGTCCCACTCTTGGAAGTTTTGCCTTTCTTGGCAAAAGGTTTTGATGGCCCCTTATTAGGAACTACATCAGTAGAAGCACCTTTGGTAGTTTATTTAGGCATTGGGGCTTTCTTGACCCTGGGTACAGCAGTGGGAATCATGGGGCGATAAGGGGGCAGCCCTCTAGGGGGACCTTTGGGAGTACGTCTTAGAGAGAACTCAACCCCAAGGATAGAATTCCCCTTTAATCCCAGCTCTAAGGATGGAAATGTCTGAACCACTGGGTAAATAGGGGAACCTTGAACAAACTCTTCAATTTTAGCTAATTGTGACGGCCAGTACTTCAACGCAAAATCCGAAGTAACATCGCCATTTTGGGTAAGGGAGGGGATGGTAACTCGGCTGATGATTGCAGAATAGATAGTCAAGGCTACTGAGATGGTGTAAAATTACAGGCCTCGTAAAAAGTATCTCTAGAATGAGACTCCTGATATACTAGCTGAGGAACCCCCTGGTCGTAGCCAAACTGGTAACTGCAGCAGTTTGGGTTATAATGTTCTGAGGTATACCCCCATTCATTATAAGAGGGTACGTAACTTGGAGTCAAAACTAAAATGATAGAAAACGAAGGATCTTCCATGATAATATCCTCAGAAGTAGGTTGCACCACCTTTGTTGCATAACCAAAGAAATTCCAAGTGTGGGAAAATAAATGCTCACCATTAGGCCTCATAATGAAGCAACTCAAAAATGCCCAATATGTCCTTATGACTTTATTTTTGTGGAAATGGAAAATGAAATGGGGCTTGATGGCTTATCCAATTGGAAGGGGGATTGAGTTGGCTAATATTTCTAGAAAATGGTAATACAGGATGCCCATTAAAACTACGGTATTGGAAAAATTAGCCAAGTTATATCGATCTAAAGATTGCTCCATGTCTAGGAGAGTCCTATTTATCTAAGAGTAAAGTGATCCTAAGGCCATGGCTGCAAGGGAACTTGTATTTCCTAGCCAAATGGATGGAGAGATTAATGAGATCCTTACGAGGTTGGTCATTAGGCTTATCGAGAAAGATAAAATGGGATAAAATCATAAGTATATATGCTGAGAGTTAAAGGGGTGTACCTTTCCGTGGTCCAAACTCTGAAGAAGCCGAAGCACGATAGAAGTATCTAATGAGAGGGGTAAAGGTAGATTTATTGGAAGTATCGATAAACCTCCTGCAAATCTGATCCAAGTCTTCTTAGGCCTTCATTTCTTTGGCATCCAAGGCCACATTATGGTAGGGAGAAGTACCAACTGGCTCAAGCCCAAGTATCTCATAAATATCCTCAAGGGTGACAGTTAATTCTCCCCATGAGGTAATGAATGTGTGGGTTGTGATATTCTAGTGATAAACCAGAACTTATAGGGCAGTATTATGTTTGGATAGAGTAAACTCCTCAAACCAGGTGGAACTTGGTGAGGGCAGGACTGCATGAACGAGTTCCAATTAGTAAAGAGAGAGGGGTAACCATAAGGCCCTTTAAAATCATTATGAGAATGGGGGATGTCACCTCAGTTGATACGAAACCTCATGGTTCCCTCCAAGAAAAAATAAACGGTAGAGTTCTTATCTTCATCACCCAAGAATAAAGGGTCACACTTAGCAGTCAAAGTGCAAGTCTTTCAGGCACCCCAGAAATCATCACCCTTGCTAAAGATAGGAGAGAGACGATAGAAATGCAGTTGTTCCTAGCGAGCAGCCACCAAGGAGGTGGCATCTATAGGGGAAGCAGTGGTGGTGGCAAGCGGAGCACTGGCAGCAGGAGCAACCGAAGAGCTTGAAGAAACCATGTCAGACGATTGGGTTTGTAGAGAAGAAAGAAAGGGTTAAAAATGGTGAAGTAACAAATATTGGGAGAGGCAAAAATGGCAAAGGAAGAAGAAGAAGAAGAAGAAGAAGAAAACCTTCAGCAACAATGGCGGATGAAAAAAAAATTCTTCTAAAAAGCTCTATAAGTATTGAGGCAAGCAAAAAGACGAAGATGAAAAAGTGACTAAGTGTTGGGAATTAGTCATTTGAAATCAAGTGGACGTTTGAGTTTCCCACAGAGGCTTGAGCCAAGCCACCAAAATGATTGCAAGTGGACACGTGGCACTTTGGATCACGCTTTGACAGTTGAAAAGACAGGCTCACGTCATTAATAAGGCGACGTTTTGGAAAAAGTGGGTTGCTGTCAAGAGAAGTTAAGTTTTGGAGACAAATTTTTTAACCATACAAAGTTCCCACGCTGATAAAATGGGTTAAAGAGTCATCAAGGATAATATCAACTCTACACGAAAGGCTCCTCGCACCACAGTTAAAAAGTTCACGATGTTCCCTCACCATAATCCCGATTAGAGTTACTTCTGGATCAGGTACATCAGGGAGACTTTTACATTTTGAACAAATATTTCCACTAGGGGTAGGCCCTAATGATAAGGTCCCTCTATTAAAAGTTCCCCTAAAGGAGAATGGAATGAAAATATTGGGGAGAATTTAAGATTAAACAGTTACTTCGGGAAAATTCAATAGGTCCAAATGCTAGAAATTTTTAGTGGGGAGAATTCATTCTAACTCAGGGGCAAGCCCAATTAAAATGTCCACTTATTAAAAGTTTTTTACATGGAAGAATGGAATAGCGCAGTTAGGGGAGAATTTAACTTTTAAATAGTCAGAACAGTTACACAACAGTTTCCATAAATATTTTACTAGAATTTCAACCGCCAGTAAAGAAGACAGAATGGCTGAGATGTAACGACAGAAGTTGCAATGAAGATAGAGATGCTAGATTTTTTTGCTTATAAGTAGAAGGATTATCAGATTGAGAAATTTTCGTGCAGACATTTCTTGTTATCATAATAAATTTCTACACGAAGGAACATATATAGGGGGCATGAAGATAATCTTTGAATTAGAGATAAGCCTCCCCAACTAATAGAAAGGGCTTAAGGGAAGGACGCAGCATGAAGACAACGCTACTCCTCAGCATAGCAGCTCAGTGTGGTAGCTCAACAGTGTGGAACCCCAGTGAGGAGATTGGCCAAGAGGGCTCAACCTTTAGCTCCTGTATTTTATTTAGTTAAATTTTACTCAGTAACATGAATTGTAATGTTGTAACGATTGTAGTAATCAGTGTGAGGTCAAATGGTACTCGCAAGAGACCAGGTCTTTCAGGGCCTAGGAGAGCTTACATGCTCTATCGAATGACCTTTCCTTGGGAACTTCAGAGGTACATGGTTTGGACGATAAAAAGTGCGGCGATGTTAGGGCTTTCCCTGACCATCTTAGATACACCTAGTAAAACACCGAGTAACCTTTCATCATGGAAGCTTATGTGAAGTAGCCTTGAGTTCCATCATGTATTGAGCCTTGATCCAACTAGTCCCCTACTAAATATCACAATTACTTTAGGTGATGTCACCATCCAATTAAACACTATGGTATTGGGGCTGTCAGACGGTTTGGTGAGCCACCTCTGTGGTGACAGTCCTCTGACGCACAGTGGTTAGGCAAAAGGCATGTATTAGCATTAATGTTTATGATCTAAGACAAACTAGCCCATAATGCATTTAATGTCTATGACATAAAGTATGAGGATATTTGTTTCACAGATGTGAAGGACCAAGGCATCTCGGGAGTGGTGTGGGGTCTTTTTATTGGCCTCAACCACTTCTAAGATAAAGAGTTCTTTCTACAGATTATTGCTAGAGAGAGAATATAGATCAAATATAAATTATTATAAACCAGAGTTCGTGCTCACCTACCATTGTCATTTATTGTGAAGTTTTTAATATATAACTAGATATCTTTCAGAGGTTCTTAGTGTGTTGGATGCCTTCCAAGGTGTATCTAGGGTGCTTACTTCTCTCTCCCTTTGAATGAGTTAATTCTGAGTTCCTTTATTATTATTTGAGTTATATATGAGTATGTTGTGAATTCAATCTCAGTGTTGGTCATATATAATATTGTGGCTTTACTTGTATTTATTGAAGAGTTACTGAGTTATAATTAATCATTATACCTATAGGGGTTACACGTCAATTAGTACTACTATACTTCCAGGCTACAAGGGGACTACCCTCTTACACATATATATACATTTGTGGACTGAAAAGGTTTGCTAATATGAAACTCTCCTCTTTAGCTAAAATTATGCATTCCTTCCATTTTAACATTACTGATATCCTCTAATTTAGTGATGATATTGTTATTTTCTAAAAATTAAAATTGTTCAAACTCAAGGACATCAGTTGCCAGACAATAAATGAATTTATTAGTCAATGTTGTGTATTGATCTAAGATTATATATAAACACACTTACACTTAATCCATATCTAATACATAATATTTTTTAAATGCATTGTATGTTAATTGACTAACACAACAATGCAATATATTAAAACACACTTAATAGATCATGCTAAGAGTAAGTTTTTTCAGCACAACTTATACATAAAACTACAACTACGTCGACGCGAATTACACTTGAAATTGTTATTTCAAATCAAACTTATCAACTGTTTCTAGTTTGACATGGTTAGGTCAGTTGTAATCCATTCTGAGGATCTTTGACAGAGAGAAGGAGGGGGGGAGAGGTAAAGAGAGTTTTGAGGGAGGGGGGGAGGGGATATAGGGTATATAGATTGTTATTCATCATGTTCCATACTTTATCTTTGTCCAATAAAGGAATGTGTTGATTTTTCTTCCATTTATTTTGCTAGAGAACATGAACAAAAATTACAAAGAACCAGACTTAGGTTTGAAAATATGTCATTGAACGGCGAAAATGCAAAATAGCGCGAAATGCCCCCATGAGGAGCACAAACACCTCCTACGGGACCAACGTAATATGTAAAAATTGAACGCGTAGTCACGGGATGCCTGGTTTGAGAACATGACCCAAAATTACAAATAGCCATACTTAAGCTTGAAAGCATACCGTTGAACAATGAAAATTCAAAACGTCCCCCACGAAGGGAACAAACACCTCCCGCGGGGCCAGCGTAATATGTGGTAACTGACCACATAGTCAGAGGATGCCCGGTTGGGGAATATGACCAATAACTACATATAGGCAGACTTAGGCTTTAAAATATGTCGTTGAATGATGAAAATGCAAAACAGCCCCCAAACGCCACTGTGAGGGGCACAAACACCTCCTACAGGACCAACGTAACATGTGGAAACTAACTGCGTAGTCACGGTATGACCGGTTTAAAGAAAATGACCAAAAATTGAAAATAGCCAGACTTAGGCTTTAAAGAATGTCGTCGAACGGTGAAAATGAAAAATAGCCCCCAAAAGCTCCTCCGAGGGGAAGCAACACCTCCCACAGGACCAACATATCACATGGTAACTGATCGCATAGTCACGGAACGCCTGGTTTGAGAACATGGCCTAAAATATCAAATAGCCCGATTTAGGCTTGAAAACATAACACTGAACAGCGAAAATGCAAAACAACCCCCAAATGCCCCCGCGAGGGGAACAAACACCTCCCATGGGACAATGTAACATATGGAAATTGACCGCGTAATCGCGGGATACCCAGTTGGGGAACATGGACAAAAAATGCAAATATCCATACTTAGGCTTGAAAACATGTCGTTGAACGATAAAAACTCAAAACAGCCCCCAAATGCCCCTTGTGAGGGGAACAAACTCCTCTAATGGGACCAACGTAACACGTGGCAAAATGACCTCATAGTTACGAGACGCCCAGTTGGGGAACATGGTGAAATATTACAAATATCCAGACTTAGGATTGAAAACATGGGTTGAAGGGGGAAATGCAAAATAGTCCCCAAACGCCCCTACGAAGGGCACAAACACCTCCCTCGGGACAAACTTAACACGTGGTAACTGACTGCATAGTCAAGGGATGCTCAGTTTCAGAACATGATCAAAAATAACAAATAGCCAAAATTAGGATTAAAACGTGTCATTGAATGGTGAAAATGCAAAATATCCCCAAACACCCCCCGCAAGGGGCACAAACACTTCCCACGAGACAAACATAACATGTGTAAACTAACCACATAGTTACGGGACAGACGGTTTGAGAACATGATAAAAAATTATAAATAGGCAGACTTTGGCTTGAAAACATGTCGTTGAACGTTGAAAATGCAAAACTGCCCCTAAATGCCCCAGTGAGGGGCATATTCACCTCCAATGCGACCAACAGAACACGTGGCAACTGGACGCCTCATCACGGGATGCCTGGTTGGGGAACGTGACTAAAAATTACAACTAGCCGGACTTAGGATTTAAAACATGTCGTTGAAAGGTCAAAATTCAAAATAGCCCCCCAAATACCCATGCGAGGAGCACAAACACCTCCCGTTGGACCAAAGTAACACGTGGCAACAGATCGCGTCAGGGGGTGTCAAATTTGAGAACATGACCAAAAATTATAAATAGGCAAACTTAGGCTCAAAAATGTGTCGTTGAACAGCGAAAATACAAAACAACCCCCAAACGCCCCCGTGAGGCGCACAAACACCTCCCACGAGACCAACATAACACGTGGAAACTAACTGCATAGTCACGGGACACTTAGTTTGAGAGAAAGACAAAAAATCATAAATATCAAGATTAGGCTTGAAAAAATTCCATTGAATTCCTAAAATGCAAAACATCCCCCAAACACCCTCGCGAGGGGCACAAACACCTCCCATGGGATCAACGTAATATGTAGCAATTGACCGCATAGTCAGAGGATGCCCGATTGGGAAACATGAAAAAAAATTATAAATTTCCAGACTTAGGCTTAAAAACATGATGTTGAACGGAAAAAATACAAAACAACCCCCAAACACCACCGCGAGGGGCATAAACATCTCATAAGGAACCAATGTAATAAGTGGCAACTGATGGTGTGGTCACGGGATAGCCAGTTGGGAACATGATCAAAAATTGCAAATAGCCAGACTTAGGCTTGAAAATATATCTTTGAATGATAAAAATGCAAAACAGCCCCCAAACATCCCCATGAGGGGGACAAACACCTCCCATAAGACCAATATAACACGTGGCAACTAATCGCGTAGTCACGAGATGCCTGGTTAGGGAACATGACCAAAAATTGTAAATAGCCAGACTTAGGCTTGAAAACATGTCGTTGAACGAAAAAAATGCTAAATATCCCCCAAGCACGCTCGCGAAGGGCACAAACACCTCCACAGGACCAATGTAACACATGGAAATTGCAGCATAGTCATGGGACGCCCGGTTGGACAACATGGCCAAAACTTGCAAATAGCCAAACTTAGGCTTGAAAACATGTCATTGAAAGGTAAAAATTCAAAACAACCCCTAAACGCCCCTCATGAGGGGCATAAACACCTCCCACGAGACCAACGTAACATGTGGCAACAAATCGAATAGTTATGAGATGCCCAGTTGGCAAAAGTGACAAAAAAATTGTAAATAGCTAGACTTAGTCTTGAAAAGATGTCATTGAACGGAAAAAATGCAAAATAGCCCCCAAAAAATTCCTTGAGGCGCACAAACACCTCCCACGGGACCAACATAATACATCTTAACTGACCTCGTAGTCACAGGACGCCCGGTGGGGGAACATGACCAAAAATTGCAAATAGCCAGGCTTAGGCTTAAAAACATGCCGTTAAATGACAAAAATGCAAAACAGTCCCCAAACGCTTCCTTGAGGGATACAAACACCTCCCACGAGAAAATGTAATGTGTGGCAACTGGTCTCGAAGTCACGAAATGCTCGATTTACGAACAAGAAAAAAATTACAAATAGCCACACTCAGGCCTGAAAATATGTCGTTGAATAGGGAAAATGCAAAACAACCTCCAAATGCCCCGTGAGGGGAAAAAACACCTTGTATGGATCAACGTAACACGTCGAATCTGACCACATAGTCACGGGACGCTCGATTGGGAAGATGACCAAAAATTGTAAATATCTAGACCTAGGCTTGAAAACTTATCGTTGAATGGCAAAAATACAAAACAGCCACCAAACGCACCCGCAAGGGGAACAAGCACCTCCCATGGAACCAACGTAAATATGGAAACTAATCGCATAGTTACAGGATTCCCAGTTGGGTAACATGAACAAAAATTGCAAATAGTCAAATTTAGGCTTGAAAACATGTTGAATGGTGAAAATGCAAAACAACCCTCAAAAACCCCTGTGAGGGACACAAACATCTCCTACGAGACCAACGTAACACGTGGAAACTAATCACTTAGTCACGGTACTCCCAGATGGAGAACGTGACCAAAAATTGTAAATTGCCAAAGTTAGGCTTTAAAACATACCTTTTAACGGTAAAAATGTAAAATAGCCCCAAATGCGCTCGCAAAGGACACAAACACCTCCCACGGGACCAACATAACACGTAGCAACTGACCACATAGTCACGGCATGCCCGGTTTGAGAACTTGCATAAAAGTTTCAAATATCTAGACTTAGGCTTAAAAACATGTCGTAGAATGGCAAAAATGCAAAATAGCCTCCAAATGCCCCCCCGTGAGGAGCAGAAACACCTCCCACAGGAGCAACTTAGCACATGGCAACATACCGTGTAGTCACGAAATGCTCGGTCTGATAACAGGACCAAAAATAACTTGAAAACATAGCGTTAAATAATGAAAATGGAAGATAACCCAAAAACGTCCCTACAAGGAACACAAACACCGCTCACGGGACCAACGTAAGACGTGGTAAATGATCACGTCCTCACAGGACGCTTGGTTAGGGAACATGACCAAAAAGTACAAAACACCAGACTTAGGTTTGAAACTATGCCGTTGAACAAAGAAAATGAAAAACAATTGCCAAATTCCCCCCATGAGGGGCACAAACACCTCCCATGAGACCATCGTAAAACATAGCAACAAATCCTATAGTCACAAAATGCTCGGTTTGAGAACATGATTAAAAATTATAAATAGCTAGACTTAGGCTTGAAAACATGCCATTGAATGGGGAAAATATAAAATAGCCCCCAAACACCCCCGTTAGGGGCACAAATACCTCCCATAGGACCAATGTAACAAATAGCAACTAACCACATAGTCACGGAACGCCCGCTTTGAAAACATGACCAAAATTGCAAATAGCCTGACTTTGGATCAAAAACATTTTGTTGAATGGAGAAATGTAAAACAGCAACCAAACTCCCCCTCTAGGGGCACAAACACATCCCATGGGACCAACGTAACACGTGGCAACTGATCGCGTACTCACGGGATGCCCGATAAGGGAACATGACTTAAAATCATAAATAGATAGACTTAGGATTGAAACTATGTTATTGAATGGTGAAAACACAAAACAACCCCCAAAGCCCCTGCGAGTGGTACAAACACCTCCCATGGGACCAATGTAATGCGTGGAAATCGATCGCGTAGTCACGGGATGCTCGGTTTTAGAACATGACAATAATTACATAAACCTGGACTTAGGCTTGAAAATATGTAGTTGAATGGAAAAAATGCAAAATAACTCCCAAACGCCTTCGCAGGGAGCACAAACACCTCCCACGGGACCAACGTAACATGCGGCAACTAATCGCGTAGTCATAGGATGCCCAGTTGGGGAAAAAGATCAAAAATTACAAACAGGTAGACTTAGGCTTGAAAATATTATGTTGAATGACTAAAATATAAAACAACCCTAAAATGTCCCACAACGGATTAAAAATGCCTCCCACGGGACCAACGTAACACGTGGTAACTGATCGCATAGTCACAAAATGCCCAATTTGAGAACATGACAAAAAATTATAAATATCCAGACTTAGGCATGAAAACATGTCGTTAAATGAAAAATTACAAAATAGACCCCAAACGCTCCCGCGAGAGGTACAAACATCTCCCACCGCGTAACACATGACAACTGACCGCGCAGTCACGGGATGCCTGGTTGGTAACATGACCAAAAATAATAAATGGGCAAACCTAGGCTTGAAAACTTGTCGTTAAATGATAAAAATGCAAAAAATCCACCAAACACACCGGTGAGGGGAACAGACACCTCTCACGGGACCAACGTAAATGTGGAAACTAACTGCATAGTCACAGGATGCTCAATTGTGGAACATGACCAAAAATTGCAAATGGCCAGACTTAGTCTTGAAAATATGTTGTTGAACAGCAAAAATGCAAAACAACCCTCAGGCGCCCCTATAAGAGACACAAACACCTCCCATAATACCAACGTAACATGTGGCAACTGGTCTCATTGTCACGGGAAACCTGGATTGAGAACATGACCAAAAATTGCAAATAGATAGACTTAAGCTTGAAAATATATGGTTGAACGACAAAAATGTAAAACAGCCCCCAAATGCCCCCATGAGGGGCACAAACACCTCCCACAGGACCAACATAACACGAAGCAACTAACCGCATAGTCACGGTATTCCTGGTTTGAGAACATGATTAAAAATTACAAATAGCAAGATTTAGGCTTGAAAACATACAGTTGAATGGAGAAAATGCAAAATAGCTCCCAAATGCCCTCTTGGGGGCACAAACACCTTCCACAAGACCAACTTAACATGTGGCAACTAACTGCGTAGTCATGGAATGCCCGGTCTGAGAACATTACCAAAATTATAAATAGTTAAACTTAGGCTTGAAAACATACCGTTGAACGAAGAAAATGCAAGATAGTGCCCAAATGTCCCCGTAAGGAACAAATACCTCCTAGGGGACCAACGTAACACATGGCAACTGATCGCATAGTCACAGGATGCCTAGTTAAGGAACATGACCAAAGATTGAAAATAGTCAGACTTAGGTTTAGAAATATGCCGTTGAATGACAAAAATGTAAATCAGCCCCCAAATGCCCCTGTGAAGGTCACAAACGCCTCCCATAAAACCATCGTAACATGAAGCAACTGACTGCGTAGTCATGGGATTCTCGGTTTGAGAACATGCTTAAAAATTGCAAATAGTTAGACTTAAGTTTGAAAACAAGTCAATGAATAGTGAAAATGAAAAATATCCCCTAAACACCCCCGTGAGTGGCACAAACACCTCCCACGAGACCAACGTAACACGTAGAAACTCACCACGTAACCATGGAATGCCCGGTTTGATAGCGTGACCAAAAATTGCAAATAGCCTGACTTAGGCTTGAAAACAAGTCGTTGAACGGTGAAAATGAAAAATAGCCCGTAAACACCCCCGTGAGTGGCACAAACACCTCCCACGGAACCAACGAAACACGTAGAAACTCAATGCATAGTCATGGAATGCTCGGTTTGTGAACGTGACCAAAAATTGCAAATATCCTGACTTATGCTTGAAAACATGGCGTTGAATGACGAAAATGCAAAATAACCCCCAAACTCCCTCGTTAGGGGCACAAACACCTCCCACGGGATCAACATAACACGTGGCAAATGATCATGTAGTCACGGGATGGACGATTTGGGAACATGACCAAAAATTACAAGTAGCCAGACTTAGGCTTAAAAATATGTTGTTGAATGGTAAAAACACAAAACAACCCTCAAAGCCACTGTGAGGGGCACAAACACGTCCCATGGGACCAACATAATGAGTGGAAACTGACCGTGTAGTCACGGGACACCCGGTTTGAGAACATGACAAGAATTACAAATAGGCTTGAAAATATGCTGTTGAAAATCAAAAAAGCAGAAAAGTACCCAAACGCCTCCGCTAGCGGCACAAACACCTCCCACAGAACCAACATATCATGTGGCAACTGATCATGTAGTCACGAGTTGCCCAGTTGGGTAACATGACCAAAAGTTACAACTAGCCATACTTAGGCTTCAAAACATCCTGTTGAACGATGAAAATGCAAAATAGCCCCAAAAAGTCTCCGCAAGGGGCAAAATGGCCACCCACAGGACAAACATAACATGTGGCAATTGATCGCATAGTCATGCGATGACTATTTTGAGAACATGACCAAAAATTATAAGCAGCCAGACTTAGACTTGAAAACATGTTAATGAACAGTGAAAATGCAAAATAGCCCCCAAACACCCCCATAAGGGGCACAAACACCTCCCATGAACCAACGTAACACGTGGTAATTGATCGTGTTATCACGGGAAGCCCATTTGGGGATCATGACCAAAAATTGCAAATAGTCCGACTTAGGCTTGAAAACATGTCGTTGAATGAAAAAAGTACAAAATAGCCTCCAAATGCACAAACACCTTCCACAGGACTAGTGTAAACGTTGCAACTCACCACGTAGTCATGAGATGCCTGGTTGGGGAACATGACCAAAAACTTCAAATATCTAGACTTAGGCTTGAAAACATATCGTTTAAAGAAGAAAATACTAAACATCTCTCAAACTCCCATGGAAGGGACACAAACACCTCCCGCGGGGTCAACGTAAAATGTGGCAACTGACCGCATAGTAATGGGATGCCCGGTCAGGGAACATTACCAAAAATTGCAAATAGCCAGAGTTAGGCTTGAAAACATGTTGTTGAATGCTGAAAACGTACGCCCACCCCACCCACCCACCCCACCCCACCCCCTCGAGGTAAATAAACACCTCCCAAAAGACCAACGTAACACGTGCAACTGACTGCGTAGTCGTGGGATGCCTGGTTTAAGAACGTGCCCTAAAATCGCAAATAGACAGACTTAGGCTTGAAAACATGTCGTTAAATGGAGAAAATGAAAAATAGCCCACAAATGCACTCGTGAGGGGTATAAACACCTCTCATGGGACCCACGTAACACGTGACAACTGATCACATAACCACAGGATGCCCAGTTGGGGAAACAGATCAAAACTCGCAAATAGTCAAACTTAGGCTTGAAAACATGTTGTTGAACGGAAAAAACACAAAATAACCCGCAAATCCCCCGCGAGCGGCACAAACACCTCCCACAGTACCAATGTAATGCGTGGCCACTGACCGCGTAGTCCGGGATGCCTGGTTTGAGAACATGACCAAAAAATACAAATAGACAGACTTAGGCTTAAAAACATGTCGTTGTACGGCGATAATGAAAACAGCCCAAAAAAACCCCATGAGGGGTACAAACAACTCCCAAGATACCAATATAACATGTGGAAACTAACCGCATTGTTACAGGATGCCCGTTTTGAGAATATGTCCAAAAAATTTTAAAATCAAGACTTAGGTTTGAAAACATGTCGTTGAATGGCAAAAATGCAAAATAGACTCCAAACACCCCCCGCGAGGAACACAAACACCTCCCACAAGACCAACGTAACACGTGCCAACTCACCACATAGTCCCAAGATGCTTGGTTTGAAAACATGATCAAAAATTGCAAATATCTAGACATAGGCTTGAAAACATGTCATTGAAGGTTATAACTTACCACTTGTGACATTTTTGAAGTTTTGTTTGTAGGCCTTGATGGAGAAGTAACATTTGAAACATATTCAAGAAAGAATTTATTGTATTTTAATTTAAGTTGTACAAATGCATTGTGTTTTTATTTTGTGTTGTACATATTCATGCAAGCATGCGTTGTATTTTATTATGTATTCACTCAAGCATGCATTAGTTAACTATACAAATTGCATAAATATTTATGTCTTGAATCACAAACAAGTTTGAAACATTAACAGGTTTTTTTGGAATGCAGAAAAATAAATTTTATTTTTCAAAAAAAAATTATTGGGTCATGGTTCTAGAACGTGACCACAAAATTTTTTTTAAATAAAAAATAGGCAGTGGTCACGGGTACCTACCATGACCAGACTCGTGACCAAGATTTTTTTAAAAAAAATAAAAAATAGGGTCATGTTTCTCAATCGTAACCATACCCTTGACAGTGTCCACTGGTTAGGAGCGTGACCAAAAATCTCCATTGTGGGTCACGGGCCTGGACCGTGACCCTGCGTGGCTCCTAGTCGCGGGCGGGGTTCTTGACTCGCATTCTCCCTTATGGGTCATGGGTGGCGATTGTGACCCATTATTTTATCATGCTTAATATTGTTACGGGTGGTGACCGTAACCCACAACTGTGGTCATGGGTCAAAACCGTGACCATTGACGATATATGGTGTATTGATATCAAATTCATAAAATTCATGGTGAATTTGGATAGCTTTCTCTGGCCAGCTTCCTCAATCTTCAATTAAGATCAACTTTGCCTTGATCTTCCATTATCTTTAATGAGGAGATTCATTTATAATCCCATCCAACACTAGTGTAATTGGCTCTGATATCAATTTGAAAAGCATGTTAGTGCTCTAGGGTTATACAGAAAATACCAATTTTTTTAATTTTTCACAATGAATTGATTCGATTAAAACTATGCACCAAAGTGTTGTGGAAACAAGTTTACCAATTTTATCTTGATTTAAGCATGCATCTAGTTGATATAAGAAGGAATAAAATAAAGGCAAACCACAATATGGTGATGTACAAGGAAAACCCACAATGGGAAAAACTCAAACATCACAGCCACACAACTCCACTATGATATAAGTCTATGTATAAGAACACCTTAAACTTACACAATGACTTGAAGCCTTCAAGCGTTAAAGAAATTTCTTGTGCCTTTTCATCTTCTTCTTAGTCACTATTATATGCCTTCCAACAACCAAGAAAATGTAGGCATGTTCCCATATCTTGGTATCTCATCGATGTTACTTGCTTATAGACTGGTCCAGCCATTGCACAATATAAATACGGTCTTCACCGCTTTAAAACACTCTAAGTATGAAGAGAAAACAACATTGGCATAGCTCAAAAGATATCTCAAACAGACATATGTATGCGAAACTTGGATCTCAAAATAGTGGGAGTAAACTAGGATTTGGGAGGCATAAGATTTGTTCTAGAAAAACATTTTAACAAAACTCTCACTTAAAAACTCTTTACCACCATCCTATTTACAAAAATCACAAGAAATGGGAAGGCACAATAATTGAAAAAACTCGTTTGAACGAAATACATAGGGTCAATCGAACGAAATGGGTATTCTCATTTAAATGAAATAAATCTAGTTCGAACGACTAATACAAACTCATTTGAATAAGCTTCGAATGACGTATCACTATTAAATGAAAAGATCTCGTTTGATCCTCGTTTGATGTTCATTTGAATGAAAACCAATTTCTCATTTTAACGACCTCAAGAAAACTCATTTGAACGACTAGTGCAAACTTGTTCAAGCCAACTTAAGAAACTCACTTGAACAGACAAAAGATTTCCTTCGAACAACTTTAAACAAAAAATCTTTTTTTTTTAAAAATTATTTTTACTAAAGATGCCTTTGTTTGAAAAACAAACACCCAAACAATGTATCCAGGGATCAAACATAAATATACATTCATACCTCATTGATGTTGAAGATTAAACTCGAAAAAAAATTGATGTCGCTTTAACTTGGTCACTATGATCTTTAATCAAACATCATAGGCTTGAAGAACAAACAACGTGAATCCTAACCTATGCTCAAAAAAAATGGTCCAAGCAGAATAAAGACGATATACATACAAATTGACTCAATCAACAAAATTTCCTTACATGAATCAAGTGTTATCAATTGAGGCAAATTATATTTTATGCTTTGTAAATGTTTTTCCTATTATTTTCATATTTTTTTTAAACTTTTATCTATTACTTTGAGTTTTTTGAAAGTGTTTTTTAATATGTTGCATATTTGATATAAGTTTTTTTGTAAAAGTTGAAATGTTTTTTCTATAATTTTCGGATTTCTTTGAAAAAATAACGTTTTTTTTATATTTCTTAAAAGTTTTTTCTTGTAATTTATATTTATTTTTATGATTTCCATATTTTTAAAATATTTTCTTTAATTTTCAAAAAATTAAATTTTTTCTATGATTTTTAGATTTTTAAATATTTTTTTAATGTTTTATTCTATAATTTATATTTTTCATATTGGATTGGAAAAAAAATACCCTCGTGTGCTTGGCACATGAACCCTTTTTCTTCCAAAAAATTAACGGTGTTAACGTTAAGGGGTTACTTTAAGTCTTTTTAGAAGTTCAGAGAGTTAAATCCCAAAATTTAAAGTTCGGGTGATGAAATGAAAATGCGAGTAAACTTCAAGGGATAAGTGTAATTAATCCTTAAAGATATTTACAAACCAATATATCTTTAATTTAAGTTGTATGAATGCCAAAAAAACGAATGTCGATCACATGTTCTAAATGCCACAGAAATAATAGAGGATGTTTTTGTCCATGGTTATGCGAGTTATAGTTATATACCATCAAATTAGTAGTTACGAAATGATAAGTTATTTATAAAAGATGACTAGTAAGGAAATGACAACTCATGTTAAGTAAATGTATTTCTCTTCCAATAGTACAACCTCTTGTACTATTAACAAAAATCATCCTCTCACATTAAATAATATGTTAATGTATCTGAATACACTTTTTCCACACTAAATAATGATGATGCAATTCTTGTCCACATCATCTACGATGTTTTAACAAAATGGACATGAATTGTTTTAAAACTTCATATAAATAAGCGATTAGTTAAAGGTGGGGGCGTAACATTACAAACCATAAACGATACACGACCAATAGGGAGACTTCATCTGGTAATTATTATTCTTTTATTTTACCATGACTTATTAAAAATAAATAATCATTGACTAAAATGTTTATTTTTATGGTTGTGCAATTATAAAGTAATTTTAACTCAACTCGAGTAGGTCCGTACTTATTACTTAAATATCCTATAAGTACCATATGTCTTGGAGTAAATTAAAAGCCTACACCGAAGGACAACAAGCACAAAATATTCGGGTTGGAGTGGTGATAATATTAATCAAAATTCTTTTGTTCAGCCCAAATCAATAACAATGCATCTTACTAATTACAAATGCTAATATTCAATAGGACAATGATATACATACCAAGTTTTTACACCAAAAGTGGTTTACCAAGTGCATTAAATTGTTGTATACTACTGTAGGTACAAGAGTTTAATGCACTTCGTATATCACTTTTGGTTTAAACACTTGGTACACATATCATTTTCCTATTCAATATGTTACTAAGGAAGGCAGCAAGGCCATTAATCTAGGAGAACTCACAAAGTTTTGTTTTGAATTTGTATTTCCAAATTTTATGTTGCAATGTTTGTGTGGAGGACCTTTTTTATATAAAGTAACATTATAACCATAGTCATTTCTCAACATAAATAATTATTAAAATTCTATTTTAAATAAATCAAATATTTACAAATTAAGATATAGTGGGAAAATAATCATGTCAAATTTGTCATTTAGCTTGGTATAGACTATCAAATAGTGAAAATATGGGTTTTCTAACTAGTTAAAAAAAATTCAAACATAAAAAGTTGGGGAAGAAAGTATTCTCTAGTTGGAAACTAAATGCAATCGAACACAACCAAATTACATTTCCAAAAATTTCCTAAAAAGTTTTTCTCAAAAAACATTTTAACCCTTTGACATTTTTCAACTGCTCTATCAAACAGGCCCTAAAACATCAACTACCACTAGCCTTTAACACTTTGAAATACTACAAACTTCATTTTACTTGTAACATTTTTATAATTTTTTATTGTTAGAAATTATTTGTTGAAATAACTACATAAGATTCATATAAATATAATTGTAATATTTTCCATCAATGGTTTGAACTTTGCAGGTGTGGGATAACCCACAATTGATGGGGTGAATGGAGATCCTTTTACAAATCCTCTGTGCAAAATATCCTTTGATTTAGCGATCTCCCCTAGGCAATCTTCCAGACGCTGGATTGATCCATTTTGGGGTTGGCCCTCCTGTTCGACCACGGATGTAATGAATTTTCCTGGTCGACCATGACTTTCTGCTAAACTCTCTTTCAGATAAGTCTGTTCGGCCTACACCGACCGACATGGCCCAACCCTAGGTCTGGACGAACTCTATCCTCCTGGCAGTAGACCCTAAGTCTTCTCCATATTATTTAGATCTAGTGGGATCTATGCTATATTGCCTTTTCACCATCTGTGGCCCTAGGTGATAAAATGAAGACTCTCTGCGCAACTTTCCAGTACACTAGTCCTTTCTTCAAAGAAGGTTTTCTCGTCGTCAAAACCAGTCATTATGAGAGATGAGATAACTATCGAGCAGTATGACTTATCATTTTAAGATCTAAAATATTTGGACCTTCTTTCTTCTTCCTGTGATCCCCCACTTAGCCTCCTTGGATTCTCTAATGCCTGAGACCAATATGCATATTGTCCTCATCAACGAGAAATTGGAGGTTGCATTTCCACTCTTTTACCTGGACGTTCACCTCCTTTCGATTTGGCAGATTCTCCTCCATGTCTGCCCTATCCAACCTCGAGTGTCTGCATCAACTATTTAAGACTTTCTTGCATTACTTCTTAACCCCTAGCCAAGCACATCATAATTCCTTATAGATGTCTCCCTTGAAATAATGGTTAAAGTTGGAATGCTTTCATTTTCACAACTACCCTTTGGATCTCCCCCATTTTCTAAGAAATTAAAACGATATCTGAACAATCATCGTTCAAGAGTTTATGGATAGGAGGTGGTAAGAAATAACAAATGTCTCGTTGTTTCCCACAGATGACGCTAATCTTTTATCATTTAAAATTGGTATATGGATTTATGAGTCTTAGTTACTAGGTACCAATAATAAACTTTAACGAATAAAGAGATCAATAGACTAGATCAAAGAAAGAGAGGTGAGAAGTTGAGATTAAGATAGGGAATTAACATGGTTCGGCAAATATGATGCCTACATCCATAAGTGTTGTGCAGGGATTTATTATTCAATCATCAATGAGGATGGGTACAAACTCTTAAGATTATCTATGTCTGTATATCAATTTCCTATCCCTTCCTTATAGGGGATTGTGTGATGTTTATCGCAGAGAGAGAGTAGATGGGCAGGTGGAGTGCCTTTATAAGTCAAGCAATTTCACCCTTTTATATTCTATAGGCAATTAATAAAGATTTGATTATTATCAGCTGACGGGATTGCTCCACGTGTGTGTAATGGGGGATGTACATATTTCCATAAATGATGTACATGCACACGTGGTGATTTAAACTAATAACATTCTATTATTATGGTTGGGTGCTTAGCCGGCCAAAAGTAATGTTAATCCGGCCAAGGAGATAATGCACCAACTATGTTCAATGAAGTGAGTTGAGCTTCTTCCAATGATATATGTCACAATATTATTAGTCCAAGTCACATTCCATATTTATAATACGATAAAAGCCCCTAAAACTTCATTCATGACTATAATAGGTAGTAGCTTCTCTAGATCATTAGATCTTCAGAGTGGTTTGAATTGGTCACTAGTCTTTCCTATTGAATCGGTCAGTAAAGATGCATTATCAACTAACGACCTCAAGGAGTTGGAAAACCGGGATGCTTAATTCCCATAGTTTAGTGGTAGTTTTATTAATATGTGAAAAATTTGGGAGACGAAATGTTCCAAGGGTACGTCGATAATAAACCATCTTTGGCGGTCATTTACCGTCAGAACAAAAACGATATGTACACTTAATCATCATTAAGCCTTAGAAACTGTGACAACACCGTTTTAAGCTTATAAAACTTCAGTTCCCACATTTTTGCTCATTCATCTTTATTTAAAAAAACCTTTTTTCATCTCCAAGCACTTCAACCATTTATGAGAGCTTCGTATCTTTCGTTTTAGCCACTTGTGAGAGCTTTTTGTGTTTCACTGTGAGGATATTTGTATCCCTCTTTAATTTCCTTTGCAATACTTTCTTGTTCTTTTGGAAGCATGGTTTATACAGTCACTAAAAGTTTGTTAGAAGTTTTTAGTACCATTTACATAATTCCCTGGTGGGTAGTCACTGGAAAAGTGATTGGGGCTTGTGATCTTTATGACCCACCTGAAGGTCATAGCAACCATCTATTTTCATTGCTAAATGTGGGGTCACTTTTCCCCCAAACCTCTTTTTTTGTAATTCTACAAACATTTTGATGTGGTTCCTTCCTAACTTGATCTAAATACTTAGAGAACCATTAATGGGGTCCAGGGCATTAACGAGCAGTATGGGACCCATATTAGGATTTCAGAGTTATGGTACTATTACACTTGGGGTGCCACTATTGAGACCATTTACTATATGAAGAAAAGGCAGTCAAATAGAGCCTTGGTTATGAATTTACCTGATTCCAATAAGGTTTATTAGGATTATGGTCTGATTGTGAAGAATTGGCAGTTTTCCCCTCTTCCTAACGGTACAACATATGACGGGCTCTAGTGTCGTTAGGGATGTAAGGGAATAGGTTTGGACACAAAAATATTTTAAATGATTTTATTTTGATTTCTGATATATTTTTATTATTGATTTTGTACCCCTAGTTTCTGATTTCTATTTTGCATGAAGGGTAAGAAGAAAATTCATCGTGACTCTGAGGTTAATATTGTTGTCTTGGAAACTGTTTGGTTTACTCAACAAAGGCTTGGTGTCGAGGATCAACCTAGGTCGCCTTCCATTTTGCTCAGATATAGGAGTACAATCACAAGTTTTATAGCTAAACCTATGAAGTAATACCTCTTACTCCCATTTTTTTGGATAACAAGGCATCTTATATATCTAACTCCTCAAAATCCAATTATGAGTCATGTCATTGAGTAGGAGATAATTTTTTAGTAGAAAGTACTTATTCTTCCTTTGAGCCTCTTGACGTTGCGCTAGTGCCAACCAATGTCTTTTTAAATGATATGGTGAAATGAAATATTACCAAGATGATTGCCACTCATGTCGAGGCTAAGTCGCCTCCTCTAGCTCCCCCAACAAATAAGAAATCTGACGTTATAGTCTTTAGTCCAATCTAAATTTTGAATTCTTCTCCTGGGGGCATGAACCCATATTTAAGAGGGTAAGGAGTTATCCTCTCCCAGTAGAGATTGTGGGGATTAAAACTGTTGATAAAGGTAAGAATATCACTCAATAGGTAGATACCACTCCTGGACTTGCTTGTAACTTGATTAGTGGTGTCGTCTTTCCTACTGACTGAGTGACTGCCTTTTCAGTCCCTTACACTAGACTACAGGAATGAGCCAACCATAACTTGACCCTTGTAAGTTAGTTTTTTATGTGTTTATTCTTTAAATTTATTCCCTATTCTCCCTAATCATCTCTCTCTACCGTTTAACTTTAAAATTCCTGATGGTTTACGAAAAACTACTGGAGATAAATCACAGGGTAAGGGGGTCATTCCCTAATGTTGAGACTGATCTATCTGAGCTACAAAAGTCTTTAGAGGCTTTCAATCACGCTCATGAGGCCCATATGTATGAGAAAGAGAAACTAGAGAAAAGGGTTAACAACTTGGAGGGAGAGAAGTTGGTGTTGGACAATGTCGTTGATGATGTTGAAGTTGAACACACTAGGGTTATTACTAAGAAATCAAAGTTTATGGTCGAACAAGACTTATATACTATTACCAAGGCCAAAGAAGAGGCCTTCACGACAAGGCCTTCTCTAATGCCTCTATGCAAATTGATAACTTCAAGAAGTTATTCTTCAAAGACGGTTGGGATGCAACACTTGCCAAGATTTGCACTGAGAAGGAATCTGACCTCTTCCAACTACACCTTCTTGACACTCCTCCTCATGTCCATGAGGAAATTAATGATGATAAAGAGGAATTCAATGTTGATGATAAGGACCAAGCGGTGGTTGTCAAGTAAAGCAAAGGTGGTTGTGGTGGTGCTGCTGCTAAAAAAGAAAAGGTGGGGAAATAAATCCCTATAATTTCAATATATAGGGCTTGCCTCAATGTAACTCCTTTTTTATAATGAAATGAGGTTTATGTTCTATATATTGTTGACCTAGTTCGATTTTTACAAGTTCTTTTTCTCGGCAATTACTTACCTATGACCACGTGCTTTATAGTTTAATTCAAGACTGGCATATTTGGTCACTATTCAAAATGATTTCCAAAAAAGACGTAGTCGGTTGTTCAGTGTTGGTTATACTGAGATTGATGAAGGCGAGCTTGAGGGGCTACTTGTTCATGATTCCTCATCCCTGATCAAATAATTATACTTAAGTCTTAACTATCATCGGGAAGTTATGGACAATGCCACTTATCATGATTTGATTTCCAATATACAAAAGAGCCATCAGGAATCAGTGGAAAGTCTTCGCAGTGACTAAGAGAAGAAAGTGGTCGAACTAAAGAAGCATAATGGATCTCGCCGAAAGATACTTTCTCTAGTCTCAACTTATTCCAAGAAAGAATTCGTTCTTAATGCTGAGCTATAAGCTGCCAGAGAGGTCGCTATAATTCTCAAGGAAGAAAATAATGCCTTATGTGTTAAACTTGAAGGAATTTAGAAGTCGGGTTATACTAACCAAAATGAGGGAGTTTCTCTTTTGGAAGAAGAGAATTCTCGCTTGAGGGGGGAATTATAGAAAATAAAGAAATCAAAGGGCCAGTCTTCTCAACGATAGGGGAGGATTGTTCAGTTAGTGGAGGAAGAGAGAACTAAGGAAAATTTGTTAGACCAAGCTATGACCATAAATAATCAATTGTCCATCATCAAGAGGCTGAATGAGAAGGTAGATCAACTCACAAGCTAATTTCATTAGAAACCTCGCACTGTTTGGAAGGAAGTTGACGATGAGGCCCTTGTACATAAGGGGGAAGAGATTGATCAGATAATGAAAATAAACTATGGTATTGGTATGACCCGAGTTATTTGGATTTTCCCGAACCTCCTTTTAAAATTAATGCCTCATACATTCAAATAGATTCCATTCCCGTGAGTTTAATAAGAAAATATCTTGGGGATTATGGTCTAGATGAAAATAAAGATCTAAGTTGACCTTTTCATCTAGTAGATATGGTCAATTCTAGTAATCATCCAAGGACTAGAGATCTGCGAATGATCGTTACTCCTTATGCCTTAGACATTCCTCCTACTACTTTTAAGGGTTCAACGAGCAAGAAGTCCTCTTCTCGTGAATGATAATTTTATTATACTCTGTTTTTGTGATGTTTTTCCATATCTTGACATTTTGTAATAATGTCCAAGTGATAATGGAATTTTATAGTCATGCCTCCTTGCTCGTTTGTCTTTTATCCAAGTGATAATGGAGTTTTATATTCATGCATCCTTACTTGTTTGTCTTTAGCACTAGTAGATGTAAGAAAATTGTTATAATTATAAGTCATGTCGTCTTGATGAGTTAGATATGCTGAAAATTGATTTTACTAGTAATTTAGTCTTATGATAACATGGTTCGTTGTTTCCTAAATGATCTTCCTTTCTAGTTACCGAGGTTGGATGATATTGGGTTGTCAATTCTTAGGTTTTACTAACCAAAATCGGTGTTAGCTAACTTAGACGATCAAATATATTGGAGACTATCATTGCCTTTAGTTAGTTATAGTCAGATCTTATCGTCCATATGACTGCAATGGATTTTGAAGCACCTTATACCTTTGACTTGCTTAAGTCTGCATTGTATAAGTGCTCAACTAATTTGGAAATATTGACAAAATTGGTAGTCCATCCTAGAAACCAAAAAGCCTCAGACCCTAACTCTCTCTAATCAACTTCAAAGATCAATGATGGTACTAAATGAATCACACAACGCACAATTAGAAGTGCATATATGTGTTAATATTGCCTAAAATTGAGTGTGTGTTTAATTCTCCTTGTATTGGAGCTTTAATATTTTTTGGGAATTTTTTAATCCTTTTTAAACATTTTTTAAACATTTTTGAATAAATGTTTTTATTAATAAAATGGGTTTATAAAATGTGTGGGGTTAATATACTATTTTGGAAACTTCATTTTTCACTGAAATGTTTGGTTGGGTACGATCTCAAAGCGCTAGAGACTTCAGGGTGATGTTTTGTAATTATTTTGATGCGCGTGTGAGAGCCTCTTACCAGCCAACACCTGTCATCCTTTTGGTGCGTTAGTTTGTGTTTGTTATGTGAGAGGATAGCCAGGTGCATTGGTGATCGTTGGATCTTTCCTTATCAAGGGTCTGCATGCGTTCTTGGTTAATCCCAGTGCAAACCTTTTGAACCAATCAGAACCATCTTAATCCACCGCTGTTTTATAACCATAGGATCAAGTCAAACCTTGCAAGACTTCATCACAGCCATTGATTTGCCTCGATCATCCAGAACCTTCCCCAGGCACTATATATACCCTTCACTTCTCAGCCTTAGAGAACTTTTGGTCATTCGTCTTTCTGAGAGAGAAAAAAATAAGAGAGAAGAGAGAAGTGAGAGAGAAGAGAGAAAAGAATAGAGAGAAGAGAGAGAAAGAAAAACCTATTAGCCAAACCCTAACCCTAAACAGTTCACCTTCTCTGAAACAAACCTTCGTATATTCAAACCCAAACACAACCTGAGTGTTTGAGAGAGAGAGAGAGAGAGTGGTTTGTTCATATCGTTGCTGTAACCTCTTGATTTTTAGATCTTGTACACAACTTAAACATTTGTGTGAAGATCTAGTTTCTTTTTCATAGAAACGTTAGATCTACATACTATATGTTACATTTTCACTAGATCTGCATGTTTTATACTTGATTTAAGAAAATCTTACTGATTTGGTTTTTAAATGTTTTCTGGTTTCTTTTCTTACGAAACTTAATCCTGACCTAGTTGGATTCGCACTTGGAGGGTTTTCAATCTCATAAATGTTTTCAAAAGAGATTGATTAAGGTCTTGACCGATTTCTGAAGCAAGATCTCCGTGGAATCTGGGTTATCTTTAAAGGTCAAAGGGATTTGAGTTCTGTGAGGAAGAAATAAATTAAAATCACTGCATATAGACTTTATATGTAATTTTACTAGGACTGTTTGTAAATCTAAGTGTGTGTGAGTTCATGCATGTGTATAGGTATCACTTAACACACTACTACACTGGAAGTGTTGTGTTTAAGATCTGAAATCATTGAGTCGACGTAAGGAAGCTAAAGCAAAGGAAGTTAGCAAACTGGAGAAACATCAACAACAAATCAGATCTATCAGAAGTTAGAAGGACACCAAGGGGGTATATTCCTAAACTTAGAATAGGTTGATTTGTGTGCTTGCATGTTGTATAGTTTGTAACTAATTGTTGTTATTAGTGGATTTTTTCTTTTGTGACTTAGAAGTCACCGTGGATGTTTCCTCTGTTGGGAGAGGTTTTACCACGTTAAAATCTTTGTGTTGATTATCTTCATCTACTCACCTCATTCTTTAAGTGTGCTGAAATTTTGGAACTGCCTTGGTTTTAAAAAACTGATTACATAATCTTAATTACTCTCGTACATAAGTTTCTTTGTAAACACATCTTGTTTATAATTTTTATTTTCAAAAGAAAAGGGTTTCTCCAACAAACATTCGGAGTTGCTTATACAGTTTAACCTTGTGTTAAACGGCATTAGCGACGTTTTTCAATTGGTATCAGAGCCCTGTTAACCTTTTATTTCTAAAGATCTTGTGTTTCTGAAATCGTTTTCTGAAAAACCTAACTATGGACGAGAAGAATGAAAGGTTTGGTAATCTGTCCAGACCTCCACTCTTTGATGGAAACAACTTTGCTTACTGGAAAGTAAGAATGGTTGCCTTCATCCAAGGGACTTTAGGAGATGATGTCTGGGACATTATCGAAAATGGATACACTTATCCTACAAAACCAGCCACTGAAGGAAGTGATGAGAGGGTAAAGAAAATCTTAAGTGAATTTACCCAAGAAGAAAAAACTATTTCTCGTAATAATAATAAAGGCAAGAATGCCATTTTTATGTCTATTAATGAGTATGAGTTCAAACGAATCTCATCTTGTGCCACTTTTTAGGAAGCTTGGGACACATTAATCACTGCCCATGAAGGAGACTCAAGAGTTAAAGCTGCTAAAACCCAAATGCTTATCCAGCAGTACAACTCTTTGATCATGTCTGATTCTGAGTCTTTTGATGATTTTTACATGAACTTAACGGATATAGTCACTAAGTTGCATGCTAATGGTATTACTTATGATAGAAATGAAATTGTCTCTAAAATTCTAAGGTCATTACCATAAAAGTTTGACAGTAAGAGGTATGCTATTGAGGAAATGAATGATCAAAACCTTACCCCTGAGTTACTCAGTAGCAAACTTAGGACTGTGGAAATGGAATTAGACTTTAAGAAACAATTGAATCATTCTCAAAGAAAACAACCTAACTCTAACTTGAGTTTTGCCTCTAAGATACCCAAACTTGAGTCCAATTTGACCAACTCTGACTCTGATGAGGAGTGTGATATAGACAAACTAGATAATCAGACTGGCTTAATGTCTAAACGATTTAAGAAAATTGTCAAATTTCGAAACAAACAGGCTACTAAACAAGGCAAGCCTAATTATCCTACTCTGTCTATTCCCAAACCTCATGAGAGAGGACTTGACAAACATCCTAAGGACAACAATTCCAGACCCACTAGAGACCTTAAAAAGATTGAATGTTTTAGATGTGGGAAACTAGGTCACATTGCACACGACTGCAGAGTTAATCTGAATAAAGCCAACACACACAATAGAGCCAATGTCTGTAAAACTTTGAATGATTCAAGTGACTCTGATGAAGAGGAACTTGAGTCACCTAATGTTCTTGACCCTTGCATATCTTTTTATGCTAAGATCATTTACAATGATGATACTCATGTGTGTGATAATGATGCTCCTACTCCTGCTTGTGTGAATACTGCTTTGATTGGCCTAGATGCTTTATTGTCTGAAAATGTTGCTAGTTCTAGTTCCGTGTGTGTGAGTCAAAGTGATCTCGATAATGACGATGCAAATGGGTGCGTGAGTACTAAAACTGAATCGTTAGGGGTCACTACACACACTTCACTTAGCGACTCAGACACAGATGACCTCCTTGATATCCATACCTTGTATGATAAAACTCTTAAAAAAGGCACTGGACTGGAGAAGACTGTTAGAGACCTGACTAAGAAATTAGATGATCTAAGTCTTATAGTGAAATTGAATGCTGAAGAGTACACTAACCAGTGTCTGACTCATCAATCTGAAATTGAAACTTTTGATCAAAAATTAAAAGAGTTGACTAAAACTAATGAAATCCTGGAAATGAAATATAAGGGAGCATTATTAGAATTGGACGAAGAAAAAACAAAGACAGCTACTGTTTTCAAAAAGTTTTCTAAGTTTGAAAACAATTCAAACTGCTTTACTGACTTTGTTGTTGACTCCAAGACCAATTCTGATGATAGAACCGGTATTGGATTTTGCCCTAAGAACAAACTACAAACTACTAAAATTGAACCTATTAAGTTTGTGTCTGGGGGCAAAAGACCAATGGAAACATGTCTAGACTTTCATTTGATTAAAAATGAATTTGATCAAAAGCAACAAGAGAAAGACATTGGAGAGTCTAGTACCTCTAAAGCTGACACTGCACTTAAGACTAAATACGTCTGTCCTTTGATAAGAAAGGCTGATTCTACCTATAAGACCATACCTCCTAGGAATAACATTTCTGAACAGAATGCTGTCAAACCTATCTTTAGAAGTTTTCCTAAGGAAATTCATCCCTCAAGAAATCAATATTGCTCATACTGTGACATTTATGGTCACTCCTTTGAAGGTTGTTATGTTAGGCGTCTAAATACCCTTGTTTACAACACTTCTGTCTACAAGAACTTTAACTATTCTAGGCAAAGTCGTAACAATTATGTCCTTCCAAGACAACCTGATAAGAACTCTAACTACAGAAATAGAAAGACCAAAACTAAAAGTTCATTTAAGAGAAAGGCTCCCAGAAACTTTCCTAAACCAAAAGCTCAACTTTTTCACAACAATCAGTTTGCTGCTCCAAATGTTTTTCGACAAAAAACTGTGTCTCGAAAATTCTATCAAATGAGAGCAAACTTGTGCAAAATTAAAACTAGAGCTATTTGGGTTAGAAAAGATGATCTTTTACCCCAAATGAAGTGTAACATTGTTATCACTGCCTTAAAAGCTGAACACACTTCATCTGGTTGGTATTTAGATTCAGGATGCTCCAAACATATGACAGGAGATGAAACCAAACTTTTAAACAAAACCAGATTTGTTGGTGGGAAAGTAGTTTTTGGTGATGGTGTTTCATCTCAGATCATAGGTAAAGGAACCCTAAAAGAAGATGGAATGCCTGTTCTCGAAAATGTTCTGTTAGTTAAAGGCCTTAAAGCCAACCTCCTAAGTATATCACAATTTTGTGACTCTGACCATACAGTCACCTTTTCAAAGAACAATTGTAAAATTCTAAATGATAAAGGTGAATGCATTATTACAGGATTTAGAACACCTGACAATTGTTATACTGTCAAGACTAGTTCTGAAACCTGTAACATTGTCAGAAGGGATGACAATGAAATCTGGCATAATCGTATGGGTCACTTAAGTTATGATATCCTTGGTAGATTGTCTAGTCAAGAGATAGTTAGAGGTATTCCTAAAATTAAACCTATTTCTAGTGTTGTCTGTGGTCATTTCCAGGAAGGAAAAATAGTTAAGACTTCGCATAAAAAGGTTAAAGACATTCTCACCTCTAGACCTTTAGATCTCATCCATATGGACCGTATTGGTCCTTCTAGAACTGTTAGTCTTTGTGGACACAGTGATATCCTTGTCATGGTTGATGATTTCACACGATTCACTTGGGTTGCCTTCTTGAAACATAAATCTGACACGTATCAGAACTTTTTGAAAATTCTTCTAAGAATTGAAAATGAGAAGGACACACAAGTCAATCGCATTCGTAGTGATAGAGGGGGAGAGTTCATAGACACAGGAATAGTTGAATATTGTGACTACAACGGTTACAAACATGAATTTAGTGCTCCTAAAACTCCTCAGCAGAATGGTATTGCTGAAAGGAAAAACCGAACTCTTCAAGAGATGGCACGTGTCATGTTTCATGCCAAATCCCTACCTAAATACTTTTGGGTAGAATCCATTAGAACTGCCTGTCACATCACTAATAGGGTTTATCTTAGGAAAAACTCTAAACAAACCCCTTATGAGTTGTGGTACGGTAAGAAGCCTAACCTGAAATACCTAAGAACCTTTGGAAGTCAGTGTTATGTCTGTAAAGATAGAGAACATCTGTCTAAATTCGAAACTCGTGGTGATAAAGCCATATTCTTAGGATACTCTCCAAACAGTCGTGCTTATCGTATATACAATCTGCGTACTAAGGCTCTTATGGAATCGATAAATGTAATTGTAAGTGACACTATTGTCGAAAATAAGATATCTGAATCACCTATTATGGTTGAATCTGAAAATGATTTCAAAACTGATTCACCAGAAATAGATGACTCATTACCTATTGAGAATCCAGAAGTACCTGGCTGGGTTTCTAAAGATCATCCCATTGACAACGTGGTCGGTAATCTTAATGAGCCAGTTCATACTAGATCCCAGTTAAGAAATTATGCTAATTATGCATGTTTCGTCTCCCTTGTGGAACCGAAAAATGTTAATAAAGCATTGAATGACACACACTGGATTTCTGCTATGCAGGAAGAACTTTTACAATTTGTCATTCACGATGTCTGGTATCTTGTACCTCGGCCTCAAAATAAAAATGTTATTGGAACACGTTGGATTTTCAAGAACAAATCTGATGAAAATGGGGTAATTCTTATAAACAAAGCTAGACTAGTTGCTCAAGGCTACTCTCAAATAGAAGGGATAGATTTCAGCGAGACTTTTGCCCCTGTCACTCGTCTTGAATCTGTTCGACTTCTTTTCGCCATAGCGTGTTACTTAAAATTCACACTTTATCAAATGGACGTCAAATCTGCCTTCCTAAATGGGATTCTGTCCGAAGAGACATATGTAGAACATACCAAAGGGTTCATTGATCCTAAATACACTAATCATGTCTTTCGTCTGAAAAAGTCTTTGTATGGCTTAAAACAAGCTCCTAGAGCTTGGTATGAACGCATTTCCAACTTTTTGTTGGATAAGGGTTTTAAGAGATGAGGAAATGACCAGACTCTATTTGTCAAACATTTTGACAAAAACATTATTATAGCCCAAGTCTATGTAGACGATATCATTTTCGGGTCAACTTCAAACTCTGAAGTTAAATCCTTTTCTGCTAGTATGCATAAAGAATTTCACATGTCCCTTATGGGGGAGCTACAACTCTTCTTAGGATTTCAAGTGAAACAGAATTCTGATGGTCTTTTTGTATCTCAAACCAAGTATGCCTTAGACCTTGTTAAGAAATTTGGCTTAGAGAATGCTAAAGTCGCCAAAACGCCTATGTGTACTACTGTTAAATTATGTAAAGATGAACATGAAAAGTCAGTTGATTCCACACTTTATCGTAGTATGATTGGTAGCCTACTCTACCTAACTGCCTCACGACCAGACATAATGTATGTTGTATGTATGTGTGCTCGTTACCAGAATAACCCTAAAGAGAGCCATTTATTGAGTGTAAAACGTATAATAAAGTACATAAAAGGCACTCTTAATCTTGGACTTAGGTACACTAAGGATACCTGTAGCACCATCATAGGGTATACTGATGCTGATTGTGCCGGTTGTACTGATGATAGTAAAATTACATCAGGTGCCTGTTATTATGTCGGCAATAATTTAGTTGGTTGGAGTAGCAAAAAACAGAATTGCACATCATTATCTACGGCTGAGTCCGAATATATAGCAGCAGGAAGTTGCTGTGCTCAATTGTTATGGATCAAACAGATGTTAAGTGATTACGGGATTAAAGAAGAACAATTACAATTGTATTGTGACAATCAAAGCGCCATTAACATATCTAAAAACCCGGTTCAACACTCGCGAACTAAACATATTAAAATAAGGCATCATTTTATTCGCGAACTTGTTGAAACTAAGGAATTAGAAATTCATTACCTGCCTACTGATCTGCAACTTGCAGACATGTTCACTAAACCTTTGGACTATAACAGATTTCTGTATTTACGAAATTCTATAGGCATGGTATGCGCTGATTAAACTCTTAAAACCTTAAGTTTTACCCTTTGTTCATTTGAGACAAAATGGTGGAGAAATTTGAGTTTTATGAGTTCATTTTGTTGTTCACATTTCATCTAAACTGCTTGATCTTAGTGTGTATATTTACAGGAAGCTCTTCTTCTGATTGTATACCGTTACTAGGGTAAAAATTTGTAAATAGTTGAGCTTTGTAATTTTTGACTTTCTAGGAAATGGGTAGATAGTATCTTTTGTATAGGACTAAGTTTTTTTTTTTTTGGTTCCCTGCAAGTTTTAAGCTAACTCAAAGGAGATTTTGTCTCATATTTCCAAAGGGGGAGATTGAAGCACCTTATACCTTTGACTTGCTTAAGTCTGCATTGTATAAGTGCTCAACTAATTTGGAAATATTGACAAAATTGGTAGTCCATCCTAGAAACCAAAAAGCCTCAGACCCTAACTCTCTCTAATCCTCTTCAAAGATCAATGATGGTACTAAATGAATCACATAACACACAATTAGAAGTGCATATATGTGTTAATATTGCCTAAAATTGAGTGTGTGTTTAATTCTCCTTGTATTGGAGCTTTAATATTTTTTGGGAATTTTTTAATCCTTTTTAAACATTTTTTAAACATTTTTGAATAAATGTTTTTATTAATAAAATGGGTTTATAAAATGTGTGGGGTTAATATACTATTTTGGAAACTTCATTTTTCACTGAAATGTTTGGTTGGGTACGATCTCAAAGCGCTAGAGACTTCAGGGTGATGTTTTGTAATTATTTTGATGCGCGTGTGAGAGCCTCTTACCAGCCAACACCTGTCATCCTTTTGGTGCGTTAGTTTATGTTTGTTATGTGAGAGGATAGCCAGGTGCATTGGTGATCGTTGGATCTTTCCTTATCAAGGGTCTGCATGCGTTCTTGGTTAATCCCAGTGCAAACCTTTTGAACCAATCAAAACCATCTTAATCCACCGCTGTTTTATAATCATAGGATCAAGTCAAACCTTGTAAGACTTCATCACAGCCATTGATTTGCCTCGATCATCCAGAACCTTCCCCAGGCACTATATATACCCTTCACTTCTCAGCCTTAGAGAACTTTTGGTCATTCGTCTTTCTGAGAGAAAAAAAAATAAGAGAGAAGAGAGAAGTGAGAGAGAAGAGAGAAAAGAATAGAGAGAAGAGAGAGAAAGAAAAACCTGTTAGCCAAACCCTAACCCTAAACAGTTCACCTTCTCTGAAACAAACCTTCGTATATTCAAACCCAAACACAACCTGAGTGTTTGAGAGAGAGAGAGAGAGTGGTTTGTTCATATCGTTGTTGTAACCTCTTGATTTTTAGATCTTGTACACAACTTAAACATTTGTGTGAAGATCTAGTTTCTTTTTCATAGAAACGTTAGATCTACATACTATATGTTACATTTTCACTAGATCTGCATGTTTTATACTTGATTTAAGAAAATCTTACTGATTTGGTTTTAAAATGTTTTCTGGTTTCTTTTCTTACGAAACTTAATCCTGACCTAGTTGGATTCGCACTTGGAGGGTTTTTAATCTCATACATGTTTTCAAAAGAGATTGATTAAGGTCTTGATCGATTTCTGAAGCAAGATCTCCGTGGAATCTGGGTTATCTTTAAAGGTCAAAGGGATTTGAGTTCTGTGAGGAAGAAATAAATTAAAATCACTGCATATAGACTTTATATGTAATTTTACTAGGACTGTTTGTAAATCTAAGTGTGTGTGAGTTCATGCATGTGTATAGGTATCACTTAACACACTACTACACTGGAAGTGTTGTGTTTAAGATCTGAAATCATTGAGTCGACGTAAGGAAGCTAAAGCAAAGGAAGTTAGCAAACTGGAGAAACATCAACAACAAATCAGATCTATCAGAAGTTAGAAGGACACTAAGGGGGTATATTCCTAAACTTAGAATAGGTTGATTTGTGTGCTTGCATGTTGTATAGTTTGTAACTAATTGTTGTTATTAGTGGATTTTTACTTTTGTGACTTAGAAGTCACCGTGGATGTTTCCTCTGTTGGGAGAGGTTTTACCACGTTAAAATCTTTGTGTTGATTATCTTCATCTACTCACCTCATTCTTTAAGTGTGCTGAAATTTTGGAACTGCCTTGGTTTTAAAAAACTGATTACATAATCTTAATTACTCTCGTACATAAGTTTCTTTGTAAACACATCTTGTTTATAATTTTTATTTTCAAAAGAAAAGGGTTTCTCCAACAAACATTCGGAGTTGCTTATACAGTTTAACCTTGTGTTAAACGGCATTAGCGACATTTTTTAGATTTCCTAAATTTGGTGAACTTCTTGTTCTTGGTCTTCCCTTAAGGTGAGATCATACATGAAGTGAAATTAACTTCTTATTCTTAGTCTACCATAAAGGCGAGATCATAAATGAAGTGATTTGGTTATTGGGAGAAATGTTGAGCATATCTCCCTATACCGAAAAAAACTTAAAATAAAAAACAATGTTGACTTAATAAATTTGTATTAATCACTAAGAAATGAATTATAAGGGTGTTCCATTTTCTCCATTATTAGTAGTACTGTCTTCAGTGTTCAGTGTTCCAATGGTTTTTTACTTTTTCCCCTTCTAGTGTTTCAATTTTATATGCCCCTGGTCGAATAACTGTAGTTACTCTGTATGGACCATGCTAATTGGGCTCCAATATTATCCCTTTTCTATATGATTGTTTTTAGTACATAATCACCCTCCTTCAGGGTGCTCAATTTCACTCGTTTATTGTAAAAATGAGCAATGCATTATTGGTATGTTGTCACCCAATTTGTTGTGTGTTCTCTAACTTCCTTTACTAAATCAAGATCTAATCTTCCCATTATGTAGCTTTTTGGTGAGTCAAAATTTAGAAAATGATCATTGGCCAAACCAATTTATGTTAGGATAACTGCTTCTGTTCTACAGGCTAATATGTAAGGGGTCTCTCCTGTTGTTATCCTCGACGTCATCATGTATACCCATAAAACACTTTAGAGTTCATTAATCCAATTTCCTTTAGCATTGTCCATCCGCTTTTTAATTCCATCAAACAAGGTTTTGTTTGTTACTTCTATTTATCCATTGCATTGAGGATGATCGGATGCAGAGTGTAATTTTTGGATTTTAGAGTGCCCATAATAATCCTCGAAGTCCTGATTATCAAATTGAGTGCCATGATCGGTGATGAAAGCATATGGCATTCCATAATGGAAAATGATATTCTTCCAAATAAAATGGAAGACTTTATCATACGGCACCATCACTATGGGTTCAGCCTCTACCAATTTAGTGAAGTAATCTACTGCGATGACCAAGTATCTGAATCTGCCACTGGTCTTGGATAAAGGTCTGACCAAATCTATCCCCCACATTGTGAACGGCCAAGGAGATGTGATCAGCATAAAAGAAGCCCCCAAACTCCTATGAACGCTGGCATACTTTTGTAATTTTGCACACCTCTTCACGTAATTTGCGCAATCAGCCTTCATAGTGGGTCAGAAGTAGCCTTATGTGGCTACTCATTTTACCAGTGATCGGGTGATTGAATGTTCTCCACAAGAGCCTTTATGTACTTCTTTAATCAAGTTATAGACTTTGAATGGATAGATACGTCTGAGTAATGCAATGATGAACCCTCTACCGAATAAAATTACCCTCTCAAGAATATATATCGCTACTTTGTACCTAAGTCTCCTAGATTCTTTATGATTAACTAGGAGAATATCGGTCTCTACGTATGCTCATATTAGATTCACAATGATGTTCCCAAGTCTACTTACATAATATCGACAATCTATTCATTTCTCCTTTGGTGCGTGAGTATTTCAGTGGAAGTGTTCTTCTCAACTCTATTCTTATAGCGAACACCAATCCGGAAAGTTCATCTTCTCGGGCATTTTTCTGACCCCAAAATCCTGACTATCTTAACCGTCGAGAATTTTTCTAACCACTCCTTGGTTTTGGCTAAGTATTTTTCAAGAGACTCATATCTCGTCGCATAGATTCCAAAGACTTGGTTTATTATGAGTTAAGAGTTAGTGTGTGATAATATTTATTCGGTGCCACGAGATGATGCCAATCCAAACCCCCTATGAGTACTTCGTACTCTGCCTCATTACTGGAGGCCTCAAATTGGAATTTTAGGGCATATTCCACATCAATGTCATCTGGCATTATAATGATTAAACCCTCTCCACTACCAGTGGCACAGGATGAATTATCTACAAACATTTTCAGGATAGTAGGGTCTTCTTTTAAATCTCCTTCGATCAAGTTCCCATGATTAAAAAAAATCATTTGCTCCAAGTCGCGAGCAATTTCTTCATGTTTGGTCAATGACCCTGGAATCTCCATTCCCCAGTCAACCAGATTAAAGGATGGTCTATCTCCCATATGAGTATGCTCATTTTATTAGACTGGTGAGATTTTTTCTAAAAAAGTTTGCTCGATCTACTTTGGGGATCAATTTTCTTCTACATAAGTCTATTTTTCAGATTTTGCTGCTAACATCTCTTCCGTAAAAGTCTTATCAATAGGTTTTTCTTTATAAGTGAATTCAACGATAAAATATTCCATGTCTTGTCCCTTGATTATCACTCTTGGCTCGTACTGAATGTCATTCTCTTCTAATTCAACAACCTAAACCATCAGTCTGCCTGATTTTTCAGGTTTATGAACGAATTGGCGTAGAGGCAGGTTTGTATAGACAACAATGGTAAGGAACTGAAAATACGGCATCATCCTTTAAGAAGCTTCAATTAGGGACATTGCTAGTTTCTCCAACCTGTGATAGCAGATATCTGCTCCATGGTATGCCTTGTTGGTGTAATATACAGGCCTTTGTACCCATCTTCTTATCGAACCAGAGTCGAACTGGTCGCAGATTTAGAAACGAATAAGTTCAAGTAAAGGTTTTCCCCTAGGACAGGCCTTGAAAGCAGAGGTGGGGATCTTAAATATTTCTTTAACTCTAAGAACGCATTCTCACATTCAACATTTCATTTAAATGACTTTCGCAATACTTTAAAAAAGGGTAATACCTTGTCAGTGGCTCATGAAATAAACTAGTTTAACACAGTAACACTCCCCATTAACCTTTGCACTTCCTTTTTATTGGTTGGAGACTGCATGTTGGTGAGTACCCGAATTTTATTTTGGTTGGACTCAATGTCTCTTTGACTGATAATGAAGCCTAGGAACATCCCTTCTTGTACTCTAAAGACACAGTTTATTAGGTTGAGCTTAATCTAGTGTTTTTCTAGTTGGTCGAATGTCTGGTTCAAATCTCTGATGTGGTTAGCCAATGTTTTGTTCTTAGTGAGCATGTCATAAACGTACACCTCCATGTTTTTGCCAATATAATCTGTAAATACTTTGTTTACAAGCCTTTAGTACGTTGCTCTAGTGTTTTTGAGCCCAAAGGTCATAACATTATAGTAGTCGGTACCTTGGCTTGTGATAAACAAAGTCTTTTCTCGATCTTTAACCTTCATCTTGATTTAGTTGTACCCTGAGTATGCATCCATAAAACAAAGCAACTCGTTGATTGTGTTAGAGAAATAGACTAAAATCATGCTTTATGTAATAATTTTATCTATGGATTTATTGTTATAATAAAATCAGTTATTCCTATTTTAATGAGAATCATGTATGGACATAATGTTTGCAGCATTTTATATATTGTCGGTGTCTTTTATTCTTCTCAGTAGGTGTTCTGGTGTGTAGAGTACGACTTACACATAGAAGATCAGATCACTAGTTCTTGTGGAATATAAGTTGTATTGTTCATAGTCTTAGATGGAACTGGACACACCATCAGTAGGGTTGTAGCACAATATTTTAGTAGGACTATCTTGATTACCGGAAACTGTATAGTTTCAACTTATTGTGCTAGTATACTTTGTGTGTTTTAAATGGGACCAATTTGAGGTCATTTTTTTTATACTGATTTTATAAGACAATATACACCTCATGATTATTAGGTTTACTTAAGGCTCTTAATTCGGATATGATTGATGGACACATGCACTATTTATTTATTACTTTGACTTATCGGGTGAGATTCATTATTGGATCAATAATCTTGATAAATTGGGTAATGGTGATTAATGTATGGTGAAAGTCTTTTATGGATGAAATCCACTTCGCGATATAGAGATTGGTGAAACCTCCTTGAGATACTTATAAGTTTTGTATGTGTCAAACCCTGCAGGTGGATTATATTAATCCGACACTACAAATAAGTTAAATTGGATCACTCAAGGACTTGAAGAAGTTAATTAAATAAATTATCAGTAATTTATTTAATTAACGGGTAACTATAACCTTAATGTGGGGAGAATTAAGTAATTAATAATGAGGAGTTCGAAATATAATTTTGAGTTAAGGAGTGGAGTAGATATTATAATTATTTAGTGGAATTAATTATAATTAAAGGACTAAGATTAAAATTCGGGACGAATTAGGATTTCTTAGGCCCATTAGGAGCCATTTCCTTATCTCCATACACCTAAGTCGCATTCTTTCATAACTTAGAAGTCACTCTTGGATACTCATAAGACACGATTTCAGACTTGTGAAAAAGTGAGGCGGTAGGGAAGAAAGAGGAGACAAGAATATGGTCACGAAATAGGAACACACCCTCTACTCGTGGATGTCCATATCAGGCATACAGTAGAAGACTGTGAGTTGAGTCGAGCCATCACACATTCTATTCGTTCAAAGGAGAGATCAAATCAAATACATCTCGAAAGGTAAATCCTAATTCTGTTTTGTAGGATTTCACACATGTGTAATTTTTTTTTTGTACTTCAATATATACGCTTTTTTAATAGTTCCTAGGACTATCGCTCCAATAATTAGTATCAGAGCCTTGTTGATACCGCGTATAGGTTGAATTCAACCATGTTGTCCAATTAAAATAATCGTATATGTGCATGGATGTTGGGTAGAATATAGATTTGTGCTAACTTCTGTTTTGCAGCGATTTAATCCCACTATTATGGTCACATTTTTATGTGTTTGTTTTATGTGATTGGATCACATGATGGTTTATTCGTGGTTATTTTTTTATGCCGGATTAATGTAATATTTATGTAGAATGTGAACTCCTTAATGGAGACATAGGACATCTGTAATTATTATTGTTTTATGAACGTAACTGTCAAAGGAGACTTGTGAAATCGGATCGATGACTAGAGGCATTTTTTGACACGGAGATCAGGTACGACAGTGTTAAATAGTGCTTGGAGGCGGGGGCATTGCCCCTAGACCCCTCAAGGACGGCCCCCCTTGACCCCGCCACCTGATCGGGTAGGTGGAGCCCCGTACTGTCCCAGCGTAGTGGCAATATATAGTGTTGAGTTCCAGGATGACTGTTGAGTTCCAGGATGACTTTTGAGTTCCAAGATGACTGTTGGGTTCCAGGATCACTGTTGAGAACTCCCATCTATGATAAAGTTATATCTTGACCATAATAGTCAAGAATCCTTATTTATTTTGTTTTTTTTCTTTATGTTGATTTATGACTTTATTATTCATGTTTTAATTATTGGGTTGTTAAGACGTGTTAACGGTTCCCTTATAATTAAGGACAATAAGAAATGCCGGCCAAACTTAAATCACGCAGATGCTAAATGTGATTAATTCATAATTATTTTGAATTGTGAACATTAATATGTGTGGTTACAGAATAAACAAATTGGGTATTCTTTTGTATAACGATTACGGGTATTTGAAATTTTTTATTTATCACGCATTTGCTTGATATATTAAAATAGGGATATCTCGGTATTTTTGGAAATATATCAAATGTTCTAGATATTTCAAATTAATTAAACATTGGACACATATTTTTATAACACTCACAAAGTTTTTCAAATCACTAAGTGGGAGAGGGATTTTTCCAAGAGAAAATCCCATGGTCCCCATCAACAATTTATAGACTTTCAATAATAAGTAGGTCCTCCTACGAGGAATGCAAATTATTGTGGTAGTCGGTATAAATTTCCTTAAGGGTAATTTTGGATTCATTATTCATATAGGTGGCCCCCAAAGGAGAGTCTATGTGATATGAGATAATCTAAAATTAGTTGGTGGTATACACTTAGACATAAAATAATGGTTGGTTCTCCAAAGAGGAATGCTATGATTTTGTGGGACCAAATTATCGGCTATTTAATTTTATTTGACATAGGTTTTTTCTAGATAATAAAATTAAAAGGAATAGCCCTGCCTAATTATTTTTGGAAATTAGGCTCTCTAAATAGGAATACTATTCAAATGGTAATCGGGATGCCCCTGAATTCTTTTAAAATTGATAGAGGGAACATTAATTTTGATTTAGAATTCAAAAGGTTTTATGCCCCGTAATAATTCATTTTATTATTTGATTCTCAGTATTAAGATGGGAAGCTCTTTCAATCAACTTATTGTCATTATCAAGGAAAACAAATTAACTCGACCTAATTACATTGACTGGAAAAGGAATTTGGATATTTTGTTAACTGCTGAAGGGTACAAGTTTGTTCTCTATGAGATCTGTCCTGAGAAACCTAGTGAGGGGGCAACTGAAAAGGAAACTCAGGATTACCATAAATGGATCAAGGCTGATGAGATGGTGCGGTGTTATATTTTGGCATCTATGTCAAATGTTCTGCAACATCACCATCAGGTAATCGACACTGCCTATGGCATGATGCTGAACCTTAAAGATATGTTTGGGGATTAGAATCGTGCTGCAAGGCAAGTTGCCATGAAGGAACTCATGAACACAAACATGACTGAAGGGACTCCAGTGAGGGAACATGTTTTAAGGATGATGTCTCTTCTTAATGAGCTTGAAATCCTTGGAGCAAAAATCGATGGGAAAACCCAAGTCGATATTGTTCTCCAGTCATGTAGAGGGGTAATGGTGATTAATGTATGGTGAAAGTCTTTTATGGATGGAATCCACTTCGCGATATAGAGATTGGTGATACCCCCATGAGATACTTATAAGTTTTGTATGTGTCAAACCCTGCAGGTGGATTATATTAATCTGACACTACAAATAAGTTAAGTTGGATCGCTCAAGGACTTAAAGAAGTTAATCACATAAATTATCAGTAATTTATTTAATTAACGGGTATCTGTAACCTTAATGTGGGGAGAATTAAGTAATTAACAATAAGGAGCTCGAAATATAATTTTGAGTTAAGGAATGGAGTTGCGATTTTAATTATTTAATGGAATTAATTATAATTAAAGGACTAAGATTAGAATTCGGGACAAATTTGGTTTTCTCAGGCCCATTAGGAGCCACATCTTCATCTCTCCTTAGGGTCCCTACTGTAGCCTATATATATGCACCTAAGACTCATTATTTCATAACCTAGCCGTCCCTCTTGGATACTCATAAGACACGATTTTCGACTTGTGAAAAAGTAAAGCGGTAGGGAAGAAAGAGGAGACAAGAAGGTGGTCACTAAATAGGAGCCCACCCTCTACTCGTGGTTGTCCATATCAGGCATACAGTAGAAGACTGTGAGGTGATTCGAGCCATCACACATTCTATTCGTGCAAAGGAAAGATCAAATCAAATACATCTCTAAAGGTAAATCCTAATTTCATTTTTTAGGATTTCACGCATGTGTAATTTTTTTTTGTAGTTCAATTTATATGCATTTTCAATAGTTCCTAGGACTACTTATCTAACAGACTGAAGTAACATCAACCAATTGGTCAATCCTGGGTATGGGATAATGATCTTTCAGATATTATTCTTTCAAGTCAGTGAAATTAACACATATTCGCCACTTATTATTCTTCTTCCGACCATCACCACATTATAGAGCCATTCCGAATATTTGACGTACTCTACGAAATTTACTTTATGAAATTTCTCCACTTCTTCCTTCATAGCCATGATCTTCTCCTGGCTGAATACATGTCATTTCTATTTGATTGGCTTAGCATATTTGACTATTCTTAACTCGTGACAAATAAAGTCCGGATCAATTCATGGCATGTCTCTATGACTCTAAGAAGATAAACATTTTTGTTGCCTAAGAAAGTCAATCAAATCTCTTTTGAGGTCAAGATCCAGTAATGAGATGATCTGGGTTGTTCTCTCAAGGTGCTCATCATCCAAGACAATTGACTCAATTTCACCAACCACGTACCCATTGACCAGTTTCTCCTCATCTCACGGATTCAACATTGCGATCTGGTAGATTATTGTCAATTTTTTCTATTCCTCCTACTCGACTGAGGTGCAATAACATTCTCTAGACTCTATATGGTTCCCTTTAACTACCCCGACCCTATAATGAGTGGGGAATTTCAAACATTAGTGCACTATATAGGGGACGACATCAAACTTCTTCAATCCTACTCTGCCAAATATGATGTTGTATGCCGAATGAATATTCTTGTCTAGGATAAAGAAGCTTCTTCGGTGTTCATAATCTTCCCAGCTTTGGCTAATAACTCAGCCATGATCCTAGGTGGCTCCTTAGCTAATGCCCTGTATAACTTTCTTGATTGTAGACCACTAATTAGGGTTGTAATGGTTGTTTTCTCATTATATTCGATCACATCCAGCTTCTTTCTATTGAAACGGGTGATGAACTCGTGAGCCGTATTATCGACATTTTATCGTACATTCAACAAATGATCCACCCTCTTATTGGGCTTGGTTCCAAAGCAAAAATTACTGAAGAAAAGATCAGCCAATTATTGGAATCTTAAAATCTGCCTCGTGATAGACCATTATACCAAATTTGAATGGATCCTGTGATTCTACTGGAGAATGCTTGGCAACGTATCTCATCCAGAATTGAATAAATATTGGTTGTGGCTCAGTATTATTCCACGTACAATACTGGGTCAATTTTTCCATCATACTTTGGGGTTACCATTGGTGGTTTGAACTCTGCGATTGTGGGATAACCCATAATTGAGGGGGTGAATGGATATACTTTCACAAATCCTCTGTGCAAAGGATCTTTTGATTTAGTGATCTCCCTTAGGCGATATTCCAGCGCTGGAATGATCCTTTTAGGGGTTAGCCCTCCTGTTCGGCCACGCCTGTAATGGATTTGCGTAGTCAATCGTTAATTTTTGTCAAACTCTCTTTTTAAATTGTCGTTTATGCATGCACTGACCTACATGTCATAGCCCTAGGTTTGGTTTAACACTTTGTCCTTCTAGAAGCAGACCATGAATTTTCTCCTTACTATCGAGATCTAGTAGGATCTCTTTTATATTGCCTTCTCGTCGTTCGTGGCCTTAAGTGATCAACTACAGACCCTTTGATCAACCTTTCCAGTAAATTAGGCCTTTCATTGAACAACATTTGCTCGTCATCAAAACTAAATGCTCTGAGAGATGAGGTAGCTCCCGAGCGATAAAACTTCTCATTTTGAGATCCAAAATATCTGGACCTTCTTTATTTTTACAGTGATCCCCCACGTAGCCTTTTTAGGTTCTTTAACACTTGAGTACGATATGCATATTATCCTCCTCAGTGAGGAGTTGGAGGTGGCATTTCCACTCTTCTAATTGTACGCTCGCCGCCTACCTGATTGGCGAATTCTCCTCTAGTTCTTCCTTGTCCAGTTTAGGGTGATTGCATCAATTGTTTAACACTTTCTTGCATTACCTCTTATCCCCTAGCCAAGCTCATCAGAATTCCATGTATATGTCTCCCATTCTAACAGTGGTTGAATGTGGAATGGTTCATTTTCATGGTTGCCCTCTGAATCTTCCCCAATTGTTTAGAAATGCAAACGGTACCTGAGCAGTCACAGTTCAAGAGTTTATGGATAGGAGGTGATAGGAAATAACAAATTTCTCATCGTTTTACACAAACGGTGCCAATCTGTCATCGTCTAAAATTGGTATATGGATTTATGATTTTTAGCTACTAGATACCAATAATAAACTTTAACAAATAAAGATATCAAAGAGAGAGAGATGAGAATTTGATATTAAGATAGGGGATTAATGTGGTTTGACTAATATAATGTTTACGTCCACAAGTGTTGTGCAGGGGTTTAATATTCAATCATAAATAGGGATGGTTACAAACTCTAAAGATCATCTATATTTGTATATTGATTTCCTATCCCTTCCTTAGATGGGAGTGTGTGATATATATGAGAGAGAGAGAGAGAGAGAGAGAGAGAGAGAGAGAGAGAGAGAGAGAGAGAGTAGATGGACAGGTGGAGTGCCTTTATAAGTCAAGGAATTGCACCCTTTTACATTCTATAGGCATATAATAAAGATTTAATTACTATTGGGTGAAGGGACTGCTCCACATGCATGTAATAGGGGCTATACATATTCCCATACATGATACATAAGCGCTTGGTGATTTAAATAAATAACATCAATTTATTATGTTCGGTTGCTTTGCCAAATAAAAGTAATACTGAGCCAACCAAGGAGATGATGCGTCGACCACATTCAGTGAAGTGGGTTAAGCTTCTTGTAATGACAAGTCTCCGAATATCATTTGTCCAACTCACATTCCATATTTATGATACAACAATAATTATAACCATATATATATACTCGGTAAAACATACCCAATTTGATTTTTGTTGATATCTTTACTTTCTACACAAATATCTAAAGATAAAAAATAGGGTCATCTACTATATGTGGTACATTTGTTTATAAAGATGGGGGATTGGGGTACGCTAGTTTTTATTATAGTTGCATGGGCATTATTTTAACGGTTAGACCTAACAGCCATCAACCAGCTATACCATTTACACTCAAATACCAATAATACCCTAAATATCTAAATGTGCATGATTTTCAACCCATTTCATTGGCTCTTTCATTTATTACACACTAAATCCATTATATATTGATACGATAACTCTATTTTTTCACAACACAACAGCCTCAATGAAGAAGCAACTCCATTTCTCACAACACAGCAACAGGATCTTTATCAAATATGTGGTCAAAATTATCACATTACAATTGACTGTCCCTAGGTTTGCAGCAGATATAATTTTGGTCAGTATAATGGCCTCATATTGTTGTCAAAGACATCAAATGGACAAAAAATATTTGAAGTGCCGACATGAATAATGTAATAGATTTAAACTCTTAGAAGATGAAATAAAAATCAGAGGAGGGGCATTATCAAGTCAAGGGTGTTTTCATTGTGGCAGACATGATCACTGTTGTCCATGAAAAGAGACATGATGCCCAATTCGATGTCAGCGGATAAGGAAACTCTGGACTTCAAAGAAAAAAAGAAGTTATGCGAAAAAAATTATGAAGTGTTTGACATGTGGGATTTTGAGTGGTTAACAAATGCAATTAGGAAATGTGATGAAGGTAGGAAAGTGAATGTGAGGGTTAAAGTAGAAGTTAGTTTGGATGATCTTTGTAATGGGTTTCAAAAGAAATTTAGTGTATGAAATGTTGTAATCTGTGTTGTGTTTATCAAATGCAATTGATCGAAAGAAATTTGCAATGAATTATCAAATATTCTATGAAATTCACTTTGCATTTGTTGACTAATATATGAGTACTAATCTAAAACATCAAACATAACTTCATTCATTCATACCCCATAAAGAAACATTACCAAACCACCAAGTAGTGTACTTTGTCCAAAAAAGAGATTGTTTTCCAAAAACACAAAGTTAAACTAAGTTGTCCCACTTCTAAATAAAGATGATACTTTCCAAAATCCTTTATCAAATTGTCCCATGTCTCCATTACCTGGGCATCATTTTGAATGGTCCACGAGTTTCAATCTTTAACCCATTTAATGTCCATACCCTTTTAATTAGTGTACTTTTCAATGTCATTGACCAAGTCCATAAAACATAATTCATCTCCATCAATGTCCTTAAGAACTACCCTCCTGCCACCACTGTATTTTTTAGTATATTTACTCCATTTCCTCTCGAACTGTACTACCAAACTTATATTCCCACGTAGAGACATTTAGCACACCTAATAAAGACAATAAATGCAATAAAAGAATTATAGTTTAATAGATTCAAATCACACCTAGTAAAGATAAGAGAAGTTGTAAAAAAATCCTGATTTATTCATGGGAGAAGCAAAATCAAAAGAGAAGCTATAAAATCCTAGAAAAAATGCTAAAGAACAAAAACCCTAAATTAAATAATGAAATAGACCAACTGAAAATAATAAAACATTAATATAAACAAAACCCTCGATAAATAAATAATAAAACAAATAATTGAATAGACCGACTAAAAAAACCCTAAATCAGCATAGAGATGAGTTACCAATAAATGAAGCTTTGAAGTTGTGGAAAATGGAACTTGCGATGATCAAGCATTGAAAATAAGAAGACGATCAGTGTGAGAGAGAAGACCCCCAAATCAATATTTGTGTATTGATTTTCCACAAGGGCACATACGTCTTTTTAAACAAGGAGTATTATTGGTGTTTGAGTGTAGATGGTGAGCTGTTAGATGGTTGATAGGTACAACCATTAAAATAACATACATGCAACTATAATGGAAACTATAGTACCCCCAAGCCCCAATTATTATAAAAAAAATGTACCCCAAACAGTAAATGACCCAAAAAAATAAACCACTTTAGTGCAAAGTAAAAAATGTGAAATATTAATATCAAATTAATATTACAAATAAAACATACAGTATAATTATCCACTTATATTATAGAATATCTAAAGGGTGATCATTTTTCATCACATCACATTCATAATCACAACCAGTCGATGATATTATATTAGAGAGGAATGATTCGTGAATACAGTGATTTTTTAACATCCCTGGATCTACAATTGTGTGGAATTAAATCCAAATTATTTCATTAATCTAAAGAATGAACTTAAGATGTGATAGGGGTGAAAATAGTATAACCTTCCATAGACACAATCATTTAAAAAGTGTAAAAATATTAAACATATTTTTAGACCAATTAATTAATTTAGATGGATCCACATGCCATGAATAAAAAGTCTCAAAAATAACTTTACATGAAGGATCAAAACAACTAAGACGCCATCAATCATGAGCTTGAGGCTGGAAACATCATCGTAATTTAAAAAAAGGATTTATTATCATCTAGGATGGATTCCTTACTCTAATTAAGAAACACTATGTTAATAAGAGTAAGTGAATATATCAATATGCTATTTTTAATGACTCGCGAAATCAAGGTCGAGAGAGGAGATGATTTCAAATATTAAACATGATTGTAAATATAGGAACCAATTTCATAAGCATAATGTTTGGGCCCATTTAAGTACATAAAAACATTATGCATAGGAAATTTGAATGAGGAGTTATATGATAAGTACTAGTAGAGCTAATGGCTTATTGCGAGTGGATAAGAACAATGGATTTGATCCCACGTATGCACGAGCGAGGACTATCTTCAAGTGCATGGTTTTATTTCTTATAAAAAGTGGTGCCCCACCCCCAATATGGTACCCTAGAGTCACAAGTATTGAAAATATATCAAATTTTAACCTCAACATTAATAAGAATTACATCAAACCAGATAATGTAGGCAAGTTGGTGAACCACGTGGATAGTCGTGTCTTTGTGTGAGCATATCTGAAATCTGTTATCGCATTTATTATTTGCTTTATGAGACTACTAAATTTAGTTTTGGGATTTTTTTATTATTAATTCCGTCTAGAAATTACGTTCTCCTTTGATAAAATAAAACTAGGTTTTAAGTTTTGATCGTCTACATTGGTCAATATCAAAGAGGGTAATAATGACTCGCACATCATCCTAAAGAATGTATTTTTTTCATCACTAAGTCAGTGTATGATATTTTTCATTCACTCTGAGATATACATAGAACCTCGGCTCCGATTACCATCCAAGGGAGCATTTGTCCAACGAGGAGTATGGCCACCACCACATTCAAGTTTCTAAGTTGATCGATGTTTGTGATGATCATCTTTGCAAGTGTGAACATAGTTCCTCGGTGATGATAAGAGGATTATGAACACCTTAATATCTTTCTAGTGATGATCTAACGGACCTAAAGAGAGAGAGAGAGAGAGAGAGAGAGAGGGAAATAAAAAAGTTAAAACTCACAACTCTTCGGTAAGCAAGACTCATGTAATACCCCTTATTTTGAGGACATATTTATGAATATTATATAAGATTTCGGTAATATTATTATTCTATTAACTGAGTTATTTATATTATGTTTATTTTGGTTTGAAATTGTATCAAACATTTAAATTTAAATTCAAATGGTTTTTGGACCTTTTCTAATGGTTTGAACATGTAAAGTAGACCATTTTAAATTAAAGGGCAGTATAGTAATAAGTGTTAGCTTAGGCTCCAATATAGTGTATGAGAGAGGGGATATATAAGGAATATTATGGATGATTATAAGGAAAGGACAATGAAAAAGAGAGGCCAAAAACGAATCCCACATATGCAAAAACGAGAGGAATGAGAAGAGTCAGTTTGGAGGGTTTTAGATCTTCTTTTTGAGTGTTTTTGGATGAGATTTAAGAAAAACTCAAAACAGATACTTGACACAATTTTTCATGTAAAATAAAAATATGAAGTCGGATCGGCAATTCGGATAATGTTCAGGTCTGATTTGTTTGTGTTTTTAAAATAGGCATACAATTATGGATTTTAACTCTCTTGGGGTAGTTTCGTTCTCTCGTTCTTAATTTAGTGTTCTTCACATATTCAACCTTGATTGTATAGTTATATACAAGCTATGTTCTGCATTTATATTTATTATGTGCTCGTATATTATATTCGTTATTACGCACCCATTTTGTGTGTGTTATTTTCATGCCGTGTAGTTTAGGGTAACGAAATTAGTTGATTTTGCGAGCATGTTGGGTTATCGAAATTACATAGAATACATGTACACTTGATTTATGAGAATTGAATCCAAAATTTATTTAAATTGAGAGAATGATATTATGATGATTATTATTAGACAATGCATAGGCATTCCTTAGCCAAACCACCTGCTAGACGGGGTGCACTGTCGGCTACGATTTTGTTTATTATCCCAAGACTAGGCCATGGGACCCGGTTGTCGAGTATTCAAGTGTTATTATGCCGATGATGCCAAGATTTTTTAGCGGTGATGCCAGGCTATGATGGGTCTTGTACCCGAGTTATGTTATTTATTTTGGGGTGCATTGGATTGTTTAAAGGATAGTTAACAGGATAGTGGACGGTAGTCCATACTGTACCGTTGAAAGTGCGATGGAAATTTTGATACGGAGTCTTGTGTTGTGTAGTGCCGCGGTGAGATCTTAGGTTATGATTATATTATTTGAATTTTAGTTTGAGTGTTCATATTGCATACACTATTGTATAATATGCACGCATACACAAGTATGTGAAGTTACACTTAGAGCATTTATTCGAGCTACTGGATTTCCCGCTCACACCATAGTTTGTTGTATTTCGGGATTGATATGAAATGATATTTATGGCATCACTGGGATTGGGATCATCGCTTGAGGCTCCGGATATATATTTTCAAATTTAAACATATCGCTTATTTATTGTAAATCATTTTATAAAAGGACATTTAAGACATAACAAAATTGAGACATTCTATTCAGTTGATTTATGTACGTATGCTTCCATAAATTTATGCAGAATCTAAATTGTAATTTTTATAAATAAAAAAAATTCTCTAATTTATCAATATTTTTCAGTAGCACTTCCCGGGTGTTACAAAGTTGTATTAGAGCATATGTTATTCGTAGTCTCAGGCTTATGGTTATTGGTTCGTTACGTTGTCCATTGAGAGATATTTTATTTATGATGTCTCTTATTTGGGTGATGTGGAACTTTCTGTTTGAATTCAATGGAAGAAGATTTTGATGAATTTCGAATGTAATACCCCGTGTAAGAATAATTTTTCTAACATTGTGCATAGCATAATTTTAGACTAGTTTGGCGTATTTCAATACAAATCATCACACATCTTCAAGACGAACCGAACTCGAGCATTTCCATGTTTGAAGACTTCTCGACATCCCGTAAAGGTATAAAGAAATTTAGAGTTTAAATTAAATTACAGAATTTGTGTTTGGTGTGTTTATTTTTATCAAAAACGGACAGGAGTTTTATATATTGAAAAGAAAAATATTTTCAATTTTTTACTATCGTTTAAACGAGATGGGCATCTCTCGTTCAAACGAGATTACATGCCATTTGAAGGTCATTCAAAGTGTTTTTCAAATGAGGTTCAATCGAGGGCTTACTATCTTAGTTTTTTGGATGTCGTTAGAAGCGAGACTGATCTCATTCGAATAAGATCATCATCTCATATGAACGACTCTGCCTTTTTGTTCGAACAATGCCATCGCCTAGAATTTTGTGAAAGTTCTATAAATACCTGTTTCGGGTTTAGATAGTTAAAGAATTTTATCAGATTCATTTTTGCCTAACTTTTGTAAAAGTTCTTCACTTTTTGAGTTGCAAAAATACTTTTTAATTCACAAGAAACAACCTTGAATATTATTCTTGTGAATTCGTTTAAACCATAGAAAGTTTTGTATACTTTCATGCGCCTTTGTGGAGAAGGAATCTCCATAGCTGGCTTGTGATACCTGAGGGGACTCACTACTGAAGGCAAAGGCTGAGGCTGAATGAGGACTATGGTCTTATGATTCTTGTGATGATCATAATTATTCTTCAGAGATCTATGAAGATTAGCACATTATATTTATGGAGGTTATCAAGTAGTCTGTAAGTCGACTATCTTGTAATATTTTTAAAGTGTTGAAAAAAGGTTTTACCCGAAAGAGTTTTTTCCTCGAAAGGAGTTTTTTTCTTAAACTTTTCCTTTATTAAAAGCTTGATTTGATTTATCTATTTTATCACATTGACATATGTTTAGTATAAAAAGATAAAATTAATTGTGCACTCTCAAATTGTGATTTTTGTTGAGCATATTCGTTTCCGCATTCTATAGTGGTATAAGTGCCATACAATCTTTTTAAGTAGTGTCAGAGTGTTCATACTGCCTTTACAATTGGTATCAGAGATTTTAGCTGCATTTACGTTTTCAAATTGGTATCCAAGCAGGTTTCACCAAGTTATCATGTGATCCTGATTTTTCAAAGAGTTTTTCATGTTGATACCATTTTTTCAAATCAGAATCAGATAAGGTTGCACTAAGTTATTGTGTTATATCGTTATTTAGTGCTTGGGATGTTTTATTTTTCTGTCAATGGACTCCCATAGTTTTGACGACTTAAATCATTTGAATTTGAAGTTTGCTAAAAGAATTGAAATTCTTAAAAATGAAAATTCTCATTTTAATGTTGTTACGAAACTTTTGCAAACTATTCAACGTCAAAGAGATTTCTTTCATGAGATTTTCAACTGTGATTTTAGAAAATTGGAATAGTCCAATAAAGAGAGTGATGATAGAGTCTGAATTTTAGAGAAGAATTAGAAAACCGTAAAAATTCCAGGGTTAAGGTTTATGTCATTGAGGAGGGTGTTTTTATTAATGATTTTAAGGAACAAGAGAAAACTCTTAAGGATGAGTTTTCTTTTATTGAGGGGGAGAAACATAACCTTCTAGGAATTATTGAACATATAAATAAGGAGTCCCTAAAATTCGAAGAGTTAAATTCTTTACTTGAGTCTAAAATTTTGAAGTTAAAAGATGATTTAAAAGACTCGAGTAGTTTAAGTAGTAATGGAACTAGCTCCCATGTTTCCAATAATTCGAGTGTTAAATCCAAGACAATTATTTGTTTTAGAGGGTCAACCAAATCCAAGGACGTTAAAAAAGGTCAACCCATAAGTAACATTTCTCAAGTTTACACATGTTCCCATTGTGGTAGGAAAGTTCTTCTTAGGTGTTTTTGTTATGATGTTGGAAGAGGTCCTAGGAAGTTGAAGTCCAGCATTCCCTTAGTATTCGAATCCCAATGCATTAAGTATACACCAATTTGGGTTAGGAAATTCATTTTAAAGGAGCTATATGTTAGACTGCAAGATTCTCGCATGCTTGCACATGATTCTTCTCTTGTTATATCTTATAGATGATTGCATGCATGATTTTGTTTATCATACTCTAGTTGTGATTCATGATATATATTTACTAATGTTGTGACATGTGCATCATTTGTATTCTATTTTTCTTTTATTTTAGTCATATTAAAAAATACAAAAAGATTTTATTTAATAAAAAATTTTGAAAAATACAAAAAGATTTTTGGTTTATTTTTAGAAAAAATGAAAAAGCCAAAAAGATTTTATTTTTGATAAAATTTTTGAAAAAATATAAAAAGATTTTCGATTTTGTGTATTTTAGTTTTACACATTTGGTGTGGCATAATGGTGTGTTTGAATCTAATTCACTCGGCAATTTTCATGTGGCTTGGACATTTGGTTATGACTTTAGATACTTAGATTGATCTTACTCATGTTTATGGAGTTGTTTCGAACTTGATTTTCTTTATGGATTCAACTTTGTACATGCCTCCACACACACATGCACGGCCTTATTGAATTTTTACTTCACTATGTATATTTGAGTTTGGTGAGATGTTCTCCCATCAATTGTATCATATAGGTGTTTATGTGATTAAGGGGGATATGTTCATATAAGAACCGTTGCCCGTGAGAATTTTTTTAATATTGAAAAATATGAGTGTACACGAAAAAGGGTTGCGAAAGACAAGTTGACTCATCGTGAAAGCCATTGTTTGAAAAAAGCCTAAGAAAAAAAAGGTAATAAAAAGAGAAAAATATGTCAAAAGGGGTCCAACATAGTTTAGTATTTTCTATCTTACAAAAGAAATCGCTTCAAAAGAAAAGGAAAAGAATAGAAGAGAAAATATGAGATTTGTTTATCTTTTAAGGGAGTTTAGTTGAAGATCAACGGCTTTGCATAGTGATTTCTAGTTAGGTTTGTTTTGTTATGACGTTATTGATTTGTAGAATCATCAATATTCTAGACTTGGGTGCATTGTGTTTGTTTTGTAGATTAAGTTTAACTTTATTTATCACTTGAGGTTAAAGCTTAGTTTGATAAAGTTTTATGGTCAATTATAACTTCTTGAACATATTTGACTGTTTGGGTTGTAATTCATTTGTGTCTAGTTCACGCCCATTCATTACATCCCACATGTTTTGACACATTGATACTATGCTAGTGTGTAAAGCTTATGTATTTTGTGTCATTTTTTAGGGTCTTTTATACCTATATATGTGTCTCGAGTATTCTTTGATATATTTTCCATATATTATATATGGTATTGTATGTTGTATTCGTGAAATTGGTGGGAAAAAAATTAAAATTTTCAAAAATAGTTGGTTTAGTTTGCCTTTGAGATTATCATTACGCATACTTGATTTATATCTTTTTGTGATGATAAATTGTCTTCTACGTGATGATTTGTATTTCATACCTATGTTTCTACTTCTTTGTCTATTTCGGATAAAAACAAAGTGGGAGAGCAAATTAAAAATGAGCTTTGATGAGTTTGATTTATGGGGAGGAATTTATTTATGAGTTTTATCTTTTTTCAAACTCGATGCATCATGAGGTATATGTTTTTGTCTCATGTGTGTAGGTACTTAAAGTGGAATTCAAGACACACATGTTAACATAACTTTTGTGAAAACAAAGAAGAAGAAGAAGTTTGAAGACAAAGAGACTTATACCATTTTGATCTAGTGTTAGGAAGGGTGATAGGATTTTTGTAATAGGAGAATTTTGATTTTATTTTTCTATTCGGTAATGTTTGTTTGTTGTGTATCGGATTAGCCAAAGGGGAAGATTTGTAAGAATAATTTTTTAACATTGTTCATAGCATAGTTCGAGACTAGTTTGGTGAATCCCGTTACAAATCGTCATGCATCATTAAGATGAACCAAACTCGATCATCTTCAAGTTTGAAGACTTCCCGACATCCCGTAAAGGTATAAAGAAATTTAGATTTTAAACTTATTACAGAATTTATGTTTGGGATGGTTATTTCTATCAAAAACGAATAGGAGTTTTTTATTTCGAAAAGAAAAATATTTTTAATTTTTAACTCTCGCTCAAACGAGATAGACATCTCATTCAAACAAGATTACATTTTGTTTGAAGGTCGTTCAAAGTGTTTTTCAAACGAGGTTCAATTGAGGGCTTATTGTCTCAATTTTTTGGATGTCGTTAGAAGCAAGACGTATCTCATTCGAATGAGATCATCATATCGTTTGAACGACTCTGCCTTTTCGTTCGAACAATGCTACCACCTCAAATTTTGTGAAAGTCCTATAAATACCTATTTCGTGTTCATATTGTTTAAGTCTTTTGCCAGATTCTTTTATGCATAACTTTTGCGAAAGTTCTTCACTTTTTGTGTTTTAAAAACACTTTTTAATTCACAACAAACAACCTTGAATATTGTTATTATACCTTTGTGGAGAAGAAATCTCCATGGCTGACTTGTGAAACCTGAGGGGACTCACTGTTGAACACAATGGCTGAAGCTGAAGGAGGATTGCAATCTTATGATTCTTAGGAGGATAACAGTTGTTCTTTAGATATTTAACATTAGCACCTTATAGTTGTGGCGGTTATCAAGTAGTCTGTAAGTCGACTGTTTTGTAATATTTCTAAAGTGCTAAAAAAGGGTTTTATCCAAAAGGGGTTTTCTTTTTAAACCTTGCCTTTGTTAGATGTTTGGTTTGATTTGTCTGCACATAGATGTATGTTTAGGATAAAAAGATAAAATTAATGCGCACTTTCAAATTGGGATTTATTTTATCATATTTATTTCCGCATTCTATAGTGGTATAAGTGCCTTCCATTCTTTCTAAGTGGTGCCAGCGCATTCGTACTGCCTTTACAATTGGTATCAGAGTTTTTGTTAAATGGTTGGTTTGATTTATCTATTTTATCACATAGATGTATCTTTAGGATAAAAAGATAAAATTAATTACACAATCTCAAATTAGGATATTTTTTAAGCATATCCGTTTCCGCATTCTATAGTAGTATAAGTGTCTTCCATTTTTCTAAGTGGTGTCAGAGCATTCATACTACCTTTACAATTGGTAGGGGTGTTCAGAAAACCGAATGGACCGGCAGACCAAACCTGATCGTCATAATTTTTTTGGTTTTTTTTAATCAGTCCAGTCCTCGGACTCTCCCTTAATAAATACCTGGTCTGGATCGACCCGGACCGGTTATTAAAATATATATGCACTTAATTTCTTTATATATATATATATATATATATATATATATAAGTTACAGTTAGTAAAGGGTATTTCTCTTTTTTCTCTTTGCTCTGTGTCATTCTGCCTCTCACCCAGTGAGACTCTTGCACCGCTCCTCCTTCTCTCCTCTGCTCTGCGCTACTTCACCTTCTCTTGCGCCGCACCGCTGCTCCTTCTCTCCTCGCTCTGCACCTCTGCTCCTTCTCTTCTCTGTGTCATCGCGGCTCCTTCATAGTGGGTAAGAAAACGGCAGATGTTAGACCAAATATTGGATATCTTATGTGAAAATTCTTCACCAACTGATACTTATATGTGTATAAATGTTACTATCTCATGTGTATAAACGTCGAATGTAAGACTAAATATTAGATAGCTCAGTTATTTTTTTCTTTTCTCTGTTCAAAACGGCACTGCTCAGTTATTTTTTTTCAAATCTTTCAAAATATAGTCTCATTCGTTGTGATATAAATTCAATGGGTAAGAAAACTTATTCCCATTATTTTTGTTCGTTATTTTTTTTTCAAAACGCAATGATGAAAATGCTCAGTTACTCCCATTATTTACACCAATATAAATATAAATACTTAGTTAGTTGTAATATAAATTAATAATTTGTTTCATTGTTTTATTCCAAAACAACTATATATAGTCTCATTCGTCATTCCCATTATTTTTTATATATAAGAAAAATAGCATAATGACCTGTTTAAATTTATGTGGTATATATTGTAGATAATGGCTGCTCAAATGGATGGATTTTAGGTTGTTTTTATGATAAAATTTGGGCAGTTTTTATGGTAAAAATTTGGGAAGTTTTTTGGATAAATTTGGGCAGTTTTATGGTAAATTTTGGATAGTTTTCATTTTTAAAAAGATTGTTTCAATAATATTAGGACCGACAAGTTTGATCGGACCGATCATAAGAAAAATTGGACCGACTAAGCCCGAAAAACTGATTTAATCGGTCCGATCATGGTCCTTTTATTTAGGACCAGTTTAATCGGTTCTGTCCTTAAAAATATTAAAAATCGGATCGGATCGGACCGCGAACACCCCTAATAATTGGTATCAGAGCTTTTAGTTGCATTAACATTTACACCCCGTTATTTTGAGGGCTTATTTATGCAAATTATATAAGATTTCGGTATTATTATTATTCTATTGATCGGGATGTTGTTATTCTATATATTTTGATTTGATATCTATTAAACATTTAAATTTTAGTTCAAATGATTTTTGGACATTTTATAATTGTTTGACTATGTAAAGTAGACAATTTTAAATTAAAGGGCAATATAGTAATATGTGTTAGCTTAGGCTCCAAACTAATATTTGAGAGAGGGGATATATAAGGAATATTATGGCTGATTATAAGGAAATGAATATGAAAAAGCGAGGCAAAAAACGAATTCCAATTAATAAGTTTGGAGTGTTTTAGATCTTCTTTTTGAGTGATTTCGGATGAGATATGAGAAAAACTCAAAACACACACATGACCTAATTTTTCGTGTGGAGTCCAAATCTGAAGTCGAACTGGTGATTTCGATAATGTTTAGATCTGATTTTTTTGAGTTTTTAAAACAGGCCTACAATTATGGAATTTTGACTCTCTTGAGGTAGTTTCGTTCTCCCGTTGTTAATTTAGTATGCTACGCATATTCAACCTTGATTGTATAGTTATAATAATTCTATGTGTTGTATTTATATGTATTATATGCATGTATACTATATTCGTTATTGCGCACCCATTTTGTATGTGTTATTTTTCATGTCGTGTAGTTTGGGGTAATAAAACTAGTTGATTTTGCAAGCATATTGGGTTATAAAAATTGGATAGAATACATGTACACTTGATTTATGGGAATTAAATTTGAAATTTATTTAAATTGATAGAACGATATTATGATAATTATTATCGGATAATGCATAGGCAATCCTTAGCCCAACCACCCGCTGGACGGGGTACGGTGTCAGCTAGGATTTTGTTTATTATTCAAAGACTAGGCCATGGAACGAATATGCCAAGTGTTATTATACCGGTGATGTCAAGATTTTATGGCGGTGATGCCAGGTTATGATGGGTCCTGTACCCGAGTTATGTTATTTATTTTGGGGGATTGGATTGTTTAGAGGATAATTAACAGGATAGTGGACGGTAGTCCATACTGTACCGTGGAAAGTGTAATGGGAATTTTGATATGGATTCTTGTGTTATGTAGTGTCACGCTAAGTTCCTAGGTTATGACTATATTATTTGAATTGTAGTTTGAGTGTTGATATTGCATACACTCTTGTATATAATGCACGAACACACAAGTATGTGTAGTTACACTCAGAGCATTTATTCGAGCTACTGAGTTTTTCGCTCAACCCCATAGTTTTTTGTATTTCAGGTTTGATATGAGATAATATTTATGACATCATTGGGATTGGGACCCTAATTAGAGGCTCTGCATATTTATTTTCAAAATTTAAATGTACCACTTGATTATTGTAAATCATTTTGTAAAACGACATTTGAGATTTAATTAAATTGAGACATTCTATTCAAGTTGATTTATGTATTTATATTTCCAAAAATTTAATCACAATCTAAATGGTATTTTTTATTAAAAAACAATTCCCTAATTTATCAATACTTTTCTATAGCACCTCTCGGGGTGTGTAACACTCCGTTTTTTTATAATATTTAAATTACTCGTGTCGCGGTAATATAATTAAATTGAAAAACAGAGTGAAAAAAATAAATATTAATTATCAAGATATGGATTAATAATTATATGTTATTATATTCACTTGTGTGATAAGTAAATGAAATTATATTATTTTATACTACGTCCTAAATGGGTAAAAGCGACGGATCAACAAGATCTTATTCGGGACGCACATGTGGGATCGTGTTAGAAATAAGATGGAAAATTGATGATAGGTAACTCAATGATTATTTTGTGTTCATAATTGATCCAGAATGGGTCAAAGTAGTCAAAATCAATTATATTATTTTATACTACGTCCTAGATCGGATACTGGGGGATTTATACACTAGTCGGGGCCCACTCCGGGGTGTACGAGTTGTTTTACACTATGGGGTCAACCTAATTTAAATAAGAGATTAAGAGTTAGAAGGCAACCATTTTACATATTAAACCACGTGAGAGTTAAACTAGTGAGAAAAGAGGAAGAGAAACACAAAGGATTCAAAGGGAGGCTCAATTTGAGGCAAATCTTGGAAGTTTTTGGCTATATTCAGTACTACAAGAAGGAAAACATAATTTATTCCACATCTAAGGCAAGTGTTTAAACTTTCTTATGATTTTGTGTCGTTTTACATTCATATCAAAGTTGGTATAGTAGAACTAATTTTGGGATGGAGGTTTGCATGTAAAACAGGGTTTTGGGAGAAGAACATGTATGATTTTACTAATGAAAGGTATCCCTGAATGATATTAGATGCATATTTATTATTAATCTGATGTAAGTGTAAATCAATCGATATTTGAGTCATTTAAAGAATGATTTTGAAAAGGGAAAATCTAGGAATTGTGATATAAGTAATGAAATTAAAGAATTAATGAACTCGGGAACAATTGTTGTGTCAATTATGGATACTAGGATAGAACTAGATTAGGATTCATGTTTGGAACCATAAGAGGACAAAATAAATCAATTGAATGGTCATACATATTGATTTAGGTAATAGGTTTAAATGAAATCTCATTCTATTAGTCAAGAACTGCGCTTCTGCCCAGAATCGAATCGATTCGGCCTTCATAGGCCAATCGATTCGACGGGCAAATCGATTCGGCTATGAATGCAAAATCGATTTGGACCTGCTGCGAGGAAGAGTGAATAGTTTTTAATGGAGGCGAAGAACGTTTGTAGGAATTCTGGGAAATTTTTAAATCATTATATGACCTCGGGTAGGTGAGATTAAACTCAAAATATCAAATATGGGGGGTTTAGGAGGAATAACACTCGGGATACAATCTATGGATTGGGATAGGATGTGGTCGTTTAAAATTAATTACAAGCTAGTTGGGAAGGTTCGGGTATTCTATAAATATTATGTAGTGATGTTAATTTAATAAGTGGATTATTAAATATTTTTTAGAGTGAGTGGTAGACTCGGTACAACTAGGCTAGTGCTTCGGGCGATAAGAATGGATTAGCCGGATTTGGTGAACATATTTATAAGGGTATAGGGGCAATATATATACCTATGGATAATAATAATAATAATAATAATAATAATAATAATAATAATAATAATAATAATAATAATAATAATAATAATAATAATAATAATAATAATTATAATAATAATAATAATAATAATAATAATAATAATAATAATAATAATAATAATAATAATAATAATAATAATAATAATAATAATAATAATAATATCTATGTGCATGATATTTGTGTGAAACATACCCATGCTAGCGGATATGCTAATTTTGGAAGTTGCGCATCGTGGAACGTTACTTTGGCGAATCTCAGCATAGTTAGTACCGTTCCCCTAGGTCATAGGTCTGTGCACGATCACGCTATATAGGTTTGGAGTTTCATGGAATAATGTGGTATGTTATAACCCACGGACTTAAGGTCATGACCACCTCTAATTTTTCATTTTCATTTTGGGCTCGATGGTGAGATTCCGACCTTGTTGCCAGGTTGCAATGGACAGACTTGGAGCTTGATAGCATGCTACTGATTTCGCATCTAACAAGGGCATACTCGTAAGGATTGCAGTTACATATATAACGATGTATGTATGTGTATATATTTGATGTGTTACAAATTCACGTATATAAAGGTAGAGATAATTATATACGAATATTATAAATGTGAATGTTTATTAATAATTGGAGTAAAGTTATGAAATTAAGTTGTGATGATATAATTCAGAATTAATTAAGAAGAGAGGTAAGATATTTAAGAAATCACAAAGAAACAATATACTCGAGATAGGGTAGTGTGTCATGTTAATATTAGTGATGAGTCTAGTTAGGCGGGTAGCGTAATTAGGAGGGGTAAGAAGCATACTTTAGGTATGTACATTAGATGAGGGGTGAGGGTTATCTCATGTGAGCGCGCTACCAATTTGAATATGGAAAATTACTTTACATTTTCATTACTGCAACTTATTCACTTGATAAATATTTTTAAAGGTTTTGGGCTCTGGCCCGCGTCAAATATGTTCAAAAACTATAGGTGTCCAGTGACAGGGACCCCAAGGATGATTCTTCTCTCCAGGGTTACATAGCTACAACTGATGTGGAAGCTTGAAGGATGTGGAGTATCCACTTCTATCGTTACTGTCTTAGATTAGGTTCCACGACTCTGTCTTAGATTAATCTTTAGACATTGTTGGGCATGTTGCCCCTTCTATCAGATTTGTTTACTTTCAGTTTATTTAGTTTCAGTTCAGATGATTGTATTAGATTATTAGTAACCGATGGTTTATTCGATACTTAGTTTTATTTCTTTTCACATTTAGACTTGTATATTAGTGTTATTATTTATATTGCATATTATGAATGGTTCATTTCTGGTATTGTAATTAAAGATTAAAATTTTGCATAGCTTGTTAAACTAATTGGTGGTTAGTAATAAATTGAAATTCGACAGTGATGTGAAGAATGAGCGATATGAGACTCATTTTATCTTGGTATAGGGCTGGCCACCCGTTATTTTAATAAGCGGGGTGTCACGAATGATATCAGAGCATCAGGTTCTAATGTCCTTAGGATCTGTGTGGCTTACTACAATTTCAGTGTAACGTCCTTTGATATAAAGCCCTATTTTTGGACTGTTCTATTCAATTACGCATTTACGTTCTTCTGCGAATATATTGTATTGACTGTGAACTTATATAATTTTGATCCGGTTTCAGATATCGCCTAAGAGAGGATGATTAGTTGGGGCCGCCGGGAGTTCCAATGAGGGAGAGGCTCAATAGGATACATAGAGGCCTCAGGCGATGAGGACGGCCGCAGAGATGGCCATTATAGTTGCCTAAGTAGTTAATGCCTCCGTGGCACATCATTTTTCTTAGACCTAGTCACAGCAGCCAGTGGCACCGATCATCTAGGTCCACACGGGGCCATCAGCATGGGAAAGAGTGAGGGAGTCCTTCCATAAGGGTCATCCACCGTAGTTCCAAAGCAGTTCATACGTGGTAGCCACTAGTCAGTGAAAGAAAAAAATCACATGCCTTCTTCGCCTAGTCGAATGCAGCGATACACGGAGATATATACTGGCTACCTTTAAGCTAGTAGGTTCAGCACTACAGTGGTGGGAGTCAATTACCACAGTAGAGAATATGGATGTTGATGATGCTGGAAAAAGCACCACCAGGTAAGGTGTTGACAAGCTCAAGCTAATGTTAACAATGGCAGCACAAGAGTAATATATAATAGAATGAGATGAGGAGAAGAGGATGAACACTAGTATATAAGTGGTTCAGCCAATTTGGCCTACGTCCACTGTGAAGTGTGTGAGTAATATCACTAGATGAAGGCACTAGTGACTATAGATACAATCTCTTAAGCTCTCTCTCTCTTCTGTGTAAACTAACAGAGTTTCATCTAGGTTTGCAAGTATGGATCCCTTTACAAAGTAGAGTATGACCTCTATATATAGTGCTTGAGGGGTGTAATGTACCCCCTAAGCATGCAATGAGCATGTGCATGAGGATCGAACCAATATGAGAATGACACATGGTTGATTTTAGGTAGATAATGATGACCTCAATATTCCCTCACATGAGGGGAATGATTCGGTTATAACTGATATGTCCACGTTTTCCAAACCTTACATGTGCTTGTAAATGATCGACCCTGTGTCCTTGACTAATATAACCTCAGTCTGGACGAGTACGAGGTTAGTGAAGTCCGATAGTGTTACTTTATCTTCTCTAACCATGTCGACCTCGGCTAGAAGGGCTGGCCGAGGTTAGGTATGTGGTAGCTGTAGCATCGACTGAGGCCGATGATGACACGGGCAGTTGAGTGAGCCCATAAGACTTTGATGACCTCGGTTGATGGCCAGTCAAGGTTGGTTTATGAGGGGTCGACCTTCCAAAACACAACCTTATCGACGGTTGCCATAAGCTTCTTATTAACACGGCTGTGAGAATGGCCGAGGTTAGTGATTCTGAGTACGAGGGTGCACCTCGGGCATATCAATCACCCCTAGCCCTTAGTCTTCTTTGTAAATAGATGATTGAGGGGTATGTGTGTTAGGTCGAGGCTGGGTCTCCTTGGGTTTCAATATTTTCTTGACACATGTCACTTACTGAAGTGAAACGTATTTCCCAAGGTGAGATTATTCTGACAGTTGTCTTTTGGGTTCTGTAGAGCAATGACAGGGGCATTGGGAATCGCCCCCCATCATTGGGTAGGTTTAAAACCCTCTTCTCTCTCCACATTCTCTTTCTTATTCCCATTTTCTCCTGCCTAAGCTTTATACAACTACCTCTCTTCAAGCCTTCCATTATTGCGTTGTGATCAAGGTTTCCTTCACTTCCTAACCTCTTCTTCCCTCACTCGTGACTAGCCAGGTATTATTTTCCACTTTTTTTTTCATTTCCAGTCATTGTTTTGCATTTTTGAATTTTTGGCGAAGTTTTTCTTTTTTGGCGAAGCTTTGCACCACTGCCAAGTGGTTATTAGGTTAGTCTTCTAGCGATTAGGTGGTTTTGGTATCGTTGTAGGAACCTCCGAGGTAGTTTTAGCCATAAAATCCCTTTTTTAGGTTTACCGGTGACTCTCCAATCGTCTTCTCCGTCGACCTAGTTCTTGGAGGTTCTTGAGGTGAAAACCTTTCAGCTTCCTAGTTTGATCTTTAGTTTAAATTGAACAAGTTGTTTGCCTGTTTGCAATTTGAGTCAAGTGTAGTGTTATTTTCCTTATGCTCAGACCCTTATACCAACTAATAGAAGAGTTCCCATCTCTTCGTGAGAATACCTTTGAGAAAATTAGGCAAATAGAGCTAGCCCAAGAGAAAGCTCGTAGGGTTGAGGCCTTTCCCCTCTGACCCATCTTTCCTCCACCCCTGAAGGTTATATGCCCTGAGCCAGTAAATCCTACTGAGCCTGCAGAGGTTCCTGAGGATCCTGCACTAATGTCTGAGTCTGAGTCATCTTCCTCAAACCCCATGTTAACCTCTGAAGTAGGAGAATCTGTAGACTCTTTTCAAAAGGCTATGGATTATTCTCCTAGACAGGGTGAGGTTCCTGAGGAAGCCGAGGTTTCAAGTCGTGCCTCATCTCACCAAGGTGGTAGAACTTCACATAGATCTTCTGATGTTAAAATCTTAGGGCCAAGCGTGGCACTTCCCCCTCCCATTGATGTTATTCCCCTGTCGGCCACCACTGGGGTCCAATTTTCTCAGAGGTTCCCTGCGGTGTTCCAACACCTGCCCATGCTGATGTTACTGGGGATGGTGATGATGGTGAGGAGAGTGATCTTGATGCATCTAAGGCGGCCGAATATGAGAGTACCATCAGCGAGTACGAACTTCTTACTTTTAGGCACCTCTATTCCATAAATTTTTCCATCATCTTAGGAAACCTCTGAGGGATGAGAGGGCCTTTGATGGTTGAGACAGAGATATCTGCGTTTATGAGCAGATGTTTAAGTTGGTCTTTCATCTTCCTATCCACCCATCCATCAGAGCTATACTCTCCCATATAAATCTTGCCCCTTCCCAACTATCCCCTAATGCCTGGAGGGTTATGATTGGGTCCATCGTCCTTTGGAGGGATATCCACCACTCAAACCTTCCAGTTAGGGTTTTCACTGGTTGTTATGTTCCCTTATCTTCCAAAAACCACCCTAGCTATTACCACTTCTTGTCGAGGAAATCAGAGAAGAAAATGCTCTTGGTTACCCAAACTTTTAACCATAACTGAAAAGCTCGGTATTTCTTTATTTTCGGGGCAAGGAATTTAGTTCGAATGAGGCCTCTGGAATGTCGGATCCAAGGACCCCTCTGAGGTGGGGGAAGATTTCCCTTGCTACCAAAGTCGACCCTGAACTTAGCCAGGACAATTATAAAAACATTAAAGACTTTCGCACTCAGGGCGATAAGGGTCAACTTATTAAATATGAACATCTGATGACCCCCTACTACCTATCTCAGACAGGTTTAGGGGGTGGTCCCTTGGAAGAGCTTCGTAAGTCATAATTTTTCTTACACAAGTAGTACCTCTTATGTTTTATATCTCTGACTGACTAACTCAGAGACTTGTCTTTTGCAGAGCGCCCAACAGGCATATCAGACGACCTTTGGGAAATGTTTGTTCCTGGTCTTGTGAAGTTAATGGAGAAAAGGGGTGGCAAAAATGTACCCCCGCCTGCCAGCAAGAAGAACGTCGATACCTCCAAGGCCGATGCTAATAAAAAGAGGAAGTCCATGGTCGATCCAAAGCATACGAGGCAGATTAAGGCTCAGGCCAGGGATCGTGTTATCCCCATCTCTACAGATGATGCCTTAGTTGCTCGTTTAGCTCAGCCTAAAATTAGTGATAGCTTGATCAGACACAGTTTGAAGGTTAGCGATGCTATCGGGACAATAATGATTGAAGAGGACAAGCGTTTCTTACGTGCATTGGACGTCCCGTTGTTGGTCGAGTTTGCTCTCCATAAGTTAATTCAGGTACTAGTGTAACCTTGACTTTTTGGAAATTACTGCTCATATATTCTTACGTCTGACCTTCTTCTGCAGGGTGTCTTGTCTTTCCATCGCTTTGTTGATTGGACTCTGAAGAAGATTCCCCTTATAGAGAAGGGTCAGGAAGATGAGAAATTTTAGGCCTCTTTGAATGAAGAGGTTAAAAGTATGAAGGGAGTTGTCAAGCAGAGGAATAATAACATATTTAAGCTCAAGAAGGACCACGACGTAGCTCTAAAGTCTAAGGATGATGCCTTTTAGTCTAAGGTTGATGTTGCAGTCAAGGTTACTTTAGAAGATGTTGTAGAGAAGGTCATTGAAGATTAAAAGGTCTCTGATGAATTTGTCAGCTTTGGTTTTGAATATCTTGAAAGAGGTATCAAAGTGACTGGCAAATGGGTTGCCACGAAGGAGAGTGAGTCAGGTGTCTTGACTGCATCAAAATTATGGATCTCGGCTTTGGAGACCCTCGGTTCACTCAGGCCTAGTAGGAAGTTGAGGAGGCTCATGCTGCTCCAGCCGAGACTGCTCATCTTGAATTCACTGAAATTGAAGACATTTCCCATCATGATTATGGAGTTGAAGTGACAAACGTTGGCCCTGACCAGACGACGGCAGCTGCATAGACATAGGCATTTTTCTTGTGAAGCTTTTTAAAGTTGTAATTTTGATTTCCCTTTTGTCTGTACCTCTTATTTTTGTGAACTCTGATGGCCTCTTGATACTCCTGATTTGTAACTCTGAATATTTTTAATGATAATCGTTACTCCAACTTCTTTAGATTCTGTTGCTTCATACGATGTTTTTCTTGAAATTTATATATCTTAATGTTCAAGGTCTAAGGTCACCATATTATGATGTTTACCCTCATAAATTCATCAAACTAATGATGTTTACATTCTGAGGTCGCCATATTATGATGTTTATCCTCATAAATTTTCACTAAACTAATGATGTTTAAGGTCTGAGGTCTCCATATTATGATGTTTCTCCTCAAATTTTCACCAAACTAATGATGTTTAAGGTCTGAGGTCATCATATTATGATGTTTACCCTCATAAATTCACCAAACTAGTGATGTTTAAGGTCTGAGGTCACCATAATATGATGTTTACCCTCATAAATTTTCACCAAACTAATGATGTTTAAGGTCTGAGGTCACCGTATTATGATGTTTCGCCTCTCAATTCACCAAACTAATGATGTTTTAGGTCTGAGGTCACCATATTATGATGTTTATCCTCATAAATTTTTACCAACCTAATGATGTTTAAGGTCTGAGGTCACCATATTATTATGTTTATCCTCATAAATTTTCACCAAACTAATGATGTTTAAGGTCTGAGGTCACCATATTATGATGTTTCACCTCAAATTTTCATCAAACTAATCTGAGGTCACCATATTATGATGTTTTACCTCTTAAATTTTTACCAAACTAATGATGTTTAAGGTCTGAGGTCATCATATTATAATGTTTACCCTCATAAATTTTTACCAAACTAATGATGTTTAAGGTCTGAGGTCACCATATTATGATGTTTTACCTCTTAAATTTTCACCAAACTCATGATGTTTAAGGTCTGAGGCCACCATATTATGATGTTTATCCTCAAATTTACACCAAACTAATGATGTTTAAACACAATGTAACAGTATTAGCACAACATTTCTATCTTTTTATTAACATCCTTCGTATAAACTAGTACATGCATTACAAAAGAAAGAACTACAACATCATAAGTAATATTTCGTTAAGTGGTCAACGTTCCAAGGGTTGGAGAAGGGTTCTCCTTCAAGATTTTCTAGTTGGTAGGTACCAGGAACAACCTCATCAACTACCCTATAGGGTCCATGCCAATTTGGATGGAGTTTGTTGACCTTTTTCCACGTCTTCTTTAGGACTAGGTCTCCCACCGCTATAGGACTTGATTTCACCCTTTGATTATAGAATTTTGCAGTTCTCTACTGGTATGCTGCATGTCTTATGTCTGCATCCTCTCTTCTTTCCTCGGTCAAATCAAGATCAAGATCAAGTCTTCTCTCTTCCCCATTCCTCTGAGGGTCATAGGTCTGAACTCTATGAGTGGGAAGTCCTGCCTCTATTGGGATGACGGCTTCTGAGCCATGTGCTAGCATAAATGGAGTTTCTCTTATTGGTGTCCTTGCCCATAACACAACATATACTTCTTCTATCCATCTTCCTTTGGCCTCTTCCAACCTCTATTTTATCCCATCAAGGATTGTTCGATTTATGACCTCGGACTGATCATTTACCTGGGATCGACCAGAAAAAGAGAAGAATTGCTTGATCCCTACTCTTTCGCAGTATTTTTCTAAGGAAACCTTCTTGAACTGGGCTCCATTATTTTAGATGAGGGTGTTTGGAAGACCGTACCTATATATGATGTTCTTCCAGATGAACTATAAGGTCTTACACTCAGTGATTGTGATTATTGGTCCAGCTTCTACCCATTTGGGTAAATAATCAATTACCACGATCAAGAATTGATAATTATCCATATTGCAAAAGGCTAAGGGGATCTGATTGAAGTCATGGGTTGATGAGGCTGATGAGGGATGGTGGAGAACCTTTGGCACTTATCAGACTTCTTCACATACGCAAATGCATCTTTGGCCAAGGTCGGCCACCAGTACCCCTAAGTGATTATCCTTTTAGATAATGGCCTTCCCCCTATGTGATTGGAATAAGAGCCCTCATGCACATCTTGCAAGATATGTGGAACCTCTGAAAGGTGGACACATCTGAGGAAAGGGAGTAGGAACCCCTTTTTTTACAATACATCTCCTATAATTGAGAATTTGGAAAATCTAAACATCAGCTTTCTCCTTTCTGACTTTGACTCTGGTAGGTCTCCCTCTCTGATGTATCTGATAAGAGGATCAATCCATGAGGCTCCCATATTCTAATTAAGGCAAGGTCTGGCAACCTCTTCTTCTTCAATGGTCGGCTTGAGCTGAATCTCAAAGGGTACTGTTCTTCTTATGTCCATCCTTATTACTGAGGCTAACCTAGCGAGTGCATCGGCTTCACTATTTTCTTATCGAGGTATCCTCTTCATCTTTACTTCTTTGAATCTTTCTAGCATCATTCTCACCCTCTTCAAGTATTTGGCCATCCTTTCATCTTTGGCCTCATACACTCCCAGGGTTTGGTTGACGACCAACCTTGAGTCACTCTGGACTAGGAGTTGGCCGACACTAAGGGATTTTACCAAAGAGAGACCTGTTACTAATGCCTCATACTCTGACTCATTATTTGAAGTTTTAAAGTTGAATCTTAACGCATATTCAATATCGGTACCATATGGTGCTGACACTATCAGCCCCGTTCCACTCCCAATTTCACAGTACGACCCATCAATGAAGAAGTTCCAAACAACTTTATTTGAAGAGAAGTTTCCCTTTGGTAAGGTCCCTTGCTTGAAGAGGTACCTGCCTTCCTCATTCTCAACTATTCTTTATCTGGCTTTGCTTGACTCAACCTCGTCTAAATCTTGGAAGACGTTTCTATTTGGTTCATCTGCAACCTTTTGACTAATTTCTACCTCAGCCTCTTCCCATGTAAACTCGGCTACAAAGTTTGCGAGTGCCTGCTACCCCTTAATGGCAACCCTGGGTTGATAAATAATGTTATATTACCCCAACTCGATGGCCCAGGTCATCAGCCAGCCTGACTTCGCAGGCTTATGGAGGACCTTTCTGAGTGGGGAATCAGTGAGGATAACCATAGAGTGGGCTTGTAAGTATGGCTTCATTTTCCTAAAAGCATGTATCAGAGCATAGGCTAATTTTTTAATCTGATGGTACTTCTGTTCAGACCCTTAAAGAGCCTTACTATTGAAGTACACTGGTCTCTGCACTCCATCATCTTCTCTTACTATTGCAACACTAATGGCTGACTCTGAGACAGTTAGGTATACATATAACTTATCCCCCAGAATGGGTCGAGATAGGAGTAGAGGGGATCCGAGGTAGGACTTGAGCTCCTTAATATCTTTGTCGCGTTCCTCATCCCATTCGAAGACCTTTCTAAGCACTTTGAAAAAAGGAAGACACTTGTTAGCAGCTCTTGAGACAAACCTGTTAAGTGCAGCAACTCTTCCAGTTAACCTCTGAATGTTTTTTATAGTTCTGGGTGTCTTCATCTCTAGCAAAGCCTTGATCTTCTCACGATTAGCCACTATTCCCCTTTGATTGACAATGAAGCCCAAAAATGTTCCTGCTCCTACCCCGAAGACACATTTGGTTGGGTTGAGCTTCATTTTGTATTTGTCCATGGTGTCAAAAGTTCTTTCAAGGGCGGATACATGAGTGTTAGCCTTCAGACTTTTCGTCAGCATGTCGTCCACTTACACTTCCATGGACTTACCTATCTGATCTTTGAACATCTTATTTACAAGACGTTGGTAAGTATACCTACATTCTTCAGCCCAAAGGGCATGACCTTCTAGCAATAGGTCCCTTTGTCTGTGATGAATGTTATCTTCTTTGAGTCTTCCGAATTCATAAAGATCTTATTATACCCGAAATATGCATCCATGAATCTCATGAGCTCATGTCCTACTATGGCATCCACCATATGATCAATACGAGGCAGGGGAAACTTTCTTTTGGATAAAAATTATTTAAATCGGTGAAATCTATGCACATCCTCCATTTTCCATTTTTTTTTGGCACAATGACAACGTTAGATAACCACTCAGGGTATATGACCTCTCTGATGAACTTGGCCTCTTCAAGCTTTCTAACCTCTTCTCTGATGACATCATACTTATCCCTTAAATACACTCTTCTTCTCTGTTTAATGGGCTTGGCATCTTCTATAACATTGATTTTATGGCACATAATTTCAGGGTCAATACCTGGCATGTCTGCATGGCTCCAGGCAAAAACACTTTGTCTCCTCCTTAAAAGCTTCAATAGTTCCTCCTTGATCTCAGGTCTTAGGGTTTTGCCGATTTGGATGGTTTTTTCTAGCTCTTCCTCATTGAGGACGATGAATTTTACCTCTTCCGCGACCTCTCCCTTCTTGAGCTTTATTTCATCTCTAGGATCAAGTGTATCGATGTTGTTGAGAGAGTATGCGCTTGCATTCAAATGAGAAAATTATATATTAAACACCTTTTAACTCAAACAAACCCTAAACATGCAACTAGGTGTGATTTAATCAAGAAGTAGATCATGAAGATTAAACAAACACACACAATTGAGGAAAAATCCCCCTAAGGGGCAAAACCATTTATTTTCATTATAATATTGTAACTGTACAATTTCGAATTACAATGAAAATACAAGTGACTAAGAATTACCCTCAGGTGTCGAATTATGTAGTCGGCGGCTGGAGTTATCCCTTTCCAGTAGGGCTGCAATGAAGAAGAAGAACGGTCTTCTCCACAATGGTATGAACAGCAAAAGTGCATTCCTGGGTTGCAAAGTGATTCACAAGTGTTTGGAAATTTGTGTGAATCAAAAACCTAGAGTCTTGGTACTCAATAGGTGAAGACTTAGAGTTTTTTGTACTCTGAAAATCGTGTATGGAAGTCTTGGAAAACCACTTCCCGTAGAGGGTTTATAAAGGAAACGTTTAGCCTAGAAAATCTGACCACGATCTGCTGAAGTTATCCCAGGTGGACCGGTCCGGGTCTGAGGCGGATCGGTCCTGGTAGGCGGACCGGTTCTTTTTATTTTTGGCTTCTTCGGTTCGCTTGCGGTCCGGGGTGTACTGGCTTTTCAACAGGCGGACTGGTCTAAGTCTGAGGCAGACCGGTTCGCAGGTGGATCGGTTCTTTTTCCAGGGCGGACCGGTCTGGCCTGTTAGACTTTGATTCCTCTTCTTCTTTTGATATTCGGATCCGTTGATGACTGTATGAAACTTTGAATTTCTTCAACGGTGTAACGGCGTACGACATAACAAATTGATAATGGACAAAAAATATCCTTACAAATCTCCCCCTATGTCTATGCCGGTACATACATAAAAATAAACATCCGAATTATCAACCAACTAAAAATGCCTATACAAATCTACCCTTCCATGAACCCAAAACTGGAAAGATACAATTGAATAAGACTTCAACGTTTGCTCTTTGAATCTTTAGGAATCTCAACACTTTTCTCATCAGGGTGTGCAATCCAATATTAATCCATGTAGTACCTACACACATGAGAAAAAGAAAAATACCAAGTGACGTATCGAGTTTGAAATGAGATAAACAGATATGCCAATATGCTAATTGGTGATAAACAACTCAACACTACAAAACTCACTCCCCCTTAATGTGATAATTCTTTCTCCCCCTTTTTAGGATGTCTCAAAATAGACAAATGAGAAGAATAAATCAAACAAGTAAAGACAGGGTGTCACAAAGAAATACACAACTATTTTTTGAATTTTTCAAAATTTTTTCAAACAAAATCACACCATGAATAAACACAGGACAACCAAGTCGATGATAGAGTTTATGAATGGGTGTGAACATAATTCGATAGGAAGATCAATGCATACAAACAAGACATATGTGCACGATGAATATCGGATACTCCTAACGAATGAACTCTAAGTCTTCCTTTGGTGTAAAAAATGGAAATATAAGATATTGACTCAATCAAATCAACAAATCAAAGCGAAAAATGATTTCTACACCAATAAAGTCCAAAACTTTTTATGCTTTTTTAGGACTTTCAAGGAAGTGCAAACCCGTTTATATTCTCCAACCAAACTCCCTCAGATATAATTTTGAATAGAGGCTTTCTAAATTCTCAAACTTTGGAGAATTGATGGTGAAACCTAAGTGGCCCATATTTGGCACGAATTGCTTGTTATTGCCTTTAAATTTTTCAGGCTCTTTTAACCTCTTTAGACCTCGGATATTGAAATTCCTCCATTTTTTAGGTCCTTTTTAACGGTGGCTTTTGCGCAAAGGATAGATGATTACCTTTCGCAGCCCCTCCCCATTATACAAAAACACACAGTCTCACCAAAACGGTTTTTACATGCATTCCAATCTTGTCAAGTTTTATCGCATATTGAAAGTTGTATAGACAGAATTAAGATGGAAACACTCAAGCCAATATGAGATAGACAAGTGCAATAATCAAATATAGCCGTGCATGTGTGCAATAAAGGATATAGGAGTCAAACATGTAGGAAGATATCACTAATTACATCTCAAAGACTCCAAACAATGTAAAGCACATGGATGAAATGATGTAGCCTCTCAAATCTCTATCAAATAGTCACATGGATATATGGAATGAAGTTGTGACTTTGCTATCTTAAATGCTCATCCATAAAAGGAGCAAAAATAGAAATCTTTTTTGGATTTTTCAAAAATTTTATCAAAATAAAATCTTTTTGTGCTTTTCTTAAAAATTTTCTTATAAAGGAAAATATTTTTGGAATTTTTGTTTTAACGAAATAAAAAATGAACAAAAATAAAACAAACTAATGGTACATGCTAGCAATAGGCAAAAAAAACAGCATGAAAATCAACCTATGCTAGCAACCAAGACAATATCTCAACCGGGAGTAACGGTGGAGTTTTCCAAAGATGGTGACATCTTTTGAACACACTCCACTATATCATGTGTTGTCTTGATCAAAAACTTCACTTGCTCGCGAATATGTGCAAACTCTCTATCATAATGTGCAGGCAAAATGTCATGAGTGGGTGTATGTGCATGAATGTGTGAAGTGGCATGATATGGTAAAAAACCAAACTTGGAACAAAACTCCCTAAGATGTCCTCGCTTCTTGCAGTGGGAGAAAACATAAACCGGTCTAGGAAGTAATTTGTCAACAATTTTGGGAAGAACATTCCTAGACGGGCTCCCATGGGACTCACTCACCAAGGTGGATATAGGCTCGGGTGCATTAAAAATAGTGAATGTGTCGTCATTACCTTTTCCAACATCATTCAAAACGGGATAGGAAACCATCTTATCAACCTTCTCAGATGCATTCTCTAATGTGACTTGGACCTCTCGTGCTTGTTTGAGATCATCATCGAGATGGGATACACGTTTCGTCAGACTAGACACCGTGTTGGTCAAGTCACCTTTTTCCCTTTTTAGCTCATCATTCTCTCCCTTCAACTCACAAATTCGAAGACCTAGGATCCTATTTGACCTTTTTATTTCCATGGTCTCGATAAACAACTTTCTAAATGCTTTTTGGATAACACTTTCATCACCATCTTCATCCTCACTATCACTTAGAGAAGTGGGAATGGCATATTTCTTACGCTCTCTCCTAAGTTTAGTGGGACACTCAAATTTCTTGTGCCCTATCCCATCGCACTCAAAACATTTTATCTTCTCAAGTTCTTTCTTTCTTTCTTTTCCACTCTCACCACAACTCTCTCTTTTTCCAAACACTCTTAAATCTTTCTCTAAAGCGGTGATCCTAAGAACTAATGATTTATTACGCTTCTTGGTTTCAAATGATTCAGAATATAACTCGGCGTCTGCGTGTTGGATATCACACTCGCTCTCACTTGAGTCATCCTCCCCCTCACTCTCATCGCTCTCACTGTCGAGGTGTCCTTGTGATGTAGCATCCTCATCGTCGTGAGAAGCATTGGAGGTATTCACATGACTTGCCATGAGTGCGGTGATGTTATGCTCATGCGGTGACTCATCTCCACAGTCCACCGACTCAACCTCATTGTCGTCACTAAGGGTAGCATTTAGGACAGCTTTCCCTTTCTCTCTGTTCAGATGTGTGGCACACTCAAAGGCTCTATGACCCCTACCATCGCATTCAAAGCATCTCTCACTGTCTGTCTTAGGAGGATCTTTAAAATCTTTTTCATTTTTCTTTTCAACCTTATTTTTCTCAAATTTCTTTTTATCTTTAAAATTGCCATTTTTCTTAAATTTGAGAATCCTCTTGAATTTTTTGCAAAAAGAGCCAAATCATCTAAGTCAAAATCACACTCAGAATCTGACGTGTCAGTCTCTCTCTTTCTATACGACTCTTCCCTCTTTCTAGCCGACCCCTCACTCTTTTTCTCTTTGGCATTAAGTGCAATTCCCTTAACTTTAGACCTAGCAGTTTTAGGGAACATATCAATTTCATAAGTTTGCAAATCTCCTACAAGTTCTTCCAATTTTAGCGTATTTAAATTGCCCATAGAATTTAGCACAGTGACTTTAGGGATAAAACGCTTAGGCAAAGAACGAAGAATCATTTTGACAACTCTAGCATTAGGAATATGTTCACCAAGATTAAAGCTAGTATTAACAATGTCAGAAAGTCTAGCATAGAAATCATCAAAACATTCAGTCTCATGCATGATGATGGTTTCAAATTGAGTTGTCAAATTTTGCAATTTAGACTCTTTCACAGCATTTGTTCCTTCATGGGTGAGTTGTAAAACATCCCATGCCTCCTTTGACGTGGTGCACGTCATGATACGTCGAAACTCATCGGGAGTGATGGAACCGGAAATAGCACTCAAACCTTTAGATTTAAAAGAAGACCATCTAAATTCATCTTCAGTCCAAGAGGTGACAGGTTTTAAATTAGTCACGTTTTCCACAGTGATGGAGGGAGGTGTCCACCCTCTTTCAACTAAAATCCAAACCCTTTCATCTATGGCTTTTAAAGCCGACCTCATTCGGGCTTTCCAATGAGCATAATTTGTCTAGTCAAAAATAGGTAATTTATTATGTGATTTCTCCATTTGAACACGCACTTTTCAAAAATCAATTTTTTCAGAAAAATGATATCTTAGAAAAGATTTTGAGGAAAATAGGAATACGCGATAGATTAGCATAACCTTCTACGATACCAATTTGAGAACGTGAGTAGACAAATTTTATCAAAAAGTAAATCCTCGAAAAATCAGGAGCACGCGATAAATTAGTGTAACCCGCTCTGATACCAATTTGAGAGAGTATGCGCTTGCATTCAAATGAGAAAACTATATATTAAACACCTTTTAACTCAAACAAACCCTAAACATGCAACTAGGTGTGATTTAATCAAGAAGTAGATCATGAAGATCAATCAAACACACACAATTGAGGAAAAATCCCCCTAAGAGGCAAAACCATTTATTTTCATTATAATATTGTAACTGTATAATTTCGGATTACAATGAAAATACAAGTGACTAAGAATTACCCTCAGGTGTCGGATTCTATAGTCGGCGACTGGAGTTATCCCTTTCCAGTAGGGCTGCAATGAAAAAGAAGAATGGTCTTCTCCACAATGGTATGAACAGCAAAAGTGCGTTCCTGGGTTGCAAAGTGATTCACAAGTGTTTGGAAATTTGTGTGAATCAAAAACCTAGAGTCTTGGTACTCAATAGGTGAAGACTTAGAGTTTTTTGTACTCTGAAAATCGTGTATGGAAGTCTTGGAAAACCACTTCCCATAGTGGGTTTATAAAGGAAACGTTTAGCCTAGAAAATCTGACCACGATCTGCTGAAGTTTATCCTAGGCGGACCGGTCCAGGTCTGAGGCGGATCGGCCCGGATAGGCGGACCGGTTCTTTTTATTTTTGGCTTCTTCGATTCGCTTGCGGTCCGGGATGTACTGACTTTTCAGCAGGCGGACCGGTCTGGGTCTGAGGCGGATCGGTTCTAATTCCAGGGCGGACCGGTCCGGCTTGTCAGACTTTGATTCCTCTTCTTCTTTTGATATTCGGATTCGTTGATAACTGTATGAATCTTTGAATTTCTTCAACGGTGTAACGGCGTACGACATAACAAATTGATAATGGAAAAAAAATGTCCTTACAGTTGTATGTGGTTGTTGCCCTCTTATGAGCCTCTCTCTCCTCTGTAGAGTCGAAGTAGCATTTATGTGCCGATGTTTGGTCACCTTGCACTTCCCCTACTCCATAGGGAGTCAAGAATTTTAGCATTTGGTGGACCATTGAAGGCACGACCGCAAATTCCTTGAGGGCTACTTTTCCTATGATGAGGTTGTAAGCTTAAAAGACGTTTTTATCCATCACAAAGAAATTTATTTTTCTAGTCAACCTCATAGGCCATTCGTCTCCCATTATAACATCCATCTCATACATACCCAATGGATGAACCTTTTCACCGCTGAAGTCGATCAAGGGATGATGATAAGGGACAAGCCTAGCTCTGCTGAGGTCTAGGCTCTTAAAGCATGGCCAAAACATAACATCTGCTGAACTTCCCCCATTAATGAGGATTCTTTGAACTTCACACCCATGCACCCTTGTCGTGATTACCATAGGGTTATCATGACGAGCTAAGATACCTTTGAAATCAAGTCATGAGAAGCCAACTATGAGGGTGTTCATATCTACCTTCTTTCTCTTCTCGTGTTTAACCTCTGTTGAGGCCAAGTTAACAACCTCGACCTTAGTCACTGCTTTAGCCTCTTCCACGTGGGTCTTGCGATCAGCAACCTCTTAGCCACCCCCTGCTAGTCCTCCACAGATAGTGTTCACATCAAAAGAGATCATACTGACCCTCTTTACTGGGACATTATCATCTTTTGGTAGGAGGTCAGGGTCATCGTCATCATCATCTGAGTCCTCAGCTCTTCTAGTAGGGGAATCTTCCTGACACCTGTCATTTCTCTTCTTTTTAGGGTCATCTCTTCCCCCTTAAGGGCTCTACCATTCACGTACTTTTCAAGCTTTCCAGACTTCAACATTTTCTCAATATCGTCCTTTAGGGTGAAGCACTTGTCAGTGAAATGGCCGTGATCTTGGTGGAACTCACACCATATATTCTTGTTCCTCTTATGTGGAGGAGACTTCATCTTCTCCGACCATCTCAGGGACCTATCATTATTTATTTCGTTGAGGATGTGTTCGCAGCTCACAGTTAGAGGAGTGTAGTGTGCAAACTTATCATTTGCAGCCCTCTTCTTTGCATCCTTCTTCCTTTGAAATTTCCCACTGCTACTTCCATTCTCATCCATACTTTGCAGACATTGCTTCTTCTGCGTTCATGACCTTTCCAACTGTAGCTAACATCTTGGCCATAGACTTAGGAGGGTCTTTTGCAAGCTTCCAGAGTAACTTCCCCTTCTGAAGTCCTCCTATAAGGGTTGTCATGGCTATATTCTCTTCATAATCTTCAACCTCTAACTTTTCCTTGTTGAACCTCGCGATGTAGTCTCTGAGGCTTTCATTCTTGCCTTGCTTTACATTGAGTAGATGGGTTGTCTTCTTCTGAGGCCATACCCCATAACAGAAGTTGTGTATAAATCGCTCGGCCAAACCCTTAAAGTTCTTAACATAACTTTTAGGAAGAGAAGTGAACCATATATGTGCAGCTCCCGTTAAAGTGCTTGTGAAAGCTTGGCACCTCATTTTATCAGGGATTGAATAAATGTATGCTACAGACTGATACATCTCAATATGACGCACTGGGTTGGTACTTCCATCGTACTTGGGAGACACCATCGGGGTTTAAATTTCGCAGGGGTTGGGAAGTTGACAATCCTTGCCACAAATGGTGACCCCTCTCAAAACCCCCTTTGTAATGGGTCTCGAATTTTTAAGATGTTACATATCTTATCTTCAAGCCTTCGGATGGAATCATTCCATGGTCTGGAAACATCGGCCTGGCCGAGGTTGTCCCCATCCACCTCCAAAGAGTGAACTGAGGGTTCCCCAGTAGCAGCGCAACGTCGGCTGTTGACCTCCCCCTGACCACAGTCTCGGACATGTGGGGGGTCGGCCATAATGAGGCCGATGTTCATCACCTCCCATTCGGAATCCAGCTATGCTTCTTGACCTGGATAGCCTATGCCTCAGATCATTAATTGGGTCGAGCCTTTCAAAGGCCGACCCTCTACTTAAGCGATTAAAAGTTGACCCTCTTTGTTGTGCATCGCCATCTCATCTTTCACACTGACCTCGGCTCTGCTGTATTGGACGTATAGTGTTGTTTGAGACCTCATAGGTCTCCCAACAATCTACTAGAGCAGCCTCTGCCTCAATGTCATCGTTCCTATCCTCAGGGGAAGGGTTTCCTTGCCTCTTCAGGCGTAAACGCTAGGGTCAGCAGCATCCCTCCTGTGTTGAGTAGGTTGGTCTTTTCATGGTTCCTGAGGTGGTCCCCTGGCCTCAAGATGTGGTTGAAAAGGTGCCGGAGTAATCATCTTTGGTGATACCCCAGGTGGTATTATTATATTCTAGCTTAGCTGGGAAAATTACCCCTGCATCGCTTGCTACGTTGCAGCCAAGGACATCAAGGCTGATGCCACCTCAGCCATCTCGGACTGGGGTGGTGCCTGTCTGGAACTAGGTCCTCCAACACTAGATGGTGGGGGAGGTGGTGGTAACTCTGGGACCATATGATGTGACTAGAGAGCTTGAAATGAAAATATTAGAGAGCTTGATACCTTAAAGGACCTCTTTCAAAGGTGACATAGCTTCACATGAAGGGTGAGGCCTGGTTCACCACCAGAGTCTCCGATGAGGTTAAGCTGCAAAAAGGAGGAGATGAATCTTCTCGTTCCCATAGACGGTGCCAAAATGATGATGCTGTAAACAGCACTACCAGGTAAGGTATTGACAAGATCAAGCTAATGTTAACAATGGAAGCACAAGAATAATATATAATAGAATAAGATGAGGAGAAGAGGATGAAAACTAGTTTATAAGTGATTCAACTAATCTGGCCTACATCCACTCTGAGTGAGTGAGTAATATCACTAGATAAAGGCACTAATGGCTATAGATATAATCTCTCAAGCTCTCTCTCTCTTCTGTGTAAACTAACAGAGTTTCAGCTAGGTTTGCAATTATGGATCCCTTTACAAGGTAGAGGATGACCTCTATATATAGTTCTGGAGGGGTGTAATGTACCCCCCAAGCATGCAATGAGCATGTGCATGAGGATCGAACCAGTATGAGAATGACTCCTGGCTGATTTTATATAGATAAAGATGACCTCAATATTTCCTCACGTGAGGGGAATAATTTGGTTATAACTAATTTGTCTACGTGTTTCAAACCTTACATGTGCTTGTAAATACTCAGCCCTATGTCCTTGACTGATGTAACCTCGGCCTGGATGAGTACGAGGTTGGTGAAGTTCGACAGTGTTTCTTTATCTTCTCTAACCATGTCGACCTCGACTAGGAGGGCTGGCCGAGGTTAGGTATGCGGTAGCTGTAACGTCGGCTGAGGCCGATGATTATATAGTAGTTGATTGAGCCCATGAGACTTTGTTGACCTCGGCAGATGGACAGTCAAGGTTGGTTTATGAGGGGTCGACCTTTCAAAAGATGACCTTACCGATGGTTGCCATAAGCTTCTTGTTAACTCGGCTGTGAGATTGGCCGAGGTTAGTGATTCTGAGTACGAGGGTGCACTTCGAGCATATCAGATGTTATGACCATAATGAAGTTTTGGATGTGGTTAGTCCTAAAGTATTTTTCGTCGGTGATCCAGATAGAGATGCGATAAATATTTCTTGATGTTACTCAGGTAGATATGTCGGTGGACGAATATGAGGAAGATTTTACCCTTCTGGTAAACTTTGTGCCTGAACACTACACTAAATTATGCGAATGGTCACGGTAAAGGGGTCATGGCCCAAAACCGTGACCATAGTCAAAATGGGCATGACCAAATCCATAACTCAGTGTAGTCATGCATGGTCGCGACTGTAGACCCTGACTCCTTCGGGTCATGACTTTAAGCCGTGACCCATCCGTGATATGGCATCAAGTTTCCCTCCAATTTTGGTTAGGGATGAGTCACGCCCATTAGCCGTGATCACAAACCCCAATACACAATGATATGGTCACGGCTTAAGTCCATGACCATTAAATTATATGATTCACGGCTTTGGGCCGTGACCATAGCCTTATTTCCACGCTAACGTGTTAAAAATAAAGGGGTCACATCATATGGTCATGGCCCTAAGCCGTAAGCCTGGTCTTTATACATAAAAAACACAGAACATTTTTTCATTTAACTCAAAAATTTTCAAACCCTCATTTTCCCTCCCTCTCTCCAATGATTTCGGATCTTTCCTTCTGTCAATCTCAAGCTCTCTCTCAATCTCAATCTCAATCTCAAAGGTAATCTCAATATTCTCCTTAATATGTATTTATGTGTGTGTGTATTTCTTTATGTGTGCATATTTTTATGTGTGTGTATTTATCTGTGTGTATATGTGGGTGTATATGTGTATGTGTATACATATGTGTATCGTGTATATGTATATAGATGTGTATACATTGTCATTGTGTGTATTGTATATATATATTTGTGTATACTGTAAATGTGTATATGTGTGTGTATTCTAGAAAAAAATACATATATATGACTAATGTTGGGTTTGGGCCCTGACCATGCTTGTAAATCAAGTCAGGGCTATTGACTGTGACTATGTCCCTGACTATCAAAAATTCGTGACCAAGGCAGTGGGTCAGGGATTTGGGTTGTGACCACCGAAATTGGTCATGCCCAATTTGGTCATGCCCGATTTGGTCACGGACAAAATCCGCGACCCTCACTGCCCGATCAAGGATAAAGTCCGTCACCAATCGCCCAGTTTGGTGTAGTGGAAGAGGTGAACAGTGAGGAGAAGAAGATGTTAAAGTTCATAAATTGAGTCACTTGGAGGATCAGGCAGCACTTGCTTGGTAACCTGGCGTTGAATACATACACTAACATTATCAACGTTGCATTACTTCATTGCCATGATCGTTTGAAAATGATGAGGACCCCCTATTTTTAATTTTACCAAAAGTAATTTCCTTTTAGATGCGGAATAAAGATGGCTCAACACAACACACAGAAACACCAAATTTTAATTTCTTTTAAATTAAAATAAACCAAATAAGAAGTGAAATTAAATTAAACAACAAATACATTTTTCACTTAAACAACTTAATTCAATCCAAGTCCTAGAAATTTGCCTAACAATTAATTAAATCATTTTTGCAAATTAGGCCAAACCAAATTTTAACCAATAAAATTAATGACTTGAATTAAATTAACATTCACCCAAATTGAATTTGCACCAATTTAATTAAGTGTGACAATTAAACCAAATTTTATCTTGAATTATCCTAAGCATGCGTTCTAAGTTATTTTGGAAGATAAAAGTAAATCAGTCGCACTACGCTGCATTGTACGAGGAAAAACCCACAACGGATAAAAACCTCGGACGGCCCTAGCCTCAAATCCACTAAGTACAGTATTACAAGTACAAGGCAGTAAGACTTACAACACTCGACATGACTCCTTCCAATCCCCGACGCTACTTCTTGTACACACCTCAGCCTAGCGAATAACCACGGAGATCCATCGCGGTCTCAGAATCCACCGATCACACTTTAGGAACAACCGTCAACCACACATGATGTCTTTCACCATGTGAGAATGCCGCAGCAAAACAACGAACTTCTTCTTTATGGGATGTAGATGTAAACCCAAACACTCTTCCAATGGTAGAGATAAAATCGGTGCCAAAACTCGAAGTAAATTATATATATTAAGGAACTTGGATAAACTACACAAATGGGTGTAAACAAAAGTGTTTAAGGATATTTTCTTGAAAAATAAACACTTAACACTTGAACCTTATCATTTGGAATTGAAACTCTCTAAAACTCTCTCTATGAGATGGAGGAATATGAAAAAGTTACTTGGAAAAGGTTGGTTCCCGCACTTAGTAATTCTGTCAAAAAGTAGTGCGGAACATGGAGAAAACTGCAAAAAACTGTTCCCACCAAAGTCGTTCGAATGAAATTTTTGTTCGAACGACTTTTCATTCTAACGAATTTACTAACGAGGTTCCAGAAGGGAAAAAGGAAATTCGTTAGAATTCTCTTTCGAACGACCTGGCAATCTCGTTCGAACGAGATGCCAGTTCATTCGATCGACATGGCAATCTTGTTAGAACAAGATGCCAAATGGTTCGAACGATGTGTCAGAAAAAAGAAATATTATTTTTAAGCCCAAAACGTTTTATGAAAAGTGATAAAAAATATTTTCTGAGTAAAACAAAGTCGTTAAAAGTATTTTATAAAAACTTTATACAATACACCCAATAAATTTCCAAGCTCCTATGTATATATAAAACGCATTCATACCTTAGGAGCATTGGAACAGTGTTATTGACGAAGAAACGAGGCACACTAAACTCGGCATATGATGAAGTTTTATAAACTTGGTCGTTACGTCTTCAACTAACACGTCATAGGTTTGGATGGATACACTTGAACACTATCCTATGACTCAAATATTTTTATCCGAAATTAAGCCAACACTACATTAAGACTCAATCGGAGACTTGTGTCCTTACAAATCTCCCATTTTGTCTATTCCGGGACAAAAATCAAACAAAAATCCTAAAGGGCCATCAAGCTCTACTAGACTTAAAAACATATCCCACCCACCTTGACTCAAAAACCCAAGGATCAATATCTTTGCCGATAAAAGTTGCCATTTTATAAGAATTTCTGCACACTTAAGCAAACTATCAAATGCATAGGGAATATCAAGAATATTAAATGCATGTAAAATAAATAAATACTCCCCCTAAATTAATTCTCCCCTTTATCAAATAAATGACCGACTTAGAAAGACGTCTCCCCCTAAGTTAAATCTCCCAAACTAAGATACGATGACAATAGGATTAGATACCATTTCTCCCCCTATCATTCTCCCCCTTTTTATTCAGGAATAGACAAAGGATAAAACTAATTTAAACATGATGCTTAGAGTGATAAGAACATGAAAGCCTATGGGAAACAAAAGCATAACTAATCCATACAAATAATAACGGATACCAATGAAGATGCGAAAAAATGATATCAATGTGATACATGAGATACTAAGCATGTGATATCAACAACAATATGCAACACGATAGATATCAATTATGAATTTGAAGCATAGATGAACTAGAAAGCAAGGCAAAGAAAAAATACCATATATATGTAGAAATAATGACTATCACTAATGCACACCCACATATATATATAGGTATAGACACCACACATGAACCAAAATACAGTAAGTTTTCACACTCGTATGGCAAAAATGTGTCATATGGAAACAGAAGTGTAGAGGTGTGAACTAGCAACAATTAAATTTATACCTAATCACTTAAAATATGTTCACGGAGTTCTCATTTGATTGAAAACTTTATCACATTTGAATATAATCTCATGTGACAATATAGGTTGAACTCAATGCACAAATATACACAATGCATGCAAGCCTAGAACTTTGATGATTCTACAAACCAATAGAGTCATGGCATTGAAAGTACAACTAGGATGAACGGACATTGTGCAAACCGTTGATATACCATCCAAACTCCCTCAATATAAGCATATTATTTTCATCTTTTGAATGAATAAATCAACTAAACAAAATAGGCCTTGGAAAAATATTTTTCTTTTAATTCCATAATTCTTTTAGGCCATTGGACCACGTATTTCTTTTAGGTCCAAGTAAACGGTGGCTTACTCGCAAAGGATGATATTTCCTTTCGGAGTCCTTCCCCGTGCACATTTATATACATCATTTTTATATCTCACACAAATCTCACGTGCAACGGATTTTAACATGCACCAGTCCACCTAGATCATATAATATGAAGATGACTAGTTTGGTAGGAGAACACCTCACAAATCTCAAATATACATATGAAGTTAAAATTTCAAGTGAGCTCGTGCATGTGTGAATTAAGGCATATAAAAATAGAATCCATTATAACAACACAAAATCTAACTACTCCATGTAAGCATGGTAAAGAACATTTTAAGGATTGACAATCTAAAGCAAAAGTTTTAGCCACATGGAAGTGAAAAGAAGGGATTCAAAACACAAGTATATGCCACATAGAGTGTGTCAAACTAAAATACACACAAAAAAATTATTTTTGAGTTTTTGACAATTTTTAACCAAAAATAAAAATATGTACTCAAAAGTCAAACAAAAATCATTTGTATTTTTCATTAAGCCTAAATTACAAAAAAAAAACGAAACACAAATGATAAACAAAATCTTTGTGTATTTTTCATTTAATGCAAACTAAAAAGAAAGAACTATAATACAAAACACAAACAACAATCATAATTCTAGCATGTGATATAGCATGAAGTATAGACTAGAACAATGATTAAGAAGCATACAATTATCATGATAAATATATTATGAAGCACAAAAGCTAAAGTATGCAAACAACTAACACATTCAACCTTTAGATTTTGCAAGGGATGAAGCATGTGAAAGTAAATGAGAATCAAAAATCCTATTTTGTAAAGCTACCAAGTTAGATATCCTAACCCAAACTAATGATGAATGACAATCTCGGGGTGTAGGAATCTTGGCTACCTCGGTTGCCTTACGTAGGGCTTTTCTAGGACCTCGTTTAAGATCAAAACAAAATTTCCTAAGATGACCTTTTCGACCGCAATGAGAGCACCTAAAGATTCGACGAAAAGACTTTCCTAAGGAATGATCTATAACATTGTTCCTAGAGTATTCTCCTAAAACATTGGTTTTGGCATTATGAGTTGACTCATTACAAGTATCGAAGCCTAAACCACAAGTGTCATTTTTAATTTGGACCGTTCCTAACATTTTATCTAATTTCTCCGAACGACACTCCAAATCAAATTTGACTTTACTAGAGTCTTTTAATTTATTTTTTAAATCTAAAATGTGAGACTCTAATAAAATATTGCGCTCTTTAAACGCGAGAAGATCCTTTTTCAAGGATTCCATTAAACCTTTAAGGCTATCTCTCTCGCCTTCTACATATTCAATCTTCTCACTAAGAGCTCTCTCACGTGTCCTAAGGTCTTCCACTAACGCACTATCATCAATGACCTTAACACGCTCTCTTAAGCTAGCTTATAACTTCAAATTTTTTTCTTTTTAATTTAATAGATTCTTCAAATAATTCTTGAAATGCAATTTGAAGTTCACTCACATCAACCTCATTTTCACTTTCACTCTCTCTTTCTTCTCCACTCTCACTACCATCATCTCTTTGGGATTCATAACAAAAGCCTTGGAAGTGTCATGTGTTAAAATTTCATCACTAAAGGAGTGCTTACTTTCACTCACATGACTTGCCATAAAATCCACAAAGTTGGGCTTAATGGGGGCCTATTCCTTATCACTATCACTAAGGGTTTCATTAAAATAAATTTGTTGCTTACCCTTTCTCCTTACTTTAGTGGGGCACTCTTTCGCCCTATGGCCATAACCCTCACAACCGTAACAGCTATTTGACTCGTCCCTATTTAAATTTTTATTAAAAGTTATAGGGATCTTCTCGGCTTTGTCATACTTAGAATTTTCAAATTTCTTAAAATTATTTTTAAATTTATCTTTTTTAAATTTAAGAAATTTTCAAAACTTTCTAGCAAACATAGCCATATCTTCCGAGTCACTCTCACTTTCACTCTCTATTACTTATTTTTCCTCCTTTCGGTCTTTCAAAGAAACGCCCTTATCTATTTTCTTTTCAATTTTAGAGGGAAACATGTCTAGTTCATAGGTTTGTAAATCACCTACGGGCACTTCTAATTTCGTAGAGGCTAAAGTGGGTAAAGAATTTAATACGGTCACCTTAGGAATAAATCTATCGGGTAGGGACCTTAAAATTTTCTTTACAACTCGGTTGTCGAGTATTTTATCTCCCAAATTAAAAGATGAATTAACTATATCGGAAAGTCTAGCATAAAATTCATCAAAAGTTTCTTTTTCATTCATTTTGATGGTTTCAAATTGAGTGGTGAGGTTTTGGAGTTTAGAAGCTTTTATGACACTAGTTCCTTTATGAGTGAGTTTTAAAATATTCCAAGCTTCTTTAGCGGTTTCACACGTCATACTGCTTTGGAATTCATTCGGTGTGACCGCGCTAAACAAGGCATTTAAACCACAGGAATTAAAGTTCGCAAGTTTAAATTCATTCTCACTCCATCTATCTGTGGGTTTGGGAACATGTTCATTTTCAACTAAATATGTAGGTGGGGACCACTCGTTAATGACAGGCAACCAAACCCTCTCATCTAGAGACCTAAGTGCCGAACGCATACGTGTTTTCCAATATGCGTAATTAGAACCATCGAAAATAGGAAATTTTGAAAATGGAGAAAATTCCATTTTATCCAAAATATTTAAAAGGATCTGAAACGCAATAATTTAGCGATCTCGCTCTGATACCACTTGTTTCAAATGATGACCAACAATTTTTACTCTTACAAAAAGTAATTTCCTTTTAGATGCGGAATAAAGATGACTCAACACAACACACACAAACACCAAATTTTAATTTCTTTTAAATTAAAATAAACCAAATAAGAAGTGAAATTAAATTAAACAACAAATATATTTTTCACTTAAACAACTTAATTCAATCCAAGTCCTAGAAATTTGCCTGACAATTAATTAATTCATTTTTGTAAATTGGGCCAAACCAAATTTTAACCAATAAAATTAATGACTTGAATTAAATTAACATTTACCCAAATTGAATTTGCACCAATTTAACTAAGTGTGACAATTAAACCAAATTTTATCTTGAATTATCCTAAGCATGAGTTCTAAGTTATTTTGCAAGATAAAAGTAAATCAGTCACACTACACCGCGATGTACGAGGAAAAACCCACAACGGAAAAAAACCTCGGACGGCCCTAGCCTCAAATCCACGAAGTACGGTATTACAAGTACAAGACAGTAAGACTTAGAACACTCGAGTTGACTCCGTCCAAGCCTCGACGCTCCTTCTTGTACACACCTCTGCCTAGCGAATAACCACAGAGATCCACCGCAGTCTCGGAATCCACCAATCGGACTTTAGGAACAACCGCCAACCACACATGATGCCTTTCTCCATGTGAGAATGTCGCAGCAAAACAACGAACTTCTTCTTTATGGGATGTAGAAGTAAACCCAAATGCTCTTCCAATGGTAGAGATAAAATCAGTGCCAAAACTCCAAGCAAAGTATATGTATTAAGGAACTTGGATAAACAAAACAAATGGGTGTAAACAAAAGTGTTTAAGGATTTTTTTCTTGAAAAACAAACACTTAAAACTTGAACATTTTCATTTGGAATTAAAATTATCTAAAACTCTCTCTAGGAGATGGAGGAATATGAAAAAGTTACTTGGAAAAGGTTGGTTCCCACACTTAGTAATTCTATCAAAAAGTAGTGGGAAAAGATGGTGGGAACATGGAGAAAACTACAAAAACCCGCCAAAAAACTATTCCCGCCAAAGTCGTTCGAATGACTTTTTCGTTTGAATGACTTTACTAACAAGGTTACAGAAGGGAAAAAGGAAATTCGTTAGAATTCTCATTCGAACGAGATGCCAGTTAATTTTAATGACATGGTAATCTCGTTCGAACGAGATGCCAGATGGTTCTAACGACGTGTCAGAAAAAAGAAATATTATTTTTAAGCCCAAAACTTTTTATGAAAGTGCTAAAAAATATTTTCTGAGTAAAACAATGTCGTTAAAACTATTTTATAAAAACTTTATAAAATACGCCTAATAAATTTCCAAGATCATATATATATATAATGCATTCATACCTTAGGAGCATTGGAACAATGTTGTTGACGAAGAAACGAGGCACACTAAACCTGGCATATGATGAAGCTTTATAAACTTGGCCGTTACGTCTTCAACTAACACGTCATAGGCTTGGATGGATACACTTGAACACTATCCTATGACTCAAATGTTTTTATCTGGAATTGAGACAACATTACATTAAGACTCAATCGGAGATTTGTGTCCTTACATTGTTGCTTCCATATGAAGGGTAATAAGAGAACAGAAGAGTTCGACCATTCAAGCAAAGTGGAAGGAAATGGATTTAGTGGGGCATAACAACCACATTCAGCTAGGCATCATGAGAAGGATTTCTGGTAGGGAGATCCTGCGAAGAGGTTCGATCGTGAGTTTTCCAACCCGATGATAGTGGGTTCAGACAGGGCCAGCAGGGCCCTCAGCATCAGCATAAGCAGTCGCATCATGTTCCCTAGGGCCACCAAAACTAAGGTAACAACGAGGATGGCCAGCAAGGCCGAGTCCACCTAGGTCAAAGACTGGGATATCCCCGACAGGGCTACTAGGGCCAGAGGCAGGGGGATTTTACTGGTCGTTGTTTTACTTGGGGAGAGACAGGTCACTGGAAGAGATATTTCCCACAGCAAAGCAAGGGCGATAGCAGGGTTCCCAATAAGTCCAACCATTATAGTAGTTCTTGGGTCAATTCTGACGTGAGTATTATGTCCAGGAAGCCACTACCATTAGCGGTTAAAGGTGCGATTTTTATGCTTGGGTAAATGGGGTATTTTAAAGTGGCATGGGTGTGTCGTCGTATTTTAGTTAGCACTAGATTCTCACGTGAGAAGGGTTTAGTGGATTTATCGTTAGAATCACTATTGTATGTGTATATACATATTTACCATTATGTAGCAGGGATCTTTTTAGTTCCATCTATAAGGGAATGGGTGTGGACACTCAGAGGATATGTTTTTGTATATCTACTCATTTTAGATAGATGTGTTATGCAAGTATGATGTTATCCTGGGTATGGACTTGTTAGCAATGGTTTGATCGATGGTGGACTATTACAGTAAGGCTATCATGTTCGCTATTCCAGGGTGAAATGTGTTTCTTTGCGAGGCTTCACCTGAAAAAGGATCAAGCTCGCATATATATTATCTTTTGGAGGAGACTTCGGAGAGTATATTTGTCTTGTTATATTTGATTCCGGTGCATAGGGACTTTTATTAAGGTGATTCGGGGTATATCGAGTTTACTGTCGAGCGATGAGATATAACTCGTTATTAAGTTAGCACTGGGGACTTAGTAATAGTGAGAGCGTCTTATTATATGACTCCTTTAGTGATGTGAGAGTGAACGATTAGACTTATATATTTCGAGACATGATTTTGGGTATCCCAGTTATGTTCTTTGGGCCCATGGATCTCAAAGATCGATAATGCTAGGTAAGTAGTATATCGGGAGGATTCCTTACTTGAATTTCACTTGAAAGACATCCCACGCATGAACCTTGGTGAGCATCGGGATTTGGGAGACGTGTGGGCACTAGGGCATGGGTTTAGTACTTTAGTTATTACACATTTATGAAGATAACACTTTGAGTAGAGAGATATTTTACGATTTTAGGCTAGTGGATCCAAGTAATACTGTGAAAAAAGAATTATGGAACGTTTACACCACTAGTTGATAGTTGGGGTAACTTCGAGAATATTTTAGTTATGATTAGTAAGGAAATTCAGTATACCTTTATTGAAGAGCCACGTTGAGCATTCAGCATCGAGTTGCTATAAATATGTTACGTTTGTTATAATTGTGCAGATATGCACGAGATATAGGGTGTATGGGCACCCTAATTAGTTCAATTTTTAGTATCGTCCGAGATAAGGGAACGTGGGAATAAATGGGTTGAGCCATATACCTATAAGTAAGTTAGGATCAACATGGAAAAGGAAGAGGGACTGAATGTCATTTGAGGAAGAAAATAGTCCACTTGTATATAGCAAGGAGAGCTATCACACCCGAGATAGGTTGAAAGACTTTGGAGATACAAGCAAGGGGTCTCGGGCCAAGGGAGGGTCCAACAATTTTGGGAATTATAGCGAAAGTCTTAGTCAGTCAAGTTCTAGGTATGGCTTGTGCATAAATAGGATGTTGAATTTACCATAGAAGCAAGACCCATAAAGTGTGAAGTTATGGAACGGATGCATGGGTCACAATTAGTGGTCCACCCCAAGAAGGGGAGTAAGAGGTACCACATAACATGGGATACAAAGTGTGTGGATTACTGTAGAGCGATAAATAACAAAGTTATCTCCAGGTAAACCACTCGTTCAAGGGAAAAAACGTTGGTCTGAGGCGATCCACTAGAAATTTCACAGTATTTGGTGATTCCAGTTACTGAATGGGTAGGCAGACTAATGGATTTTAGTGTTGCGTTACCAACGTTACGAAAAGGTCAAGATTTCTTTTGGGTTGTGGAAATAATGACCGAGATGGAGAAGATATGGCTAATTTGGGTGAGTTGCATTATCGGGAAGTGTATCCAAATTTCATGGAAGAAAGGGAATAATTCGGTACAAAGTGCCGCCCAACATTGTTGTGGATCGAGAAAAGATCCTTGTGTCCCACCTATGGTTAGGTTATCAAAAATTAGTGGGGACGGAGTGCGTTTGAGCAGGATGTATCACCCATAGATCGATGGGTAGGTGGGAGGGGTGACTAAGATGTTGAAGGATTCGAGAAATGCGTATTCTAGAGTTTAAGGTAATTGAGAGGAGGGATTACCATTGGTAAAGTTCATGTAATAACTCGTACCAGCTACTATTAGAAAGACGTCTTTTGAGACTTGAGGCAGGAGGCCTTGTCATCCACCTTATGCTTGGTTAAGGATGAGAGATACCAAGTTTTGCGGGTCGAACGTGATTTAGAGACAGTCGACAGGGATTGAGTTAATCGAAGTTATTTTTTTATAGTTCGAGAAAGTCGTAAGAGTTATGTCATCATGAAAAAAAGAGTTAAATACTGACATGAGTGGTCACAAATTGTTACGGGTATCTCTCATGAAGGGAGTATATGATTTACATAATAAGGGAAGTTGGCACCGAGGAAAGTGGTGCCTTTCCCCACATTAAGATGATAGAGCTAGTGGAGTATGGGCTCATCTTTTTAAACCATTATTAGCATATTAACGATAGTTTTGTGTATCGTTGTATAAGTGAGACCTTAATAATGATGGAATATATTAAATGGTTTTTGTGTATCATGGTATGAAATGGTTTGAATAAACTTGTTGCTAATCTTGGGTTGTAGTGAGTAGGCCTTTAGTCAGTATGGTACCACTAGCGGGTGTATAGTGGAGGCACCAAAGTGTTATCACGAGTTGATTTTGAATAATTTGGATGCAATGTGTGTAAGGATTCAAAGTTTTTAGTACTAGGTATATTTGAATTTCGGGGAAGAAATTCCTTTGCAAGGGAGGAAGTATATAACACCCCGTATTTTTTAGAATATTTAAATTACTCATGTTGGGGTAATTTAATTACATTAAAAAATAGAGTGAATTAAATCAATATTAATTAGAAAGAAATGGAGTAAAATTTATGTGTTATTATATCCACTTGTGTGATAAGTAAATGAAATTATATTATTTTATATTACGTCGTAAGTGGATAAAAGCGACGGGTCGACAGGATCTTATTCGAAACGCACGTGTGGGGTCGTGTTAGGAATAAGATGGAAAATTGATTATAGGTAACTTTAATGGTGATTTTGAGTGCACGATTGATCCGGAATGGGTCGACATAGTCAAAATAAAGTACCAGGGGGTTGAGATTGGATATTGGAGGCTTTTTAGACTAGTCGGGCCCACTCGATGGCGTACAAGTCATTTTACACTACGGGGTTAACTTAATTTCGGGACTAGGGCCTTAAATAAGAGGTTAAGAGTTAGTAGGCAGTCACTTTACATATTAAAACATATGAGAGCTAAACTGGTGAGAAAAGAAGAGGAAAAACATAAGGGATTCCAGGGGAGACTCAATTTGAGGCAAATCTTGGAAATTCTTGACTAGATTCAACCCCACAAGAAGGAAATCAGAATTTATTCCACATCTAAGGCAAGTGTTTAAACTTTCTTATTAATTTTATGTAGTTTTACGTTCATATCAATATTGGTAGAGCAAAACTAATTTTGGGATGGGGTTTCGTATGTAAAAACGGGTTTTGGGAGAAGAACCTATATGATTTTACTGATGAAAGTTATCCATGAATGATATTAGATGCATATTCATTATTAATCAGACATAAATGTAAAGGAATTAATATTTGAGTCATTTAAAGAATGATCTTGAAAAGGGAAAATCTGGTAATTGTGATATAAGTAATGAAATTAAAAAATTGATGAATTCAAGAATAATTATTGTGTTAATTATAGATCTAAGTATGGAAATAGATTAGGGCTTATGTTTGGAACCATAAAAGGATAAAATAAATCGATTGGGTGGTCATACATATTGATTTAGGTAATAGGTATAAATAAAATCCCATCCTACTAATCAAGAATTGGGGTTTTGCCCAGAATCAAATTGATTTGGCCTTCATAGGCGAATCGATTCAGACCTGCTGCGAGGAACAGTGAATTTTTTTATTGGGGCGCAGACCGTTTGAGAGATTACCAATGTTATTCAGTTCGAAATTGTGTTTTAAGACTTCTGAAAAAATTATAAATCATTATACGACATCAGGTAGGTGAGATTAGACTAGAGATAAAAAAAATATGTGGGGGGGGGGGGGGGGTAGGAGGAATAACACTTGCGATACAATCTATGGATTGGAATAGGATATGCTCATTTAAAATTAATTACGAGATGGTTGGGAAGGTTCACGTATTCCAGAAATACTATATAGTGATGTTAATTTAATTAGTGGATTATTAAATATTTAAGAGTCAGTGGTAAACTCAGTACTGCTAGGCTAGTTCTCCGGGTGATAGGAACGGATTAGCCAGATTTAGTGAACATATATATATATAGGGATAGCATATATACCTATGGATTATAATAATATTTTTGTGCATGATATTTGTGTGAAACATACCCATCCTAGCGGATATCGCTATTGGCGAAGGTTGCGTGCCGTGAGAGGTAACTCTAGTGAATCCCACCAGAGGTAGTATTGTTCTCCTGGGTCATAGGTCTATGTACAACCACGCTATGTAGGTTTGGAGTCCCGTGGAATAATGTTGTAGAGTTATAACCCATGGACTTAAGGCCATGACCGCGTTCGATTTTTTGTTTTAATTTTGGGTTCGATGGTGAGATTCTGACCCAGTTGCCCAGGTTGTGGTGGGCAGTCCTGGAGCTTGATAGCATGCTAGTGATTTTGCATCCAGCGAGGACATACTCGGAGGGATTGCGATTACATATATAATGAGCGATGTATGTGTATAAATTTTATGTGTAACAAATTCACGTGTATAAAGGTAGAGATAATTATATGTGGATATTATAAGTGTGAATGTTTATTAATAACTTGAGTAAAGTTATGAAAATAAGTTGTGATGATATAATTGAGTTGAGAATTAATTAAGTAGAGGGGTAAGCTAATTAAGAAATCACAATGAAACAATATACTCAAGACAGGGTAGTATGTCATATTAAGATTAGTGATGAGTTTAGTTAGGCGGGTAGCGTAACTAGGAAGGGTAAGAAGCATACGTTAGGTGCGCACATTAGATGAGGGGTGATGGTTGTCTCATGCGAGTGCGCAACCAACTTAAATATGGAAAATTTATTTATATTCAATACTGTAATTTATTCACTTGTTAAATATTTTCAAAGGTTTTGGGCTCTGATCCGCATCAAATATTTTCAAAAACTTTTAGTTGTCCAACCACAAGTACGCCAAGGATGATTCTTCTCTCCAGGGTTACGTAGTTGTCGTTGATGTGGAGGCTTACAGGATTCGGAGTAGCCACTTCTATAATTGTTATCTTATATTAGGTTCCATTTCAGACATTGTTGGACATGCCACCCATTCTATTAAATTTAATTATTTTTAGTTTATTTAGTTTCAGTTTAGATGATTGTACTAGATTATTAGTAACCGATGGTTTATTTGATACTTGGTCTTATTTATTTCCGCATTTAGACTTATTTATTGGTGTGATTATTTATATTGTGTATTGTGAATGAATGGTTCATTTCTGGTATTGTAATTAAAGATTAAAATTTGACACAACTTGTAAAACTAATATATGGTTATTAATTAATTGAAATTCCATAATGATGCTAAGAATGAGCCATATGAGACTCTCGTTTTATTTTGATAGAGGGTTAGCCACCCGTTATTTTGATAGGTAGGGTGTCACGGGTTATGACAACTCATAACTGATAAATGTGCTCAAAGGTGTTGCGAGTGGCGAGCACGAGGGGAATCTTATCATAACTATAAGAGGCTTACCCCTGTCTCTCATGCCAAGTTTGGGAGAAATATCAGGTCACCGAGAATGGAGACGGGTCGAAAGAGAGAAGAAATATAAAGCTTCATATGGAAGGGGTTGGATAAACAACCAATGCGTGTCGAAGGACGTATGACCATATAGTTATCAAGGAGGAACCTAGTTAATCAGAATATATCCCTTTTTCCACGGGTATTGGAGGAATTGGATCCTCCCAAATAGATCACCCCACACCCCACCCCACACCCCATTTTAAGATTTATGATTAAAGATAGATACAACTGACTAAGTTTGTCACTATCACCAAGCTATGGACTTGTGGAATAATGATGAGGCTCTTATAAGTGGTTTGAGAAGTTATTAACAAGGTCTGTAAAGAGCTCCAAGTAGTTGGAGATGTCTTTCATGGACGAGTTCATCATGAGGAGTTCCTATTTGAGCAGGTTCATCACGAGTAGATCCTAATTGAAGATGATGTATTCATTATTTATGCTCAAGAAGAAGCCAAAAGAGAGACTTTGATCATATCCTATGAGGTAATGGAATATGTAAAAAGAAGTGGATGAATGCTCAGAAAATTGGTAATATAATTCATCAAGATTGGCCTACCTAGTGACTCATTTCTTGTACCAATATCTTATATAAAATAGGCCCGTTGACAACGTGTTGTCAAAGATTGAGAAGTACGTAAAAGTGGAATATGACGATCATAAGAGACCGGGGAAATGGTCGGAATGAAACAACTTGCAATGGGAAGGGGAAATCCAATGGTAAGAAAAATACCAAGAGGTAGGGTGAATATCAAAATAGTGGGGATAAGGCTGATCCCACGAAGGAATTCTCTATGAGATCAACAACATTTTTTTACGAGAAAAATTACAAAATTATCTAAAAGATAAAGTATGAGAACTATTTTAATTGTCCAAGGAAGATAGTCTGGATCCAACCAAGAGCACTTCAGCATTGAGGTGCTCGTACCATAAGGATTGTGATCATAAGATTGAGAAAAATATGAACTTTAAGTCACACATAGTGAGTTGGTGCAAATTAAGCACTTGGACGATTACGTGGAGAATAATGTTGCAAAGGATAATGGAACAATAAAACAACAATCAATCAATGTGTTCGACAACATTGAGGATGCATATATATTCAATTTCATTCATAAAGCATCGATCCTCGATTTGATCATGGGCAAACCCTTAGGATTGAGATAAAGAATGTAATAACTATTATGGAAGTAATTATGATACATATTTTCAAACAAATAATAGGAAGCATCAACGACCTAAGGAGGTTAATCACATATGGTATATAATCTTCACATAAGAGAATTTGATGGGAGTGTGTATCTCCCATAATGAAGTTTGGGTTATCACGTTGTGCGTAGAAATATCGGATGTGGATTAGCTCTTGGTTGACTAAGGAGTTTTTCAAAAGTAGTGTACTTACATTTTTCCAAGAAAATGAATTTTAGTATGGGACGACCTTAAGTAGGTTAAGGTATTGTTGGTAAGTTTTATAGGAAATATAACCATGCCATTGGCAAAGGTAGTGTTATTAGTTTGAGTAGGTGGGATTTCAAAGATAAGGACGTTTGTAGTGAAGGTTATCAATTAAACTTATCATGAAGGATATCAATTAAACTTATCATGTTATCCTCGATAAATGGTGGATTCATTATATGAAGTACGTATCACATGCCTACCATCAAAAGCTCAAATGAATCACACACCGGAGAGTGATGGATATTATGGAAAGTCAGGATGATATTGACAATGATATATTTTTTATATTCGTCCAAAGAGAGAGAGAGAGAGAGAGAGAGAGAGGATCAAGTGAGGTCCCCGAGTTTGAGGTCCCTAAATGAGGTCCATTTGTTTAAAATAGTAAAACAAATATTTTGGGGCTGATTTTTTTTGTATGGTTCTTAAACATTTCAGTAGGACCATAAAAAAATAATCAACTCAAAATGAATTTTTTTACTATTTTAAAAAAATCGGTCAAACTTTGTCAGTTTTCAACACCTTAAAAACAACTTAAAAATTGACACAGTTTGACCGATTTTTTTAAAATAGCAAAAAAATTCATTTTGAGCTGATTATTTTTTTATGGTCCTACTGAAATGTTTAAGAACCATACAAAAAAAATCAGCCCCAAAATATTTGTTTTACTATTTTAAAAAATTGGGACCTCATTCAGGGACCTCAAATTGGGACCTCACTTGATTCGCTCTCTCTCTCTCTCTCTCTCTATATATATATATATATATATATAGAGATATATATATATATATATATACACACACAGCAGGTGTATATATATGTATACCTGTTATATGCATGTATATATATATGTATATACACAGCAGGTGTATATATATATATATGTATATGTATATACACAGCAGGTGTATATATATATGTATACATATATATACCTGTTTGCCTATACCTGTTATATGCAGGTATATAGTACCTGTTTGCCCCTATACCTGTTATATGCAGGAATATATATATATATATATATATATGCAGGAATATATGCAGGAATATATATATATATATATACCTGTTATATGCAGGAATATATATATATTATATGCAGGAATATATATATATATTCCTGTTACCTGTTATATGTAGGTATATATATATATATATATATATATATATATATGTATGTATTACTTGCATATATGTATTGTTGTGTATATGTATATATATATATATATATATATATATATATATATATATATATATATATATATATATATGTATTACTTGCATATATGTATTGTTGTGTATATGTGTAATACATATAACAGGTATATATATATATATATCGCAGGTATATATATATGTATTGTTGTGTATATGTGTATATACATATGTACACAGTATCATTTGACATTTTAGATAGGAGTGGTCTAGTATCGTACCATTTTTCTTTACCACCTTAGTTAGCTAATGTTCATAACATTTTTTACGTATCTATGTTATGAACGTATATTTCAGATCCATCTCATGTAATCAACTAGGGTCAATTAGATATTCAGGACTATGTTTCCTATGAGATAAGGCCAATGGCAATTGTAGACCATAAATCGAAGATGCTTCGTAAGAAGACGATTCCCCTCGTCAAGGTTGTTTGGGATAACAACGACATTGAGGGGGCAACTTGGAAATTAGAATCTACGATAAGAATGCAACATCCCGAATTGTTTACGTAGAAATATTTAATGTTTTGATTCGGGGACGAAAATTCCCAAGGTGGGAAGGTGTGACGCTCAAATTTTTATAAATTAATAAAAATCGCTTTATGAGAAATTATGGAATTAATTTTGTTAGAATAATCTTATAATTAAAATTAAGAAGAAAAATAAAAAAATATCGTGTATCGTGTTACACGTGTTAAATTGAGCTATGCTCTTTAAATCAAAGATGATGGTATGAAATAAATTATATAATCACACTTAAAAGTAAGTTATGATATCATAGGGATAAAAGAATGAAATAATAATAATAATAATAATAATAATAATAATAATAATAATAATAATAATAATAATAATAATAATGATGATGATGATGATGATGATGATGATGATGATGATGATGATGATGATGATGATGATGATGATGATAATGATGATGATGATAAAGATATAAAAAAAAATGGATTCTTGTCAAAAATTAAATCTAGACCAAAGCATGATCAATCTACACCAAAGGCTCCGATATCAATTATTGGGGATCGATATACACGGAATAAAAAAATTTAGCCCTTGAGTATTCAATTAATCAAGCAATAGAAAGAAGAAAAGTCAAAACTAGGGTTGAATAATAAAACTAAGGTTTTGAATACAATACCTTTGCAGATCCGATTACAATCTGATGGGGAGAAAGGTATTTGATGATGATTCGTGGTTGCCTTCTTTTAGTCCTCTAAGATCTTGTTAGAACACTCCCTAATACTTGGATCTTCTAGTATACAATCCACCTAAAGTTAGGTGGGTGAGATATAGTGCTCTCTCTTTAGGCTCCTTTACAAAAATATGAATAATGTTTTCTTTCACCCCTCCCAAACCCCAATAATGAATTATTTACCTTAAACCAATATATACCTCTTTAAGTTATGGACTTTGGCCAAACTGGGTTTCTTGAAAATCTAGACCTAACTATATGGGTATGTGAACTATATTTATGACCCGAGACAAATAATCAAATTGCCTTCCAAATAATTAATCAAAAATCCTAGTTTTCAAATCCCATAATTTATTTCCTTTCTTTATTTAATCATAATTAATTCCACTAAAGAACTATGATTGCACTCCAATTTAATTATCACAGAAATCACATAGATATAATAATCTCTTAGTTGCAAAGTTGATATTGGTGGACAATATGTTTCCCTGTGTGAAGATTTTGATACCCTCTTTGTTAATTTAATTTACTTTTAATTGACTTTAACCAACATCTAATTAATTCCTTAATTCTCAGACTTAACTAATTTTGCTACTCCATCGAATTATGAAATAATCCACTTATCAGGTTTAAACAAATCTTATAAGTCTATCAAAAGGTTTTGCAATCTAAGGTATCCCTGAATGCATATTCCTTAAAATTATGATCTCAGACTTACTCACACAATAGTCACCTAATATGGGGGGATTATTTGATTCAATCTAAGATCGAATTTCACCCATAGCAATCAAAGTAGCAATAATGTAGACATTCTAATCCTCATAATTTATGGGATTAAGAATCTAATCACCATTTACAAGTGGTGAGGGATTAGCTAAGTCTAACCAATACAACCTTTAAACTTAAATCTCATGGGTGGCTCTATTCAATACATTCCTGGATGAACCGATCATGATCATCTTTTGAACTATCATACAAGTTATCGAACCATCAAACACATTCCCACAGGTTGAGATAAACTACTAATATTGCATCATAATAGTCCGGATATGATGTCAACTCCCTATCTAGGTTATGAACTATTTAATATTACTAGAACTAGAATTTCAATCTCCCGTGATTGAGCGAAAACCAACTCACCAGAATTCCTACTAAGTACCAGTGACTGATATACATATAAAATAATATATTTAAAACATAAATATAAAGATATATCACAAACATGATTCTCATTTCAAAATGAACAAGGCAATACTTTATTAATTAAAATAAAATGTCTTTACATGGTTATAAGAAGAAAACCACAACATATCTTTATCTCTATTCTCTAAATATTCTATCTCAACTGTGATGTTGTCCTTGATCTGATTGACTATATTGAATTGGTAGTTAGTATTCTTGGGGGCTTCGTATTTCTAATAAAGATTAAGTTTAAATGGTTTCATTTGAGGTTTGTTGAAAATACAATGCTCTATATCATGACCTTTTTATATACAATAATTACTGTAATAAGGATATCTTTATAAATGATTTATTGTCAAAAATATTTATCACCACACCCAATCCAAACTCTAGGAGTCCTTTATTGAAGAAGGTTTGTTTACACACTTACCTATATGTATTAGGCCTGATCACTGACATAATAGAGGCATCCATTTTTAAGGGTATACCCACCAACTCAAATAAAGGGAAAATTTTACAAAAAAAAAAATGAATAATGAGGTTAGGAAAACTTATACATAATGGAATAATATGGCTCTCCTTCGTATCTCTAATGTCGGGAGCCATTTGAATATTCTTATTAGAGATCTCCTAATAAACCACAAGTCTTCAAGCCATTAACATATGAAATCATCTTCAAAGTTAAGTCTTATTAGGATATGTTTCCCATTAACTAAACCTATAGAATAGGCAGCCTTTAGGATAAAAGAAACATTTTCCTTACCACTCCTAATGGAAGTCTGCCATGTGGGAACTTCCTAACAATGGCTTTTTGTAAAGGCTATATCATTTCTTCAATATCTTCAGTGGAAAACTGGACTGTCGGCTCATCTTCGAATGTGAAAGGAGGTTTTAATGGTAGATCTTTTTTTGCGCATGAATCTACTACACTTATAAATGACTTGTTCCATGGATTATGCATGGGAGGTTTTACCCTATAGACGATTGGTTACAGTATTTTTTTAGTAGTAAGATGTGCCTAGATTGCTTAGAGATGATGCCAATCCTATCATTAGAGCTATTTCGATCATCGTTTCATCATGTTCTTCAGGCCACACTATAAGTAAATTGTAATAGACTGATGTCATGGTTTATTTAGTAGATACATAGTTATATCCCGCATCGCTTGGGTGAGAGAAATTAATGATTTATATACATAGATTTGCACTCTTCTAACATCGATGTCTTTTCATCTCCACTGGTAAAGCATGTGATTTATAATACCATGTGTCATGGGTTTAAACCCGGTTAGCACCAATTTGTGGATATGAAATGGAATAAAACCCCATACTGCTATAAATGGTGGTTAAATTGGGAACAATATCAATGGTGGTAGAGTGGGGTATTAAATAATAGTACCAAATCCAACATTCAACAATAATAAGTGTGTCAACATGGTGAGTGATGGTTGATTTCATATTAATGAGGGCTTTGGGCTCCCTAACGGGGTGATTTATAACAGACTGATGCCATGGCTGTTTTGTTAGCCAAAGAGTTACATCCCACGTCTCTTGGTGACGGAAAGTAATGGTTTATATGTGTAGATTTTTACTCTTATAAGATCGAGGTATTTTCAGCTCCACTATTAAGGCATGTGGTTTATGACACCACATGTCAGGGGTTCCAAGCTTATTGGGACTAGTTTATTGACATGAGCTAGAAAAAAAACCTATATCACTATGATCGGTGTTTAAATTGGGGACAATATTGATGGTGGTAGATTTGGTATTACATAGATCCACACGTCAACCTATTGATTCCGATGCACCAGCACCTTACCCTGCACCCATTTCTCATCATGCACCTGCACCAGAGCCTATATCTCATCAGGGTTCATGCGAGTTCATGGAGTATCAGTTTGCTTGTATGAGAGGACAATTTACAGATGTGAGAGATATGATGGTCGACATGCTTATTTATTTTGTACATCGTCTTGATGTGGTTGATATTGAGCAGACTGGTCTATACACGAATGTTGCTTTTATTGCTGATTACTTGAGGAAGACCAGACTTGTCCCTAATCTTTCAACTGCTACACCATCGCTTGTTTTTACTTTTCTTCCAAATATTCCTCACGTAGATGATGATGACAAGGAGGAGGATGATGATGATGATGATGATGGGATAATAGATTGTGATTAGAGATTTTCAGTGCATCTCTATTTCATTTTTGTTGATGTTTACCATTTTCTTTTGTACTTGGGTATTCTTTGGATGTTGGATGTACCTATAATCCTTGTCTGTCATGGAATCATTTTGGTTGTTATGGTACACTTTGGTGATTTTTATGGATTATTCCGTCTTATCCATGTTTTTACGTTCATATTTCTACATCCGCGCTTTATATATGATCTCATTCTGTTCGATTGTCTGTATATTACATATCCAGCTTCTATGTTTACTTATTGATATCTTTCATATACTAGTTCATGTTTATTTTGTATTCCCTTTATAGCTTTGGTATTTCACATGCTTTACTAGCTTTTACTTCGCTATTTCTTTTTGTCATTCTGATTGTGCTTTATTAACATGTTATACCCATTGTTTATTATATTTTCTTCTCTTTGACTTTCTATGTCAAAAAGGAAGATAATTTTAGTTCCCATTAGATTTTAAACCCCGTGCGATGCGCGGGCGCTTTGAAATTTTATTTGTATGGAGTTGTGTAATTTAGTTTTTATAAAATCAAATACATATACACATATATTTTTTTTATTAATAAAGAGATTATTAAATAAAAAATATCATGTAAAAAAATTATACAACTTTGTCTAATGTTACATCACCCTCAAATCAATAAGATATAAAGTCTCTTGGTGAATAATCAAACATAAATAATTAACAAAATTTTGGATTTTCGAACACCTTAGCTTTACAATACATATACATAAATAGATTTATATTAATCATTTCTAAATGTAAAAGTATTTTTTTAAGTTGAAGATAATACTAAATTTTATTTATAAAAAAAACAACTCAGATAAAAATGTTTTGACTACATGGACTTGAATCAACTAGCAGTGCACCCAGACAAACTTTTATAACTTAAAATGTTTGAAAATAATGCTAGTTGGGGCTTTTATTGTATTACATCCTTTTTCTGTATTATTGCACATATTTTTTCTTTTATTTCATAAATATTTTTACAATATTTTAATTATGGGTACTTCTTATTTTGATATATAATAAAACACACCCCCTTAACATTCCTCACTTGGGAGGACATATTAAGGAAAAAAATTACTTTCAAATTTATCTTGCTAAAGTTGATTAATACCTCTGAATTCATGAATTCAAGACGTGCCTTTGGATTATTTTTCTTCTTTTTGTATTATTTAACTATGTAACTTTATAATCTCACATAATTTAATATACCATTTTTTAAAATACAGCTATTAATTTGGGAACGGGCTAAACACCAATCTCAAGAAGGCCAATAGTATACAACTAACACATGCTGAGTAAGCGCATTTTTAATTCAAATTATCAAGGGGATATTTTTTACAAAAGGTATGACACGATTTCTTCCAATAATCCATGAAGTTTTTTCGATACCCCGCCCTTGAAATGAGAATCCAAATAATGCAAGATATATTTGTTACATCTAAGTAAAGTACGTTATATTAAAGAGATTCAAGTCTTCATTCTTAATCATTTCATCAACTCATAAATAGTTTACATTTGGATAAAGATTGTACATCTACCAGACGTGTACACCAACACTTTGGCAATTCAAGTTTAGAGAAATGATTGACATTGAAACCGAAGCATTATAGAACAAAACAGATTAACATAAAATAGATGTAATATTATAAAATGCACAATCCTTGAATTAAATTTAAAGTTAGTAATATGAGAGAGGAGCTTAAAAAAATGATTCTCTACCAGATTTTAAAATTATTTCTCTACCAAAATTTAAATGTACAAAAGTAGCTAAATGTAATTTAATATTTACACAACTACAAAGAATCCAAATGCTACAAAAAGTGAACACCCGATTAGATGAGATGAACTTGATTATGTGTTTATTTTAATTTAAAAATGTATATACAATAAAAATATTTCTAATGGTATTGTGTTCTGGCCTAATGAATACGACACTCTATCACCAATCTATCCATATGTGAGCCAAAATGCTCAAAGAAAGCAACAAATAATAATAATAATAATAATAATAATAATAATAATAATAATAGGGAATGTCTATCCCCACACCCCAAAAGTCTTCCCCCGCACCCTTTCTAACAACTAAACGCTAAATGACCAAAAGACCCTCAATATAAATATATGATTTGAGCAAATCTAATATTTTGTTCAAAAATTTATTACTCTTTAAAAAACGTAATATGTTGAAAAAGAATAAAACATAAATTTTAAATATAAAAAATCATAATATTCTCAAAATTTAAAATTTGAATATTCGAAAAATATAAAATCATAAATTTCTGTTTTTATTTAAAAAAACATTATGTTATTTATAAAAAGAAACTTATTATTTTTTTTATTAAAATGGACGTTAATAAAAAACTATTTCGTTATTTATTTAAAAAAATGGACGTTCTTTTTATCAAAAAAAAAAGTTGACGATAATTATATTAAATAAAAAATCTGAACATTATTTTTTGTTTATAAAAATCGGAGAAAAATTTTATTATAAACTCTATTTTTTTTAGGCTTTGTTTTTTACAAATTTTTATAAAACACAACTTTTTTAAAAAACTGTATTTTTTGCGTAAAAAACTAAATTTTGACTTTAATAAATTACGATTTTTATTTTAGTATTTAAAAAAAGCCATTTTTTTTCTTTTGTAAAGAACCGTATTTTTGTTTACTATTTTTGTTTTCTGTTTTTAAAAAAAATTGTATCAACACTGTATTTTTTAAAAACTGTTTTTAAAAAAACTGTATTGTTGTTTACTATTTTTCTACAGTAACAAAATAATAAAGAAATAGTTAACACAAATTCAATTTTTTTTAAATACATTTTGTTTAAAAATAGTTTTTAAAAAAATACATTTTTGATACAGTTGTTTTGAAAACAGTAAACAAAAATACAATTTTTTACAAAAGAAAACTACAGATATTTTAATATATTAAAATAAAAATACAGTTTTTTTTAAAAGCTATGTTTCATAAAAATTTGTAAAAAACAAAGTTTAAAAAAATATAGTTTATAATAAAATGTTACTCGAGTTTTTACTAACAAAAAATAATGTTCGGATTTTTGGTTTAATATAATTAATGTCAACTTATTTTTTGACAAAAAGAGCGTCCTTTTTAAAAAAATAAATAACGAAACTGTGTTTTTTTTATTAACGTCCATTTTAATAAAAAAAAATAATTTTCTTTTTATAAATAACATAATGTTTTTTTAAAATAAAAACTGAATTTTATGATTTTATATTTCTCGAATATTAGAATTTTAATTTTTCAGAATATTAGGATTTTTAATATTGAAAGTTTATGTTTTTGTTTTATTTTTCAAAATTTTACTGTCTTTTTAAAAAAGTAATAAATTTTTGAACAAAAAATTATATTTGCTCAAATCATATATTTATATTGAGGGTCTTTTGGTCATTTAGTGTTTAATTGTTAAATAGGGTGTGGAGGAAGACTTTTGGGGTGTGGGAATAGACATTCCTAATAATAATAATAGTAGTAGTAGTAGTAGTAACTATAACAATCTCCAATTCATAGAGCTGAGTATATTCCAAATAACACAATTAGTTATATATATACAAAACTTTATACGGTTAAAAGGAAACACCCTAACTTTTAGATTTGTAAATAGGGGTGGTAATTCGAGTTAGTTACGTCATTTTCGGGTAGTGTTTCTTTGTGTTTGAGTACTATTTTTTAATACTTATAAATCTAACACGAGCTAATCGTGTCATTATATTGGGTTATTACTGCAAATAATTTACCGTGTAAAAAATTTCCAAACAAAAATTTATAATTTATGTAGCAAACTCTAAAAACCAACAAAGTCAAATAACAAAAAGCTAACCATTAGAAATGTATAATAAATATTCTTATCACTGGTCTTGATTTGATATACCTGAAACCAAAAATTTGATCAAAATATTGAATGAAGAAAGCAAAGTAAGTTAAACATTGGTAAGATAGTCGTTGTTGTTGCCGCTATTGCTAGAAAAAAAACATAAACCTAGCTTTTAGGGGAGAGTGCAATTTGTAGAGAATTATGGGGAGTCAAGTACAAAGGAGAAGGATTTATATTAGATACAATTGAGTGTTGTGGGTTAAATTGATTGTAATAGAGAAATACCACAATACCATAAGATACCATCGATTCACATGGACCCTTTCAAGAATCTATACATGATATGTATAGATTTGTTAATAATCAGAATAGAAAAATAGGTGTACTAGATAAAAATGCATTATGAATTAAAAAATGATCAATGGAATATAAACCCTACAAAATGCAAAAACGAGGATGTAGAATAAGTGAATACCTTTTATTTTTCTTGTTTACTTGAGAATTGGTTATTGCTTAATCAAATGTGTAGTGTGAAATCATCTAAAGGGGTATTTATTAACACTTTATTTTTTAGGCTTTTCAGTTGAAAGTAATTTAATGGAGTAATATGAATGGTTTCATGTGCTATTACATAAAAGGGCGATTGAGAGGAGATAAAGAAATCCCAATTTTTTTATTTGATGCTTCCATTAAAGAGTAAAAAAACAAAGTGATAGATGATGGAGATGCAACTCTATTGTAAACCTACATGACAAAATTAATATTGGAGACACCATTTATATATATATATATATATATATATATATATATATATATACTAGCTTGCAGGCCATGCGTTGCGTGACCGTAAAATGTTACTTTTTGAAGATTCACAATGTGAAAGAGAATATATTTAAGGGATGTTGAATACATATTTAACATAATAAAACGATATTTTAGTGTTGGATAATGTGCTTGAATATCTTAATATTATTTTAAATAAATAGAACTTAATATTAAACTAATATATAAAAACTATTATGAAGGAGATTGTTACATTTAAAAGTACAGTTGTACATGTCAAATACAAAGAGAAAAAAAATACATGTATGTCTTGTATACGCCTGTATTTCTTCATGCCGTAGGTTGCAGTGAATTTACTCCTTCCTGAAATGCAGCCATAAATATTTATAAATATTTGAAGTACGTAATACATATTTAAAAATCTTTATCATGTTGTTATATTATTGACTTACCAAATTATATTTCGTCTGTCCTCAATATACTTTCTTTCGCTTGATAACTTTTTGAAATAGGTTATCTATATTATTCTATTTTAATTTTATTTTAAAAGTTTTTATTTTTTTATATGTAATACCTTTGTTGAGCTCTCTTTATCGTCAATCAATGATGAATTATCTGTAGTAGTTGGCTCCCATTTTGTAACTAGTATAATATTCCTTACCCATTATAAAATTATATATATTGAGCTTTATATTGAAAACATATTCTGATCCTATGATGTGTTTGAATATCATGCTTCCCTCCTTTGGTGTACTCTGACATATTCAATATTTTTTTAATAGAAAGTAGATAAAGTATCCAACCTCTAATTTAATATTGTATCATTGGGTGTATCTTATCGTCAAATCCATCAATTTGAGGCAGAGGAAAGCCAATCAATTTTTCCACTGGTTTTTAGTACATCGAGAAGCAGTTTGGAGTTGCATTTCATGATCATACATGAAGTCCTATATAGAGCACATCGATTATTTGTTTTTCGTGCTTTATTTATATGCGATTTTATTTAGTTGGACTAGAATTTTGATAAAATATTTTTGTAATTTAGGATTGCGTGTCCCCATATCGACTCCAAACTCTCTTTGTCTATCTACATCAAAAGTGCACTCCATTCAGTCCGCCATCTCAGAAAAAAGTAATTTTTATGGCTCATAGGAAATTCTGTCAAATAGAACACGACATCAAGTTGCATGTGCTTTGTATTTATCATGTCTCATGATAATGTTTTATTTTGTAATAATAAAATTAGTTTTGAATTCAAAAATTTTAATTTGGAATTTTTATAAGAAAAATGTTTTTGTGAAAATAAGTTTGACACTAAATATTTTTTTAATAAAAGTTGCAGAATTATTTTTTTTGAAGTTAAAAATATTTTTTTTTGAAATATGCATGTGCGTGTATACAATATTATATATGCATGCGTGTATGTTAGGATATATATAAAGATATATGTATATATATATAGATATGTTAGTAACATGTGTTAGCACCTTGACCAAAGCTAAAAGCAGTGGCCGATTTTTTTTGACTTGTCCCATGCGTTTGAACCTTTAACTGTTGGTATATCATATGTGTATGCTTTCTACTAGTGTATCCTTTTATTATATATATACCGATTTGACAACACATGTGTGATATTACTATACATTATATATTAGTATATTATATATGTATGCATGCATTTATGTTAATATATAGGATTGTTTTTAGCCTTATGTATTTGCCCATGCCGATTTGACCTGTTAAGTCTTAACATGGTTTAGCCTTTAAAGCTATTTGCATGATTTGACGTTATTTTATTATATGGTAAGAGATGGTTTTTATCCCCTAGCTGTATACTTATCTTAAAGCTTTTAAGGTACTAGCTGTCATAACCGTGGTAGCCTATTATGCTATAGCTGTTGGCGTGTTTCAGTCTCTCTGCTTGCTTTTGCAGCTGACCGCTCCTTGTTTGGATATACCGCCCACGGTTTTGCATGTTACCAAAATTGGTTTTATAGAAACGACGTCGCGTCTTTTTTTTTTAAATCAAAATTGATTTTCGTTTTTACAAAAACGACGACGTCGGAAGTCTTCGCTCACGGTTCTGTTCAAAAATCAAAAATGAGTTTTGGTTTTACTTTTTGTAAACGACGCCGTGTGTATTTTATTGTCACAACAGTAACACCTTTTTACAGCTGGTTTCAACTTCCTTTCCCAGAGTTATATCTCCCACGTAGGGGTGTGCACGAACCCGAATAGACCGAATGGACCGAAAAAATCGAACCGAACCGAACATACTTTTGCGGGTTTTTTTTTAATTCGGTTTTAATTCGGTCCAAAACTATACAGGACCGCATAATTCGGGTCGGTCTCGATCCTGAATTATAAAAACCGGTTTTGGACCGGACCGGACCGCTTTTATTTTATATATATATATATATATATTTATATATATATTTTTTTAACTTCCCTCACACACGCACACACACTACCTTTCAATTCAACCAAGACTCACTACACACGCACGCAGCTAACCTACCTAACATAAAACATACATACTTCTCTCTCTCTCTAATATCTATCTAACGAAGAGAGGAAACCCTAAGCCCTAAGCCGGCGGCAACCCCCCATCCCCTTACTGCCGCTCGCCTCCTACGCAGTGGTCGGACGCCTCTTACGAAGTAAGCAGTGGCCGACGACAAACCTCCATCCCCTTACTGCCGCTCGCTTCCCTCTCTCCTCCTACGCAGTGGTCGGACGCCTCCTACGAAGTACGCAGTGGCCGGCGACAAACCCCCGTTCGCTCGCATTACAGGTGCAAAATAACTCTATGTTAAGATCTTTATATTTCTCCTTACATTTCCAGAGACAAAAACAGAAAATGGGTGCAAAAATGGGTGCTAAAAAAACAGAGAAAATGCAATAATCCCTAAATCACAGAAAATGCAATAATCAAAATACAATAATCCCTCATTCTTTTTCTTTAATATTCATTATAGAGTTTTGATTTGTGTGATTTTCTTGTAGAGTTTTGATAATAAACTTTTGATTTGGATTTGAGTGATGTTTCTGTTTGGATGTATGAAGAAACATATTTGGATGATTTGGATGTTTTGTGATGATTTGTGTGATTTTCTTGTCTTTCTCTTCGTAGCAGAGTGTTAATTTTTATGGAATGAGATTGAGTCGTATTGTATTGTATGGAATGGTAAATTATTTTTTATTGGTATGGACCGAATAGGACCGAGACCGAACACGGACCGTTTGAAAACCGAATAGGACCGAGACCGATAATTCCGGTCCGGTTTCGGTCCGTAATTTTTTAGGACCGATTAATGCGGTCCGGTCCCAAAAATACCTCAAAACCGGACCGGACCGCGCACACCCCTACTCCCACGGGTTTCTGTAAATCAGGAAATGGTTTTCTATAAAATGACGTCGCGTGGCTTTTATCTCTCAACGGTAATATTTTTTTTTGGCGTTTTCATTACGCTACTGTTTTAACAGCTGGCGTTCAGTTTTTCAAAACGACTGTGTTTTAATAAACGTTTTGTTTATTATTCTGTTAGTGTGTAACAGCTTGCACAACACGTGTCACATTTTTAACACTACACTTTGTGTTTTTTTGAGAGCCCTCAGATTATATTTTATCTACGGTTGTGTGTATTTCTTTGATGATCCATGTGATTCCTTTTTACACCAATCTGCACACACTTGTGCACTCTATAAATAGAGACATTGTGTCTTCATTTTTCAACCCGAGAAAATTCGTTTTTGAGCGTAAATTCTGCCAAAATTAATTCTGAGAGAGAGAGATTAAACACCAGTATTTTCAGAGAAATCTTTTGTGTATTCTTTACAAAACATTGCTGAGTCTTCAAAACGTATTGTGGATTCAAGAATGGAAGGTTTCTAATCTCAGAATCTCTGCATCTCCAAATCGATTGATTTTTCATTTTGAAAAATCGTTTTGTGAGTATCTCTATTATTGTTCTTGTTTTCTTGTAATTTCAGATTTGTTATGTGCTAGATCTAAAGTGTTTGTGTAAGTATTGTGCTGGAATATATTTTATAAACACTACACACACTAGAACTAGTAGTGATTTTACTTCATTTAAAACACTTTGTTTTAAATTGATTTTTCTGAAAATCCGTTCTATCTTTGTAGATAATTATTCTTAAACTCAAGCACATTGGAGAAATAAATTTGTCTTAAGGAGACTGTGTAACAGCTCTCGGATTTTCTTCTAATTTATTATTAGTTCTGCAATATTCAAGTAAGTGATTTAATTTTCTGTAATTTCTTTTTCTTTCTATAATTTTATTTTATTGACAATTCTGTACTATTTCGAAATTTAAATAGTAGGATTAACAATTCCCAAATCCTCACTTACACAATATGCTATTAAGAATTCTAGATCAAGTCATTTTCTAAACAATTAGAATCATAGGATTTAACAAAAAATCAAAGAGTGTTGTCCCAAATCCTTACCCAACAACTGATATGTAGCTTAGGTCAACAAAACACATCCTACTAACTTTGATTGTATAGTTCATTGTCTCTCAAACCTTTCAACGAAGTAGAAAAAATGAACTGCCATTAATTCAGTTCCTATATATATATATATATATATATATATATATATATATATATATATATATATATATATATCGATGGCCTCTACAATACATAAAAGAAAAAAACGTGTTTACCTTATTCTAGAGAAAGAATTTGAACGTTATTTTATAAGGTAAGAGTTACCAAAAGGAGGTAGAACCTTTTGTATTTTTTAGAGAGTCTGTGAAGGAATTCAGAGAGAGTAGAAATTAAAGAGGGGTATGGAATGTTGGAATTTGCGTGTAATATAAATCAATTGTTTAGAATATTAGGGGGAAGAGAGAAATTTAATTCATAGAAATTAAGCGTGGGTCAAAAGAAGTAGGATGCACGTTTATAAAAGGGTCAATTATTTAATAGTCCCTACTATAAATATATATTTTTTAAAAATGACATATATTTTTAGTTTAATCCATTTAGTCCCTCAAGCACTCAATATTCTCTTATTTTTAGAGGTTCGCGCCAGCGGCACTCCTTTTCCAATATAAGTGGCAAATGACTTTTTGAGGCAAAATAAAAAGGCTTGTACTAAATGAGTATTAAAAAATGTTTGAGAGACTATTTGGTATATGTCCCTATATAAAATACGCACGTGTCATGTGAATGCGATAAATATCGACGTTATGCTGTGATGATAATTTTATATATATCTATGGATAGATTAGATATGTCAAAAAGAAAGAGTTATATGAAATTTGAGTCATTCTATTCTTACTTATGATTTTTATTCGTACATAAAACAATCATCTGCCTTGATGATCGAAATGTATACTCTGCACAACAATCATCTGTGTATGAATCATGGGCGGAGCTACATGCAACCGAGAGGGTGCGGGCGCATGCACTGGATTTTTGGGATATATATATATATATATATATATATATATATATATATATATATATATATATATATATATATATATGCACACCTGTGTGTAATAAATTAAATGTTAAGGTTAAAATTTGTAATTTTTGAAACTTAAGTCAATATATATACAACAGTAGCTGACCCTAGTTTTTCAACCCAACCAAAGTTTTGTCTTCTCTCTACATTTAAGAACAAAACAAAAGGTAAGCCATTTTTCCCTCCTCCATTTACATATTTGTTAGTCTACAGCACATTAACGGGTTCAAGATAAAAAATTTCCGAATGTGAACGGCCCTAATTTACTGAAATTATTTCTGAAAATTATTACGGACCCTAGTTCAAGATAAAAATTATTACTAAATATTTTCTCCTCCATTACATTGATTTTATTACTGAAATTATTACTGAATTTATTACTGAAATTTACAAAGTGATTAATCATACAAAGTGATTAAAATTTTATTGAATAAATTTATTAAATAAATTCAATAATAAATTTCAACATCAATGGGTTAATCTTTTTTCAACAAATTTTATGTTAGATTAATTCTGATTTTTATGTTAGATTAATCCTTTTCTGTTAAATCTATTAATATTAAATAACTTATTTAAGTTAGATTAATTCTGTTTGATTAATATATTGAAAGAGACGTGTTGAATGATATTAACACTGAACATATCATTCAATTTTTTCAGAAAATGAAGTCTAGGAAAGTTGCATTGTAACTATTCTATTTCATTTTGATAATGATTTTAAGTGTTGAAATTGAATATTAATGCATGTTTTTTTTTTGTTGAAATTTTCTTTAGTACTAGATTTATGACCAAAATAGTACAAATAACACAAAAAAAATCGCCTCGGGGTCTGGAGTACGTCAGACAATCTCGCACCCACTAACTCCAAAACCTGGCTCCGCCACTGGTATGAATACCACCCCTAACTTGTATTAAGTCACATTCATTAAAAAAAGGAGAGAGACTGACGGAAGTGGACACAAAACGAGAAGTGACCCTCCTCTCTCTCACCCAAAATTGGTTCCCCACCAAACGAATGCAATTTCCCTCATTTTTTTACATTTTTGTGAAATTGCAGATATTTGATACATCAATCACGCTTGCTGCCTTAGAATATCAGGTGCTTTTTCCTGTCAATTGATTTTTTTAGATTAACGGGATCCCTTTCTTTTATATTTCTTTTCTCCATCCCTCATCTCTACTCAAACTCACAGGCTACAATTTTCTCATGCAACTCGATATTTTCTTCAATTATGATTTTTTTCCACCATAATAATGATTGCGATTAGCTAGTTCAAGTGCTTAATATGATGATAAATATGTTATCGCAATCGAGAGGGGCGCATGCACTTGATTTTTGGGATTTATATATACATATATTTATATACACATGCGTGTAATAACTTAAATGTTAAGGTTAAAATTGGTAATTTTTGAAACTTAAGTCAATATATATACATTAGTCGGCCCTAGTTTTTCAACCCAACCAAAGTTTTGTCTTCTCTCTACATTCAAAAACAAAACAAAAGATAAGTCCCCTTTCCCTCCTCCATTAACATATTTGTTAGTCTACAGCACATAAATATGATGATAAATATATTAGCACTTGAACTAGTTAATCGCAATCATTATATGGTGGAAAAAAATCAGAATTAAAGAAAATATTGAGTTGCATGAGAAAATTGTAGCTTGTGAGTTTGATTAGAGATGAGGGATGGAGAATGAAATATAAAAGAAAGGGATCCCATTAATCTAAAAAATCAATTGGCAAGAAAAAGCCCCTAATATTCTAAGGCAGCAGGCGTGATTGATGTATCCAATATCTGTAATTTCACAAAAATGTGAAAAAATAAGGAGGGAAATTGCATTCGTTTGGCGGGGAACCAATTATGGGTGAGAGAGAGAAGGGTCACTTCTCGTTTTGTGTCCACTCCCGTCAGTCTCTCTCCTTTTTTTTAATGACCGTGACTAAATACAAGTTAGGGGTGGTATTCATACCAATGGCGGAGCTTGGATTTGGAGTTAGTGGGTGCAAGACTGTCTGACGCACCCCGGAGGTTCGGGGGCGGGAGCCCCCGAGGCGATTTTTTTTTGGGTTATTTGTACTATTTTGAGCATAAATCTAGTACTAAAGAAAAGTTTCAACAAAAAAAAAAACATGCATTAATATTCAATTTCAACACTTAAAACCATTATCAAAATGAAATAGGATAGTTATTACAATGCAACTTTCCTAGACTTCATTTTTTGAAAAAATTGAATGATATGTTCAGTGTTAATATCATTCAACACGTCACTTTCGATATATTAATCAAACAGAATTAATCTAACTTAAATTAGTTATTTAAAATTAATAGAATTAACGGAAAAGGATTAATCTAACATAAAAATCAGAATTAATCTAACATAAAATTTGTTGGAAAAACATATTGAGTAAAATTTATTGAATTAATTATTAAATTTATTTAATAAATTTATTGAGTAAAATTTTAATCACTTTGTAAATTTCAGTAATAAAATCAATGTAATGGAAGAGAAAAAATTTTAATAATAATTTTTATCATGAACTAGGGTCCGTAATAATTTTCAGAAATAATTTCAGTAAACAAAGGGCGTTCACATTCGGAATTTTTTTATCTTGAACCCGTTAATGTGCTGTAGACTAATTAATATGTAAATGGAGGAGGGAAAGGGGACTTATCTTTTGTTTTGTTCTTGAATATAGAGAGAAGACAAAACTTTGGTTGGGTTGAAAAACTAGGGCCGGCTACTGTTGTATATATATTGACTTAAGTTTCAAAAATTATTAATTTTAACCTTAACATTTAAGTTATTACACACATGTGTATATATATATATCCCAAAAATTCAGTGCATGCGCCCGCACCCTCTCGGTTGCATGTTGGGTTTGCTTTCTTAAATGTTGGAACTACGCTAGATCAGAGTAGGTGATCAAGGCAATAATTTTCTTCTTTACTATGGGAAATCGTCCACGCGATCCTCCAATGTTCATAAGAAATGATTAATTGTGAGAAAAGCATTGCTGCCTAATCTTCCCATAGTGCCGCACATGGAATATTTCTAATTTTTGTAGTGTTATTCTTCAGTAAAAGTGTTGATGTCGGATCCTCTCTCTCTCAAGTCAAATTTGTTGCCTTTCTATAAAAATTGTTAATTTTTGCTTGTATTAATTGCTCAATTATACTCAGATGGAGAACAGCATTGCTCATGAGCTCTACGGAGATATCTTGCAGCCAACAAAAGTTGAGTTTAGTCGATTGTCGACTACTGACGGTAAGCGTTGTGATTAACTTGGTATAAATTTCAATCCAAGCTATTTTTGCTATTTAGCAGGGCTCATCTGTAGTAGTAATTAATTACCTCAGACTAATAAAAAAATTAATAATAAAAATTAATAGTACCTCTCAGTTAAAGTCCAACTTGAAGTGACTGGGCAAAATGAGTTTTATTTTGCCTTGTTGGTTTAAACTCTAGATGACCAGATGACTGGCCAATATAGGTTTTGCCTATTTTTCAACCCAAATCCTGAGCCATTTTGCTCAAAACTTTCGGTCTGTAGGTCTCAGAATAAGTCGTACTCATGACGAAACTCCCTTAATACCATATCCCAATCGTGAGTCCTTTATTGAAGAATACCATGCTTGTACTCCTCAAAAGTCCAGGCACATCTAAAATCTTGAAATGTATACTTGACTTCTTGAGGATTTTACATTTCTCCAACAGAACTCCAAAACATGAAATATATGGTATTTCGAATTGTTGTCTTTGTTGAGTGTACGAGTTATGCTTCCTTTAATTAAATGCATTGATCTACTGCCCTAGATGGTATTCATGGAACCAAATTTGTCGTTTTTGTTTCTTTACTGAGTGGATGTAGATTTTCTTTCACGCACTTAAGAATCCAGTTTTTATAATAAATGTCAATTAAAATTTGTAATTTCAGGGTAGTGTAATGAAGATCCCCATTTTAGTTTCAGCACTCTTCCTGATTTTATGCTTAGCTGTTAACAGGTCGTGTTAACGGGTGAAAACACCCTTAACCCGTACACGACCCTTTAAGACTAACGGGTCCAATGACAATACCCAAACACGACCCGTTAATATTAACGGGTACTTGACCTGAACTGTTAACACCCGTTAATATTATTAACGGGTAACGGGTTGGGTGACCCTATATTACCCGTTAATACCCATTAGTACCCGTTAAAACCCGTTAGTACCCGTCACTACTCATTAATACCCATTAGTCTTCATGGGTGTAATATTAGTTCGGGTCGAGTTATCATGGGTGTAATATTAGTTCGGGTCACACGACCCAATAAAATTCGGTACCACTAATGGGTGATAATGGGTATAAACGGGTTTAATCGTGTCAGAGTACAAACCCAAACACAACTCGTTATGATAACGGATCTACTGTGTTGACCCGTTAATGACCCAAACCCGATAAGACTAAATCCATTAACTTATAATTTCGTGTCATGTCGTGCCTCATTTTTTCAGGTCTAATAGTCACACGTAAAGTCTTTATTTTTTATTTTTTAGAAGTGGATGTGACGTAAACTACACGTCAATGGCTACTAAACATAAAACAATGCCTAATTAGTCTCAAACATGGTTGGAGACTAATTAAGTAAGAAAATGCCTAAAAAGAACTGAAAATAGAGAATAGAGATAAAATGAAAAATAAAAGGAACGTAACAACGGATTCCTTTCACTCTCTCCCCCTCAAAAAGAGTTCGTCCACGAAATCAAAGGGGAAGACCTACATAGTCGCCCGCTAAAACTACAATCAATGCATGGCCAGGAGGATGGTCGGTGTCATCAAGGTACTCCGGTGTCTGATCTATCGTCAAAAGGGCCCGTCGACGCGGGAGGGAGGAATTTGAAGATGTCCGACGTTGTCGCAATTAAAGTACCGGAATGTGGGAGGACCTCGATGTGTCACAGCGGAAGTAGTGGTGGCTGGAATAGTGGTAGACGATGCCGATGTTGATATTGTAGGAGGAGCAGAAACTAATGAAGGTGAAGGTTGGGGTACTGGAGGAACTGTAGGCGCCGCATGATAAGCCTCAACCTTAGTAGCATACTCTACTGCCTTTAGAAAGGTCGGTGTTTCTTTTAACCCAAGATCCCACCGATATTGTGGTTGGAGCCCCAGAATATAGCGGTTGATCCGCTGATCCTCAGTCTCGAGGAGACGAGCTTTAGTGCAAAGGAGCTGAAACTGCTCCGTGTACTCTACCATTGAGGACGTATCCTGCTGGAGAGACTGAATACACGTAAAGAGGTCTCGCTCGTATGTCGGCGGTATAAAGGAGGCCTGAACATCATTGTACAAACTTAGGCAAAATCCTGAAATTTGGTGGCGGTTAGAAGAACACATGAGCGGCCCTGAACCCATTTGTAATCGAAAACTGTCTCCATAACGGCGAGTCAATCGGTCATATCATCCGGGGTGAATCTACCATCGAACATAGGAATATCTATGCAGATATCCCCACGGAGACTCCTAGAAAGTATCTGAAGCACCAATGAAAGTGGGTCTTCATCCTGATGAGCTCCAAACCCATCACGTCACCTGGCACAGGTGCAACAAGGCCAATCGGAGTCGAAGGCACTTGGACAGGTGGTGGATGAAGAGGATGAGTATGTGGGACCATGGGAGGTGCTGAGGGACCGCAGTGAGGGCATGTGCTGATCAAATGGTCATGCTCTCCACAATAGTAGCATTGGCGGTCGCGTAGGGTACTAAACAAGGGCCACCGAGTGGGGGTGGGGGATGCTACGACGGGTATCCCGACGTCGCTTGATGAAGAAGAATCGGTCTAGAATAGGGAGAGATCATGGTGGGATGGTGTATGATGTGAGGGTGGAGGGAGTGGTACATATGGTAGTGGGTGAGGGTGTAAGTGAGGGTCAATGTGTCGGGAATAAAAAATGCCAATATTTCTATTAAATTCATATGTTTGTGCCTGATAGTCAAGGGGAACAGGTGGTGTGGGTGGTCGAATAAGGTTGAGATTAGGTGGTTGGTCGAGGGGTAGGTGTTAGGGGAATTGAAATGAGGCTCAGGTGCTGATTGGGCCCCATGGCTAAGGTCAGAGGGGCAGGTAGAGGGCTGGGATTGTACTCGGGGCAGGCCAGCAGGTTTAAAGGGTTCAAACATGTACTGACGATGACGTAAACTACACGTCAATGACCTAAAAATCAAGACACTTTGATTCCTAGAGAGAGAAACAAAGAATTCCTTATATTCAAGAATGGACAAGTGAGGACAAATGAAAGAAACAATCCTATTTATAGGGACTGAATTACTTGCTAATCAAGTAATTAACTAAAATGACTAAAAGGGCCTACTAAAAATAATAGAATGCCTAATTAGTCCCAAACATGCTTAGGGCTAATTAAAGGCTAAAAAGAATATAAAAGAACTAAAAGAAAATAGAAAATACAATGAAACAACATAAAAGGAAAATAAAATATGGATTCCCATCACTCCCCTCCTTAAAAAAAGTTTGTCCACGAACTCAAAGGGGAAGATCAACAGAATCACCCTCTAAGATGGTAATCAATGCATGATCAGGGGGGCTGCTCGACCTCGTCGAGATACTCAGGGGGCTGATCCTTCGCTAGTAGGGCCCGTCGACGTGGCTGAGGGCACTCAGAAGCTTAGTGTTCCATGGTGCTATAATTAAAACAGCGAAATGTGGGGCCTGTATGGGTCGCAGCGGAAGTGGTAGTAACTGGAGCAATGACCAAAGATGAAGCTGCAGGAGGAGCAGAGCTCAAGGAAGATGGAGGTCGGGATGCTGGAGAAGCTGATAAGGCTTCATGATAGGCCTCGACCTTAGTAGCATACTCTACCGCCTTCAAAAAGGTCTGTATCTCTCTCAATCTAAGATCGCGGCGAATATGTGACTGAAGTCCCAGAATGTAGCGGCTGATCCGTTGATCCTCTGTCTCCGGTAGGCGTGCTCTGGTGCAGAGGAGCTGGAACTACTCTGTGTACTCTACGACCGAAGATGTGTCCTGCCGGAGAGACTGAATATGCGTAAAGAGGTCTCTCTCATAAGTTGGAGGTATAAATGAGGCCTGAGGAGCTGCCTCAAGATCAAGCCAGTCCTGGATAGGTGGAAGCCCTGCAGTCGTCCTACGATAACAAAGGTCATTTCACCAAACACGAGTAAAACCCTGAAATTTGGTCGTAGCTAGGAGTACACATGAGCCGCCCTGAACCCGCTTGTAATAAAAAACTGTCTCCATAACGGCGAAGCCAATCAGTCATATCATCTGGGGAAGTCTGCCATCAAACATAGGAATGTCTATACGAATGTCCCCATGAAGACTCCTAGAAAGTAACTGGAGTGCCAAAGAGAGTGGGTCTCCATCCGGATGAGCTCTCGGGCCCACCACATTACCTTGTGCAGGTGCAACATAATCAATGGGGTCTGGTGGCATCTGGACAGGTGGTAGGCGAGGAGGATGATCATATGGAGCCATGGGAGGTGCTCGGGGATCACGCTGATAGTGGGGACACGTGGCAATGAGGTGACCATATCCTCCACAATAGAAACACTAACGATCCTGCAATGGAATGGGATGGTGGGCGCCGGGTGGGGGAATCCACTCATAGATACTACGACGGGCATCTCTAATGTCAGGGGAAGAAGAGGAATCAGTGTAGAGTAAAGAGAGGTCATGATGAGAGGGTGTGTGATGTGATGATAGGTGGGGTAGTATGGGTGGTGGTGTGTGGGGGTGCAAACATGGATCAACATTTTGATAGATGGTTGAGGGTAATTGTGTTTGGGATTTCTAGGGCTAATGTTTGGGTGGGTGCACATTCTTGGGTACAATTAGGGTTAACATTTTGGTTGGAAAAATTATGGTGAGGTCTGGGTTCAGAATGGGTTTAACGATTGGGTAAGGAAAATGTTCGGTAGATTGGGGCAATGATTTGGTTAAATCAACAAGAGCTAGGGTTTCAAACGAGGCAGCAGGTGTTAGGGTTGTATAGGTGGTGTTTGGACAAAAATGGTTGTTTAATGGGTTTAAAACAGGTTCTTGGTGGGTTTGTGTAGTGTACACATCTGAATCAGGGATACCCAAAGCAAAAAATTGAGGATTGGCCACTGGAAGGGTGGTCCTACCTCTTGGTGGGTTCGTAATGGCCTTCAGGTGGCTGTCAGCAGCTATAGACTCAATCGGAGGGGTGTCAGCCCCCACCAGGGTGGTCCGACACTGTTGGAACATCAACCGACCTTGGTCGGCAGCCTTAGGGCCAGAATCTGCACTGTTCGACGTCGGAAACAAACCGCGTGGATGAACAGCTGCCTCAGATTTCAATTCGGATCTGTTAGGAATGCATTCAGGCCGTTTTCCAGACCTTTGGGTTCTTTGTTGGTGATTTGAAACTAGGGTTTCATGGGAGGGGCTAGGGTTTTGAGATTTGGCAAGAAGTTGGATGATGGTGGCCATTTGATCTTTTAATTCTTTCATGCCTTCTTCCATTCTTGAATTTTTTTCTCGGAACTCTTGATTAATCTCCTCTTGAATTCGCGTTTATCTTTATCGGAGCCATTGAGAATGTAGTACACGCTTTTGATATTTACCTCACACCGATTCACTTTACACCAATGTTTGGAGCATCACCCGTTCTGCTACCAATTTGACGTAAACTACACGTCAATGACATAAAAATCAAGACACTTTGATTCCTAGAGAGAGAAACAAAGAATTCCTTATATGCAAAAAGACAAGTGAGTACAAATGAAAGAAACAATCCTATTTATAGGGGTTGAATTACTTGCTAATCAAGTAATTAGCTAAAATGACTAAAAGGGCCTACTAAAAATAAAAGAATGCCTAATTAGTCCCAAACATTCTTGGGGGCTAGTTAAAGGCTAAAAAGAATATAAAAGAACTAAAATAAAATAAAAAATACACTGAAAGAATATAAAAGGAAAATAAAATGTGGATTCCCATTAGACAAGTTGGTTTTTCATGATTGAAAGGACAAAATAGCAGATTGGAGGCCTGGAGAATGTCGTCGGCGGGTTTATGATGTATTCCGGGGTCGGAATGACCCCGATGTTGATCCTGGATAGCTGATTCAACGCGGACAACAGGAATTTGGGTGGATCCGGCACCAACAGGGCAGCAGATGACGAATGGGGCTTCGCACGACCCAATTGGGTCAATTTCGCCGGGCGGAATTAGGGACAAACCCTCGTTTTCTCCTTGGGGTGGGTTTTCGGAGATGATTTCCTTTTTGGCTCGACGGGAAATGGTTTCTTGCAACCCCATTGTGTCAGGGTTTTGAAATTTGGAGAATTGTTGCAAGAAAGCCTCGAATTGCTCTTGTTGCCTTCAAATCACTTCGGTCATCCTTCGATCGTTTATTTCCTCCATTCTAGCATGTGGCTTCGATCTTTGGAGCCATCGAGTTTGTAGCATACGATTTTGATATTCTACACACACCGATACACACTAACCAATGTTTGGAGCGACACCCACTCTGATACCAATTTGACTTAAACTACAGGTCAATGGCTAAAAAGAAATACCAAACCTTAGTTTAAAGAGAGAATCAAAGTTGTCTTATATTTCGAGAATGAGAAAAGTAAGTATAAATGAGGATACATGAAGTATTTATATGGGATGGATTACTTGCTAATCAAGTAATTAGCTAAAATGACTAAAATGACCTACTAAAAATAAAAGAATGCTACTTATCGAAAAAGAAAATAAAAAATAAAAGAATTCTTAATTAGTTCCAAACATGCTTGGAGATTAATTAAGGAAAGAAAATACCTAAAAAGAACTAAAAATTGAAAATAGAGATAAAATGAAAAATAACAACAGATTCCCATTAGGATGTAGACCTTGTTATTTTTTTTGGGTACATAACGCCTGCCTTTGATTTATTGTTTGTGTTTAGATTGGGATGGTGATGATTTGTGGCATGAAGATGGATCTGTTGAGGAATTGGATAAAGCATCTGATTTGGACAGGGAATGGCAGAGGAGGCACGACCAATTCCATACGGTATCTCCATCAGTTGAAATTGATTGCTAGTACCAAAAATGAAAATTAGGAAACACAAAAAAACGATATAGAATGCCATGAGGGGGTGGGGGAAAGACTAATTTCGCATTTCCATTTTATTTATTTTTTTACACGTTAGTTTCTCACTTGTGGAATTATTAGATAGGATATCGTGACGGTCTCATAGCGGGGAAAGAAGCTTCCGCACAAGAGGGATTCAACATTGGCTTCAGTGAGTCTGTCTTTGTTGGATTCAACTGGGGTTTCGTTAGAGGTGTTACAAGGTAGGCGACACTTTTAGTGCTCTTATATACCAAATTAGTCTTCTAAAATTCACAAATTATAAGGATATATTTTTTTTTTCAATTTTCACCCCCATTCTATTTGAACGCATCATATTAACATCACACGGTGTCCTACTTTTACGCTCCAAGTGATGTTGTAATTTTACACAACCTTTAGAAACAAAACTCATAATTTGGGACAACCCAATAAGAAAAACATGACTCTTTATTTGGGATGGAGGGCTTTTCATTTTTTTTCCCATTATTGCAACTCTGTAACAATGGTTTCTTACTTTCCTCCATTATTTGTGGTTCTGACAACTTAGTATTGTTATTTGTTTTATTTTAATTTTGCTTTTTGTATGTCATCTTGATGAAGTGCTCTTGCTTGCCTCCCGAATGGATTGAGAGAAGGGATGGTTGAAACACAAGAAAAGAGAAACAAATTCAGCCATTTGTATGAATCTGTGCATTCTATTTCAACAACCGATGCTCAAAAGTTGTACTACGATGACCTGTCAAACAAATTGGTCAAACGTAGTGATAATGCGGAGTCTAGTTCCGACAAAATAGATTTGCATGATCAAAGCTCGGATTTAAACCTTCTGGATAACTACTATGGGCAGCTTCAGTCGCTTATTCTCGAGTCTCCTGCTATTAAAGTGCATTTAAAGATAGATGAGTAGATATTATTATATATTGTGCACCAGTGTTACATTATATTAAAACTTGATAGGTATAAACCTTGTATGCCGCAGAGGGATGGTAATGTGTAACTTTTACAAGGGTGAAGATAAAAATTCTTTCTGTTTAGAGAGAATGTGTTCAGATTCCCCTCGATTCCTTATCATGTCTGTTTATGAATATATAAAAGAATCTCTTTGAGAACTTTCTGTGGTAATCTTTCTAATGGATGAAGGCTACAGAGGATGTAGCTAATAATCAATAGTGATGATATTATGTGATCCATGTCCATTTAACACTCTCAATATAATTGCTTTTACTGTAGTGAGATTTGTGCAAAATCTTAGAAAATAAGCTGCATTCATATACAAAATCGATTCTGTTAGATATTCTTATATTGATCATCTGCATGTGCATGTGCGCAGTATTTCATTATAGGCTATAAGAGAATAACTATTGTACTATTTTACTTTGAAAAGTAACATGGTTCTGTAACCATTAATTAGTAACTGTAAAATATATTTTCTTTAAGAACATGCTTATATAACACTAATTTTGAATGAAAAGAATTGTGAACCTATACGTGTTCATAGTATGATTGAGTAAGTTAGCGTGCAATAGTTTGGATGGCCTCAAGTTCTAAACAAGACCCATTTTCCATAATTCAGCAAATTGGTTGCCATGTGTAGCTTGTGCTTGGCAATTGTCCACCCTAGGTTTTGAGTTTCTGTTAAATAGTAGTTTAAAATATGAAAATTACAGAAAATAGAGTAATATTCAGAAATTATTACATCCTTGCCCCCTTGTTTTTTGGTTGAAAGTGTTGTTATTATCCTTTGCCTACCTTAACGGAAGATCTGGTTCCACCCTTCCCTAGGAGTAGGGAGTTCACAAAAAAGTTTGCCATGTAGTATTTACTACTATATACAACTCGATACATAGCTCTCTATTTCTCTTTATTCCTTACTTAATTGCTCATATAGGCTTCTCTACTCTCTCAGAGACGAACTTGTCCATTTGTGATCGCTGGTGTTCATTTTTGGCTTTTTATACTTCTTTTGGTTCGCACTGTATGCCCATGTATTACTCCTAAAACGTCCAATTAATGCAACACAATGAGTCATTTCATTAACTGATGAAAAGCAGGGCAATGGGTTCAATCAATTGTGAGAATTGAGGCTTGTTCATTATCATAGAATTTGATTAGTTGTTTACGTAACAAAAAGGAAAGTTGATTATGATATATGGAAGTTCCATAATGGAAAGCAAGACTATTAATTTGGAACGGAGATATTATCATTTTATTTCCCTCTTTTATTTTTCATCACTTTGTGTAATGCATTTTGTTTCAATGATTACTTCTGTGCTATGGATGGTATTAGTGCTGTTTTACGCGTACTCTTTTGATTCCTTTGACATTATATGAAAAACCATTAACAATAGCATTTATAAAATCATTTGGAGGTAAAAGTACCCTTTCAACAAAACACACCATAGATAGAGATGATTCCCTTCATGAAACAGACGCCACACTAATTGTCGTTACATATATAATTAAACGGGCTGATCTTTAACTTATACAACACAGAGCTTAAGAGCAACCACAATACAGTTTGTACATAGATATCCACTCAATCATCACTCCATCAAGCTGATTCCTTCCCAGTATTTCTGAAAAAGAGCTGAACAACAAGTCAGTTTGTTCTCAACTATTACTCCTACAATATCACCCCTGGCTATATCATATTACTACTCCCTACCTCATAAGTTAGTGAAGCTCAGGTATACTCATGCTACTTTCTCCGATCTTCACCTACACCACAAATGAGAGAAGAATGATTTGATAAGTATGATAATGATTAGATTACTTCTTTTAGCCTTTTTGGTTTTAGTCCCATTTTTAAAATTTTGTTAGTCTCCCGTCCCATGAGTTTTTTAAATTCTTTCAAGTCCCATAACCACCCGAAACTTCCCTCAACTTCCATGTAACCTCCCCTAACCGCTCATGTCACTTTTTGGAGAGAATGACAAGTGTAAAAATATAGGTCCAACAAAAAAAAAAAATAAAGACATAGGATTAAAGACACATATATTAAAAAAAGCAGGACTAAACACTTCTAATGCCTACTTCTTTTCTTTAGACATTGTTCCCTAGAGCTATTGAACCGGTGTTTGTCTTTTTCAACCTTTGAATACTAAATTCTGAATGCTCTATTTAAATGAAAGCTCTGTGAAACTTGTGTGTTCTCTGTATGAATAAACATCTGAATAGGACGGCCATAGAAATAAAAACATCTCTGGATAGATTTTGTTTGTTTAAACATTTTAGACCGTTGAAGCCGAATTCATGCCATTTGCAGTTTTAGCCTAGGGAACAATGTCAGCAGGAGTTTGTATTTCAATAAAAGTTTCAGCTGGTAGCTTATCTTTTAATGCTCAATGTTGAGATTCTAATTTATGTTCTTGCTAAGAAAATTAAAAAGGAAGACAAATATCAACTAGAAAAGCTTTTTATTCACCTTAGTAGCTGCAGTATCATCTGCAGGCTTGAATGGGCCTCGAATGGGAGAAAGCTGCTGAAGCATGCCTTAGACGGGTTTCATATTTGGGCACTGGCATGACCATTTCGAAGGCTGCGACAAGCAGTGACACTTTTCTTTTTCGAGCCGGAGCAAGATCGGTGACTGCTCGTCGGAGTGCATAATCTACCATCCATTCCTCTGCATTCTTCCTCTCATCCATCATTTGATGCCTCAGATAAACTTTTTCTCCTTCAGGATCAAGTTCCACTGGCAGGAAATTTGGATCTCTTGGGTTGAATTTCCTTTATTCCTCTGATTCCTCATCAAGTCTCTTGCATCTTATTGGCACTTTTGGAAATTTGCATGAATCAAGGGTGTCTTCAATGGAATTGCGTTGGATATTGAGAGGGTTTTTCTTCTCTGACCTGAATTTATTTTCGGCTATGGAGTATTTTTCTTCTTCATCTAACTTGCTTGTGCATTCTACTTCCATTTTTTCAGCATCCTGATCTCTATTTTCAGCTGACCCTAGTGTCAAATGCGTCTGATCCTCAGATTCAGTGGAATCTGATTTCTTGAACTTTTCAGCTTCGCTTCCACCTTTTTCGTACTGGCTCTCATTTTCCACCACATTATTGTTCTGAGATTGCTGGTCAGATGAGTGGTTTTCAATCTCATCTAAAAGGCCTTCATCAGCAGGAGTTTAGTTTGATTCACCCTCTTCGAAAATGGCACCAATTTGGGTTTCATCAGCTTCTTCACTTATTATGTGCTGGTTAGCTTCAGAGGAACGCTCCAGTGAGTCAAAATTTTGGATTCCAACCAATAACTTAAGATCATTAACTTCCTTTTTCTCCTCGACCCCATCTATAGGATCATCTGTTGGGAGTTCTTGTTCAAGGAAGCTTTGTTCTACATCATGAGAAGAATCAGAATCTTGATTTTCTGCGAAAGCACACCAGTAATCATTTGGAGGAGATTCATTCTCCTCCAGATGATCAATCAAAACTTCAACATCTAAGTCTCCGGCGCACTTGGCTTCATCATCTCCGAGTTGAAGACACATTCTTGGGATTTCATTTATCTCTTCAAGGACTACATTCATATCTTCACTTGTCGCCTTTGGTTCCTGTTCGACGGGATCTACTATATGAGTTTCATCTGGTTTGATACTTTCATCCATTTCTTTTGTGGCCTCTTGTTCCAAAGGATCACATCCATCTAAGTTGTGTGGTGAACCACCCGATTCTGATTCACCATAATCGAACCATGCCTCTGACCCTACGCTCTCTTCATCAAATAACCCTTGCAGCAATTCATCAGTCATCATTTCTTTGAAGCACGTGGTAACAATTTCATCTGACTCTAAATTTGGTACGTCATCAAGATATGGCTCTGAGTATTGCCCTGCCTCCCAATCCATATCAGAAGCTTTGGAATCTGGTTCACTTACTTGCCTTCTTGGTGGGCTTTCTACTTCTGTTGCTTTTTCACTCTGATCTTGTTCAAGAAAGATCTCAGCAATATTAATTTCTGTTGATATAATATCACTTCTCTGATTGAGATCGTTCTCAAAATTAATTTCCAAACATTGTGATTCGTCTGATGCGGGTTCCACACATTTTTCATCTACATTCTCAGTTGCTGCTTTTACTTCACAACAAGACGTGTTTTCATTGATAGAAAAAGGGTCCTCTTTACCTACACGAAAATTAGGAAATGAAGTTTGTGTTAAAATGCAATTTTTTTTATATATTTCCTAATCACGAAGTCGGATACTTAAATTATATGTTTTACCAAATTTACACTAGTTCTCGAAGTATAAATATAATGTTCTTCCAGTTCTCTTTTTCAAATTGAGAATATTTTTAGTAGGGAGATGAATGCGTGTACATGGACTTATAGACAGAGACATACAAATTTACGTACATATGCGCCTGCACACGTACATATATCTATACATACAAATTCATACACACATACAAAAATGCGTGCATATATATTCACATATATACATACATAGGACTTGGGCACATTAGAATTTACATACACAAAAATGCGCTCATATATATTCAAATTTATACAACAGACATGTATGTACGAACTCACACACACAAAGATATACATAAACAAATATACACATATATGCAAACTTACACAACCCGAGTGATAACTTATACCAAATGAGCCTGTTTAATAATTTTGATAGAGAATGAAAACAAGAAATGAAGGATGAAAATTGGTAATGAAAAAAATAAACTATATTTGGATGTTTGATTAGTACCTTCTCTATCTTGTGTGTAGATTTCAACGAAAAAATCTCTATGCTCTTGTTGCATAACGGGATTGATTGGCAAGCTATCCAAACCCACTTGCTGAACTTGAGCTTTCTCAGAAACCATCACCTCCGCTCCAGAGTTATTAGCCCGACGTGGAGATAGACACCCAAGCTTAACACTCTTCTGGGTCTTCAACACACGCCTCCTTGCCGATAAGAAACACTTCAATGGTGTCAAAGGTTTATGGTGATGGCCGTTGAGAGAACAGTAAGTATATGGGCACACCTTCATAGCTGAAGTCCCTTCTGCTTCTGTTGCCCCAGGATCAAGCTCAAGGTATTTGGGAAATTTTGTATCTTTCAGAGTTGAAGAGCATGTTGATCTTTGAACATCCAAATCTTCACATAAAGCCACAGGTGAACACTTGGTTCTTGCTGGTTTAAAACTAGGACTCTTTGTTAGAGTCCTCACTAGTTTCAAACTAGATGTTCTATTTAATGTTCTTGCTGATTTATCTTTCAACAAGTTGTTTATTTTCTTTGGGCTTGGAGTTTTAGAAACAATTGAAGCTTGAGAATTTCGCAAACTTACAGGAGAAGACCTATCTTTTCTGGCCTCAAAACTGCTTGTGGACTTCATATAATTTGGTGAAGCTTCTGCTGCTTTGATAGGAGAAGGAGATTTCTTTTTTGGGATTGGTGAAGTATTTTGAACACCGAGAGGTGGTGGCTTTCCTGGCTGTTGTATTGATCCTAAGCTCTCAATATCTGATCGCTTGATTGATCTTGATTTCTTCATTTTCTTCTTTAACTCGGCTCCTTTGTTTTTGCTATCATGGAGTTGAGAAGGAGATGGTATGAGATTATGCAGCCCTTTTTCGGATTTAACATGATCAGCTTGGATACCAAGCTTGCTGGGCACCTTTTTTTGGACCATGTTTAAAGGAAAACAACTTGAAGAAGAATAAAAGATGAGAATTTGAGGTGGGTTTTGTTTCCTTTGAGACGAGGAAGTAGTTTTCTTATGGTTTTGGTATGGGAAAGAAAGAGGATTTCTTGAAATCTCTAACTATTAGAGATTCCAAGTTTGGCCGAATGGTCTATAGTGGGTGGCTTATTCTGTTCTAGTCTTGATAAAAAAATTTGAATAAGGTTGAGGTAAGTGTTTGATGATGACCTTCACTCATGGGGGGGTTTTGGGACCCTTCTCTTTTAGGCATTTTCTTAAAGGAAAGAGTCATCTGTGACAAGGAAACTTAAATACAGATGGCATTGTCATGTTTCTATAAGGTATTAGAATAATAGAGATTACACACTAACATGCTTTTTTGTGAAAGGACAAAGCAAGCCTCGTTGTGTGGATAAGTGAAGGTGGTTCGATAATGGAGAATAATGATGTTTTTTCGCAATTATTCTCTCGTTGTGTGAAACTTAGCCACATGATACAGTTTATTTACTCATTAAAAGTGTGCAGTTAAATGAAAGGATTAGCAAGAAAGTGTTAAGTAAAGATGGCTGGTAAACAATTCCTTGAATATAAATATCTGTGCGTGCGTGTGTTGCTTTTGGGTAAAATCTTTTCAGACTTGTTTTGATGAAAAGTCAGATACACTGCTTGTATTTTCCAAAACCTCCATTGTATTTTCTTAAAGAATAATCACAAACTCTTGTTATCTTAAATAGACTATTAGCTGACAAGATATAATGACCATTGTACTATTATTAATGAATATGTTAACATTTTAATAAAAATAAAATTAAAAGTCAAATGATTAATGAAATAGTTTTCTTGTTCCCCAATAAGGGAGGTTTGTACTAAATTGAGAAGTGCATTTAAATATATGCTTTCTTGTTTGAAAGTGCATTTAAATAGATTAAAGTAAATATATGCTCTCAATCAGCTAAAAAATTAGCAACAAACAAGGGAAGGTTCACCCTAAAATTCATGCTAACTGTAAAACCCACATGCTTTATGTGTTATTAGAGAACCACACATTTGATCAAGTGAAAGAAAGAGAATAAGGGTATTAGTGTCATTTTACAATTGGAAATGTAGACGACAATTTTATGTTGATTTAGCTAAATGGGGTAACCCATAACCGACCAGTGAAAGTGGGCGGTTACGCAAATACGAAAACGTAGCCAACCGTCGGTGGAAAAGACCATCGTGGGACCCATTGGGAGCGTAAGGAGACCAGACGCTCCTGTTTGCAGACTCCAGGAAACCATTTTAAAAGATAAAGAAATGGCCCACTGATTTTAGCACTACGAAATTTATGGATTAGGGTCTAAACCCTTAATAAGAAGTTGTTAAAAACATCTATCAGTAAAACCTATTGTCGGTTGTACATAGATTTGATGAAATAATAAGATAATAGAAGATTTTCACTTTTATTGCAGTGCGATCATGTCTCTTTATAATATTTTTCTTGCAAGCTAAGAAATTGGTTATTAAATCTTAATTATCCATCCAATTATTCTTGATTGACATATTGAGAGTCATAACTAAAAAGTCTTTGATGATCGGGTTCAAACCCCAGTTGTTATAACAACATAGTCTGCAAGGTTTAAAAAACAGAATATTCTTATGGCCACTTTTATTTAATAGATAAATAGAAAAGGAATAATGATATGAATTTTAAAAAATGTTCCAAATCATCTTCAAATGAGTTGGATAATATTAAATGTTGTTCTTTGTACAATAATAATGACACATTATAATACTTTAATATTATGTCAACTCATTTGAGGATGCAATTATTACTCATAGCATTACTCATGGATAAATGAGATTTTTACGAGGACTCTTCATTATAAACAACATAAAAGAAAAAAAGATTTAAGCAACCACACTTAACCTTACAACTACTCTGTTTTTCTCCCTAGCACAAGTGAAGTTATTATAATCATGTGTTCTTTCTCTTCTATTTATTGTAGAGTTAATGCACACAAAAAATATCAACTTGATAAATGTAACATTCTCACATAGAGACATAATAAATGCGATAAAAGATAATTAACACACACACACACACACACACAGAGAATTTAGTTGTAGTGTACGTAATTCAGCAACTCGCCTATGACCACGAGGGTGTTGTAGTTCTTATTAATGTTGAGGTTACATTGTGATAGAATACCATCTCGAGGGATGAGGCACTATTACTTATAGGCCTTGTTTGATGCGCCGTATAAGAGGGTCGTATTGGATTAAAATATCCTATCCAATGTTTGGTATAGTTTGGGATAGGATATGAGATGGAATAAGTTATCCTAAGTGAGCTTCTTATCCCATAAGGAATAGGATAAAAAAAACCCACCTCTAAGGTGGTATAAAATTATCCGGTGTCAAGCATGTAAATAAAGTTACTAAAGTACCCTTATTAAGTTAGAGACTCCAAAAGAATTTGGATTCTTAACCCTCATCATGTATACCTACCTACGGATGTTTCTCAACTTCATAAATATAACAAGAGACTTCATCACCGATTTCCTTCATCACCTATTCTCCTCACCGATTTCCTTCATCACCTATTTCATCAATCAGGTTTGAACTGGTACGTGTTATATACTGTTGTATATATATTTTGTATAGATACCTGTTGCTGTATATATATACAACATGTATATATATATATATATATATATATATATATATATATATATGTATATATATGTATTGTTGTGTATATGTGTATATATGTGTATATATTGTTGTATACACATATATATACACATATGTGTATACAACAATATATACACATATATACACATATACACAACAATACATATATATATATATATATATATATATATATATATATATATATATATATATATATATATATATATATATATATATATATACACATGTGTATATGTGTATATACATATGTATATATATAACAGGTATATATATATGTATACTTGCATATATATATATACACAGCAGGTATATATATATATGCAAGTATACATATATATATACCTGTTATATATATACATATGTATATACACATATACACATGTATATATATATGTATATATATATATATATATATACCTGTTGTATATATATACAGCAACAGGTATCTATACAAAATATATATACAACAGTATATAACACGTACCAGTTCAAACCTGATTGATGAAATAGGTGATGAAGGAAATCGGTGAGGAGAATAGGTGATGAAGGAAATCGGTGATGAAGTCTCTTGTTATATTTATGAAGTTGAGAAACATTCGTAGGTAGGTATGCATGATGAGGGTTAAGAATCCAAATTCTTTTGGAGTCTCTAACTTAATAAGGGTACTTTAGTAACTTTATTTACATGCTTGACACCGGATAATTTTATACCACCTTAGAGGTGGTTTTTTTTTATCCTATTCCTTATGGGATAAGAAGCTCACTTAGGATAACTTATTCCATCTCATATCCTATCCCAAACTATACCAAACATTGGATAGGATATTTTAATCCAATACGACCCTCTTATATGGCACATCAAACAAGGCCTATAAGTAATAGTGTCTCATCCCTCGAGATGGTATTCTATCACAATGTAACCTCAACATTAATAAGAACTACAACACCCTCGTGGTCATAGGCGAGTTGCCGAATTACGTACACTACAACTAAATTTTCTCTGTGTGTGTGTGTGTGTGTTAATTATCTTTTATCGCATTTATTATGTCTCTATGTGAGAATGTTACATTTATCAAGTTGATATTTTTTGTGTGCATTAACTCTACAATAAATAGAAGAGAAAGAACACATGATTATAATAACTTCACTTGTGCTAGGGAGAAAAACAGAGTAGTTGTAAGGTTAAGTGTGGTTGCTTAAATCTTTTTTTCTTTTATGTTGTTTATAATGAAGAGTCCTCGTAAAAATCTCATTTATCCATGAGTAATGCTATGAGTAATAATTGCATCCTCAAATGAGTTGACATAATATTAAAGTATTATAATGTGTCATTATTATTGTACAAAGAACAACATTTAATATTATCCAACTCATTTGAATATGATTTGGAACATTTTTTAAAATTCATATCATTATTCCTTTTCTATTTATCTATTAAATAAAAGTGGCCATAAGAATATTCTGTTTTTTAAACCTTGCAGACTATGTTGTTATAACAACTGGGGTTTGAACCCGATCATCAAAGACTTTTTAGTTATGACTCTCAATATGTCAATCAAGAATAATTGGATGGATAATTAAGATTTAATAACCAATTTCTTAGCTTGCAAGAAAAATATTATAAAGAGACATGATCGCACTGCAATAAAAGTGAAAATCTTCTATTATCTTATTATTTCATCAAATCTATGTACAACCGACAATAGGTTTTACTGATAGATGTTTTTAACAACTTCTTATTAAGGGTTTAGACCCTAATCCATAAATTTCGTAGTGCTAAAATTAGTGGGCCATTTCTTTATCTTTTAAAATGGTTTCCTGGAGTCTGCAAACAGGAGCGTCTGGTCTCCTTACGCTCCCAATGGGTCCCACGATGGTCTTTTCCACCGACGGTTGGCTACGCTTTCGTATTTGCGTAACCGCCCACTTTCACTGGTCGGTTATGGGTTACCCCATTTAGCTAAATCAACATAAAATTGTCGTCTACATTTCCAATTGTAAAATGACACTAATACCCTTATTCTCTTTCTTTCACTTGATCAAATGTGTGGTCCTCTAATAACACATAAAGCATGTGGGTTTTACAGTTAGCATGAATTTTAGGGTGAACCTTCCCTTGTTTGTTGCTAATTTTTTAGCTGATTGAGAGCATATATTTACTTTAATCTATTTAAATGCACTTTCAAACAAGAAAGCATATATTTAAATGCACTTCTCAATTTAGTACAAACCTCCCTTATTGGGGAATAAGAAAACAATTTCATTAATCATTTGACTTTTAATTTTATTTTTATTAAAATGTTAACATATTCATTAATAATAGTATAATGGTCATTATATCTTGTCAGCTAATAGTCTATTTAAGATAACAAGAGTTTGGGATTATTCTTTAAGAAAATACAATGGAGGTTTTGGAAAATACAAGCAGTGTATCTGACTTTTCATCAAAACAAGTCTGAAAAGATTTTACCCAAAAGCAACACACGCACGCACAAATATTTATATTCAAGGAATTTTTTACCAACCATCTTTACTTAACACTTTCTTGCTAATCCTTTCATTTAACTGCACACTTTTAATGAGTAAATAAACTGTATCATGTGGCTAAGTTTCACACAACGAGAGAATAATTGCGAAAAAACATCATTATTCTCCATTATCGAACCACCTTCACTTATCCACACAACGAGGCTTGCTTTGTCCTTTCACAAAAAAGCATGTTAGTGTGTAATCTCTATTATTCTAATACCTTATAGAAACATGACAATGCCATCTGTATTTAAGTTTCCTTGTCACAGATGACTCTTTCCTTTAAGAAAATGCCTAAAAGAGAAGGATCCCAAAACCCCCCCATGAGTGAAGGTCATCATCAAACACTTACCTCAACCTTATTCAAATTTTTTTATCAAGACTAGAACAGAATAAGCCACCCACTATAGACCATTCGGCCAAACTTGGAATCTCTAATAGTTAGAGATTTCAAGAAATCCTCTTTCTTTCCCATACCAAAACCACAACTTTCTTTCCCATACCAAAACCACAAGAAAACTACTTCCTCGTCTCAAAGGAAACAAAACCCACCTCAAATTCTCATCTTTTATTCTTCTTCAAGTTGTTTTCCTTTAAACATGGTCCAAAAAAAGGTGCCCAGCAAGCTTGGTATCCAAGCTGATCATGTTAAATCCGAAAAAGGGCTGCATAATCTCATACCATCTCCTTCTCAGCTCCATGATAGCAAAAACAAAGGAGCCGAGTTAAAGAAGAAAATGAAGAAATCCAGATCAATCAAGCGATCAGATATTGAGAGCTTAAGATCAATACAACAGCCAGGAAAGCCACCACCTCTCGGTGTTCAAAATACTTCACCAATCCCAAAAAAGAAATCTCCTTCTCCTATCAAAGCAGCAGAAGCTTCACCAAATTATATGAAGTCCACAAGCAGTTTTGAGGCCAGAAAAGATAGGTCTTCTCCTGTAAGTTTGCGAAATTCTCAAGCTTCAATTGTTTCTAAAACTCCAAGCCCAAAGAAAATAAACAACTTGTTGAAAGATAAATCAGCAAGAACATTAAATAGAACATCTAGTTTGAAACTGGTGAGGACTCTAACAAAGAGTCCTAGTTTTAAACCAGCAAGAACCAAGTGTTCACCTGTGGCTTTATGTGAAGATTTGGATGTTCAAAGATCAACATGCTCTTCAACTCTGAAAGATACAAAATTTCCCAAATACCTTGAGCTTGATCCTGGGGCAACAGAAGCAGAAGGGACTTCAGCTATGAAGGTGTGCCCATATACTTACTGTTCTCTCAACGTCCATCACCATAAACCTTTGACACCATTGAAGTGTTTCTTATCGGCAAGGAGGCGTGTGTTGAAGACCCAGAAGAGTGTTAAGCTTGGGTGTCTATCTCCACGTCGGGCTAATAACTCTGGAGCGAAGGTGATGGTTTCTGAGAAAGCTCAAGTTCAGCAAGTGGGTTTGGATAGCTTGCCAATCAATCCCGTTATGCAACAAGAGCATAGAGATTTTTTCGTTGAAATCTACACACAAGATAGAGAAGGTACTAATCAAACATCCAAATATAGTTTATTTTTTTCATTACCAATTTTCATCCTTCATTTCTTGTTTTCATTCTCTATCAAAATTATTAAACAGGCTCATTTGGTATAAGCTATCACTCGGGTTGTGTAAGTTTGCATATATGTGTATATTTGTTTATGTATATCTTTGTGTGTGTGAGTTCGTACATACATGTCTGTTGTATAAATTTGAATATATATGAGCGCATTTTTGTGTATGTAAATTCTAATGTGCCCAAGTCCTATGTATGTATATATGTGAATATATATGCACGCATTTTTGTATGTGTGTATGAATTTGTATGTATAGATATATGTACGTGTGCAGGCGCATATGTACGTAAATTTGTATGTCTCTGTCTATAAGTCCATGTACACGCATTCATCTCCCTACTAAAAATATTCACAATTTGAAAAAGAGAACTGGAAGAACATTATATTTATACTTCGAGAACTAGTGTAAATTTGGTAAAACATATAATTTAAGTATCCGACTTCGTGATTAGGAAATATATAAAAAAAATTGCATTTTAACACAAACTTCATTTCCAAATTTTCGTGTAGGTAAAGAGGGCCCTTTTTCTATCAATGAAAACACGCCTTGTTGTGAAGTAAAAGCAGCAACTGAGAATGTAGATGAAAAATGTGTGGAACCCGCATCAGACGAATCACAATGTTTGGAAATTAATTTTGAGAACGATCTCAATCAGAGAAGTGATATTATATCAACAGAAATTAATATTGCTGAGATCTTTCTTGAACAAGATCAGAGTGAAGAAGCAACAGAAGTAGAAAGCCCACCAAGAAGGCAAGTAAGTGAACCAGATTCCGAAGCTTCTGATATGGATTGGGAGGCAGGGCAATACTCAGAGCCATATCTTGATGACGTACCAAATTTAGAATCAGATGAAATTGTTACCTCGTGCTTCAAAGAAATGATGACTGATGAATTGCTGCAAGGGTTATTTGATGAAGAGAGCGTAGGGTCAGAGGCATGGTTCGATTATGGTGAATCAGAATCGGGTGGTTCACCACAGAACTTAGATGGATGTGATCCTTTGGAACAAGAGGCCACAAAAGAAATGGATGAAAGTATCAAACCAGATGAAACTCATATAGTAGATCCCGTCGAACAGGAACCAAAGGCGACAAGTGAAGATATGAATGTAGTCCTTGAAGAGATAAATGAAATCCCAAGAATGTGTCTTCAACTCGGAGATGATGAAGCCAAGTGCCCCGGAGACTTAGATGTTGAAGTTTTGATTGATCATCTGGAGGAGAATGAATCTCCTCCAAATGATTACTGGTGTGCTTTCGCAGAAAATCAAGATTCTGATTCTTCTCATGATGTAGAACAAAGCTTCCTTGAACAAGAACTCCCAACAGATGATCCTATAGATGGGGTCGAGGAGAAAAAGGAAGTTAATGATCTTAAGTTATTGGTTGGAATCCAAAATTTTGACTCACTGGAGCGTTCCTCTGAAGCTAACCAGCACATAATAAGTGAAGAAGCTGATGAAACCCAAATTGGTGCCATTTTCGAAGAGGGTGAATCAAACTAAACTCCTGCTGATGAAGGCCTTTTAGATGAGATTGAAAACCACTCATCTGACCAGCAATCTCAGAACAATAATGTGGTGGAAAATGAGAGCCAGTACGAAAAAGGTGGAAGCGAAGCTGAAAAGTTCAAGAAATCAGATTCCACTGAATCTGAGGATCAGACGCATTTGACACTAGGGTCAGCTGAAAATAGAGATCAGGATGCTGAAAAAATGGAAGTAGAATGCACAAGCAAGTTAGATGAAGAAGAAAAATACTCCATAGCCGAAAATAAATTCAGGTCAGAGAAGAAAAACCCTCTCAATATCCAACGCAATTCCATTGAAGACACCCTTGATTCATGCAAATTTCCAAAAGTGCCAATAAGATGCAAGAGACTTGATGAGGAATCAGAGGAAGAAAGGAAATTCAACCCAAGAGATCCAAATTTCCTGCCAGTGGAACTTGATCCTGAAGGAGAAAAAGTTTATCTGAGGCATCAAATGATGGATGAGAGGAAGAATGCAGAGGAATGGATGGTAGATTATGCACTCCGACGAGCAGTCACCGATCTTGCTCCGGCTCGAAAAAGAAAAGTGTCACTGCTTGTCGCAGCCTTCGAAATGGTCATGCCAGTGCCCAAATATGAAACCCGTCTAAGGCATGCTTCAGCAGCTTTCTCCCATTCGAGGCCCATTCAAGCCTGCAGATGATACTGCAGCTACTAAGGTGAATAAAAAGCTTTTCTAGTTGATATTTGTCTTCCTTTTTAATTTTCTTAGCAAGAACATAAATTAGAATCTCAACATTGAGCATTAAAAGATAAGCTACCAGCTGAAACTTTTATTGAAATACAAACTCCTGCTGACATTGTTCCCTAGGCTAAAACTGCAAATGGCATGAATTCGGCTTCAACGGTCTAAAATGTTTAAACAAACAAAATCTATCCAGAGATGTTTTTATTTCTATGGCCGTCCTATTCAGATGTTTATTCATACAGAGAACACACAAGTTTCACAGAGCTTTCATTTAAATAGAGCATTCAGAATTTAGTATTCAAAGGTTGAAAAAGACAAACACCGGTTCAATAGCTCTAGGGAACAATGTCTAAAGAAAAGAAGTAGGCATTAGAAGTGTTTAGTCCTGCTTTTTTTAATATATGTGTCTTTAATCCTATGTCTTTATTTTTTTTTTTTGTTGGACCTATATTTTTACACTTGTCATTCTCTCCAAAAAGTGACATGAGCGGTTAGGGGAGGTTACATGGAAGTTGAGGGAAGTTTCGGGTGGTTATGGGACTTGAAAGAATTTAAAAAACTCATGGGACGGGAGACTAACAAAATTTTAAAAATGGGACTAAAACCAAAAAGGCTAAAAGAAGTAATCTAATCATTATCATACTTATCAAATCATTCTTCTCTCATTTGTGGTGTAGGTGAAGATCGGAGAAAGTAGCATGAGTATACCTGAGCTTCACTAACTTATGAGGTAGGGAGTAGTAATATGATATAGCCAGGGGTGATATTGTAGGAGTAATAGTTGAGAACAAACTGACTTGTTGTTCAGCTCTTTTTCAGAAATACTGGGAAGGAATCAGCTTGATGGAGTGATGATTGAGTGGATATCTATGTACAAACTGTATTGTGGTTGCTCTTAAGCTCTGTGTTGTATAAGTTAAAGATCAGCCCGTTTAATTATATATGTAACGACAATTAGTGTGGCGTCTGTTTCATGAAGGGAATCATCTCTATCTATGGTGTGTTTTGTTGAAAGGGTACTTTTACCTCCAAATGATTTTATAAATGCTATTGTTAATGGTTTTTCATATAATGTCAAAGGAATCAAAAGAGTACGCGTAAAACAGCACTAATACCATCCATAGCACAGAAGTAATCATTGAAACAAAATGCATTACACAAAGTGATGAAAAATAAAAGAGGGAAATAAAATGATAATATCTCCGTTCCAAATTAATAGTCTTGCTTTCCATTATGGAACTTCCATATATCATAATCAACTTTCCTTTTTGTTACGTAAACAACTAATCAAATTCTATGATAATGAACAAGCCTCAATTCTCACAATTGATTGAACCCATTGCCCTGCTTTTCATCAGTTAATGAAATGACTCATTGTGTTGCATTAATTGGACGTTTTAGGAGTAATACATGGGCATACAGTGCGAACCAAAAGAAGTATAAAAAGCCAAAAATGAACACCAGCGATCACAAATGGACAAGTTCGTCTCTGAGAGAGTAGAGAAGCCTATATGAGCAATTAAGTAAGGAATAAAGAGAAATAGAGAGCTATGTATCGAGTTGTATATAGTAGTATATACTACATGGCAAACTTTTTTGTGAACTCCCTACTCCTAGGGAAGGGTGGAACCAGATCTTCCGTTAAGGTAGGCAAAGGATAATAACAACACTTTCAACCAAAAAACAAGGGGGCAAGGATGTAATAATTTCTGAATATTACTCTATTTTCTGTAATTTTCATATTTTAAACTACTATTTAACAGAAACTCAAAACCTAGGGTGGACAATTGCCAAGCACAAGCTACACATGGCAACCAATTTGCTGAATTATGGAAAATGGGTCTTGTTTAGAACTTGAGGCCATCCAAACTATTGCACGCTAACTTACTCAATCATACTATGAACACGTATAGGTTCACAATTCTTTTCATTCAAAATTAGTGTTATATAAGCATGTTCTTAAAGAAAATATATTTTACAGTTACTAATTAATGGTTACAGAACCATGTTACTTTTCAAAGTAAAATAGTACAGTAGTTATTCTCTTATAGCCTATAATGAAATACTGCGCACATGCACATGCAGATGATCAATATAAGAATATCTAACAGAATCGATTTTGTATATGAATGCAGCTTATTTTCTAAGATTTTGCACAAATCTCACTACAGTAAAAGCAATTATATTGAGAGTGTTAAATGGACACGGATCACATAATATCATCACTATTGATTATTAGCTACATCCTCTGTAGCCTTCATCCATTAGAAAGATTACCACAGAAAGTTCTCAAAGAGATTCTTTTATATATTCATAAACAGACATGATAAGGAATCGAGGGGAATCTGAACACATTCTCTCTAAACAGAAAGAATTTTTATCTTCACCCTTGTAAAAGTTACACATTACCATCCCTCTGCGGCATACAAGGTTTATACCTATCAAGTTTTAATATAATGTAACACTGGTGCACAATATATAATAATATCTACTCATCTATCTTTAAATGCACTTTAATAGCAGGAGACTCGAGAATAAGCGACTGAAGCTGCCCATAGTAGTTATCCAGAAGGTTTAAATCCGAGCTTTGATCATGCAAATCTATTTTGTCGGAACTAGACTCCGCATTATCACTACGTTTGACCAATTTGTTTGACAGGTCATCGTAGTACAACTTTTGAGCATCGGTTGTTGAAATAGAATGCACAGATTCATACAAATGGCTGAATTTGTTTCTCTTTTCTTGTGTTTCAACCATCCCTTCTCTCAATCCATTCGGGAGGCAAGCAAGAGCACTTCATCAAGATGACATACAAAAAGCAAAATTAAAATAAAACAAATAACAATACTAAGTTGTCAGAACCACAAATAATGGAGGAAAGTAAGAAACCATTGTTACAGAGTTGCAATAATGGGAAAAAAAATGAAAAGCCCTCCATCCCAAATAAAGAGTCATGTTTTTCTTATTGGGTTGTCCCAAATTATGAGTTTTGTTTCTAAAGGTTGTGTAAAATTACAACATCACTTGGAGCGTAAAAGTAGGACACCGTGTGATGTTAATATGATGCGTTCAAATAGAATGGGGGTGAAAATTGAAAAAAAAAATATATCCTTATAATTTGTGAATTTTAGAAGACTAATTTGGTATATAAGAGCACTAAAAGTGTCGCCTACCTTGTAACACCTCTAACGAAACCCCAGTTGAATCCAACAAAGACAGACTCACTGAAGCCAATGTTGAACCCCTCTTGTGCGGAAGCTTCTTTCCCCGCTATGAGACCGTCACGATATCCTATCTAATAATTCCACAAGTGAGAAACTAACGTGTAAAAAAATAAATAAAATGGAAATGCGAAATTAGTCTTTCCCCCACCCCCTCATGGCATTCTATATCGTTTTTTTGTGTTTCCTAATTTTCATTTTTGGTACTAGCAATCAATTTCAACTGATGGAGATACCGTATGGAATTGGTCGTGCCTCCTCTGCCATTCCCTGTCCAAATCAGATGCTTTATCCAATTCCTCAACAGATCCATCTTCATGCCACAAATCGTCACCATCCCAATCTAAACACAAACAATAAATCAAAGGCAGGCGTTATGTACCCAAAAAAAATAACAAGGTCTACATCCTAATGGGAATCTGTTGTTATTTTTCATTTTATCTCTATTTTCAATTTTTAGTTCTTTTTAGGTATTTTCTTTCCTTAATTAATCTCCAAGCATGTTTGGAACTAATTAAGAATTCTTTTATTTTTTATTTTCTTTTTCGATAAGTAGCATTCTTTTATTTTTAGTAGGTCATTTTAGTCATTTTAGCTAATTACTTGATTAGCAAGTAATCCATCCCATATAAATACTTCTTGTATCCTCATTTATACTTTCTTTTCTCATTCTTGAAATATAAGACAACTTCGATTCTCTCTTTAAACTAAGGTTTGGTATTTCTTTTTAGCCATTGACCTGTAGTTTAAGTCAAATTGGTATCAGAGTGGGTGTCGCTCCAAACATTGGTTAGTGTGTATCGGTGTGTGTAGAATATCAAAATCGTACGCTACAAACTCGATGGCTCCAAAGATCGAAGCCACAAGCTAGAATGGAGGAAATAAACGATCGACGGATGACCGAAGTCATTTGAAGGCAACAAGAGCAATTCGAGGCTTTCTTGCAACAATTCTCCAAATTTCAAAACCCTGACACAATGGGGTTGCAAGAAACCATTTCCCGTCGAGCCAAAAAGGAAATCATCTCCGAAAACCCACCCCAAGGAGAAAACGAGGGTTTGTCCCTAATTCCACCCGACGAAATTGACCCAATTGGGTCGTGCGAAGCCCATTCATCATCTGCTGCCCTGTTGGTGCCGGATCCACCCAAATTCCTGTTGTCCGCGTTGAATCAACTATCCAGGATCAACATCAGGGTCATTCCGACCCCGGAATACATCATAAACCCGCCGACGACATTCTCCAGGCCTCCAATCTGCTATTTTGTCCTTTCGATCATGAAAAACCAACTTGTCTAATGGGAATCCACATTTTATTTTCCTTTTATATTCTTTCAGTGTATTTTTTATTTTATTTTAGTTCTTTTATATTCTTTTTAGCCTTTAACTAGCCCCCAAGAATGTTTGGGACTAATTAGGCATTCTTTTATTTTTAGTAGGCCCTTGTAGTCATTTTAGCTAATTACTTGATTAGCAAGTAATTCAACCCCTATAAATAGGATTGTTTCTTTCATTTGTACTCACTTGTCTTTTTGCATATAAGGAATTCTTTGTTTCTCTCTCTAGGAATCAAAGTGTCTTGATTTTTATGTCATTGACGTGTAGTTTACGTCAAATTGGTAGCAGAACGGGTGATGCTCCAAACATTGGTGTAGAGTGAATCGGTGTGAGGTAAATATCAAAAGCGTGTACTACATTCTCAATGGCTCCGAAAAAGATAAACGCGAATTCAAGAGGAGATTAATCAAGAGTTCCGAGAAAAAAATTCAAGAATGGAAGAAGGCATGAAAGAATTAAAAGATCAAATGGCCACCATCATCCAACTTCTTGCCAAATCTCAAAACCCTAGCCCCTCCCATGAAACCCTAGTTTCAAATCACCAACAAAGAACCCAAAGGTCTGGAAAACGGCCTGAATGCATTCCTAACAGATCCGAATTGAAATTCGAGGCAGCTGTTCATCCACGCGGTTTGTTTCCGACGTCGAACAGTGCAGATTCTGGCCCTAAGGCTGCCGACCAAGGCCGGTTGATGTTCCAACAGTGTCGGACCACCCTGGTGGGGGCTGACACCCCTCCGATTGAGTCTATAGCTGCTGACAGCCACCTGAAGGCCATTACGAACCCACCAAGAGGTAGGACCACCCTTTTTTGCTTTGGGTATCCCTGATTCAGATGTGTACACTACACAAACCCACCAAGAACCTATTTTAAACCCATTAAACAACCATTTTTGTCCAAACACCACCTATACAACCCTAACACCTGCTGCCTCGTTTGAAACCCTTGCTCTTGTTGATTTAACCAAATCATTGCCCCAATCTACCGAACATTTTCCTTACCCAATCGTTAAACCCATTCTGAACCCAGACCTCACCATAATTTTTCCAACCAAAATGTTAACCCTAATTGTACCCAAGAATGTGCACCCACCCAAACATTAGCCCTAGAAATCCCAAACACAATTACCCTCAACCATCTATCAAAATGTTGATCCATGTTTGCACCCCCACACACCACCACCCATACTACCCCACCTATCATCACATCACACACCCTCTCATCATGACCTCTCTTTACTCTACACTGATTCCTCTTTTTCCCCTGATATTAGAGATGCCCGTCGTAGTATCTATGAGTGGATTCCCCCACCCGGCGCCCACCATCCCATTCCATTGCAGGATCGTTAGTGTTTCTATTGTGGAGGATATGGTCACCTCATTGCCACGTGTCCCCACTATCAGCGTGATCCCCGAGCACCTCCCATGGCTCCATATGATCATCCTCCTCGCCTACCACCTGTCCAGATGCCACCAGACCCCATTGATTATGTTGCACCTGCACAAGGTAATGTGGTGGGCCCGAGAGCTCATCCGGATGGAGACCCACTCTCTTTGGCACTCCAGTTACTTTCTAGGAGTCTTCATGGGGACATTCGTATAGACATTCCTATGTTTGATGGCAGACTTCCCCAGATGATATGACTGATTGGCTTCGCCGTTATGGAGACATTTTTTTATTACAAGCGGGTTCAGGGCGGCTCATGTGTACTCCTAGCTGCGACCAAATTTCAGGGTTTTACTCGTGTTTGGTGAAATGACCTTTGTTATCGTAGGACGACTGCAGGGCTTCCACCTATCCAGGACTGGCTTGATCTTGAGGCAGCTCCTCAGGCCTCATTTATACCTCCAACTTATGAGAGAGACCTCTTTACGCATATTCAGTCTCTCCGGCAGGACACATCTTCGGTCGTAGAGTACACAGAGTAGTTCCAGCTCCTCTGCACCAGAGCACGCCTACCGGAGATAGAGGATCAACGGATCAGCCGCTACATTCTGGGACTTCAGCCACATATTCGCCGCGATCTTAGATTGAGAGAGATACAGACCTTTTTGAAGGCGGTAGAGTATGCTACTAAGGTCGAGGCCTATCATGAAGCCTTATCAGCTTCTCCAGCATCCCGACCTCCATCTTCCTTGAGCTCTGCTCCTCCTGCAGCTTCATCTTTGGTCATTGCTCCAGTTACTACCACTTCCGCTGCGACCCATACAGGCCCCACATTTCGCTGTTTTAATTATAGCACCATGGAACACTAAGCTTCTGAGTGCCCTCAGCCACGTCGACGGGCCCTACTAGCGAAGGATCAGCCCCCTGAGTATCTCGACGAGGTCGAGCAGCCCCCCTGATCATGCATTGATTACCATCTTAGAGGGTGATTCTGTTGATCTTCCCCTTTGAGTTCGTGGACAAACTTTTTTTAAGGAGGGGAGTGATGGGAATCCATATTTTATTTTCCTTTTATGTTGTTTCATTGTATTTTCTATTTTCTTTTAGTTCTTTTATATTCTTTTTAGCCTTTAATTAGCCCCAAGCATGTTTGGGACTAATTAGGCATTCTATTATTTTTAGTAGGCCCTTTTAGTCATTTTAGTTAATTACTTGATTAGCAAGTAATTCGGTCCCTATAAATAGGATTGTTTCTTTCATTTGTCCTCACTTGTCCATTCTTGAATATAAGGAATTCTTTGTTTCTCTCTCTAGGAATCAAAGTGTCTTGATTTTTAGGTCATTGACGTGTAGTTTACGTCATTGTCAGTACATGTTTGAACCCTTTAAACCTGCTGGCCTGCCCGGAGTACAATCCCAGCCCTCTACCTGCCCCTCTGACCTTAGCCATGGGGCCCAATCAGTACCTGAGCCTCATTTCAATTCCCCTGACGCCTACCCCTCGACCAACCACCTAATCTCAACCTTATTCGACCACCCACACCACCTGTTCCCCTTGACTATCAGGCACAAACATATGAATTTAATAGAAATATTGGCATTTTTTATTCCCGACACATTGACCCTCACTTACACCCTCACCCACTACCATATGTACCACTCCCTCCACCCTCACATCATACACCATCCCACCATGATCTCTCCCTATTCTAGACCGATTCTTCTTCATCAAGCGACGTCGGGATACCCGTCGTAGCATCCCCCACCCCCACTCGGTGGCCCTTGTTTAGTACCCTACGCGACCGCCAATGCTACTATTGTGGAGAGCATGACCATTTGATCAGCACATGCCCTCACTGCGGTCCCTCAGCACCTCCCATGGTCCCACATACTCATCCTCTTCATCCACCACCTGTCCAAGTGCCTTCGACTCCGATTGGCCTTGTTGCACCTGTGCCAGGTGACGTGATGGGTTTGGAGCTCATCAGGATGAAGACCCACTTTCATTGGTGCTTCAGATACTTTCTAGGAGTCTCCGTGGGGATATCTGCATAGATATTCCTATGTTCGATGGTAGATTCACCCCGGATGATATGACCGATTGACTCGCCGTTATGGAGACAGTTTTCGATTACAAATGGGTTCAGGGCCGCTCATGTGTTCTTCTAACCGCCACCAAATTTCAGGATTTTGCCTGAGTTTGTACAATGATGTTCAGGCCTCCTTTATACCCCCGACATACGAGCGAGACCTCTTTACGTGTATTCAGTCTCTCCAGCAGGATACGTCCTCAATGGTAGAGTACACGGAGCAGTTTCAGCTCCTTTGCACTAAAGCTCGTCTTCTCGAGACTGAGGATCAGCGGATCAACCGCTATATTCTGGGGCTCCAACCACATTATCGGTGGGACCTTGGGTTAAAAGAAACACCGACCTTTCTAAAGGCAGTAGAGTATGCTACTAAGGTTGAGGCTTATCATGCGGCGCCTACAGTTCCTCCAGTACCCCAACCTTCACCTTCATTAGTTTCTGCTCCTCCTACAATATCAACATCGGCATCGTCTACCACTATTCCAGCCACCACTACTTCCGCTGTGACACATCGAGGTCCTCCCACATTCCGGTACTTTAATTGCGACAACGTCGGACATCTTCAAATTCCTCCCTCCCGCGTCGACGGGCCCTTTTGACGATAGATCAGACACCGGAGTACCTTGATGACACCGATCATCCTCCTGGCCATGCATTGATTGTAGTTTTAGCGGGCGACTATGTAGGTCTTCCCCTTTGATTTCGTGGACGAACTCTTTTTGAGGGGGAGAGAGTGAAAGGAATCCGTTGTTACGTTCCTTTTATTTTTCATTTTATCTCTATTCTCTATTTTCAGTTCTTTTTAGGCATTTTCTTACTTAATTAGTCTCCAACCATGTTTGAGACTAATTAGGCATTGTTTTATGTTTAGTAGCCATTGACATGTAGTTTACATCACATCCACTGCTAAAAAATATAAAATAAAGATTTTACGTGTGACTATTAGACCTGAAAAAATGAGGCACGACATGACACGAAATTATAAGTTAATGGATTTAGTCTTATCGGGTTTGGGTCATTAACGGGTCAACACAGTAGATCCGTTATCATAACGAGTTGTGTTTGGGTTTGTACTCTGACACGATTAAACCCGTTTATACCCATTATCACCCATTAGTGGTACCGGATTTTATTGGGTCGTGTGACCCGAACTAATATTACATCCATGATAACTCAACCCGAACTAATATTACACCCATGAAGACTAATGGGTATTAATGAGTAGTGACGGGTACTAACGGGTTTTAACAGGTACTAATGGGTATTAACGGGTAATATAGGGTCACCCAACCCGTTACCCGTTAATAATATTAACGGGTGTTAACAGTTCAGGTCAAGTACCCGTTAATATTAACGGGTCGTGTTTGGGTATTGTCATTGGACCCGTTAGTCTTAAAGGGTCGTGTACGGGTTAAGGGTGTTTTCACCCGTTAACACGACCCGTTGACAGCTAAGCATAAAATCAGGAAGAGTGCTGAAACTAAAATGGGGATCTTCATTACACTACCCTGAAATTACAAATTTTAATTGACATTTATTATAAAAACTGGATTCTTAAGGGCGTGAAAGAAAATCTACATCCACTCAGTAAAGAAACAAAAACGACAAATTTGGTTCCATGAATACCATCTAGGGCAGTAGATCAATGCATTTAATTAAAGGAAGCATAACCCGTACACTCAACAAAGACAACAATTCGAAATACCATATATTTCATGTTTTGGAGTTCTGTTGGAGAAATGTAAAATCCTCAAGAAGTCAAGTATACATTTCAAGATTTTAGATGTGCCTGGACTTTTGAGGAGTACAAGCACGGTATTCTTCGATAAAGGACTCACGATTGGGATATGGTATTAAGGGAGTTTCGTCATGAGTACGACTTATCCTGAGACCTACAGACCGAAAGTTTTGAGCAAAATGGCTCAGGATTTGGGTTGAAAAATAGGCAAAACCTATATTGGCCAGTCATCTGGTCATCTAGAGTTTAAACCAACAAGGCAAAATAAAACTCATTTTGCCCAGTCACTTCAAGTTGGACTTTAACTGAGAGGTACTATTAATTTTTATTATTAATTTTTTTATTAGTCTGAGGTAATTAATTACTACTACAGATGAGCCCTGCTAAATAGCAAAAATAGCTTGGATTGAAATTTATACCAAGTTAATCACAACGCTTACCGTCAGTAGTCGACAATGGACTAAACTCAACTTTTGTTGGCTGCAAGATATCTCCGTAGAGCTCATGAGCAATGCTGTTCTCCATCTGAGTATAATTGAGCAATTAATACAAGCAAAAATTAACAATTTTTATAGAAAGGCAACAAATTTGACTTGAGAGAGAGAGGATCCGACATCAACACTTTTACTGAAGAATAACACTACAAAAATTAGAAATATTCCATGTGCGGCACTATGGGAAGATTAGGCAGCAATGCTTTTCTCACAATTAATCATTTCTTATGAACATTGGAGGATCGCGTGGACGATTTCCCATAGTAAAGAAGAAAATTATTGCCTTGATCACCTACTCTGATCTAGCGTAGTTCCAACATTTAAGAAAGCAAACCCAACATGCAACCGAGAGGGTGCGGGCGCATGGACTGAATTTTTGGGATATATATATATACACATGTGTGTAATAACTTAAATGTTAAGGTTAAAATTAATAATTTTTGAAACTTAAGTCAATATATATACAACAGTAGCCGGCCCTAGTTTTTCAACCCAACCAAAGTTTTGTCTTCTCTCTATATTCAAGAACAAAACAAAAGGTAAGTCCCCTTTCCCTCCTCCATTTACATATTAATTAGTCTACAGCACATTAACGGGTTCAAGATAAAAAAATTCCGAATGTGAATGCCCTTTGTTTACTGAAATTATTTCTGAAAATTATTACGGACCCTAGTTCATGATAAAAATTATTATTAAAATTTTTTCTCTTCCATTACATTGATTTTATTACTGAAATTTACAAAGTGATTAAAATTTTACTCAATAAATTTATTAAATAAATTTAATAATTAATTCAATAATAAATTCAATAAATTTTACTCAATATGTTTTTCCAACAAATTTTATGTTAGATTAATTCTGATTTTTATGTTAGATTAATCCTTTTCCGTTAATTCTATTAATTTTAAATAACTAATTTAAGTTAGATTAATTCTGTTTGATTAATATATCGAAAGTGACGTGTTGAATGATATTAACACTGAACATATCATTCAATTTTTTCAAAAAATGAAGTCTAGGAAAGTTGCATTGTAATAACTATCCTATTTCATTTTGATAATGGTTTTAAGTGTTGAAATTGAATATTAATGCATGTTTTTTTTTGTTGAAACTTTTCTTTAGTACTAGATTTATGCTCAAAATAGTACAAATAACCCAAAAAAAAATCGCCTCGGGGGCTCCCGCCCCCGAACCTCCGGGGTGCGTCAGACAGTCTTGCACCCACTAACTCCAAATCCAAGCTCCGTCATTGGTATGAATACCACCCCTAACTTGTATTTAGTCACGGTCATTAAAAAAAAGGAGAGAGACTGACGGGAGTGGACACAAAACGAGAAGTGACCCTTCTCTCTCTCACCCATAATTGGTTCCCCGCCAAACGAATGCAATTTCCCTCCTTATTTTTTCACATTTTTGTGAAATTACAGATATTGGATGCATCAATCACGCCTGCTGCCTTAGAATATTAGGGGCTTTTTCTTGCCAATTGATTTTTTAGATTAATGGGATCCCTTTCTTTTATATTTCATTCTCCATCCCTCATCTCTAATCAAACTCACAAGCTACAATTTTCTCATGCAACTCAATATTTTCTTTAATTCTGATTTTTTTCCACCATATAATGATTGCGATTAGCTAGTTCAAGTGCTAATATATTTATCATCATATTTATGTGCTGTAGACTAACAAATATGTTAATGGAGGAGGGAAAGGGGACTTATCTTTTGTTTTGTTTTTGAATGTAGAGAGAAGACAAAACTTTGGTTGGGTTGAAAAATTAGGGCCGACTAATGTATATATATTGACTTAAGTTTCAAAAATTACCAATTTTAACCTTAACATTTAAGTTATTACACGCATGTGTATATAAATATATGTATATATAAATCCCAAAAATCAAGTGCATGCGCCCCTCTCGATTGCGATAACATATTTATCATCATATTAAGCACTTGAACTAGCTAATCGCAATCATTATTATGGTGGAAAAAAATCATAATTGAAGAAAATATCGAGTTGCATGAGAAAATTGTAGCCTGTGAGTTTGAGTAGAGATGAGGGATGGAGAAAAGAAATATAAAAGAAAGGGATCCCGTTAATCTAAAAAAATCAATTGACAGGAAAAAGCACCTGATATTCTAAGGCAGCAAGCGTGATTGATGTATCAAATATCTGCAATTTCACAAAAATGTAAAAAAATGAGGGAAATTGCATTCGTTTGGTGGGGAACCAATTTTGGGTGAGAGAGAGGAGGGTCACTTCTCGTTTTGTGTCCACTTCCGTCAGTCTCTCTCCTTTTTTTAATGAATGTGACTTAATACAAGTTAGGGGTGGTATTCATACCAGTGGCGGAGCCAGGTTTTGGAGTTAGTGGGTGCGAGATTGTCTGACGTACTCCAGATCCCGAGGCGATTTTTTTTGTGTTATTTGTACTATTTTGGTCATAAATCTAGTACTAAAGAAAATTTCAACAAAAAAAAAACATGCATTAATATTCAATTTCAACACTTAAAATCATTATCAAAATGAAATAGAATAGTTACAATGCAACTTTCCTAGACTTCATTTTCTGAAAAAATTGAATGATATGTTCAGTGTTAATATCATTCAACACGTCTCTTTCAATATATTAATCAAACAGAATTAATCTAACTTAAATAAGTTATTTAATATTAATAGATTTAACAGAAAAGGATTAATCTAACATAAAAATCATAATTAATCTAACATAAAATTTGTTGAAAAAAGATTAACCCATTGATGTTGAAATTTATTATTGAATTTATTTAATAAATTTATTCAATAAAATTTTAATCACTTTGTATGATTAATCACTTTGTAAATTTCAGTAATAAATTCAGTAATAATTTCAGTAATAAAATCAATGTAATGGAGGAGAAAATATTTAGTAATAATTTTTATCTTGAACTAGGGTCCGTAATAATTTTCAGAAATAATTTCAGTAAATTAGGGTCGTTCACATTCGGAAATTTTTTATCTTGAACCCGTTAATGTGCTGTAGACTAACAAATATGTAAATGGAGGAGGGAAAAATGGCTTACTTTTTGTTTTGTTCTTGAATGTAGAGAGAAGACAAAACTTTGGTTGGGTTGAAAAACTAGGGTCAGCTACTGTTGTATATATATTGACTTAAGTTTCAAAAATTACAAATTTTAACCTTAACATTTAATTTATTACACACAGGTGTGCATATATATATATATATATATATATATATATATATATAAATCCCAAAAATCCAGTGCATGCGCCCGCACCCTCTCGGTTGCATGTAGCTCCGCCCATGATTCATACACAGATGATTGTTGTGCAGAGTATACATTTCGATCATCAAGGCAGATGATTGTTTTATGTACGAATAAAAATCATAAGTAAGAATAGAATGACTCAAATTTCATATAACTCTTTCTTTTTGACATATCTAATCTATCCATAGATATATATATAAAATTATCATCACAGCATAACGTCGATATTTATCGCATTCACATGACACGTGCGTATTTTATATAGGGACATATACCAAATAGTCCCTCAAACATTTTTTAATACTCATTTAGTACAAGCCTTTTTATTTTGCCTCAAAAAGTCATTTGCCACTTATATTGGAAAAGGAGTGCCGCTGGCGCGAACCTCTAAAAATAAGAGAATATTGAGTGCCTGAGGGACTAAATGGATTAAACTAAAAATATATGTCATTTTTAAAAAATATATATTTATAGTAGGGACCATTAAATAATTGACCCTTTTATAAACGTGCATCCTACTTCTTTTGACCCACGCTTAATTTCTATGAATTAAATTTCTCTCTTCCCCCTAATATTCTAAACAATTGATTTATATTACACGCAAATTCCAACATTCCATACCCCTCTTTAATTTCTACTCTCTCTGAATTCCTTCACAGACTCTCTAAAAAATACAAAAGGTTCTACCTCCTTTTGGTAACTCTTACCTTGTAAAATAACGTTCAAATTCTTTCTCTAGAATAAGGTAAACACGTTTTTTTCTTTTATGTATTGTAGAGGCCATCGATATATATATATATATATATATAGGAACTGAATTAATGGCAGTTCATTTTTTCTACTTCGTTGAAAGGTTTGAGAGACAATGAACTATACAATCAAAGTTAGTAGGATGTGTTTTGTTGACCTAAGCTACATATCAGTTGTTGGGTAAGGATTTGGGACAACACTCTTTGATTTTTTGTTAAATCCTATGATTCTAATTGTTTAGAAAATGACTTGATCTAGAATTCTTAATAGCATATTGTGTAAGTGAGGATTTGGGAATTGTTAATCCTACTATTTAAATTTCGAAATAGTACAGAATTGTCAATAAAATAAAATTATAGAAAGAAAAAGAAATTACAGAAAATTAAATCACTTACTTGAATATTGCAGAACTAATAATAAATTAGAAGAAAATCCGAGAGCTGTTACACAGTCTCCTTAAGACAAATTTATTTCTCCAATGTGCTTGAGTTTAAGAATAATTATCTACAAAGATAGAACGGATTTTCAGAAAAATCAATTTAAAACAAAGTGTTTTAAATGAAGTAAAATCACTACTAGTTCTAGTGTGTGTAGTGTTTATAAAATATATTCCAGCACAATACTTACACAAACACTTTAGATCTAGCACATAACAAATCTGAAATTACAAGAAAACAAGAACAATAATAGAGATACTCACAAAACGATTTTTCAAAATGAAAAATCAATCGATTTGGAGATGCAGAGATTCTGAGATTAGAAACCTTCCATTCTTGAATCCACAATACGTTTTGAAGACTCAGCAATGTTTTGTAAAGAATACACAAAAGATTTCTCTGAAAATACTGGTGTTTAATCTCTCTCTCTCTCTCAGAATTAATTTTGGCAGAATTTACGCTCAAAAACGAATTTTCTCGGGTTGAAAAATGAAGACACAATGTCTCTATTTATAGAGTGCACAAGTGTGTGCAGATTGGTGTAAAAAGGAATCACATGGATCATCAAAGAAATACACACAACCGTAGATAAAATATAATCTGAGGGCTCTCAAAAAAACACAAAGTGTAGTGTTAAAAATGTGACACGTGTTGTGCAAGCTGTTACACACTAACAGAATAATAAACAAAACGTTTATTAAAACACAGTCGTTTTGAAAAACTGAACGCCAGCAGTTAAAACAGTAGCGTAATGAAAACGCCAAAAAAAAAATATTACCGTTGAGAGATAAAAGCCACGCGACGTCGTTTTATAGAAAACCATTTCCTGATTTACAGAAACCCGTGGGAGATATAACTCTGGGAAAGGAAGTTGAAACCAGCTGTAAAAAGGTGTTACCGTTGTGACAATAAAATACACACGGCGTCGTTTACAAAAAGTAAAACCAAAACTCATTTTTGATTTTTGAACAGAACCGTGAGCGAAGACTTCCGACGTCGTCGTTTTTGTAAAAACGAAAATCAATTTTGATTTAAAAAAAAAAGACGCGACGTCGTTTCTATAAAACCAATTTTGGTAACATGCAAAACCGTGGGCGGTATATCCAAACAAGGAGCGGTCAGCTGCAAAAGCAAGCAGAGAGACTGAAACACGCCAACAGCTATAGCATAATAGGCTACCACGGTTATGACAGCTAGTACCTTGAAAGCTTTAAGATAAGTATACAACTAGGGGATAAAAACCATCTCTTACCATATAATAAAATAACGTCAAATCATGCAAATAGCTTTAAAGGCTAAACCATGTTAAGACTTAACAGGTCAAATCGACATGGGCAAATACATAAGGCTAAAAATAATCCTATATATTAACATAAATGCATGCATACATATATAATATACTAATATATAATGTATAGTAATATCACACATGTGTTGTCAAATCGGTATATATATAATAAAAGGATACACTAGTAGAAAGCATACACATATGATATACCAACAGTTAAAGGTTCAAACGCATGGGACAAGTCAAAAAAAATCGGCCACTGCTTTTAGCTTTGGTCAAGGTGCTAACACATGTTACTAACATATCTATATATATATACATATATCTTTATATATATCCTAACATACACGCATGCATATATAATATTGTATACACGCACATGCATATTTCAAAAAAAAAATATTTTTGACTTCAAAAAAAATAATTCTGCAACTTTTATTAAAAAAATATTTAGTGTCAAACTTATTTTCACAAAAACATTTTTCTTATAAAAATTCCAAATTAAAATATTTGAATTCAAAACTAATTTTATTATGACAAAATAAAACATTATCATGAGATATGATAAATACAAAGCACATGCAACTTGATGTCGTGTTCTATTTGACAGAATTTCCTATGAGCCATTAAAATTACTTTTTTCTGAGATGGCGGACTGAATGGAGTGCACTTTTGATGTAGATAGACAAAGAGAGTTTGGAGTCGATATGGGGACACGCAATCCTAAATTACAAAAATATTTTATCAAAATTCTAGTCCAACTAAATAAAATCGTATATAAATAAAGCACGAAAAACAAATAATCGATGTGCTCTATATAGGACTTCATGTATGATCATGAAATGCAACTCCAAACTGCTTCTCGATGTACTAGAAACCAGTGGAAAAATTGATTGGCTTTCCTCTGCCTCAAATTGATGGATTTGACGATAAGATACACCCAATGATACAATATTAAATTAGAGGTTGGATACTTTATCTACTTTCTATTAAAAAAATATTGAATATGTCAGAGTACACCAAAGGAGGGAAGCATGATATTCAAACACATCATAGGATCATAATATGTTTTCAATATAAAGCTCAATATATATAATTTTATAATGGGTAAGGAATATTATACTAGTTACAAAATGGGAGCCAACTACTACAGATAATTCATCATTGGTTGGCGATAAAGAGAGCTCAACAAAGGTATTACATATAAAAAAATAAAAACTTTTAAAATAAAATTAAAATAGAATAATATAGATAACCTATTTCAAAAAGTTATCAAGCGAAAGAAAGTATATTGAGGACAGACGAAATATAATTTGGTAAGTCAATAATATAACAACATGATAAAGATTTTTAAATATGTATTACGTACTTCAAATATTTATAAATATTTATGGCTGCATTTCAGGGAGTAAATTCACTGCAACCTACGGCATGAAGAAATACAGGCGTATACAAGACATACATGTATTTTTTTTAACTGTACTTTTAAATGTAACAATCTCCTTCATAATAGTTTTTATATATTAGTTTAATATTAAGTTCTATTTATTTAAAATAATATTAAGATATTCAAGCACATTATCCAACACTAAAATATCGTTTTATTATGTTAAATATGTATTCAACATCCCTTAAATATATTCTCTTTCACATTGTGAATCTTCAAAAAGTAACATTTTACGGTCACGCAACGCATGGCCTGCAAGCTAGTATATATATATATATATATATATATATATAAATGGTGTCTCCAATATTAATTTTGTCATGTAGGTTTACAATAGAGTTGCATCTCCATCATCTATCACTTTGTTTTTTTACTCTTTAATGGAAGCATCAAATAAGAAAATTGGGATTTCTTTATCTCCTCTCAATCGCCCTTCTATGTAATAGCACATGAAACCATTCATATTACTCCATTAAATTACTTTCAACTGAAAAGCCTAAAAAATAAAGTGTTAATAAATACCCCTTTAGATGATTTCACACTACACATTTGATTAAGCAATAACCAATTCTCAAGTAAACAAGAAAAATAAAAGGTATTCACTTATTCTACATCCTCGTTTTTGCATTTTTTAGGGTTTATATTCCATTGATCATTTTTTAATTCATAATGCATTTTTATCTAGTACACCTATTTTTCTATTCTGATTATTAACAAATCTATACATATCATGTATAGATTCTTGAAAGGGTCCATGTGAATCGATGGTATCTTATGGTATTGTGGTATTTCTCTATTACAATCAATTTAACCCACAACACTCAATTGTATCTAATATAAATCCTTCTCCTTTGTACTTGACTCCCCATAATTCTCTACAAATTGCACTCTCCCCTAAAAGCTAGGCTTATGTTTTTTTTTCTAGCAATAGCGGCAACAACAACGACTATCTTACCAATGTTTAACTTACTTTGCTTTCTTCATTCAACATTTTGATCAAATTTTTGGTTTCAGGTATATCAAATCAAGACCAGTGATAAGAATATTTATTATACATTTCTAATGGTTAGCTTTTTGTTATTTGACTTTGTTGGTTTTTAGAGTTTGCTACATAAATTATAAATTTTTGTTTGGAAATTTTTTACACGGTAAATTATTTGCAGTAATAACCCAATATAATGACACGATTAGCTCGTGTTAGATTTATAAGTATTAAAAAATAGTACTCAAACACAAAGAAACACTACCCGAAAATGACGTAACTAACTCGAATTACCACCCCTATTTACAAATCTAAAAGTTAGGGTGTTTCCTTTTAACCGTATAAAGTTTTGTATATATATAACTAATTGTGTTATTTGGAATATACTCAGCTCTATGAATTGGAGATTGTTATAGTTACTACTACTACTACTACTATTATTATTATTAGGAATGTCTATTCCCACACCCCAAAAGTCTTCCTCCACACCCTATTTAACAATTAAACACTAAATGACCAAAAGACCCTCAATATAAATATATGATTTGAGCAAATATAATTTTTTGTTCAAAAATTTATTACTTTTTTAAAAAGACAGTAAAATTTTGAAAAATAAAACAAAAACATAAACTTTCAATATTAAAAATCCTAATATTCTGAAAAATTAAAATTCTAATATTCGAGAAATATAAAATCATAAAATTCAGTTTTTATTTTAAAAAAACATTATGTTATTTATAAAAAGAAAATTATTTTTTTTTTATTAAAATGGACGTTAATAAAAAAAACACAGTTTCGTTATTTATTTTTTTAAAAAGGACGCTCTTTTTGTCAAAAAATAAGTTGACATTAATTATATTAAACCAAAAATCCGAACATTATTTTTTGTTAGTAAAAACTGGAGTAACATTTTATTATAAACTATATTTTTTTAAACTTTGTTTTTTACAAATTTTTATGAAACATAGCTTTTAAAAAAAACAGTATTTTTATTTTAATATATTAAAATATCTGTAGTTTTCTTTTGTAAAAAATTGTATTTTTGTTTACTGTTTTCAAAACAACTGTATCAAAAATGTATTTTTTTAAAAACTATTTTTAAAAAAAATGTATTTAAAAAAAATTGAATTTGTGCTAACTATTTCTTTATTATTTTGTTACTGTAGAAAAATAGTAAACAACAATACAGTTTTTTTAAAAACAGTTTTTAAAAAATACAGTGTTGATACAATTTTTTTTAAAAACAGAAAACAAAAATAGTAAACAAAAATACGGTTCTTTACAAAAGAAAAAAAATGGCTTTTTTTAAATACTAAAATAAAAATCGTAATTTATTAAAGTCAAAATTTAGTTTTTTACGCAAAAAATACAGTTTTTTAAAAAAGTTGTGTTTTATAAAAATTTGTAAAAAACAAAGTCTAAAAAAAATAGAGTTTATAATAAAATTTTACTCCGATTTTTATAAACAAAAAATAATGTTCAGATTTTTTATTTAATATAATTATCGTCAACTTTTTTTTTTTGATAAAAAGAACGTCCATTTTTTTAAATAAATAACGAAATAGTTTTTTATTAACGTCCATTTTAATAAAAAAAATAATAAGTTTCTTTTTATAAATAACATAATGTTTTTTTAAATAAAAACTGAAATTTATGATTTTATATTTTTCGAATATTCAAATTTTAAATTTTGAGAATATTATGATTTTTTATATTTAAAATTTATGTTTTATTCTTTTTCAACATATTACGTTTTTTAAAAAGTAATAAATTTTTGAACAAAATATTATATTTGCTCAAATCATATATTTATATTGAGGGTCTTTTGGTCATTTAGCGTTTAGTTGTTAGAAAGGGTGTGGGGGAAGACTTTTGGAGTGTGGGGATAGACATTCCCTATTATTATTATTATTATTATTATTATTATTATTATTATTATTATTATTATTATTATTATTATTATTATTATTATTATTATTTGTTGCTTTCTTTGAGCATTTTGGCTCACATATGGATAGATTGGTGATAGAGTGTCGTATTCGTTAGGCCAGAACACAATACCATTAGAAATATTTTTATTGTATATACATTTTTAAATTAAAATAAACACATAATCAAGTTCATCTCATCTAATCGGGTGTTCACTTTTTGTAGCATTTGGATTCTTTGTAGTTGTGTAAATATTAAATTACATTTAGCTACTTTTGTACATTTAAATTTTGGTAGAGAAATAATTTTAAAATCTGGTAGAGAATCATTTTTTTAAGCTCCTCTCTCATATTACTAACTTTAAATTTAATTCAAGGATTGTGCATTTTATAATATTACATCTATTTTATGTTAATTTGTTTTGTTCTATAATGCTTCGGTTTCAATGTCAATCATTTCTCTAAACTTGAATTGCCAAAGTGTTGGTGTACACGTCTGGTAGATGTACAATCTTTATCCAAATGTAAACTATTTATGAGTTGATGAAATGATTAAGAATGAAGACTTGAATCTCTTTAATATAACGTGCTTTACTTAGATGTAACAAATATATCTTGAATTATTTGGATTCTCATTTCAAGGGCGGGGTATCGAAAAAACTTCATGGATTATTGGAAGAAATCGTGTCATACCTTTTGTAAAAAATATCCCCTTGATAATTTGAATTAAAAATGCGCTTACTCAGCATGTGTTAGTTGTATACTATTGGCCTTCTTGAGATTGGTGTTTAGCCCGTTCCCAAATTAATAGTTGTATTTTAAAAAATGGTATATTAAATTATGTGAGATTATAAAGTTACATAGTTAAATAATACAAAAAGAAGAAAAATAATCCAAAGGCACGTCTTGAATTCATGAATTCAGAGGTATTAATCAATTTTAGCAAAATAAATTTGAAAGTAATTTTTTTCCTTAATATGTCCTCCCAAGTGAGGATTGTTAAGGGGGTGTGTTTTATTATATATCAAAATAAGAAGTACCCCTAATTAAAATATTGTAAAAATATTTATGAAATAAGAGAAAAAATATGTGCAATAATACAGAAAAAGGATGTAATACAATAAAAGCCCCAACTAGCATTATTTTCAAACATTTTAAGTTATAAAAGTTTGTCTGGGTGCACTGCTAGTTGATTCAAGTCCATGTAGTCAAAACATTTTTATCTGAGTTGTTTTTTTATAAATAAAATTTAGTATTATCTTCAACTTAAAAAAATACTTTTACATTTAGAAATGATTAATATAAATCTATTTATGTATATGTATTATAAAGCTAAGGTGTTCGAAAATCCAAAATTTTGTTAATTATTTATGTTTGATTATTCACCAAGAGACTTTATATATTATTGATTTGAGGGTGATGTAACATTAGACAAAGTTGTATAATTTTTTTACATGATATTTTTTATTTAATAATCTCTTTATTAATAAAAAAAATATATGTGTATATGTATTTGATTTTATAAAAACTAAATTACACAACTCCATACAAATAAAATTTCAAAGCGCCCGCGCATCGCACGGGGTTTAAAATCTAATGGGAACTAAAATTATCTTCCTTTTTGACATAGAAAGTCAAAGAGAAGAAAATATAATAAACAATGGGTATAACATGTTAATAAAGCACAATCAGAATGACAAAAAGAAATAGCGAAGTAAAAGCTAGTAAAGCATGTGAAATACCAAAGCTATAAAGGGAATACATAATAAAGATGAACTAGTAGATGAAAGATATCAATAAGTAAACATAGAAGCTGGATATGTAATATACAGACAATCGAACAGAATGAGATCATATATAAAGCATGGATGTAGAAATATGAACGTAAAAACATGGATAAGACGGAATAATCCATAAAAATCACCAAAGTGTACCATAACAACCAAAATGATTCCATGACAGACAAGGATTATAGGTACATCCAACATCCAAAGAATACCCAAGTACAAAAGAAAATGGTAAACATCAACAAAAATGAAATAGAGATGCACTGAAAATCTCTAATCACAATCTATTATCCCATCATCATCATCATCATCCTCCTCCTCCTTGTCATCATCATCTACGTGAGGAATATTTGGAGGAAAAGTAAAAACAAGCGATGGTGTAGCAGCTGAAAGATTAGGGACAAGTCTGGTCTTCCTCAAGTAATCAGCAATAAAAGCAACATTCGTTTATAGACCAGTCTGCTCAATATCAACCACATCAAGACGATGTACAAAATAAATAAGCATGTCGACCATCATATCTCTCACATCTGTAAATTGTCCTCTCATACAAGCAAACTGATACTCCATGAACTCGCATGAACCCTGATGAGATATAGTCTCTGGTGCAGGTGCATGATGAGAAATGGGTACAGGGTAAGGTGCTGGTGCATCGGAATCAATAGGCTGACGTGTGGATCTATGTAATACCAAATCTACCACCATCAATATTGTCCCCAATTTAAACACCGATCATAGTGATATAGGTTTTTTTTCCAGCTCATGTCAATAAAATAGTGCCAATAAGCTTGGAACCCCTGACATGTGGTGTTATAAACCACATGCCTTAATAGTGGAGCTGAAAATACCTCGATCTTATAAGAGTAAAAATCTACACATATAAACCATTACTTTCCCTCACCAAGAGACGTGGGATGTAACTCTTTGGCTAACAAAACAGCCATGGCATCAGTCTGTTATAAATCACCCCGTTAGGGAGCCCAAAGCCCTCATTAATATGAAATCAACCATCACTCACCATGTTGACACACTTATTATTGTTGAATGTTGGATTTGGTACTATTATTTAATACCCCACTCTACCACCATTGATATTGTTCCCAATTTAACCACCATTTATAGCAGTATGGGGTTTTATTCCATTTCATATCCACAAATTGGTGCTAACCGGGTTTAAACCCATGACACATGGTATTATAAATCACATGCCTTACCAGTGGAGATGAAAAGACATCGATGTTAGAAGAGTGCAAATCTACGTATATAAATCATTAATTTCTCTCACCCAAGCGATGCGGGATATAACTATGTATCTACTAAATAAACCATGACATCAGTCTATTACAATTTACTTATAGTGTGGCCTGAAGAACATGATGAAACGATGATCGAAATAGCTCTAATGATAGGATTGGCATCATCTCTAAGCAATCTAGGCACATCTTACTACTAAAAAAATACTGTAACCAATCGTCTATAGGGTAAAACCTCCCATGCATAATCCATGGAACAAGTCATTTATAAGTGTAGTAGATTCATGCGCAAAAAAAGATCTACCATTAAAACCTCCTTTCACATCCAAAGATGAGCCGACAGTCCAGTTTTCCACTGAAGATATTGAAGAAATGATATAGCCTTTACAAAACGCCATTGTTAGGGAGTTCCCACATGGCAGACTTCCATTAGGAGTGGTAAGGAAAATGTTTCTTTTATCCTAAAGGCTGCCTATTCTATAGGTTTAGTTGATGGGAAACATATCCTAATAAGACTTAACTTTGAAGATGATTTCATATGTTAATGGCTTGAAGACTTGTGGTTTATTAGGAGATCTCTAATAAGAATATTCAAATGGCTCCCGACATTAGAGATACGAAGGAGAGCCATATTATTCTAGTATGTATAAGTTTTCCTAACCTCATTATTCATTTTTTTTTTGTAAAATTTTCCCTTTATTTGAGTTGGTGGGTATACCCTTAAAAATGGATGCCTCTATTATGTCAGTGATCAGGCCTAATACATATAGGTAAGTGTGTAAACAAACCTTCTTCAATAAAGGACTCCTAGAGTTTGGATTGGGTGTGGTGATAAATATTTTTGACAATAAATCATTTATAAAGATATCCTTATTACAGTAATTATTGTATATAAAAAGGTCATGATATAGAGCATTGTATTTTCAACAAACCTCAAATGAAACCATTTAAACTTAATCTTTATTAGAAATACGAAGCCCCCAAGAAGACTAACTACCAATTCAATATAGTCAATCAGATCAAGGACAACATCACAGTTGAGATAGAATATTTAGAGAATAGAGATAAAGATATGTTGTGGTTTTCTTCTTATAACCATGTAAAGACATTTTATTTTAATTAATAAAGTATTGCCTTGTTCATTTTGAAATGAGAATCATGTTTGTGATATATCTTTATATTTATGTTTTAAATATATTATTTTATATGTATATCAGTCACTAGTACTTAGTAGGAATTCTGGTGAGTTGGTTTTCGCTCAATCACGGGAGATTGAAATTCTAGTTCTAGTAATATTAATAGTTCATAACCTAGATAGGGAGTTGACATCATATCCGGACTATTATGATGCAATATTAGTAGTTTATCTCAACCTGTGGGAATGTGTTTGATGGTTCGATAACTTGTATGATAGTTCAAAAGATGATCATGATCGGTTCATCCAGGAATGTATTGAATAGAGCCACCCATGAGATTTAAGTTTAAAGGTTGTCTTGGTTAGACTTAGCTAATCCCTCACCACTTGTAAATGGTGATTAGATTCTTAATCCCATAAATTATGAGGATTAGAATGTCTACATTATTGCTACTTTGATTGCTATGGGTGAAATTCGATCTTAGATTGAATCAAATAATCCCCCCATATTAGGTGACTATTGTGTGAGTAAGTCTGAGATCATAATTTTAAGGAATATGCATTCAGGGATACCTTAGATTGCAAAACCTTTTGATAGACTTATAAGATTTGTTTAAACCTGATAAGTGGATTATTTCATAATTCGATGGAGTAGCAAAATTAGTTAAGTCTGAGAATTAAGGAATTAATTAGATGTTGGTTAAAGTCAATTAAAAGTAAATTAAATTAACAAAGAGGGTATCAAAATCTTCACACAGGGAAACATATTGTCCACCAATATCAACTTTGCAACTAAGAGATTATTATATCTATGTGATTTCTATGATAATTAAATTGGAGTGCAATCATAGTTCTTTAGTGGAATTAATTATGATTAAATAAAGAAAGGAAATAAATTATGGGATTTGAAAACTAGGATTTTTGATTAATTATTTGGAAGGCAATTTGATTATTTGTCTCGGGTCATAAATATAGTTCACATACCCATATAGTTAGGTCTAGATTTTCAAGAAACCCAGTTTGGCCAAAGTCCATAACTTAAAGAGGTATATATTGGTTTAAGCTAAATAATTCATTATTGGGGTTTGGGAGGGGTGAAAGAAAACATTATTCATATTTTTGTAAAGGAGCCTGAAGAGAGAGCACTATATCTCACCCACCTAACTTTAGGTGGATTGTATACTAGAAGATCCAAGTATTAGGGAGTGTTCTAACAAGATCTTAGAGGACTAAAAGAAGGCAACCACGAATCATCATCAAATACCTTTCTCCCCATCAGATTGTAATCGGATCTGCAAAGGTATTGTATTCAAAACCTTAGTTTTATTATTCAAACCTAGTTTTGACTTTTCTTCTTTCTATTGCTTGATTAATTGAATACTCAAGGGCTAAATTTTTTTATTCCGCGTATATCGATCCCCAATAATTGATATCGGAGCCTTTGGTGTAGATTGATCATGCTTTGGTCTAGATTTAATTTTTGACAAGAATCCATTTTTTTTATATCTTTATTATTATTATTATTATTATTATTATTATTATTATTATTATTATTATTATTATTATTATTATTATTATTATTATTATTATTATTATTATTATTATTATTATTATCATTATCATCATCATCATCATCATCATCATCATCATCATCATCATCATCATCATCATCATCATCATTATTATTATTATTATTATTATTATTATTATTATTATTATTATTATTATTATTATTATTATTATTATTATTATTATTATTATTATTATTATTATTATTTCATTCTTTTATCCCTATGATATCATAACTTACTTTTAAGTGTGATTATATAATTTATTTCATACCATCATCTTTGATTTAAAGAGCATAGCTCAATTTAACACGTGTAACACGATACACGATATTTTTTTATTTTTCTTCTTAATTTTAATTATAAGATTATTCTAACAAAATTAATTCCATAATTTCTCATAAAGCGATTTTTATTAATTTATAAAAATTTGGGCGTCACACCTTCCCACCTTGGGAATTTTCGTCCCCGAATCAAAACATTAAATATTTCTACGTAAACAATTCGGGATGTTGCATTCTTATCGTAGATTCTAATTTCCAAGTTGCCCCCTCAATGTCGTTGTTATCCCAAACAACCTTGACGAGGGGAATCGTCTTCTTACGAAGCATCTTCGATTTATGGTCTACAATTGCCATTGGCCTTATCTCATAGGAAACATAGTCCTGAATATCTAATTGACCCTAGTTGATTACATGAGATGGATCTGAAATATACGTTCATAACATAGATACGTGAAAAATGTTATGAACATTAGCTAACTAAGGTGGTAAAGAAAAATGGTACGATACTAGACCACTCCTATCTAAAATGTCAAATGATACTGTGTACCTTGGTGCCAATTTTCCTTTCTTACCAAATCGCATAGCCCCTAATTTTTCCTTGATCTTCGAAAGTACATGATCACCCACACTGAACTCTAAATCGAATTTCCATATATCAACATAGTTCTTCGGATGTCTATGAGCAGTTTCAAGTCTAGCCCGAATGACTTAGACTTTTTCAGTGGCCTCTTCAATCATCTTTGATACAAAGACGTGCTTCTTTCCGACCTCCGCCTAACAAATTGGAGAATGGAAAGGTCTTCCGTATGTAGCAGCTTCAAATGATGCCATTCCAATACTAGCTTGAAAGTTATTGTTGTAGGCGAATTCTGCTAACGGTAGATGATTTGCCCAACTACCTTGAAAATTTATAGCACAAGCCCACAACATATCTTTTAGTATCTGAATCATTCTCTTAGATTGTCCATCCGTCTACGAATGATAAGATGTGTTAAGGTTTAAATTCATTCCTAACTACTGCTACAGTTTATTCCAAAATTTTGACAAAAAACTCGAATCTCTGTCTGAAACGATGGATAAATGTGCACCATGAAACCTTATGATTTTGCGGATGTAGAGTCTAGTAAGCTTGGACACATCATTAATGACTTTGATATTTAGCAAATGTTCCGACTTGGTAAGTCGATCAACCACGACCTATATAGCATCTTACCCAGCTTGAGTCCTTGGCAAGGCTGTCACTAAGTCCATTATTATATGTTCTTATTTCCACCGTGCTATTGGTAGTGGTTGTAACAATACTACTGGCTTCTGGTGCTCGACATTTACTTGGTGACTAGTGAGACACTTTGCAACAAAAAGTGTGACATGCCTTTTCATTCCTGACCACCACTAGTTTCTACACAAATCCTTGTACATCTTTGTACCACCGAGGTGAATGCTGAAACGAGACTAGTGCACTTCTGTCATGACTTCTTCCTTGAGATCTTCTATACTCTGGACCACCAACCTACATCGAAACCTAATTTTGTTATCTTTACCAAGTGATAAATCCTCAATTGTTTCTCTTGCTAAAATTCGGTTTCGAAAGTGCTTCAAATTATCATCAAAATCTTATGCATCAAGCACCTTTTCCTGTATGACCGATCTTGTCACCATCATGTGGATGTAGGCATGATGATCCCCCCGTTAACCCTCAATTCATATATCTTAAGGTCTTGCATCATCTTATAACGGTAGCATTTCATTACCGCCAAAGATATTCATGGTTTCTTACTCAATGCGTCGGTTACAACATTGGCTTGACTAGGGTGATAATGGAGACCAAAGTCATAATCTTCCATGAGCTCCATCCATTGTCTCTGCTTGATATTTAGATCTTTTTGAGTGGAAATATGTTAGAGAATTTTTTTATCCGAGTACATATCGAATCGTTCCCCGTATAGGTAATATCTCCAAATCTTAAGGGCAAAGACAATTGCTCTAAGCTATAGGTCATGTATTGGGTAGTTTTTCTTGTGAACCTTTAACTGTCATGACGCATAAGCTATCATATTCTTTTCTTGCATTAATACTTCTCCCAAACCTACCCTTGATGCATGACAATACACGACGTAACCGTTTTCCTCACTCTGGGAGGATAAGTACCGGTGCTGAAGTTAGTCCAGTCTTCAACTCATGAAAGGTCGTTTCATAGTTATCTATCCATTCAAAGAGAACATATTTTTTTATCAAATTAGTAAGGTGTGAGGCAATCTGTGATAACCTGAGGATGAAACGCCTATAATACCTGGCGAGTTCAAAGAAACTCCTCACCTCTATGATTGTCTTCGGTTGTTCCCAGTTCACCACTGATCCAACCTTTGATGGATCTACCGAAATCCCTTCTCTTGAGATGACATGGCCAAGAAATCTGGCCTCGTCGATCCAGAACTCTCACTTATTGAATTTGTCATACAGATGATTTTCACGAAACAAATGTACGGTTATGCGAAGGTTCTCCTCATGATTCACTCTTAAAGAAGAGTAGATCAGGATATCATTAACAAATACCACAATAAACCTATTCAGGTACGGGCGGTAAATACAATTCATCGGGTCCATAAATGTTGCAGGTGCATTTGTTAACCCGAATGGCATAACTAATAACTCGTAATGCCCGTATCTTGTACGAAATAATGTCTTTTGAATATCCTTAGTTTTAATCCACAACTGATGATAACCAAACCGTAAGTGAATATTCGAGAATACACCTGCACCTCTTAATTGATCGAAGAGGTCATCAATCTATGGCATAGGATACTTATTCTTGATCATAACACGATTCAGTTATCTATAATCGAAACAAAGTCTGAGGGTATTGTACTTGTTCTTGGAAAAAAGAACTAGTGCACCCCACAATGACACACTTGGTCTGATAACAACCTTTGATAATAAATCCTCTAATTGTACCTTCAGCTCATTCAGCTCGACAGGAGCTAAACGGTGTGGAGGAATGGAAATAGGTGATGTAATACCCCACCCTAGAAATAAATATTTTTATTATAATTTGAATAGTTTATCCGAAGAAAAATCATTGGAGAAAGGAATGCATAGGAAGATAGGCCAAATTGTACAAAAGGTGACACGTCGCACATAGGGATTAAAAAAATGGAAAAATTTATGTTGCATGGCCTCCATGGATGAACATTCGTGTTCAACTAGTTAGTGCAATTATTTTGATAAGGTACAACACATTACAGTGAAGAAACGAGTAATCCACAACTACGAGAAAGGATACACGATAGTTTTGTCAGCACGCGACACATAAAATGAAATTTTGCGCGATTTTTCTAGAACTCCCCTTTGGCTATAAAAATATGATAACCACATTTATTGGACCTTAAACATACATATAATAAGGTCGTGGGATTAAAAGAAAAAGAAAAAAAGGGGAATTAATAGATTATTATATGGATTATGGAATTACTGGCCATTGATAGATTAAATATATGTATGTATATATGTTTTATTTAAGATGTAAACCATTGGAATGAGCATGTAAATATAGATAATTGAGGTCCAAAACCCCAATCCCCATTTACTAATTTACTGCTTCTCGAATTAGGATAAAAGGGATATGTATATAAAGGGCATCTATGAATAGTATATATATATATATATATATATATATATTTATTTGTTAAAAAACAAACTGTGAAATAGTTGGAGTTAGAAACTGACGTTACCCCTTATGGCATTACATAGATTTAAAAATTTTCAAGGGGGAAAGTGGGAAACAAAAGAGTGGCCGTTCAAGCGGCCATACACGTTGTTCGAATGACGTGTAAAAGACTTGAGTCTCTCTCTCTCTCTTAGGTGTCGAATGCTCATCCCTTAACCCCAATCCTAAGTCAGCCTTAGGCCTGACGAGTGTAGAACAAATGAAGTTGACTTGTTTTTTTTTTGGTTCGTGGGTATCAGAACGAAAACCTTTAGCTTTTGTACAAATCTGATCTCAGAACAAGAGACATGGGACATGATGTTGTGACTGCTCTAATCATTATCACGATTAGAGTCGTGGATCAACTTTGGAAGGCTGGGATTAAATTGAGGAAGGTTTGAGATGTTAGGGTTTGGGTGACTTGGTTGCATATAAGAGAAAGAGGCGTGGGTTGGAACCCCAATGGCCAAAAACTTTCGACATATGTCCTCTCTCTCCTTTGGTCTATCTTCCTCCATTTTTCAGTATAGCACCTACACACACACCATTAATTATTCAGTATTCTTCCCTTGAGAATGCTTCTCTGCTATCACAAAGAGGGAAATGTTGATTCAATCGACCTGTAAACACAATCCTGGTGAGAGATTTTTTTCATACCCTTAGAGGTGGAGGTCCTTTACCTCAAGAAACCATTTGACTCGCCAACTCCTCAAAATCTGGATTTCTAACCCAAAGAGGTTATTACCTATAACCCTTCATGTCTATTTCGAGGAGGCAGGGTAAGCCTTGTTCATATAGAACTATGAAATACAAAGTTGTTATTGGGGTTTTGACTAGTATTTAAGGAGACACTTTTTAGAAGAAAAATGAGTTTGTTATTGGAGGTGTTTGAAGAGGGTTTTAATTTAGCTTTTCTGGGAGTGTGTTGGAGATCTCATGGAGGTCTGTTTGGTGGAGCGTTCGTGACTCCCTATTAGGGCCACCTTTGGAGGTGGGGGAGTCACCCATCTTCATCACCACCGCCACTTTGGAGCTATTTAGGTGGGTAAACTACTCTTATTGTATTGAGACTCTATTTGATGAGTAATGTAGCCTTATTGTTGCTGATTAAGAGTAGGATTGTGATGATATTATTATGTATTCTTAATAATTTGAAAGTAGACATTTTTATGGAATAAAAACGTGTAGAAAATATTGTTGTAATGTATTTTCATACTAAACTGAAAGTAGACATTTTTATAGAATAAAAATGTGTAGAAAATATTAGTTGTGCATATTTTCTAATAAAATCGAAAATGGACATTTTTATGGAAATAAAAATGTAAGAAAATATTATTGTAGTGTATTTTCTTAGTAAATTGAAATAAACATTTTTATAGAATAAAAATGTAAGAAATGTCATTTTGGTAAATTTCTAGTGAAAAAGAAATAATAAATATTTTATGAAATAAAATGTAGAAAATGTTATTCTAGCATATTTCAGGTAAAAGAAAATAATGGACATTTTTCTGGAATAAAAATGCAAGGAATTATCATTCTTGTTTAGAATAAAAGGCAAATGCATGTTTTGTTGCAAGTTGTATAAATTCTAGAATAAATGTATGTTTAATCCACTCGATAGGATTTTAGTAATTAAAGTCCACTTTCTCGTGCGTATAAACTTGTAGTATTTGATAATAAATATATGAGCTAGTTTAGGGAAAGTTGTGTTGGGCTTAAACATCTAATAAGACAAATGGATATGTTGGTCTTAAAAGAATGAGTGAAAAATGAAAGTATATTATGTAAATGTGTTATTTTACATATTCGAAGTGTAAAAGTGTCAAGTGCAAGAATTGAGTAATAGTGTGGTATTGAACAAGTGTTAAAATGGCTAAAGGTGTTCTAAATGTTAAGTTAAAAACTTAATAATCATTTTAGAAATAACACTGGTTAAGGAACTAAATTACAAGTTTGATAAACAAATGGTAAATTGGTAATTTACTTAAAGTGCAACATTTTTATGGAATAAAAATGTTAATGAATGTTTCCATACTAGTACGGGTGAAATTGAATTAAGTCTTAAAATGTGAATGATTTTTAGTATAAAATCAACGTGTGTGTGAATAAAGGACTTAAGGAGAAAGTAATAATTTTTCAGGTATAATGGAAAAATGGACGGTTAAGTCCAAGGCTTTAGCTTTGGCCCGAAAAAGACAAACTAATGTAAACATTATGCAAATATTGAACACATGGGCAAGATAATGATATTGGATGATGTCGGGTTCAATAATTAAGCAGGTTTATACTGTCCCTAGTGGTGAAAGACCTCAAATCAAATGCAGTTTACTTAGCGCTCGGTGCCAGACGGTGAAATTTTGTGAAACCGTGGGTGTGCGTGTGCTGTGATGGGTGTGTGTGTTGGCGGAATCCCTAAAGAAAATGCTAAGTACTGAATCGAATATTCATGAAAGAGGCATAAGTGAATGTCATTAACTCATTAATTTACTAATGCAAGAATAACGCATTGAGTTTTTAATGTTCATGTGGCAACATGGATGGTTTAATAAGATGAGGTAATGGTGTTTAAGCTACCTAATGAGGGTTGAATCATAACGAACACAAGTGTGTGTCACATAAGGTTTTCAAAGGAAAATGAGTAGTTTCTAAACACGGTGTGTGTGTGCACTGAAAGAAAGTTCTAAGTGACTCCGTGAGTTAATAAACGTTGAGTAATAAACGTTTGAAAGAGAATGGAAGATTTTTCCCAACAATTGCTAATTGTTTAACCGTGTGCGTTAATGGAAAGGAATGCTAGTTTTTAAGCATACTGATACAAAATGATTCTTTGTAAAGACAAGGAGGATAAAAGGTATCAAATAACGTTTTAGAAATAAAACGGTCTAATACATTGAGACGTGCATTTTTCAATAGTATATATGTAGATATATATGTATTTTCACATGTATGTAATGTAACGTGTGAGTATTCTTTTCTATCGTCCGTCTCCATACTACATTTGTATATAATCCCACTGAGCATTCGGCTCACATCTCTCCTTTGTTACGGTAGGTTGCATGTTGTTCCGTACTTTGAGAGCGTTATATAGGTAAGTAGTTACTTACATTTACGACTAATAACTCTATTTACTTGACCTTGGGGGCACTTCCCTTGGGTCCTATCACGTAGTTGTTAAAATTGGAGTCACATGCTAACAAGAATAACGTTAAATAATAATAAAACTGGATTAGAAACATTATTTAGGGTGTTTCATTGCACTTAATGATTAACACGTGGTCCGGATCGGGTTAATACTTTATTAACCCTTAAATCCGGGTCGGGGAGTTACAGGTGAGACACTTGTGTGGACTTAAATTGCAAAGTCTATTACCCTTTTGTGGTGGTAACCCTGAAAGCTCATCTGGAAATACGTCCAAGAACTCCCGTACAACTAGATGATCAAGGATCATACTGTTAGGGCTATCCCGTGCCTCAAGGCTTGAAAGCCACCCGAAATAATTCTTCTTCTCCTTGGTGCTAGTGTATTTACAAGGATGATCTGTGAGTTTTCCACTATTAAATCGATAACTGAATCCATTCGGTAATAACACCAAAACACTATGTCGATGACATTCAATAGTGGCACTAAAGCACGAAAGACAATCCATACTAAGTGTTGATACCAGAATTTACCCACCTAAGTGGACCAATTAGAAATAGACATATATCATCCACTGTGTAAATAATCCTAATCAGCAAGGAGCAACCGCCGACCAAGGCCTAGAATACTGATCAACATTTTGAATGCCGACCAACAACAAGAAGACCGACCAATATGGTCAGTAAAGTGCCAGCAGTCATATACATTATGAACAATATGTATTGATGTAAATGCCTAATTTATAAAGGCATTCCATCCTTTAAAATTCTGACTCTTAATCCCCCAAGAGGGCTATAAATACATTATAATCCCTACGGCAAAAAAGAGCAGAATACAATCCAACAGGCAATACAAGACAATGGAAGTAGTCTATTCCTTTCAACCGAACCACTTTAAAAATCTTACTTGTCTCATACTTGTTTATCTGTGATCAAATAATTAGATCCATTTTAGTTTTTTGCATCAACAGATTGACGTCCTCTGTGGGAATGTGTTTCTAAGCATTTTTATTCATCTATTTACTAAACATGATCGATAATCCCGAGTCAATTACTAGGAATGATGACATCCCACCTGTTCCTTCTGATTTACCAACTCATAATGATTTGACTGGAATCCTGGCTAGTATCGCCAGAGGACAAGAGGTTATACAAGATACCATGAGGCAGTTAGCGCAAACCCTGCAAGCTAGGCCACCTTCCTTATCTGCTCGTGGAAATATGCCACCACTGCCTCCAAAAAGCAGTAGAAATAGCCAATCCAGGACTACTAGAGATACCTCCGATCTCGCAGGAACAAATTCTTCAATCAAAACTTCGGAGACCTATGATGATCGGTTTTTTACTCCTGAAAGATTGAGTGCCTTAGAAAGGATAAGTCTAATATCTCCCTTTGATCGTTTGGGACCCAGGGGGAATATAAATGATCCCAGGGCATTGTTGAGAAATACCCGATGACCAATCGATCAACGTAAAGGCTCAGCCCAATCTAGATCAGATGCTCGACGAACCGCTCATACCGAGCCACATTTACAGGAGGAGAATTAAACACAAATAGCTGGTCGGAATGAAAAAGCTATAACACACAAATCTAACGTTGGTAACAATGGATGGAAGGGTTCCATCCAGCAATGGTAAGATATATTGGGAGAATGGCTAAGGCCAAGATCCCTTTGCAGAGAAGCTTTATGAAAGGATCTCCTTTCATACAAGCTATTGTGGATTTTCCCACACCTTCAAAGTTCAAAGCTCCTATAGTTACTCCCAAATATGATTGGAAAATTGATCTCATCCTTCATATAGAGAAATATTAGGCAGCAACTGACATTTATATGATCCTCAACGAAATGAGATGCAGGCCATTCTCAAGGACAATTACATGGCCTGCTCAAATCTGGTATAATAATCTTCCTCGGGGGAAAATTTCTACTTTCCATCATCTTATTGAGCTATTTATTAGTAACTTTTGCTTTGGAGCTAAACCAGTAAAACAAGTTGCTCATTGCTCAGTGTAGGGCAAAAGGTGGGAGAAAGTACTAGAGATTACACCACTCAGTTTAATAATGAAAAATTAGAGGTTGTTGAATATGAGGAAAAGACATTCATTACAGCCTTTATGAGTGGATTACTCCATGAGAAACTCTACTACGCGCTTGCTAAAGATCCTCCAAAAATGATGATAGAATTGATGGCAAAGATAACTAAGATTATGAATTCCGAGGAGGCAATGACAACCAAGCGGAGCTCGAAGGAAAAAGTTGAAGGTAAAACTGACAAAAAGGAGCACAAAGATTCCAAATAGCACAAGGAATCAAAGCAAAACGGGATTATTAATCGGCTCAAGAAGTATAATAATTACACTCCATTGAGAATGGGCATCCACCATATTTTGGAGGAAATCAAGCATAACAGGGATGCACATTATCCTGAGAAGCTAAGGAGTTCCCTCACCAAGAGGGATAGATCCAAATATTATTGATTTCATAGAGACCATGGCCATACAACAGATCATTGCATTGCCCTTTAAAACGGAATTGAAACTCTCATTTGAAGAGGAAAGTTAGACAAATTTGTTGATCGACAGAACAAAGATGGAGCTCAACGAAGGTCAATGTCTCCTTGAAATCCCAGAGATGAGAAAAATGGGACTCATGAAGATGATTAGGAGGACGATCCTGACCTACCCAAGAAACCCCGGCAACCAGAACGTGAGGTATTCATGATCAGTTTTGGTTCTTTTGATTATCAAATGATTATAGGTGGAGACGCAGGAGGAAGAGACCATACTACTGAAAGGAAGGCTTACCTCAATGAGGCATAAGATTGTTCCTATATACAGAGTATTAATCTAGATAAATAAAATCGATCGAGGAAGGTCAACAAGGATAAGCTGGTTATCGGATTCTCTAAAAATGATCTCTTAGGGGTATTGTTCCTCCATAATGATACTCTGGTAATTAAAGTAAGAAAGGAGAATATAATTGTTTCCAGAGTACTAGTTGATAATAGCAGCTCGACAGATATCATGTTCTATCCTTATTTTGAAAGTTTGGACTTCAAGATCAGACAGTTGGAGCCCTACCACGGACCTTTAATAGGTTTTGTCGACGAAAAATTATTCCCTTCGGGAACAATTAAGGTAGAGGTGTTGATCGGCACATGGCCAGCCAGTCAAACAGAGAAGATACGTTTCTTTGTAATGGAAAAAATGTTCATTTTGCTTATAACATGATAATGGGAAGAGTAAGGTTGAAGAAGTTTGAGGACGTACCATCTACAGTCCATCAATATTTAATAGAAAAAAAAAGAATAAAAATCAAATCCACCACGCCCCCCACCCCCACCCCATCCCGACCCCAACTATTTCGTTCCCCCATGTCGCCAGGTCTGTTCTTTTTTTTTAATTCTCTTGTTTTTTTTGTTTTTTTTCAAATATTTGCATTTTTATTAGTTTTCTAGGGTATTTATTCATTTCCATTTTTAAAATTTTTTGAGCGCTTTTTTATTTTCTTTTATTTTTCTTGAATTAATAAATTTCTGACTTTTTAATAAATTCTGGGTGTTTTTTAAAATTAATTCAGGGGTTATTATTTGTTTTCTATTTTTTATTCATTATCTGTATTTTTTTCATTATTTTTATGTTTTTATTGATTTCTCCCTTTTTTTCTATTTTTTTTTGGTGTTTTTTTAAATTCATTCTGGGATTTGATATTTCTGGCACACTTTTGAACTGTGCCAAATTTTTGGATCAAAGAAAAAAAAATAATTATAAATAAGATTACCCAAAAAAAATCAACAACATCTCCATTGTTTTTCGTACCTGTTTTACCAAAAAAAATCAATAATAATACAAAGTCCGCACGACAAAAATAGTACAACAACAATAGAAATAGTGTGCAATAACATAAATACACATCTAGATATAAGCCTAATAAAAATTAATTGCTCAAATTCCGTGGGAATTGTAAAAGTTGACCAAAAAGTAGCTCGAGAATGCTACTCCTTATCTACCGAGCAAGAAGATTTAGCAGATATGAAGAAGAGAACCACCACTTACGAAGTGGACATCTCTGAACCCCATGACGAATCTGAGGTTAAAACCTTAGACCCAAGGGAAGAAACGAAATTGGTGAAGGGACAGATAATTAAGGCAACAAAGAGCATTGTGCTAGACGACGACAAGCCAGAAGGGACCACTCAATTAGGAACAACGCTGAATCCTGTTCTTAAATAGGATCTAGTGAATTTCCTTAGACAAAGGATGCATGTTTTCACCTGGACTCATGAAGATATGCCCGGGATTGATCCCATTTTTTTTAGCCATGAGCTCAATGTTAATAAGGATGTCAATACTATGAAGCAGAGGCAAAGAGTGTTTACCCCCGAGAAGAATCGAGATATTCAGGAGAAAGTTGAGAAGCTTCAAAAAGTTTCTTTCATTGATGAAGTGAAGTATCCAGATTGGTTAGACACTTTAGTAATGGTTAAGAAGAAAAATAACAAGTGGAGAATGTGCGTAGACTTCACGAATTTAAACAAAGCATACCCAAGGGATCATTTTCCTTTACCACGGATTGATCAACTTATTGATACCACTTTAGGACATGAACTGCTCAATTTCATGGATGCATACTTTGGTTATAACCAGATCAAAATGAAGCCTAAAGACAGGGAAAACACTTCTTTCATTACTCCCCGAGAAACTTATTGCTATAATGTTATGCCATTTGGTTTAAAAAATGAAGGTACTACTTACCGGAGATTGGTGAATAAAGTCTTTGAGGAGCAAATAGGTAAAGCTATGGACGTATACGTAGATGACATGCTGACGAAGAGAAAGAAAGAGTCCGATCACATTGCCGAACTCAGCTTGACTTTTGACCAATTGGAGAAACACCATATGCGGTTGAATTTGACCAAGTGATTATTTGTTGTGCAAGAAGAAATGTTCCTCGGGTATATAGTTAATCAAAGGGAAATTGAATCAAATCCGCACAAAATCAAGGCGTTGATTGAAATATAGTCCCCTACTTGCAAAAAAGATGTACAAAGGCTAACTGGGTGAGTAGCAACTTTGAACAAATTTGTGTCCCGAGCTACTAATAGGTTCCTACCATTCTTTAAAGTGCTTAGAAAGAGTTTTGAATGGAACAATGAGTGCCAGAAAGATTTTCTAGACTTGAAAAAGTACTTGGGATCACCCCCATTGCTCTCCCGATCAATTTTGGGAGAAAGATTGTATTTGTACTTAGCTGTCTCTGAGTCGGCTGTAAGTTCTGCCTTGATCTGAGAGGAGAATGGAGTTCAAAACCCAGTCTACTACCCCGTTAAAGCTTTTCGAGGAGCAGAAATTAGATACCCACGCTTGGAGAAGTTAACATTGGCATTGATTGAGGCGTCCAGACGGATGAAGCCATACTTTCAAGCCCATACAATTGTAGTGTACATTAATATGCCTCTTAAGCTAACCTTGCATAAACTAGAGAAGTCTAGCAAATTAATATACTAGGCAGTAGAATTTAAGGGAGTATGATATTGGGTATGAACTAAGGTTTTCATTAAAAGGCCAAGTCATGGCAGATTTCATTGCTGAATTCACTTATCCTGAGGTTCCCGAGCAACAAGGGGGGCAAGCAGACCAAGACATAGGAAGGAATAGTCCAACTAAGGCGGTCATCGACCAACCGTCTGAGCAACACGCATCGGAAGAAAAGTAAGAAAAAATCACTGTCGACCTGAAGGATTCCTCTTATAAAGTTTAAGAGATGCCAGGGAAATATGAGGAAGCGAGGAGAAAAATATTCCATCATGGGATTCTGACACACTAGGCGTTTGATGATAATCGCCCGATGTGGAACTTGTATGTTGATGGATCATCCTGTGAAATCGACAGTGGAGCAGGTATAATACTTAACATTCCTGATGGGATAGATATTGAATATGCTCCATGATTCTAGTTTCAGGCCTCAAATAATGAAGCAGAGTATAAAGCTCTCATTGTGGGTTTGAGTTTGTCCCAATCACTGAACACCGAGCAAGTTATGGCACACAGTGATTCTCAATATTGAACTTATGTGGAGCTAAAGGAGAGATGATGACTAGATACCTATATAAATCATTGGATGTGATAGCCAAATTATCGGCTATTCAGATAAAGAGAGTACCAAGATTAGAAAATGCTCGAGCATATGCACTTGCTCGGCTAGATTCAACAACAAGAATTGAGCTCTGAATAACTATTTCCATCAAGATTCTAACAAATAGGAGTATAAATGAAGACCTGATGATTAATTTTATCATAATAGATCCCACTAGAGCTTACATTAAAGAAGGAACTTTGTCAGCAGATACAATTGAGGCCAAAAAACTAAAGTACAAAGTAGCAAGATATATGCTGGACAAACGAGTGTTATACATGACAGGATTAACAGCTAGCTTGCAGCGTTGTGTTCATCCAACAAAGGTCCAAGACCTCATCTAGAAAGTGCATAAAGGATCTTGTTGAGATCACATAATAGGCATGACACTACTGCAACGGATCAGTACACAGGGATACTATTGGCCCAATATGCAAACGGATTGTGCAGCCTTTGCTAAGAAATGTGATAAGTGCCAAAGATATTCCAGCATTCGCAAGATTCCACAGGTTGCTCTCACTCCAATCATTTCACCTTAGCCATTTATAATTTGGGGAATAGACTTGGTCGGCCCATTACCGACCACCCAAGGAAGATTCAGGTACTTAGTCATTGTTGTGGACTACTTTACAAAATGGGTGGAGGCAGAACCCTTGGTGGACATGCCATATCAGAAGGTCTACTAATTTGTTTGGAAGAGTATCATTTGCATATATGGGTTACCGTATGCCTTCATTACCGACCACGCATGCAATTCGAAAATGAAGAATTTACTCTTATTGTGCTCAGTCCAATATCCAAAAGTTGCATTCTGCTATAGGTCATCCTCAGAGCAATGGATAAACTGAAGTTACAAATAAAATTCTGATTAATAGGTTGAAAAGAAGACTTGATGATGCTAAAGGAAACTAAATCAGTGATTTTCACTCTGTTCTGTAGTCATACCAAACAACTCCAAGGACTGTGAGTGGAGAGTCTCCATATATGCTAGTATTTGAGATTGAGGCAGTAATACCTACTGAATTGGGCCTCCCATCCCATAAATTATTGAACTTTAACTCTCATGTAAGTGATTTAATACAAAGATTGGATTTAGATATGCTGGAAGAGGTACGTGAGGACGCTGCTTTAAGAAATGTAGCATACCGACGAAGAAGAACCCGTTTCTACAAAAAAAGAATGATGCCGACCAACTTAAAAGAAGGAGATTATGTTCTGAAGAAGGTAATTCAGAAGAACAACAAACTTGAGGCTAATTGGCATGGGACATATCGCATTTCAGCAGTTGTCTGACCTGGAACTTACAGAATTGAGACATTGAAGGGAGAAAGGTTCAAGAATCCATGGCATGCCGAGCATTTTAGGAAGTATTATCGGTGATGTAATGAAACACATTGTACTCATTTCATTTCAGTATTAATAAAAGTGATGATTTTCTCGATTTCATTTTTTAATTTTTTGGGAGTACTAGTGTTGTGCACTACTATATACTTGATCGGTATCGACGAAAGTTGATCAGTGACAGTTGAAAATTACTTGAAGAAGCTTCAAACGTGTCTTGGACAATAACCATACCTTTGATCGGCTCCCAAATGAGGTCCTTCGCAACAACAACCACATAGTTGATTACTGATGTTCGAACGTTGCTCACCATAAGCAAAACTCGATCGATAGCAGATAAAAACCCAAGTAAAGCAAGATTCTAAGTCCTCAAGAAACTTGGTCACTGAAGACAAGGATAATATGAGATTTTACCCCACTAAAAGTTAAGGATAAAATATGGTTTTATCCAATTGGGTAAGGTGAAGGAAAAACGTTGTGAAGATTCTTAAAAAGGAATGTAGACACATATTCCACATACGTTTGGTCACCACTAGTAAATAATCCAAAACCTAAAAATTTAGATGTATTAGTAGAACCTATGGAAATACATGGGTAACTAGTATTAAACTTGGATTTTAATCTAAGTGTACTGGTAGAACCTACAATCTCAGTGGTAATTAATACTAAACTTGGGCAAAAGCTTAAGTGTGTTAATAGAACTAATGGAAGGAAGAATACATTCACATTCAGAGATTGACAAGATAAGTTAATCATATATTTTATTCATTTAAATAATCATTACATGATATTACTCACAACTGAATTACAGGAATAAAATTTATTCTAAAGGACGTTTCCCCTCATCCTTAGAAAAGCTTGATGCTGGTTCCATGTCTGCTAGAGGATCATCTAATGTATAAGGGGAGTTAATAAAATTAAAGTCTTGAAGCATTCTGCTAGATGATCATCTAATGTATAAGGGGATCATCTAATGTATAAGGGATAGGAAAGCTGGATAGGCAAAAAAGGGCAGGTAGGGTCATCAGTGGTTGAAGCACTTCAATTATTTCTTCATATAATCATGGCGAAGCATCCACTATGGATGCTTGAATTCCATACTGACTACTAGCTTCTTCCAAGATGTAATAACTCACAATTAATAAAATCTGCAAGTACATAGAGGGGAAACGTCAATAGGTAACTTCTTTTCAATACCATTTGGAGTCTGCCACCACCAGTTAACTGAGTCAAATTGAAATCCCATTTTCGAATGCCTATATGCAACACCATTTTCCTCTCTGTAAATATGCGAACAATGAAAATTCATTTGAATATATAGGCATTTTAACCATCTAACCTTTAAATCCCCTGGAGGTTTATAAAACTTGGACTGTAGACAGATAATAACAACCATCGAATCCATTTCAAGCCAAATTTTATTCCAACCATTTAACTAAGCAAATACTATTTCCATCATAACAGCTATAATTTCAACATAGAATGCTGTGTTAGTTCCCAATTGTTCCACAAAATGACCCTTTAAAAAATCTTCTATTCGTTCTAAAATAACCACCAATAGTAGAAACTCCAGGGGCACATAGGGCTAAACCATGAGTGTTTATCTTTAACCACCCAGTAAAAGGGGCATCCATGTACATGGATAATTTTAGGAGACTCTTTAGGCACCCTAGTCACTTTAAAGGCTTTAAATATAAGAATATCTTCAACAGTTTTGTGTATACTCCCTGAAATCATTTTCTTGACATTTATATGACAACCCTTGATATAAGTGATGCAGTGATATATAGAGGTGGTCTTTCCTTAAGAAGTGATCGAAGATAAACTCACTGTAAACTGTCTTATAAACACTAATCAATTATCTGCACCTACTGTTCTGATTGTCCCATCAAGGAAAATCACCACGAAAAATAATTAAAGTCATATATGATTCAACATGCACCATTGACAGTTGTGTATGATTCAATATGCACCATTTCTAGTCATGTATGATTTAATATGCAATATTTGCAGTCATGTATGATTCAATATGCAACTGATGATTCAATTTTATGAATGTAACACCCCGCCCATATTCTTTTTTCCGAATATGCTGAAAATGCATAGGCGCGGTACGGTGGTGAGGATTGGTGACCTGGTTAACGTGTTGTGGAGAAATTATAGTAATATAATTGCTTATGTGATTCGCATTTGATTTGAATATTCGTATTCGTATTGTTACGTTTTATTCACCGCTAATATTTGTTGAGCATCTTTCCTGTCGTATTGTGTACTTGCCTATATTTTCTTTTAGTGGAACGTTAGCGCGGATTTTGGGCGCTTTGGATTTGATTGGGATAGTTTTTTATGAGGATTATTTTGGGAAGATTTTAATACAAGAGAGAAGACTTGTATTTATTTATTTTGATGTATAGAGCATTGGAGATTCATTTTAGTATCGAGATAGATAGTTGTTTTAATTCGAGATACTTGTTGTTTTAATTGAAGAGATTTGAGATTTGTAGATCTCTTTTATTGTTTGGGATTTAGATGATATATACCTTGTGATTTATGGAATTGATTTAGTTTATCGATAGTAGCGCTCCGTTTGCTCTCCTCGGGCGGGCAGGGTGTTACAATGAATAAAATTAGACAATGACATATGGAACAATGGAAAGCATTATAAATACAATGCCTTCTATTAACACCAGATACGATTGTGTTAGGCATGTTGGAGACATTTTATACAATTGAAAAGGAAGAAGGATGCATGTATTCTTGTGTGTTTCCTTGATGCACAGAAGATCTCAAGGTTGCACGATCATATCAATCATAACTATTTCGAGTAAACAAGTGTTCATGTAAAGTTACAAAATAATTACTCCATACCTTCGCCAATGTTAACACCCAATGGAACGGTGTCAAGAGAGTGGCCTACCATTGGATGATTAGATTGAAAAAGAGCTTGATTAGACTCTGCCATAAATCATGGCATGTTTGTTCCTCTATGACCTATAAGAAGCATAACATGTATTAACATAATAACAAATAACTACATAATAATATAAAAATCATACCATGATTGTTAACATCAAATGTAAAGTGGTGAAAGTGTTTGAGACATTTGGAACAATTAAATGGGAAGGAGGACGTATGGGTTCACGTGAGTATTCTTGATGAATAGAAGATTTCGAGCCACGTGCACGATAAGATCCAGGCATAACTAAACAAGAAACCAACAACATAAGCTAAAATCATAATTAATGGTATGTAGAATATGTGTGCTCAAAATATTTGAAACATTAATAATGTTAAGAATTATTTTGCCACATGAAAACCACATAATATCACCATCACATCATATTAATATATTCGAAAGTAATAAGGAGAATTAATAAACCTAATGGATATGTCGTATTCATTATCCACCCCTTCGCTGATAATATCTCCTCTCCTTCCGATGGGATATATTCTTCATCTTTGTCTTGCTCTTTTCTTTTACCCACCATATCAATCATATCCTTCTTAAAACCAACCATATAAAAGTTAGCCCCTCTATCCAATCCTATCACCTTTATTGTGGCCAGGTTATCGTGAATCCTATTAAGTCTTTGTTTCTCATAATTTGTGATCGTCATTATACACCTATTACAAGAATACAAAGATATGCAACTAGACAAAGTAAGAATTTAGAAGTGAATTATACTACGACATTATTGATATATAAATAAATTAAAACATTTAACATTATTTCAAAGAGAAAAAGAAAATAGTGCAAACCATCATAAGTGATCATCATATTCATCTCCATCATCATCACTAAAATGACCAGCATCTCCATCGTTGTCACTAATATCATCACAATCATCCTCGCTATCTATAACGTAATAATCCCCATCATTTGTCAAAATTTTCTCTTCATCATTATTTATACGGACTTGTATTTCTGGAATGTCATTCCTTCTTAATGAAAGGCTTTCATCATCAATATCCATTATTTCATCATTTACGATATTATTCTCAATTCATTGGTATGGTTCTTCATTCATTGCCAACTCCCCAACCTTTTCATTTTCTGGAATATCATACTCATCTCTTGGGGTATTCTTCACTGCAACATTCCAATCGTTTCCCAACTTAAATATCTGGAACATAAAATACTTGATCTGCTTGATAAGCTAGAACAAACGGTTGAGATTTGTACCAAGTATTAGTAGTGTTTAAACTAATAAACCATACGCATTTTCCTTTAATCCATATACAAACTTATTTTTTCTAAAATCTCACCAGTTACACTTAAAAAGAACAACGAGATTATTTCCAGTGTATTCTAACTCTATAATATCAACTATTTCACCATAAAAATCAATATCTTTTTGTTCATGTTCACTCACTACAACAATTCCACTATTTTGAGTTTTTTTAAAATTTTCATGATCTTTAGTGTGGAACCTATAACCATTAATCGAAAAACCCCTGTAATGTTTCACCCTTTCATCGGGACCCCAAGATAAAGCGCGAAGTTGATTACGAGGGACTCACGCTCCATTTCTTTCACCTGATTATTTTTTTATAAATAAATGTTTGAGTAAGGAATTGTAAGAATTTTTTTCCTTGCATACTAAAATGACACATCGAACTATTTACGCGATTTTTAAACCATTCGGGAAACCTCTCAGCGTGTCTATTTTCAACATTTATGTTACTTTTGGCCTTCAATAAATCATTATGCTCACTAACATACATGTATGCATTAAATTAGAAAACAACTCTCGCAAATAGAGAAAGTGAAGAATAGTATAGATAGACAAACTTGATAAATTCTTGTATCTCATCACAATTATCCAACACATATAAATAAGAATTTTGCCATTCACTCTGCCCAAGGTATTGGTAATCTGATTTTCCAAGCAAACGACCATTATAGTGAAAAATCGATAAACCTTCTTGATCATCATCACCATCATAATTTTTCTCAATGCGGTTAATTTTTGTCTCAACACCACCCAGATACATCGAGGAAAATGTTACGCATTCATTTAGAATGTAAGACTCCGCTATTGAGCCTTCTGGACGTGCTTTATTTCCCACGGTAAGTTTTGAAGTGTGCATATATCTGTTAAAAAATAGCAAAGATAAGAAAAATAATTTTTTTGAAGAATTACTTATATAATACTTGTTGTAATATATTTACCTTTCAAATGGGTACATCCATCTATATTGCACTGGCCCACCAAGAATGGCCTCTATTGCAAGGTGAATCAGTAAGTGAACAATAATATTAAAAAATGACGACGGGAATATCCTTTCAAGTTTACACATAGCTATAGCAAGTTTCTCCCCAAGCCTCTCCAAAACATCAACTCGCAATATTTTTTAACACAACTCCTTAAAGAATTACCCAAGATCAATTAATGCTTCACAAACTTCCTTTCAAAAATAACCACGAATTGCAAGAAGTAGCAAGGGTTGTAAAAAAATGTGGTAATCAGGATTTTCATCCCTAAAATCTTGCATTCCTTGGCATCCAGACATTGAGAAATGTTGGACCCATATCCATTAGGCAACTTCAATGATTTCCAAAACTCATATAAAGTCCCCTTCTTTTCCTTAGAAAAAGTGTAGCAAGCAGGGGGAAACACCTTTTTATCTTCCTTTTTGTATGTATGCAAGTCTTTGCATATGCGAATTTCTTTCAAATCCAACCGAGACTTAACAGTGTCTTTTGTTTTCCCATCAATATTTAGCAATGTTCCTAAAAAGCTTTTTGATGCATTTTTCTCAATGTGCATGACTATGGCTATTTTTTTTCAAACATTTCATTTTTTTCGATATTCGATCCCATATTTTCCAATTTTGGAACGTATATAGGGTAATCTGATTTTCATTTTTTTGATTTTTTTGAAAAAAATCGGATCGAAAATTGGAAATAATTACGAATTTATGATTTTCCAATTTTTTCGATCCAATTTTTCCGAAACTATGCCGATCCAATTTTTTCGAATTATTTTCGATAATTTTTGAAATATTTTCCAATTTTCAAATTCTTTGATTTTTTTTTATATTTTTAAACATTCTCATGTGTTCCACATCGACTAGGAGAGGAAGAGAGGTCCAAAACAGTCCTCTATAAAAGGAGATTATCCCTCTATTTTCTACACAAATAAAAAAAAAGGTTAAATCCTTATGTATTTACATGTTGGGTTATACTTTTTTATTGATTTCTTTAAAATGAGAATTTCGAGTAGTCAAAAATCCTATATTTATTTTTTTGAAATTTCCAAAATTTCTAGATTTTTAGTATATTTTTTAAATTTTCGATTTTTTGATTTTTTGATTTTTCCAAATTCGGATTTTTTTTTAAAAAAAATGGATCGAAAATCGGAATAATTATTTTATTTCCAAAAAAATCGGAATTTTTTCGAAGGGTTGTTTTTCGATCCGATCCGGCCGAACACACAGGCGTATGCATGACATCTAAATTGTGACGCAATTTAAGATCTTTCCAGTATGGCAAATAAAAAAATATACTAATTAGATCCCAATTCAACTCGTACGCCTCACGACTCCTCATTTTAGAAGCTTTACCATATACTTGAGGTTTAACTTTCTCCGGTTGAACAAATATCTCATAATTACTAAGATTTTTTGGGCATTCCCGATGTTGCTTCTTACCATCAAAAGAAAACATATTTTCTCCCCATTTATGATTCATCGATAAGAAATGACGATGCCCCATGTAGCATGTCTTATGTCCATTTTTTGAACGCAAGGAATATGTTTCCTTATTGTACACCTGGCAAGCCAATGTCCCTTTGTGCTCCAACCCGAAGAGTTAGCATATGCCGAAAAATTATTGATAGTCCACATAAGCGCTGCACATAACTGAAAGGTATTCCCTGTGGAGGCATAATATGTTTGAATCCCATACTCCCACAACTTTTTTAACTCCTTGATTAATGGTTGAAGAAACACATCCATGTCATTTCCAAGAGTTTAGGACCTAGTATAAACAGTTGCAACACGAAGAATGGTTCCTTCATACATTTCTAATGTGCTAAATTATACACTATAAGAACAACTGACAATGTGATATATTTTCTACTCATATTTGAAAATGGATTAAATCTGTCACTGGAGAGACCAAGCCTGACCTTACGAGCATCTATCATAAATGACTCGTGAATCTGGTCAATTTTTTTCCAAGCTTCCCTATCAGTAGGGTGTCTCAAAACATTAGCCTCTTCAACGCGCTTACCTTTATGCTACCTCATCTCGGGAGCTATATCCTTGTTTATAAATAAACATTGTAACCTAGGTTTGAATGGGAAATAACGCAAGACTTTGTGGGGGATCTTCATGCCATTTTCGTTCTCAATTTTCCATCCAGACTCTTCAGACATTGGGCATTTAGTTTCTTTCTCATTTGGTCCCCAAAAAAGAATGAAGTCATTTTTGCAAACATTAATCTTTACATAGTCTAGACCTAAGTCTCTAACTATTTTCTTCACCTCATAAAATGACTTTGGGATGTGGGCATCATCTGAAAGTGATTTCTTAAAAAGTTCAAGAAGCGAGTTAATAGATTTCTCACTCGAGTTGTACATTGACTTCAAATGGAGTAGCTTAACAATAAATGATAATTTTGACAACTTCTCACAACCCGAATATAAATTATTTTGTGTATCCCTAGTTGATCTAGAATTTTTTTTCCCGTTGCATTGAATGACTTGAATGGAATCTCTATCAAATTCAATTCCTAGCATGTCATTATTTTAGGATCCAATAAACATATCATGTAACATTCCCTCTATGTCATCTTGCTCAAACCCGTCTCTAGAATTATTTTCCTACCCCAGACTATCTTCTTCTCCAACTTCAAATGCATGCTCATTGTAATCATAATCATTGTCATTGGGCGATAACAATGGTTCCTCGTGATATATCCACCTAGTATAACTCGACACAATACCATGTATAATCAGATGACTCTGGACATCTTGACAACTCCTCGGATAAATGTTATTACATTTCTTGCACGGACACTTAATATTGCCATTTGTCTCAATATTTGCAAAGGCAAAATCAAGAAATTGTGTAACACGATCTCGAGATGCACTACTAATTCTATTTGGGTGATTCGTCTAGCTCTTATCCATCCCAATGGCGTTATATCACATGAGAAAAAAATGTATCAAAAAAAAAAATAATGAACTTATAATTCAAATAGAAATTAGTATTATTATTGCTTATGCAATTCAATGTTTCATATCTTTATTATTGTTGTTATTATTTCATAACTTTATATGTTGAAATAATATTTACTTATAATTTAAATGGGAACCTCCTCATTCACCTCACGCACCTCCTCGATAGGTTCTCCAAGAGTCAAAATTACATTTAAATTTGAATATGAAATCTAAATTTAATTGAATACATTCATTCAAACACAATAATAAACATGTTTTGCGGATTCAAAATTCTGATTTCAAATTCAAATAAAACAATAGAGCAGTTATATTAGTCTCAAAAAATCTCCCAAATAGCAATAAAGTGTTGTTAAACAAACATATTAGTTTATCACAAATACATAAGAAGCCCCATATCACCTTAAACCCAATAATCTGAACAATTACAGTTCCACTAGCCAAACAGTACAACCTTTATATATATATAAATTAATCAGTGAATCGTAGGCAAGATAAAAATTAAAAGGGACTTTGTAAATTTAGGACTTATATTAATATAAATTATGGAAAAAGGACGACAAAATTCTCATTTGCAGTTTTTAGCCCCTATTTTTGGTGACCACATAAATTAATACCGCTAGTGCGGACTCACTACCATAATGTATTAACCAATCCAAATACGAATTACGGGAAAATAGGGACTAAAAGTGTAAATGAAATGTTTGTTGTCCACGAGAGCGGAATATTAATAGTAAGTAATAAAGATTTAAAACATACCTATCAAAAATAGAACACAATGCCTTCAAGTTCATGAGACAGCAAGCGACACGAATTTACTTCGCCCTCACAACACAAATCTCGATTTTTGACACACATTTTCACCACATTAAATACAAATATATATACATATGATTAAAATTAACTACATTAACATCCCAAACAAAGCCTATACCAAATGTTACTATGAAAATGTAATTATCAGTTTTCGCTTCCACGTATGAAATTATTGCAAACATTTATTTGGTTTTTCATTTCCCATTTTCAAGTATTTAAATGTAAACATTCGAAATACTATGACAAATTAAAGAAAGAATCCATTTTTAAAACATTCTCAATTGCTCTCGTCAAAAAACTGTAATGAAAAGTGATAATAAACAAAAAAATGTAAGAAAATTTCTTTTAATTATATATTTGTTTCCAAAAAGTCTTCAAAGGGGAAAGTGACTTAAAAACAAATATTGATGAAAAAAATTAACGAATCTTTCTTGAATCCTAACATTCATGCAAACGAGATTCAGTATATAATGCGACATATGTGCATTCGTTTATATGTAATCACCAAAATTTCAGAAATAATGTGTACCAATTTTGAACTATTACAGTGATAAAAACTTCATAAATAAAGACACTAAAATGAGATTCATTATATAACATGGATTTTTATATAGATAAAAAGTTGAAAAATAAAATATACCTGACAAAACTTGATGGATGCCAAGACTTTAGCCGAAACGAGATTCATTATTCGTTTATACGTAATCACCCAAGCTTAATCAGTCGGTAACCAAGATCGATCATCCAAGATAGAACAACTGAGAAATTGGAACAATCGGGATGAATGAGTAATCAACCAAGATCGATTAGCTATAACGAGATCAGTATGCATTTTTGTACATGGATGAGTAATCAGCCAAGATGGATGCGTGAATTTATACAAAAAAAAATCAATATGCGTACCAATTCTTGGGAATGAATTAACCAAGGATAAATAACAAGGATGAATAGGAGATGAATGGGTTTGGGAAAATTGATTTGGGGGGAAATCGTGAGTGTTTTGGGGGGAATGAGTCTGACTTTTTGAGTTTAGTGAATAGTAATTTTTTAGGGTAAATTATTTGTTTTTAGGTCTTTTGTGGCAAGCTAATATATTTTGCTACTAATGAATTTGTATTAGTGGAAAAAAAAATTTAATTTTCAACTTATTAGAATTTTTAGTTCCCGCTAAGTGTCTAGTTTTTCCCTCCTTAAATTTAGTGACAAAATTAACCGCGATTTTAGTTTATTGCCACTAATACATTATTTTTTCGTGGCAAACATAAATTTTGCTATAAATGATACGTTTTAGTGGAAATAAATGATTAGCCACTAGTAAAATTGCCACGAAGTGATATTTTATTATATTAAGGTGCTCCATATATGAAACACCCCTTCCCTGGTTGCATTGTCCCTTTTCGTTCACCCCGAATTTGTGAGGAACCAATGTGCCCTGCCGCATTTAACTTTGTAAAGAACCCCATGGAACCACTGTTTCTATGTTTATTTCCTCCACTGCTACCTTAATCGTTACTAGACCCTCTCTTCTTTTCACTGATCAACCTCTCATCCTGGTACTCCAGATCTAGTCTGATGGATTTATTAATTGTATCTCTAAATCCACGGGCATCTTGATCGATGATAAGACTCCGAATGGATGGGTTGATACCCTTTATAAAAAGGTGAGTCTTATCGCTCTCATATCCTACAAAAAATTTATCATAGTTTGACAGAGTCTCAAATTTTATCTCGTATTCTCAATAGTTATCTTTCCCTTGAACAAGTTATGGAACTTGTACCTCTTCCTGTTTGTGTTCTCCAACAGTCATCTTTCTGTGGATCAAGTTATGGAACTCGTCCCTCTTCCCGTCACGATAAGCCTTTGGAAAGTAATAGTCCAGAAATGCCGCCTGAAAATCTTCCCAAGTGATTGCCCCGTTCACACTGGCCTGATGGGACATCCACCACTTTTAAGCCTGGTCAGTGAACTGAAATGTAGCCACTCGTAACCTATGATTAGGATATACCTTAAGTACCTCGAATATGCATGTGACATGCTGCAACCACTCTTCAGCCCCTTTTGGCCCTATTGTACCATTGAATGTTGGGGGGTTGAGTTTCTTAAACTCCTTTAGTATTAAGGCGACCCTACTTCTCTCTGTCGAACTATCATTACCTTGGTGTTATTAGGAGAGAGAGTCAACTAGTTGCCTGACTTCTTGAGACATTTGGCGCAACTCATTGGTGTTTCCACCAGTACGTCCACCACCTCTACGTGTATTCATTCTAAAAAGGAAATGATAGTTTATAATGCACCAGAATATAAAGACCTAGTATTAAAAGGAAAATGAAACTTAAGTGTACTCTCCGACAAACACGTAACCTATGCTCTAATACCAAGTTGTGACGCATCAATTTCGAGGGTCAATGCGGTAAACCTTTTTGTACTTGATTTCATTTATAAAAATCCTCTTTTATTATAAAATTTTGGTTCCTTATTTTTTGTTGTAAAATTCATTCGATTCAATTAATGAAATGATATTCAACTTATAAAGTTCTTACGAGCACTTGAAATAAAAGAGTTTCCAATTTCATAGAGTAAATGATAGTTTAAAGAAAATACTCATCACATTGTCTTATTACAAAATCGAATTAAAGTACTTCCAAATAGTTCCAAACAACATGATCAAAAGTTCCATTTAAGTTACATATCAAAATTAAATAGAAAAAAAATCATTATTAATGCACAAATCCTTATTCGCCTCTAACGGGTTCGTTTCCTTTATCCTGTCCTGAAGTACTTAGGGGGTTTAGCAATGGTGGAGTATGAGCGTGGGAACATTAGGAGGAATACTTGGAGAGTAATATGTACAAAGAATATATATACATATAAAGTATATTTTAGCTATTATAAAATCATCCATAATTTGATTAAGTGTTATCATGCAAAATATAATGTGATATGCAATTAGCATTTTGACAATGTAACCCGGGCGATGAGCCCACTCACACTTAACCTTTCTTCTAATATCAATGGTATCCCATTAATTTAACCATTAACGTACTTTGATATTTTTTAAGTTGTTTCATAAACTTGCCTATACATTAATGAGAGTCATGCATAAATCATCTTTTCAACTTGATTAATCAGGGTACCAACCCATGAGTGTAATGCTGCCTTTCACTTACTCTCACCATGCCAGACTATACTACTAATCAATGGTTTTGGGTCTAAGAATTAAGCCACACCCCAAGGATTCAGGCCTTCCTTAAATTTTTCGGTTACCTCCGAGTGTCTTTTACTTGTTAAATAATTGTATCCTTTTTCCCTTTCTTTCATTATTGTCAATATTTAAGGTTTTCCTTTATTTCCCTTTTAATTGCCGATGAGACAAAATACTCAGGACGAGACTAGTCCCAATACTTAATTTCACTTTATCAAAAGTCGATTTTTATTCTACCTTTAACTTGGTATCTTATCTTTGAAAACAATTATATTTATCATTTCTTGTGAAACCTAACCTTTGAATTAAAAAAACTCACTTTTACACTTTAATGTGCTTTCACTATTTACGCATACTTATAAACTTGCACTTTATACACTTTGCTAAAAATGCTCCTTTTCATATTTTCTTTACAAAATATGAGTTTTCGCCACATAAAATCAACTATGTTAACCAGAGTTCCTTAGTTTGGAAAATTTTCTCATAAGCCCAAATTTTTACATAAAATAACACTTTTGTACTAAAACATTAGTTTTGTCATTTGAAGACTTAAATTTCCAATTTGTTAACTCTTATCATTTTATGTGTTCATATTATTCCATTTAAAATTAACTTTCCAAAATAAACTCATGTTTGCAAAAAGTACTATTAAATCCATTATTTTCATAAAATTACACGTTTGGCCTAGAAACTACACTTTTAACATTTCTAGACTTATTCTTACAAATTGAGAACCTTTATTTTTAGACATTTGTATTCTTGTCATTTTATGTGTAAATATTACTATATTTACTATTTAAACCTCAATACTTTACTATTTTCACTTTTAGTCCCTTAAACTTTAAACTTCTTAAACTTTCTTCACACAAAGTAGAGTCATTTTATGTCACGAATGTGCTCATTTTTACAACATTATTATTTCACATTCCAAGGCTTTTTTAAATTTATTTCCAACATATTCAACCCATTTCCTATAACTACATATGATTGTGTTCATGACTGAAAGGATTTATACCAAATAAACCCATGTATGCATCCTACATTTCTTCACCAAATCCATCTTATCATTTGTGAAGAAGTAACTAGTTTAAACATGATTTTCATAGGGAATAACTTCCTTAAAAATTATGAAATTCTAACATAATTCAAGCTTTAACTTTTCACCATTTTTATCACATATTTATCAACATGCATCCATATATAGAGATAAGCACAAATAGTCATGTAAATCCTACATATGTATACATATAACTAACATGCTTGATTTTAAACGTAAAAATAGTGTAGGATTCCTACCTCTTGGAGATAATAACTTGATGAAGATGTTGCGAAGAAAACCCAGTAAGCTCCAAACTTATAAATTTTAGTTCTTTTAGTAATCCTCTTTCACACCCTAAATATTACCTCTACAACTCTTGGAAATCCTTGATTATGGAAAGGTAATTGTGTAGGATAGTATGAGTGAACTATAGAGAAAATAAGGAAGTTTGAGCTAAAATATTAGGGATAAGGCATATTTGAATTTGACAAAATGGACATTTTCCTTCTCAATAAATAGGAGAAAAAATAAAGTAGATTAACCCATATAAATGATCCCTATAAGGCACCCTACATGCCCCCTATCCATCTCCCATGACCCCTATCCATTAGGGATTGCTATCCTACTATCTAAAGGGTCAAAATATGTCTAGAAATTAGTCAACATCCAAAGGGATCCATCCCAAAATATCCCACAAACTTCATAATTCAATATGCCCGAATTTAAATTTCACCAAAACAAGCATTAGATGATTTTTTTTGAGAAAATGTAAAACATGAAAGTTATTCAAAATTAAATTTCAAATCGATTTGGAGATTTTCAGAATTTTCTGAGCATTTTTAATTTTTTTGACAAAAATTAAAAAAATCCATTTTTTATATTCTTCTTCTTCTTCTTCTTCTTCTTTAAATTTCCTTCTTTTATACCTATGATATCATAACTTAATTTTAGGTGTGATTATATAATTTATTTCATACCATCATCTTTGATTTAAAGAGGGTAGCTCAATTTAACACGCGTAACGCGGTTCGCGACATTTTTTATTTATTTTTCTTCTTAATTTTAATTATAAGATTATTCTAAAAAATCAAATTCCATAATTTCTCATAACTCAATTCTTATTAATTTATAAAAATCTGGGCTTTACATGTTTGTTTCAAAAAATACTTATTGCAGTGTGGGGCTAGATTCCCCTTACCTCTGTCGGTGACAAGGATTCTAATGGCCATTAGGATTGATCATTCCCAACTGGTGGCCAACTCTTAGATATCGCCGATGTGCACAATTTTTGCTCTTAGGGAGGCTTGTAGCAGCCAGAGATATGTAACCTTATCCTAGTTCAGGAAAAGAGCAAGCCCAAAGATAGGGGGCATAAATATCTCTCCCCGAAACTAACTGTGGAATTTTCCATCTATGGGAATATTTGCCATAAGAATTGGAGATATAAGTTTTTCTTTGTAAGTGGTGCCTGGGCCACTTCTAATCTTGATGAGCTCTTGGGTTCTCCTCCTCTTTTGGTGTACTCCCTCAGCTTTGGTTAAACCTTTATTCTCTTTTGCGCTTTGAACTTAACCTTTGCTTTTGACCTTAATAATCCTCTTACTTATTATATAGTGGTTATTAAGTCTTATGAATAAGAAAAGGAGCAGATGGAGAAGGCCTTGAAGCTAGATTCTATCCCATTCTAGGCCTTTGTTATAATTAAGAGCCTTTTTATAGTGGGTTAGGACCTGAGCCGAGGTCTGTGATTTCGAAGGCCGCCATTCCTCTTTTTAAGCTCGTTATTAGGGACTCACTGGAGTCTGAGACCTTGTATGTGGTCTATCGTAAGAGGAAAGTTATTACCAAGGTGGTGTCTAAGGTTCCTAAGTATTTTGATGAGGAAAAAGGACACTATTAGGGCAAAGTTAAGCCTCCTTCAGTGATTGAGGATACTATTGTGTTGGGTTCTGATGAAGAGGAAGATCGATTAAGAAAGTGGCTGATCTCTTACCCTGGTCTTCATTATTTAGTTTAATTTTTCTGATAGCTTATTCTTCCATAATTACCTGATGCAGTAGATAAAAGGGGATGAAAGAAAGATAATGAGATGGTTCACCAAGATACTTCAGTCGAGGTCGTTATTATAAAGGGGAAGATGCCCCTGTCCACTAAGAAGTTAAAGACTGAAATACTAAAGGATTCCTTCGCTCCTGTGTTTAGACTGGTTAAGTTGGATGAAGAGGAACCAATGAGTGAAACCCTACCCTTGCTACAAGGTCGTCCGAGGACAGGTGGGACACCTGGGGAAACTAGGGTCGCTATTCAATTACAGGGGACTTACAGCCTGTAGCCTCAACAAGCAAAGGAAAGGATAAGGTGACTCTTACTGAAGAAAAAAAGTTCTTGAAGAAGGGTGCATATACCCTTAGCCATTTGAAGGGGCTGGTCGCACGTGAGAGGTATTCTTGACCTCCTTTTAGAGTACACGCGATCTAATTGACCAATTTATATAATTAAATGTCACACATACAATTCAATTTTTTTAATCAAATTTTATCTCTAAGTAGTTATAATGTGCATACAAGATGATTTTCAATTTATATTTTCAAGCCAAACATGCAAATAAGAATGAGATGAGGAAAAATCCCTAAGAAAGGAAAAACCTTTTATATCAGCACTATTGAGAGTTTTGAATACAATCGACTTATAAAATACTTAGCTAAACTAAGTCGGATGCGCAAAGTCTTCAAAATGTCAATAGATGCGACTCAGCTACAGATTCGTCCATAAGTAACGGTCTATCCTCAACATCCACCGATTAGCTTCATCTTTTTCTTCAGCAGTGAAACCATGTTCACAATCTCAGTAGTAGAGAAAAGTCTTTACAAAGTGATTTCAGCAAGATTCCTTTGTGTGATAGGTAAAGCGATCTTCAATAATTCCCAGGGGTGAGGAATATGATATGATATATTTGATCACAAAAAGAGAACTCAAAAGTTATTTTTGTTCTTCATAAGGAGTTATTCAAGTATCTTATCTCATTCAACCTTTTTATAAGAAGGGTTGATAAAAAGGATAAACACAAAAGATATGGGAATGATAATCTTTAAAAGAGTCAAATTTGCCCGATCGTTCGAAGGAAACCAGGTGTCGTTCGAACGAATCCGATTCTTGTTAGAACGACATCAAATGAGATTATAGAGGAACATGAAAAATGCCTCGTTAGCATCTCGTTCGAACGACCCATATAATCTTGTTCAAATGATAGTCAGCTTTGTTCGAACGAAGCATCGTTTTCCAATAATTTTTCTCACAAAAAATTTAAGTTCCTTTATTTTATAAATACCCTCATAAAAGATAACGAATCGCCAAAAAAACATTAAGAAACCTTTTACCATTCACAATCCCAGTCTTCTACCATGATTGTTGAGTTGAACAAATCTTCCAATCTTGTTGGTCCTCAACAAAGTCTTCGAGTACCGAGAAGTTGTGTCGGTGCCGTGTTTGTGTAACGGGATAAGTGAAACCATAAAAATAAAAATACGAGAAAATCATAAAACTTGCTCTTACAAATCTTTCCCTTTGGAGATTCCTGTACAAAACACAAACTTAAGCTAAATTGAATCCTAATACAATAACTACCCTCCTAAAATTGCAGAAACTAGAATGTAGAGATTGTGCAACTCTTCAATGAATTGGATATTTCCTTTGGCCAGCTTTGTCTTCATCCTGTGTGGGTCCAAATGATAAGCGATACATCCTACACTCATGAGAAAAAAAAATACTGTGATGCATAGAGTTTTAAACAGAAAATAAAATTCTCCCTCAATTTGTTCTCCCCTTTTTTGTCCGTAATAGACAAAGGAGTCGAAACTAGTCGATAAATATAGGCATCACACTAATATGTAAGATATCATCACAATAAAAATCAATTAAGCACAAGCAATGATATTCTCAAGAAGTCAGTTTTCACCAACTATTTCAAAAAATTTCATTTGAAAAAAAAAATGAATAAGATGTTCAAATACAACACACCATGAATTAACATTAAAATATTCGAATCATGAATGCGGAATGTTGGGGTGTGAACATTTTCTGTAGGTAAATCAACATCGACAATCATAACATGTGTGCACGAAGTTTTGAGAAACTTCTAACGAAAGAGCTTGAAGTCTACCTTAGGTTTAAAATTGTTAACTCAAGTGAAATTTAGTCAACTTAATCAACATGTCATGAACATAAATAATTCTCACCCCAGTGATGCCAAACTATGTAATATTCTTCTAAGACATTTTAGTAGTGAAAACTCATTGATCTTCGACTTTAACTCCCTCAAAATATCACATATATGATGATAAACTCTCAATGATTTTTGAAGAAATTAATTCTCATGTATAGCGAAGCATCAATAAATCCAAAATTGGTTGACACTTATGTTTCTATGTGCCTTTAATCTTTTTATGCTCTTTTTATGCAAATGGTGGATTTTAATGAAAACCATATTTTTATCTTTCATAGCCCCTTTCCATTGCTTAACATTTAATAATATTTTTTGAAAATAAAGGTAATCCGGGCAATGATTCTTACATGCACAACTTTATCTCCTTTTATATTTGGCTCGTTATAAGGAAAAATTGAGATGGGAATATCATATTCGACAAGTGACAAGTAACTGCAATGTTCGAAACTAGTTCGTCCACGTGTGCAATAGAGATGACAAGGAGTCTAACAACTAGATAGTAGTCTTCAAAGATCAAAGTAATGAAGCCACACATTATTAAGCACACTAATGAAACAACGTCATGTCTTAAAGTACTACGAAAAAGTCACATGGAAGTATGGAATGAATGAGTGATCCGGACATCTTAAATGTTCATCCATATACGGTGACAAAAAAATACAAAACTATTTTTGTCATTTTCAAAAAATTTATCAAAAAAATAATTTTTTCCCTTTTCATTTTTTCTTAAAATCGAAAATCTTTTTGTATTTTTCAAAATTTTTCAGAAAAATAAAATTCTTTTTGGATTATTTTAAAAATTATCAAAATGAAAAATATAGATACAATATTAATACAATCTAGCAATAGGAATAAGAAATATAATCATGATACTCATCCTACACTAGATAATATACCTAAACTTTGTCAACAGTGCAAATACCTAAAGATTTCCTAAGATCCTCAAATTAAGCGCATATAAAGGTTTCATGAATATGTCAGCTAATTAACGATCGATGCTCACAAAGCTTAAGGACACAACCTTCTCCTTAACTAGGCCACGTATAAATTTATTGCATATTTGTGCACGAATGTTGGACGGGATCATGAGCAATATGAATTTCACTTATATTATCACAAGAAATAGTCATCGTGCCCTGTGAAATCCCGTAATCTTCCAACATTTGCTTCATCCATAAGAGTTGTGTGCAATAATTCCCGTTGATAATATACTCAGCCTCCCCCATAGATAAAGATATGGAGTTTGCTTCTTGTCAACCAGGAGACAAGAGCACTACCAAAATAGAAACACCCACCTGAGTTGCTTTTACAACCATCAACATCCCTGGCCCAATTGGCATCCGAATAAGTGGGTAAACGGTCATTTGTATCAAAGGAATACTAAATACTATATGAATGATTTCAACTCACGTATTTAATGATACATTTACGTGAAAATAAGTGTGACTCTTTTGGGGATGCCTGGTATCACACATAGACTCGAACACTAAAGGCAATATCGGGACGACTAGCTGTGAAATAGAGGAGACTACCTATCATACTCCGATAAAGGGTTTTCTCTATGTCCTTGCCTAAAGTGTCTTTGCTAAGCTTTGTCAATGTACTTATAGGGTGCGCTAGTTCTTAGCGGAGTCTAGACCAGAATTCTTCACAAGGTCCCTTGCACATTTGGATTGAGATATAGTATCCCATCCTTAAGCTGACGAACCCGAAGACCTAGGAAGAATGTAATCTCACCTACCAAGCTCATCTCAAACTCACTATTTATATCGTCCTTAAAAGTGTGAGCACGATGTAGCACAAGAATCTAAATACTATGTCGTCTATATAGACTTAGACAACCAAAATAACACCACTTTCTCTCCTCACAAACAACGTCTTATCCACTCCCCATCTCTTGAAGCCACAAGAAAAGAGATATGAAGTGAGCCTCTAGTACCAAGAATGGGGTGCTTACTTCAAACCATACAAGGACTTATTAAAACAATAGACGTGTCCCCGGTGCTTAGGGTCTTAAACCTTTTGGTTGTTCGACGTAAACCTCCTCTTATAGAGTGATATTAAAAAAGGAACTCTTGACATCCATCTGATATAACTTGAAGCGCAAATGACATGCCATGGCGAGTAATAAGCGAATGGACTCACACCTAGCAACATGAGCGAATGCCTCCTCAAAGTCTACACCCTCGATCTGTGTATAGCCTTGAGTGACCAACCTAGCCTTATTGCGAACTACGATACCATCCTCATCAATCTTATTCTTATAAATTCACTTGGTACCTATCACATTAGACTCGCTAGGTTGGCGTACTAACTCCCAAAAATCATTTTGAATAAACTCATCTTGTATGAAAGAAATCCAATTCTCGTCCTTGAGTGCTTCTTTCACATTCTTAGGCTCGACTAGGAGGTGTAGCATAGATAGCTAACCACATTTTCTAGTGGATCATGAGTATTGACACCTAGTGGGGGATCACTAAGTATAGCTGAAGGGTCATGACTCTTTCAAACCCAAGATGGCGGATTCCATAAATTAGGATTGGAATCCGTCGTGGTAGCATGAGTATGGATGGGATCTTCACCAGGGGCGCATTATCCTCACACGGGGGGGGGGGGGGGGGGGGGGGGGCAGAAGCAACAAATGCCGCTGGCTTGTCATCTCTAATCATGACGTTTATTGACTACATAACCTTAGAGCTTGTAAGGTTAAAAACCTTACAATCTTTACTAGTCTACGAATATCCTAAAAATACCCCCTTGTCGCTCTAAGAGTCGAACTTTTCTAAGTGCTCTCTATCTCACAAGATGTAGCAAGTACTTCTAAAGACATGGAAATATGATAGGTTGGGATTCTTCCCTATCCATAACTGATAAGGCGTGTGAATTTTATGACGATAAAGATATACCCTATTCATCGTATGGCATACGGTGCTTACCCCTTCTGCCCAAAAATGTCTAGGTCCTTTTTCCCAAGAAGCATGGATATAACCATATCTTGTATGGTCTGGTTCTTCCTCTCAACAATCCCATTTTTTTAAGGAGTACAAGTGGCCGAAAACTCATATTTTATGCCCACTCCATCACAGTAGCTATCCACTTTAGCTTCTTCAAATTTAGTGTCATTGTCACTACACATATGATTAATAGTGACACCATGTTGATTTTATAGGACACGACACTTGATTGTAAGAAACTCAACCATATTGTACATTGCTATAAGGAATCCTATGATAGAATATCTGAGAAAGTCATCGACCATAATGAGAATATATCTCTTACCATCTAATCTCTCTGAGCGAGTAAGACCCATAAGATCCATACGAATTAAGACAGGAGATGGTAATTGTATTCAACTTTTGATAGGGACTTCAAATTTTTTTCCTTGTTAATAAGGTCCACAAACTAAGAAAGTTGGTTTCCCAAGAAATGGTAAGCCATGAAATAGGTCCTTTTTCACTAAGCTCTTAAGATCTCTTAAATTCACATGGCCTAGTCGTTGATATTAAAGGTCCATAGTGGAGACCATGTCACCGTGATACACAAAAGAGGATTTGGGCATAATCCCATAACAATTATCTTCGATCCTCACACCTTGTAGTAAAAGTTCACCAGAATTGTCATAAAGCATTACATTCAGACTGATCAAAATTTACCTCAAAGTATGAATCGCACAGTTGGCTTATGCTAATTTAGTTAGCTTTCAACCTTTTCACGTACAACACATTGTCTAGTTAGGGAAATCGGGTATCTTAACACATCCATGCCTTAAAATACTGGACCTACTCCCATCTCCAAAAGTGACTTTACCTTATTTGAGATCCTCAAGGTGGGTAAAAAAAGAAATGCCACCAATCATATGCCAAGAGCACCCATTATAAAAATACCATTTGGTAGTATTTTGTACCTGAAGTGCAACGTTCACAACAAGGGATTTGATGTCTAGCTTAGGTACCCAAGTGGAGGTCACCTTTTGTTGCCCTTGTCGTTATTTTCTCTAGTCGGGGCATTAGAATCATTTTCAAATGGCAAAGATATCCGTTGAAATTCTTCTATTAAGCTTTGTAAAGTCATAACGAGGAACTCAACTTGATCTATAAGACTAGAAAAGTCACTAAAGGGGTGTGTGGGAGTATATGTACACCTAGTTCTACCTAGTTTATAGCAAAACTCTCTAAGGTGACCTTTTCTCTTGTAAAAGGTATAAACATAAACTTGTTTGGGTCTACCCTAGTTCGTTTTCTTAGATTAAATTTCCTTTTGTGGTTTCAGTTTAGGGCTGTAAGGATTAACCACAAATTTAGGAACCAGTTTTGGTGCGATATTAGAAGCGGATGCACTGTTATAACCTATTCCATGCCTCTCACCAAAATCTTGATATTGTATTTTTGTCGTCGATGGAACCAAGCTAATCAAAATTCTCAAATACCTATGTCAAATATAAAACACTAAATATATAGAGGTAAGTAAGGGATTATCGAACCAACTTCAAGGATGAAACACATAAGAGAAAAATTTGTGCAAGTCACTTTTTCTAATTATTTTTTTTTGTTTTATATTTTTATATTTTTTTTTATGCTTTTTCAATATTAAAACAAGTTTTGAGGATGAGTGAATATGACTAAGACTAATAACAAAGATAAGAGTAATCAAACTAAAATAAAGTGTGACAAAAATACTAGCGAGTGATGGAAATGAGTGAGAGTGTAACCAAATGAGAGAAAAATATTCAAGGGAAGAGAAATCCACCCTCAATTCCCCAAATCAACTAAACTTGTATTATTTTAATTTCATTAATTTCCAAAATATTTAATTAATTCAAAAGCTAATTCTCATTAAACTAGTGAATTAATTAAATACTCTTTTAGAAAAGCAAATTTAATTCCCACAAACACTACTCTAATTGAATTAAAATTAATCAAACAAATCATCCCCTAGGAAGAATTTGTCCAACTAATTTTAAATTGAAAGAAATTAATGAAATCAAGAGTAGATGAAAATTAGATTAATATTAAAATCAAATGATAGGTCTATCTCTAGCTTAAATCACTTGATCAAATATTAATTAAATTTTCATACCTTTCTCAAAGTTGATTTTCCATTTCTCAATGTGAAAATAAAGTGGGGATCAAATATACAACTCAAAGGAAATTATTAAAATTAAAATTACAAACTAATTTGATTTGGATTCATGAGGGTTTCAATCACCCCCTTGAATGGGATGATTATCCCTCCATAATAATCATTCAATAAAAATTAGAAACAATTAAAGGCATGTAATGAAAATTAAGGAAGATATGATCAAACCAAAATTCCTCTTGAAATAGCACTAGACTTCAATTCTTCAACAATTTTTTAATAGTTACACACTCTAAGAATTTCTCTAAAAAAAATAACTCAAAAACTCTAACTCTCTCTACAATTTTCTCTTTCTATTCTTCTTCTCTTCAAAAGTTTTTTTTTATTGGGGTCTTCATCTTTAATATATAATAGGCATGGTGCATGAGGGGTAAAAATGGGAGGATAAAGGTGCAAGAGGTATGGAAGGTATTTGGGTGAGGGTTAATTAGGAATTATGCACACATGTGCGTGGGTTGTATGAGGTCATAGAATATGGGTGAGTGGATAAAAATCTGATATGGTTTATGGGTATTTTTGAAAAAGGGGTAAAAGGTTTGTTGTGGGGCATTTGGGTAAAAAGGGTTTAAATGGGTTAAACACATCTGGGCATTTGTTGAGTTTGGCTTTGGTTTTGTATTTGGCAGGCATTTGGCTTTGAATGGGCAGAAGTTGAAATGGGTCTTGGCTTGTGTAGAAATGGGTAATGGAGTGTGGATTTGGTTTGGGGGTTTCATGGAGGGATAAGGTTGGATGAATATAGGTGAGGCTGGATTCGGGTATGGTCGGGTAGGGGATCCGGCCGGAGGTTGATGTCGAGAGGAGAGAGAGGGGCCGGATTTGGGTATCCGGGCAGGCAGAGGGTGCGCCGCCGGAGGGAGGTCAGGCTGTCCGAGTTCTCCTCCCCGATTTCGTGGCAGCTCCGACTGGCAGGGGCTTAGGCAGTGGCGGCGGTTTGTAAGGTAGGAGGTCGGCGATGAGGGTTTAACGGAGAGGGGTAAGGGACGGGAAGGGGTCGGATCTGGTGAGCAAGGGGTAGCGGCGGGATGGAACGCCGCCGGAGGTGACGCAGGGTTGGCAGCCGTCGGGGTATACCGGAGCAGCAGGGGGATGGCCGAAATGGGGAAGGGAAGGGGCGGATAAGTGGTCCAGAGGGAGAGTGGTGAGTTATGGAGGTGGAGAGAGAAGTTGTTGGTTATGGTGTTTTGGTGTCTTGGTTTGATGACGGAGGATGTGGGTTTGTGTGGGTGAGAGAAAGAGCGGTGAGAGGTTGAAGAAGATGGTAGGAGGGATAAGGTGTGGTGAGGGTGTAGGGAATATGAGTGAGGATGAGGGTGTTGGGATAGATTAGGGTGTAGGATAGATTAAGGTGTAGGTGGGGTTACGTGTGTGTGTTTAATTTGAACCCCTAAAAAATAACACTAATAAAATAAAGTTAATAAAATAAAATAAAAATCTAATAAAATATAATTCTAAAATAAAATAAAGACTCAAATAAAATTGAAACAAAAAAGAAATGAAAATAAAAATAAGAATAAAATCTAATAAAACTAAAACTAAAATTCTAATTAAATGTAAAATCAATAAAAATAAAAAATTAAATGAAATCCTAAAAAAAATCTAATCCTAATAAAACTAAAAATTAAAAATTAATAAAAATCAAAAATAAAATAAAATTATACTAATATAAAAATAAAATAGAAAAATAGAAAATGAAACCTATAAAATACAAAATAAATCCTAAAAAATAGAAATGATTCAAACTAAAAATCTAAAAAAATAATAAAATGACACAAACTCAACACACACACGGTTTAAGGTAGGTTTAGGCTTACGCTAGGCTTAGGCTGGGGGAATTTGGTAATTTAGCTCAATTTTATGCGCAATTGCTTTGATTTAAACGCTTGAACTCTGCAACGCACAATTGACCTACAAGATAAACATTTAAGCACATAAGACCCATATTACCGAGAATTGGCAACTAAAGTACATCTATTTGGGGTATAAATTGCACAGTTTTGGGTACTTATCAGTGATCTTTTCTCTTGTAAAAGGTATAAACATAAACTTGTTTGGGTCTACCCTAGTTCGTTTTCTTAGATTAAATTTCCTTTTGTGGTTTCAGTTTAGGGTCGTAAGGATTAACCACAAATTTAGGAACCAGTTTTGGTGCGATATTAGAAGTGGATGCACTGTTATAACCTATTCCATGCCTCTCACCAAAACCTAAAGCGAGGTCGAGGAACATCTTACATACCTTCTTCGATGTATCCTTGATAGTTACCTAGACCTCCCGAGCATGTTCTAGATCTTTATCGAGTTGGGATACAAGGTTTTCGAGTTTTTCACGAGTTTCCAAGGATGCTTGGAGATCTCTCCTAAGACTAGCTACCTTATTGGTCAAGTCCTCGTTCTCTTTATCAACTAAACAAACTCTCTCTCCTAAATCTTCTCTCACCGAGGACTCACTCACTCTCTCCTCTCCCACCTCCTTATCTAGTGCTAAAACTCTCATAAATAAAGTTCGGCATAAGCACGCTGTAGGCCACTCTCGCTCTCACTTAAAGCATCCTTTTCCTCACTCTGGTCGAGAAAACTAGACTCACTATCGAGGTGTCCATGTTTAGTAGCTTCCTCATCGGCAAGAGTTGCACTAGATGTACTAACATGACTAGCCATGAATGCGGTGAAGTTACATCCATGTGGTGATTCATCCCCCGAACTCACCGACTCGACTTTGCTATCCCTAAGCGTGGCATTCAAGGAAACTAGGCCTTTCCCTTATCACTTTAACCTAGTCGGACACTCATGAGATTTATGAACCTTTCCCTCACACTCATATTATCTCTCTTCGTCTTTCTTTGGGAAATCTTTCTTTCATTTTTCAAAATTTTTCTAGCCCGATTTATATTTTTTATCTTCCTCAAAACTTTTCTTTTTCTTCGGAAGTATTTTTATTTTCAAGTTTGAGAAACTTTTTGAAATTTTTAGCAAAAAGGGCTAAGTCATCAAAATAAAAATCATTCTCATAATCTAGCGACATTTTCTCTTTCGTTTTAGATTGGGCTTTTAGTGGAATTCCCTTTTCCTCAGGCTTAACAATTTTAGGCAACATATATATCTCGTATGTTTGAAGGTTTCCCTCGAATTCTTCTAACCTAGGAGTATGTAGAATCCCTAGTGAATTTAACACAGTAACCTTAGGAATAAAAGGGGCATGGAGAGATTTCAAAATTTTCTTAACAACACGCGTCTCAAGGATCTTCTCACCTAAATTGATGCGCAAAATTCATCAAAACATTCAAATCGAGGATAATACTAGTTTCAAATTGTGTGGTGAGATATTGAAGCTTATAAACTTTGACAGAATTGTTCCCTCATGAGTGAGCTGGAGGGTATCCCAAGTTTCTTTAGATGTGGTACACATCATAATGCGGTGGAACTCGTTAGGAATGATGGCTCCCGAGATGGAACTAAGACAGTTCGAGTTAAAACTGCTCCATTTAAAGTAATCATTTGTCCAAGAAAAGACTGGTTTAGGGCTGATGACATTGTCAACAATCACAGTAGGTTGTATCCACCCTCTTTCATACAACATCCAAACATTTTTATCAAAAGATTTTAAGGTTGGCCTCATCCTATCTTTCCAATGTGAATAGTTTGAACCATAAAAAATTGGCAATCGATTATGCATATTATTTATTAAACCAGAGGTTTTTAAAGATCAATAATTTTTCCAAAAAAAATTGATCTCAATTTTTTTTTGCGAAAAAGGATCACAAGATAATTTAGTGTAACCAGCTCTGATACCAATTTGAGAGTGCCTGTGATCTAATGGACCAATTTATATAATTAAAAGCCACACACACAATTTGATTTTTTTTATCAAATCTTATCTTCAATTACTTATGGTGTGCATACGAGATAATTTTCAATTTATGTTTTCAAGCCAAGCATGAAAATAAACACGAGATAAGGAAAAATCCATAAGAAGGGTAAAACCTTTTCTATCATAACTATTGCGAGTTTTAAATACAATCAAATTATAAAACACTTAGCTATACTAAGTCATATGCATAGATTCCGAAAAACTTAAATAGATACGACTCAACTCGAGAGTCGTCCACAGGTAGTGATCTACCCTCGATATCCATCGATCAACCTCATCTTCTTTTTCAGCAATGAAGCCTTGTTCCACAATCTCCACTGTAGAGAAAAGTCTTTACAAAGTGATTTCACCAAGAATCCTTCTTGTGATACATAAAGTGATCTTGAATAATATCCGGGTGGTGAGGAATATGATATTAGGTATTTGATCACAAAAAGAGAATCCTGTCCATCCCTTTTATAAGAAGGGTTGATAAAAAGGATAAAAACAAAAGATGTGAGAAATATTATCTTTAAAAAAGTCAAATTCCCTCTCTTGTTCGTTCGAACAAAAATATGTGTCATTTGAACGATGCTAGTTCTCGTTAGAACGATATCAAATGAGGACTTCGAACGAGATTCAAGAGGAACATACAAAATTCCTCGTTAGCATCTCGTTCGAACAACCCATATAATCTCGTTCGAATGATAGTATGATTCGTTCGAACGAAGCGTCGTCTTTTCGACGATTTTTCTTACAAAAAATTTAAGGTTTTTTTATATAAAAATATCCTCATAAAAGATAACGAATCACCAAAAAATATTAAGAAATCTTTTACCACTCACAATCATAATATTCTACCATGATTGTTCAGACGAATAAATTTTCTAATCTCTTTGGTCTTCAATAAAGTCTTCGAGTCTCGAGAAGTTATGTCAGTGCCGTGTTTGTGTAACGGGATAAGCCAAACCATAAAAATAAGAATATGAGCAAATCATAAAACTTGCTCCTTCATCCTTTCATTGAGGAGCTGAACACTTATGCTTCTTTGTTGGATTCCCTCCACTTAATGGACAAAACAAAATGCTCTGATGTCGTGGCCAAATTGAGGACAAGGGGGACCTCTACTAACGCTGACGAGTTAGTCCACTTGTTGAGAAAGCTATTCTGATTTTCTTTTAGTCCATTTACCTCTTTTGCTCTTATTCTTACATCTCCTTGAGTGTGAGGGACGATGTCCATACGATGGAAAAGGATCCCCCGAGGACCCGAATCATTCTTCTAGAGAAAGAGAAACTTTTAGATTCCAAGAATTTGATAGACAGTGCTTCCTTACTGGCTAGTATAAGGGATTCTCCGACGAAGGTAGAGGAACTTCACTCCCTTATCCAGATTGAGCTTATAAAGATGGCCAAGACTCTTTGGGGCCATAAGGCTGAGGTACAAGGCTTACAAAATAAACTCTTTCATGATGATAATAAGGTGGAACTACTTAAACAATCGGTCGAAGTGCTTACTACTATGAAGGAGGATCAAACCACTGAAGGCATGAGCTTTAGAAATATCATTCTAGGGTTTTGTTATTTTATTTCACTCTTCAAGGGGCGGTCCACTCTACTATTAAGAAAAATATGAACGCTTATATCAGGTCTGAGCCATTTAAGAACTACCTCTTTCAGAATTATAGCTTTGTGTTTGTGGATTTCAAATCGAAGGTCCAAAGGTTATTCCCTAAAGTAGACATTTTTGTCCTATTTTCTAAAGCCCCTGAATCCGGTGGGGAGAGATTAGATAATATGGGTGGCCTTATTGGAGGGGAAAAGTTTAAGACATATGTCTTCACCCCAACCAGTGGAGCTAACGAATCCCCAAGATATCAAGCCTTATGTGGCTTTTGTGTAACTTCTTTATTTGAACTGTAGATGTATTTTCTAATTTTTTGCCTTCAATCACATTAGTATTCTTTCAATCCTTATTTTGTATTTACTTTAAGTTTTTGATATGCCAAGGAATTTTTATGTTGTCTTCATATTCATGAGTTTTGTCCAGCATGTATAACAACCTTTAGCCCTTAAGATTGCTTGATGAAGAGAAATAATCGGGATGGAATTTAGAACAGTCTTGAGGGTCCTAAAAATTTAAGACAAGCACCATTTGGAGTTTACAAAGTAGATATTAAGTTTCTGTGGTGGGTTCTTAGACCTTATAACCATGTAACTCTTGATACTTCCACTTTTTATGACTAATTTTTATACAAATGCTTAGCCCCCCCAAAATTTTGGGCATGAATATTAAAAAATGAACCCTATAATGGGTCCTAAGACCTTAGGCTTACAATTTGGATTTGAATGTTTGAAAGACTAATTCCTTGTAAGGGCCCTAAGATCTCCGGACTGAGTAAAATTGAACCCTGAATCCCCGCAAAGGTTCCTAAGACCTCTGAACTTAGGTGATTTAAAATTTAGAGTCCTTATAAGGGTACGAATACCTATGGGCATGGAAAAATTTTATCCCGAAGTTCCACAAAGGGTTATAAGACTTCTTAACTCAGGTAAGTTTGAAATTTTTTGAAGTCCTTGAAAGGGTATGAGACCTACAGACTGAAAGAATTTGGAATCTGAAGTCCTTATAAGGGTCCTAAGACCTTTGGACTTAGAAATTTTTCAACATGATGTCCCACAAAAGGTCATAAGACCTCTGAACTTAGGTAAGTTTGAAAAATTTTAAACTCCTTGTATGGGTCTGAGGCCTTTAGACTGAATTTTTTTTGGAATCTGAGTCCTTATGAGGTTCCTAAGACCTTTAGATTTAGAATTTTTTTTAACCTAAAGTCCCACAAAGGGTACTATAATAAGTTTGAAATTTTTTGAAGTCTTTGTACGGGTTTAAGACCTCCTGACTAAAAAAAATTAAAATCTGAAGTCCTTATAACGATCCTATGACTTTCAGACTGGAAACATTTGGAGTCTGAAATCCTTAAGGGTCCTAAGACCTCTATACTTGGGACATTATGACCTTTTTCTGTTAAAGCTGAAGTTTTTTAGGCCATTTTTTTATCTTTGAACACTTAGCTTCCCCCCCCACCCCCCCCAAAAAAAAAAAAAAAAAATTAAAAACTAAAGTTTTTTTTTTTTTACCTTTTTAAAAGTTACATCTGAGGGGTGTAAGGTATCCATAATTCCATGGTAAAAAAAAGGTTTTGTGTAAGGATTTCGGTTGTCTATGGGTCCTTACACTTTAGCCTCTTGAAATTGTGGATGAAAATCTCAATAATCCCTTTAGTCTTTTATGGGTTCGGGGACCTTTGACTATGATTTTTAAGGTTATATATATGTGAGGACTGTTGTCTTTTTCGGTCAAAATACCTTCGACTAATAGTCATAAGCCAAGACTGAAATCGTAACTTAAAAGAATACTGATATTAATTGCATCATAAGTACCAAAAGGTTTCATTTCATCTTACTTCAGCACTGAATACATCACTAGTAGTTTTTTTTAGGTTTTCTACATTTTAGGGTTGAGCGAGTTTGAATTCCTCTACGTCGTTGTGGTAATAACAGTCGGGATTCACAAGTTTAGTTACCACATATGGTCCTTCCCATTTGAGGCCTAGCTTCCCCTCACCGGGATTTTGGGTTGCCTGAGTGACCTCACTCAAGATCGGGTCTCCCACCTTGAATTCCTTATGGTAGACTTTCCTATTGAAATAAGAGGTTGCTTTTCGACTGTAGGTAGCCATTCGAACGAGTGTAGTTTCTCTTCTTTCTTCTAATTCATTAATAAATACCCTGAGGATTTCTTCGTTAGCCTTTGGTTCAAATTGAGATACCCTTCGCGTGGTATTTTGACCTCAATTAGGATCACAACCTCAATATCAAAGGTTAAAGATAATGGAGTTTCTAACATTAGACCTCTAATTGTGGTCCTATAGGCCCCAACATAATAATGGGCGATTCTTTGGCCTATAACCCTTTATCCTTCTCTAGTCTCTTCTTTAAACCGTAAAAGATCATTTTGTTAGTAGCTTCAACACGGTCATTGGCTCAAGGGTGTCCCAAAGATGAGTAATGTTTTCTTATGCCGTAGCCTGAGCAGAAATCCCTGAATACTAGGCTATCAAACTACTTCTCGTTGTCTGAGATGATGACCTTAGGTAGGCCAAACCTGTTGATGATATTCTTCCAGATGAAGCTGGTGGTATTCTTCTTAGTGATGGTGGCTAAGGGTTCAACCTCAACCCCTCCGAAAGGTCTTCCATAAGCCCGTTGGAAGGGTTGATCGATCATAACCATGATGGAATGGGACTGGAAATAGGGCCTCAATCATTTTACTGAGATGATGAGGTAGAAAGCCATCTTATATAATTTTTGGCACTTTCTTTTAGCCCCTAGAAAGATGGGCCGAAGTATTACACGTGCCTTAGCTTCAGGAGTCCATTCAAAGACTTGTTTTTAATAGTTTGAAGAATGGAAATCACTTGTCCATGGCCTTAGAGATAAATCAATTGAGGGTAACGACCCTTTCAACTAGGCTTTGGACCTCATTTACAGTTCTTGGAGACACAATGCCTAATAGGGCCTAAATTTTTTTTTAGGTTGGCTTGAATTCCCCATCCAGTGACCTTGAACCAAAGGAAGTTGCCTCTGGACATTTGGGTTGAGGCTCATTTTGTTACTTCAAAGGATGACGAAGGTCTTTTTGAAGATCTAAATGTGGTTTTGAGCTTCTAAGCTTTTTACTAACATGTTGTCAATATATACTTTCATGGTATTGCCAATGAGATCTTTGAAAATAGAGTTTACCACCCTCTGATAAGTGGAACCGACATTCTTTAATCCGAACAACATAACTTTATAACAGTAAGTACCTTTATCTGTGATGAATAAGGTTTCTCTTTATTAGTAGGGGCATCGTAATCTAGTTGTACCCGAAGTAGAGATTTATGAAGGAGATGAGCTCATAGACCGTTATAGAGTCCGCTAAGGTGTCAATCTGAGGCAAAATATAATAGACCTTTGGGCTTTCCTTGTTGATATAAGTGAAATCAACAAAAAAAATTGATTTCTTATTGGCTTTGGGCACAAGCACCCCGTTAGAGAGCCATTATGGGTTCTTGACTTCTGTGGTGATGTTGGAGGTTAGAATTTTATCAACTTCCTCTACCATGACATTATTCCCTTCTAGGCCAAAGAACAACTTATTGATGATACATAAATATTGTGTATTTCATCCCTCGAACCTACGCATTTGATCCCCCTCGAGTATCTTATTCCCTATATTTATGCTCGTTAACCAGACAACCTCGGATTTCTACGATAACGTGTTTTGTAGGGGTTAATTGAGCTTTTATAGGTATTTATATGCTAAGTGTGAAGTTCAGACGCATTTCGCTCAATTTTCGTACGATCGCATGTTCAAGGGCATTTTAGTTAATTCACATTTTGGGCACCTAGCCCATTATCTTCACGGAAGTTGTAGCCCTCCTCGCAAGCTTCGCGTGGCTATAAACGATGGACGATTTCGATTCAGAACAAAGAAGTTACGGTAATTTTAGCGAAAGGGAATTGCATTCAAGCCAAAATAGGAGGCAGGAGCTGCATACGTGCTTGATCGATCGATCGATCAAAGGGATCAATTGATTGATCCTTCTATTTTTGCAATTCGTTGGGAGACAATGCGTTGGAATTTTAACCATCGATCGATCGATCCCGTATTTTTTGCAGATATTTTGGGCTTTTCTTTTCTTTTCCCTTTTCTTTTCTATTTTAATTCCACTTACTATATAAATCATTTTTGTTGTAAATATCAGAGAAGAAGTTTTAAAATTCGATTTTAGGTATATTAGGTTAGGGTTTTGGAGGTTTGAGAGCTCATTTCTTCATTTCTTCTTGGATTGACACCCATTTGGGCTTGTAATTTGTGCTACCATCTTCCATCTCCATTAATATAGTGTGTACTTGATTTATTCTTGCTTTCTAGTTAATTTACATGCTTTCTAAATTAGGTTTACATGCTTTGATTTAATTGCTTTCTAGTGTAGTTTTATCGCGTTTATTTACTGCTTTCTTTACCGCGTCTTTAATATGCTTTGTAGCTAATTTAGTCTAGGTTGTGTTTGAATTGAACTCACTCGGGTTGACGCGTTGCTTTGCTTTGGTGATGGTGTTTACGGGTCTATTTCGGGTGCGTTGTCCTAGTTACTATGCCTTGGAGATTTGACGGGGCATATCATGTATGCCCCGTGCTTACGACCTTTCGTGCGTAATTTTCGGGGTATTTGTTGACGCCAAAATCTTATTAGGCTTTTATACGGATTTAGGGGCGTGACAACCCTTGATTCAATTAACTGTCGAAACGAGACGCATTCGTAATAACTCGTCGACCCATATATCCATTTTATACTAATTAACTCTGGTGAGGGATATTCGATGCAACATATAGTTTTACTCGCTTTGTTAATCTAGATTCATTTTCCCTCACCTAGATTAGTATTTCCATTTTATGCATCTTTTCCTTTTTAGTTTGTAATCACCATTTTTCCCTTTTATTGAGAAGTATTAAATCATATAAATTCCAGCAACTCGTCTCAGTGGATCTTTCGATACCCGACTTACCGCTGTGCTTGCCTCGCAAGTGTAGTCGTAATTTAGGTTTGTTTGTATTACTGCGGTGAAACAAAAACAACTACCGTGCCCTCACACGAGCACGCATTTCTTGCGGGTGGTCAAAATGGCGCCGTTGCCGAGGATGAGTTTATTTTAGACTTTATTTGATTTAGTATTTAGTAGTATTTTCTTTCTATTTGTATTTTTAGCCTAACATTTTTTGTAGGACTTCTACATTTGAGTGCTCAGAAACGCTTGAATTTTTCTCGCGCGCGCATCTACTTTGTGGAATTTGCCACTTGAGTCATTTTTGGGGTAAGCATGTCTTATTCCAATTCTTTCGGTAATCATGGTTATAATTCTCAAAATGCTCGTAATCCTATGACTTTCGATGAATACTTAGAGTCCCAAAGAATTTCAAATTCAAATATGACTTTGGGCGAGTATAACAAAAGTCAAAACTTAGGTTATTGGAATTTTGATAGTGATTACTATGATTTTGGGCCTTTACCTCCTTATAATAGGAATTTTGAAACGAATTGCAATAGTTTTCAAAATTCCTATAATGATGAGTTTTCGTTTAAGTCCGATGGTAATTTTCAAAGTTCCCATTTTCATGCATTCGCACCTCGATCTATGACATTCGGTGAGGGCTTGCGTATGTATGAGAATGAGAAAATTGAAAATCGTTATCGAGAAGAAAATCATTTGTGGGAACATGAATTGGATTTATTATTTGAGTCCGACAATGATTTTGCTTCCTAGAATTTCGAAGTCGAAGAATGTTTTGAACCAAATGAGGTACTTGTGCCTACTTTGGAACAAACCATTATAGACTTTGCCCATTGCATAATAGATATTGAAAGCGAGGATGAAAATGACGTAATATCTACTTGCAATGAAATGATTTATTCTTTAGCCCCCAAAGAAGAACATTTCATTGAAAATGATATTATTTCCTTTTAAACTCAATCTTCATGCGATGATGATTCATCTCATGAGTTTGAATTTATTTCATCTCCATTTTCATTCTCTGTTATCATACCGTCTCAAGTACATGATGATTCGGTTTCAAACTTTCATGTTTTAAACCTTTTCGCTGATGAGGAGTACTTGCTTGAGTATCCTTCCATGATCGCATGTTTGCCTTTGTGTGCGCCACCACCCATTCCAATTTCAAAATCCTTGGGAGGATATTCTGCTTTTCTCGGTCCCCACATGTTTTTATCACCTGTTAAGTCCAAATCCCCCATCGTCCCTCCAAAACTTTTAATTGACGATGGTTCATTTCTTCCGCCTTATACATGCCTTCCGGTATTCAAACGAAATTCACATTTTTCATAAGGCATGCTTGTATGTGAGGGTACACCGGTTATCCTCCCAAGTCAAATCGTTCTCATGGTGGACCCTCAACTATTTAGACTCCTAGTGTATAGTTAGTGTGAAGCCTAAATAGTAGGTTGTATATAGTTAGCTTTTTATTCTTTCTTTTTTATTTTTTCTTTCCTTTTTAATTTTGTCTCTTATAATTAGTTAACTTTTTGTTATTTGTTTTTTCTATGCTCGGTACTAACTTGTTTTGTAGATTCTTTGGACTTGTTCTTACGGGGATCGCTCCAATTTTGGATAATATTGCTCGTTTCCTCTCTTTAACTTGGTTCTTAATTTACATTGAGGACAATGTCAAGTTTTAAGTTAGGTGGTGTGGGATATTCTATCCATTTCTTCATTTAGTCCATGTTTTTTATCACATGTCAGTTACTTAGTATGCTTTTCTTAGAAAAAATAAAAAAATTTCAAAAAGATTTTCTTTCTTTTTTCTCCTTTGTTGGACATTTTGCCCTTCTTTCCGATGATAAATTTTAATAATTGCCCGATCCAATAGACAACCCAATGATGCATGCTCTCGATTTTAGAAGTTATTAGCCTTTAGTCTCAATTATTGATATTATGAATAACTTCATGAATTAAACTTTAATTCCATGAGCACGTGAACTTTTATCACTATATTGATTTGGTTTAAGATTTTTATAACTCGGTAATCTTTTGTTTCATTATATATACTTACACCGAGTAAGCTTTGTACCTTTCGTCGTTTGTGAGTGTTATACACTATTCTTTACTCTTTGAAAACGTCGATTTCATCAGTAATTTCTCTATTCTTTCATTTGACCGTTCATTAATTGAGTTTATATCTTGAAATGTGTTACTTGAGCATGATTTTCAAAGTTTGTTTTGACTCGAGAATTGCGTAAACTTTTGGAAATGATCATATGCCATCTTTTTATATCACCCACATTAGCCTTGACCTCACCTTGTATGTTTGCCCTCGTTAACCCCTTTGAGCCTAAATATTAGCCTTTCGTTTCACACCCCAAATTCCCACACCAACTCCACATTGGAGTTATAAGCCATACATATTACCTTCCATAACTTTGTTTGGAAAGTTGCTTGGGATTGAATGTTGTTGTTGTTGTGATGTCGGTTGCAATTTAGGCATATGAGAGTGTGAAAAGTAAAGAAAAAATGAAAACGAGATGAAAAAGATAAAGCAAAAAGCAAAATAAAACATGAGAAAAAGAGGAAAAGAAAAGAAAGAGAAAGTTGTAAATTGTGTATATAGTTCAATAAGCTTTGATTACTCTCCCCGATGATATATCTAATGCCTTTTTGGATCTTATTTTCTAATTTTGTTATTGCCCTCATTTTTTCCATTATCCCGAGTTTTCATTCCGAACACTTTGAATCCGTACATACATTCCTTCATTTCGTACCCTAACCTAACCTACATTACAACCCTATTAAAGTCCTATGTGATCTTAGGTTGATGTAATTCAAAAGTCATAATAGTTTTGATAATCTGTGAAAATGCATTTCACCTCTTTTAGTGTGCGGTATATTTCATTGATATTACAGTTTTTCAATTTATATATAGCGTTCTTCATTTATGACAGGTGCGTGGCCTAGTTTCCATTTACTCTTTATGTCCGCATGTTTCGTGTGTTACCTCCCTGTTTCGAGTAAATTCACTTGATGAGTGTAATGCCCGTGAGGATTGAATGTATGCTTGCTTTATTTAGTATCCGGTTTATATAAGTTTTTGCTAAATCACACTTTGCATGTGCTCGCTCCCCTCCCACATTTTAAGGTTTCAATTCTACGAGGTGCATTCTATAATGTTAATGATTTCGGACTATTGTTTGAATTCATTCAATGTGCTAATAATGTGTATGAAATATTTTTTGCTATTGTTGGGATTGTCGCATGTTGGGTTGGGCATATTTTGAGGAAACCATGTGATGTTTGTGGGTATCATCACTGAAAATCCTCACGAGACGAGACTCGTCCACTAGGGTGACCTAGGGGTTTAACGGCTTATTGCATACGCTAAAGGAAATAGAATTGCCCACAAAAGTAGCCTTATGCTTTTATACCATATTTGTACTTATCCTGCTTTCGGTTTGCTTGTAGTTCTTTTTGCATCCTATTTCATTGCAAGGGACTAGCAATGTGTAAGATAAGGGTTGTGATGATATGCAAATATTGCGTATTTCATCCCTCGAACCTACACATTTTAGCCCCATCGGGTATCTTATTCCCTATATTTATGCTCGTTAACCAGATAACCTCGGATTTCTACGATAACATGTTTTGCAGCGGTTAATTGAGATTTTATAGGTATTTGGATGCTAAGTGTGAAGTTCAGACGCATTATGCTCGATTTTCGTACGCGATCGCACGTTCAAGGGCATTTTAATCGATTCACATTTTGGGCACCTGGCCCATTATCTTCACAGAAGTTGTAGCCCTCTTCTCAAGCTTTGAGTGGCCACTAACGATTCGCGATTCCGATTCATAACGAAGAAGTTACGGCGATTTTAGCGGAAGGGAATTGCATTCAAGCCAAAACAGGAGGCAGGAGCTGCATACCTGCTTGATCGATCGATCGATCGATGCTTAAGTTTTTGCAATTCATTGGGAGACAGTGGGCTGTAATTTTAAGCATCGATCGATTGATCCCCTATTTTCTGCAGATATTTTGGGCTTTTCTTTTCTTTTCTTTTCTTTTCTTTTCTTTTCTTTTCCATTTTCTTTCTATTTTAATTCCACTTACTATATAAAGCATTTCTGTTGTAAATATTAGATAAGAAGTTTTAGAATTCAATTTTCGGTAGATTAGGTTAGGGTTTTGGAGGTTTGAGAGCTCATTTCTTCATTTCTTCTTGGATTGACACTCATTTGGGCTTGTAATTTGTGCTACCATCTTCCATCTCCATTAATATAGTGTGTATTTCATTTATTCTTGCTTTCTAGTTAATTTACATGCTTTCTAAATTAGGTTTACATGCTTTGATTTAATTGCTTTCTAGTGTAGTTTTATCGCGTTTATTTACTGCTTTCTTAAATGAGTTTTTAATATGCTTTCTAGCTAATTTAGTCTAGGTTGTGTTTGAATTGAACTCAGTCGGGTTGACGTGTTGCTTTGCTTTGGTGATGGAGTTTACGGGTCTATTTTGGGTGCGTTGTCCTAGTTATTACGCCAGGAGATTTGATGGGGCATATCATGTATGTCCCGTGCTTATGACCTTTCGTGCGTAATTTCTGGGGTATTTGTTGTCGTCAAAATCTTATTAGGCTTTTATGTGGATTTAGGGGCGTGACAACCCTTGATTCAATTAACTATCAAAACGAGATGCATTCGTAATAATTCGTCGACCCATGTATCAATTTTATACAAATTAACTCGGGTGAGGGATATTCGACGCAACCTATAGTTTTTATCGCTTTCTTAATCTAGTTTCATATTCCCTCGCCTAGATGAATCATTTCTCTTTTATGCATCTTTTCCTTTTTAGTTTTAATCATCTTTTACACTTTTATTGAGGAGTATTAAATCAAATAAATTCTATCCACTCGTCTTTGTGGACTTTTGATACCCGACTTATCGCTGTGCTTGCCTCACAAGTGTAGTCGTAACTTAGGTTTGTTTGTATTACCGTGGTGAAACGAAAACAACGATCGTGACCTTCACGAGCACGCATTTCACGCGGCTAGTCACTTATTTTACTAGATCGACTTGTGATTTGGATCCTTGCTTAGGTGGTGAACCATGACTTCGGGGTCCACCCCGATCATGTCAGAGTGGATCGACAGGAACTGGATAAGTTTTTCTCTAAGGGAGAGGCTTAGGACAACCCCGTTCTACACTTCTTTAATTGGATCCTCTGCATCGATGCACATGGCAATCAAGGCCTCGACAGGCTCGCCCCTTTGCCCTTTATTCTCGTCGTGTGGATCCAGAGTGTCCACGTTGAGCATTTCTATATTTGATCATTCTAGACAGAGATCTCTTAGCTATGTTTATGCTTCATGGAAAAGGTGAGCCATCACGACATTGGTTGATATTTTGAAGAGAGCAAGATGTGTGTTTCAGAAAGAAGGAACTTGTCATTCCCTTAGACGGTGTTAAATTGATGTGTGTTAAAATTATAAGTGACTTTAGACCCTCAGGTGGTCCCCGCTAGACTTCAGGCAGGTAAGAAGAGAGATGTGTATATGTAAAAGACAATGATATAAAGTGGTTTAGATCTTAGGAGATGGTCCTACATCCACTGTATAATGTTTTTATGCTCATTTATTATATATAGATGAATATTATATTCTATGAGACCTCTTGGGATTTAGCCAAGAGAGTCTGAGGTCTTGTGGCCTTTGTTAACTGTACAAAGGACCTTAGGAAGTAACATAATGACTTTTCTAAGGGTTCATAGGTACTTATTTAGGTCTCTTATAAGATATACAACGTGTACTCACAATGGAACTAATCCAAATACAAGTATAGGCTCGCAACAGTGGGCCAGGGTTATGAAATAAGGTACTAACACCTAAAAAATGCTCGAATTCTTATGATTCTGAATGTTTGGGTACTTTAATATCTTCTAATGATAGATATCGATCCCCCTTGACCTTATTCTTGCATTCTATTTATAGGAGAACTCTGAGAAAGAGAGAGAGACAGTGAAAGGACTGTCACAACATGGATAGGGTGTCCTTGAGGTCTGTCCATATCAAGAAGATGGTGGAGTGTTGGGTAAAGTAATTGTAGGTGGTGTAAGTCAGTTGTTAAGTTCATTTAATTTTTATGGGAGCATTCAATGGAAATGGAGTCGGGTATTGGCGGTAGGTGGAATAGTTCTCTTCTTTCTACCTGCTATGCCAAAATGGTCGAGGAGGCTCTCCTGAGGTCTTTTGAGCTTGGGACCTACCACTAGTTGGCATTAGGATAATCTTATTATGTCTTGGGTTGATACGCCTTGGTGTCGAGGGCTAAGTAGTGTGGGGAGGACATATTTCCTTAGGACAAAGTCCCTTTTGGGCGTCAGTCTTAGCGGAACCATGATTATGAGGTGTCTGAACCTGCTTGGGGGTTTGACTTTTAATGGAAGGAAGATGCATGTTTGAGGTCTACTGCAGTGACACATCTAAACCTTATGAATGGGAGTGATCTTAGGTTATCATGCCTGAGATTTAAGGTCACTTGAGGAGTCTACTTTATTGCCCGAGGGTGCTTGAAGGGGTTTAAGGGATTTTGAAAGGTTAGGGGTTAGCGGGATATCATTAGTTACCTAAGCTAACTCTAAATTCAAACCAACCTCCTAATCCCAAAGACTTAAATGTTGAACCTTATTTGTTGGAATGTAAGGGGTGTGAGCAATAATCCCACTAAAAGAAGGATAAAAAGTGTTCAGGATTTAAAAATTCATTTTATTGCCATTTTGGAACCTATGGTAGAAGAGATAATCTTAATAACTTTAAGATTAAGAGGAATTTGTAAGGCTATGAAAATAACAAGTCTAATAAAATTTGGAGTTTTTGGAGATATGATATGCTGGTGTCAATTATTATTGAAGAAGACTAAGCCCTCAGTGTGAAGGTAATCCTTCATAGTCTGAGTGAAGAAATTATGACTATTATAGTGTATGCTAAATGCAACATGTACGAAAGATGTAGTCTATGGATGCGTATAAGAGATTTTCTCATCTTTATTCCTCTATACCCCATTTGTTAATTGGACATTTCAATGTGATTTTAGAATCAAGAAGAAAAAAATTGAGGGAATGAAATTGATATCCACTTAGTGCAAGACTTTAAAGATGCCATTTATAATTGTGCTCTTATTGAACCTTAATTTTTGAGGACTAAATTCATTTGGTGTAACCAAAAAGAGGGAGAATAATTGATCTTAGATAGGTTAAGCACATGTCTTGTGGAATCCTCTTGGATTTCTTGTTTCCTAAATACTTTCATTAAGAATATTAACATAAATTTTTCAGATCATTGCCCCTTAGTTCTCACTATTAAATTTGTTATAGACGAATGTCCTAGGAGTTTAAATTTTCAAAAGATGTGGTGCTCTCATAAAGATTTTAATTACATCATTTAAAGATCTTAGAATCAAACAGTTGATGCTCGGAAATTTGATGTTAAGCTTCAAAGACTGAACAAGGTGATTATGTAATGGAACAAATACCACGTAAAAGACATATTTCAGAATGTAAGAGACCTAGAAGATGATCTCTTATCCAAAGAAATCAATTATGAGCAACATCCAGTGGATTATTTCAAGATCATTATGCACAAAGCGAAAGCCAAATTGAATATTGCTTTGAAGATATAAAAAATATACTGTAAGCAAAAATCAAATATTAAATGTCTTAATGAAGGTGGTCTCAATACCAAATTCTTTCATTCCATAGTCAAATATAGAAGAAGAAACCTTCACATCAAAAAAATCAAGGTTAAAGATCATACATATGATTCCCAATCAGATATTCAGAATGCTTTAGTTTCTCATTTTCAAAAGATTCTTTTCGCTAAGCATACTGATCTATCCAATGAAATTTTAGAAGTAATCCCTCATTTAATATATATAAATTCTAACTTGATGCTTTCCAACCTCCAAAATGAGACTAAGATCCTTAAATCCATATCAAACCTTAATGAAGATGCAACTTCTGGTCCAGACAAATATGGTGGAGTTTTTTTTATAAGAAATTTTGTCATGTCTTTAAAGAATACCTCATTCAATCCACGCACTCCTTTTTTGTAGGATCTCAAATTCCTATTATCTGCTCAAGCATAACTATTTGCTCTTATCTCTAAAACATTTGATCCTTCCTACTATAACCAATATAAACCAATCAATCATTGTAACTTATAAAAAAATCATCTCTTATATTCTATATACAAGAGTGTAAGCTATTATTCCTTCCATTAGTTTCCCTCGTCAAAGTGGCTTCACCAAAGGTAGAAGTATAGTGGAGAATATGTTACTTGCTTAAGAACTTATAAATGATTTAGGAAAGAATATTCATTGTACTAATGTGTTGATCAACTTGTAAATGGTAAAATATTATGATAGAATTTGTTAGATATTCATCATCCAAGTTCTCAGAAAATTTGGATTCAGTGAGACTTTCATTGACATGTTTTGGATATTTATCTCTAACAGTTATTTCTCAGTTCTTATTAATGGTGAAATGAGTGGCTTCTTCAAATATAGTAGAGTTTGAGATAAAGAGATCCTATTTCTATTAGTATTTTTATCAATAGCCCATAAGTTCTTAGTAGAGGTCTGAATCATTTTATGGATGGCAAAATTATTAAACCTTTCTCCCATCCGAGAGGTGCTCAAATTACCTTAGCTTTGTTGATGATGTGATGATATTAAAAAATGAAGGTAAACGTTCTTTAACCAATCTTCTCCATTTAATAGAACTGTATGAAAGTGATTTAGGTCAACTTGTGAGTAGATACAAAAGTAGCTTTACTGTGGATGTTAAAGTTTCTATTCTCAGAAGAAATATCATTAAAAATTATCTTAACCTCTAATACAAACCTCCCCCTATAAAATATCTGGGATACCCTCTTTTAAAAGGGAGAAGGAAAAAAACAAGTTTTATTGAGATAATTGAAAAAATTAGAGGAGAACTTAGCGATCGAAAAAGTAAATTCCCCTCTCTAGGTTGAAGACTAAAACTAATTAGTCATGTCTTGTACTCAATTCCATTTTCTACAATTTCAACCCTCAATCCCCCTAAAGCACTTATAAAAAGAATCAATAATTTGTTCTCCAAATTGTTTTGGGATTAATGCCATGAAGAAGTATCAAAATATCAATAGATCAAATGGGAAAAGTGTGTAAACCAGTTTTATAAGGTGGTTTCAATTATAGAAGCTTGAATGAAGTTTCTAAAGCTAACAACCTTAAGTTGTTTTGGAATATCTATACTAGAAAGGGTTTCTAGTATGAATTTATGATTTCCAAGTTCAAAGATAGAGTTTAGAATGGTAGTTATGCTTCACAAACTAAACAATTAGAAAGGTTAAATATTTGGGATTTGAATATTCTATTCTTCAAGAAGGGAATAAATGGATTTCGTTTACTTTAACTTAGGTAATTTCTCTTTCAAACCAGATTTTGAAATTTTTAGAACTACATTTCCCTCTTCTTATAACTGGAAGATGATTTTCAATAAAGAATATCCTATTAAAATTTCCATCTTCGTGTGGAAATGATGGCGTACATTTATTCCTCCAAATGAAGAAATTTAGAAAATTAGGATTAGACTCGCTTCCAGGTGTAAAGGTTGTGATAATTAATTTGAATATATTAATCACCTTTTCTTGCAAAGTTTATATGCTAGACTTGTTTGGGGTCATTTTAGTAATCAATATAGTGTGAAATTAGATTTCACTCGATCAAGAATCCAATACTTAATTATTTAAAATTTTTGTTCTCAATAATTCCTTTGGTGACTCTTTGGTAATTTTGGAAATCTAGAAATAGATCATTTTTAAAAGGTATTAAAATTACCCTCTTGGATATCATCAAAATGTTGAAGACTTAATCAGAAGGGAAGGGAAGTGATGATATGCAAATATTGCGTATTTCATCCTCCGAACGGACACATTTTAGCCCCCTTGAGTATCTTATTCCCTATATTTATGCTCGTTAACCAGACAACCTCGTATTTCTAGTTAACATGTTTTGCAGGGGTTAATTGAGCTTTTATAGGTATTTAGATGCTAAGTGTAAAGTTCGGACGCATTCCGCTCAATTTTCGTACGCAGTCGCACGTTCAAGGGCATTTTAGTCTTTTCACAGCTTGGGCACCTAGCCCAACGTCTACACTGAAGTTGTATCCCTCCTCGCTAGCTTCGCGTGGCCGCGAACGGTGCGCGATTACGATTCATAACGAAGAAGTTACGACGATTTCAGTGGACAGGAAAGACAAACAACCAAAACAACAATGCAGTGTGCTGATACCTGCTTGAACGATAGATCGACGATTTTGGTAGATCGATCGATCCTTCTCTGCAGTGGACTTTTTTCTTCTTGATCGATCGATCCCCTGTTTTCAGGAGATATTTTGCCTTTTAATTTCTTTCTTCTTTTCTTTTCTATTTTAATTCCCACTTACTATAAATACCTAATTTTGTTGTAATAACAGATGTGAACGTTTTAGGTTAGATTTTATCTTAGGGTTTGGGGGATTTGAAGAGTTCTTCTTTGATTCTTCTTGGTTTGACACCCAATTGGGTTGTAAGTTGCACTATTCATCTTCCTCTCCATTAATATAGTTTGTATTTCTTCATTTCTTGCTTTCTAATTAGATTTACATGCTTTCTAATTTAGGTTTACCTGCTTTATTTCCTTGCTTTCTAGTATTTTTTATCGCTTTATTTATCTCGTTTTTACGATGCTTTCTAGGTAAATTAAATTAGGTTGTGTTTGAATGGAACTCACTTGGGTTAATATTTCCCTTTTATGCATCTTTTCCTTTTTAGTTTGTAATCACCCTTTTTCCTATTTTATTTTGGAGTACTAAATCAATTGAATTCTAGCATCTCGTCCCTGTGGATTTTCGATACCCAACTTACCGTTGTGCTTGCCCCACAAGTGTAGTCGTAATTTAGGTTTGTTTGTATAGTCGCGGCGAGACAGAAAACAACGACTGTGCACTTACACGCACACACTTCTCGCGCGCTATCAGGAAGATTCAATGCTGCTAAACCACTATAGTCTCAAACACAAAGAGGTAAAAAAGAAGTTCATCATCATTGATTAGTTAAAACCAAAGATAGGTTGGTATAAATTAAATGTGTATGGGGATTCTAAAGGGAATCCAAATGAAAGTGGTGCTGGTGGATTCATTAGAGACCATCAAGGAAATTTCATAAAAAGCTTTTTTTCCTCTCTTGGGTTTCAAAAAAATTTATATGGAGAAGTTTTGGGTATAGAAAATGGTTTATCTATATGCATTTCATTGGGTATCCATAATTTACTCATTAAATCTGATTCAAAGGTAGTTGTTAATATGACGGAGAACAAATGGAAACCCCCTTGGAAGGTAAGAAATATGGTGTTGAATTCTCAGGAAAGGATGCTAAAGTTTTGCAGTTTTATTAGTCATAATTGGAGGTAAACAAACATAATAGCAGACTCTCTAAGAAATTATGGGGCAACATCTTCATAATCAAAGATCTTTTACTCATTTTCATCTCTTCCCTGTACCACTAAAGGTTGCCACTAGCTTAACAAGTTAGGTCTTCCAAACATTGGGTCTTTCTAATTTTTTGTAATGGGATGTTTATAAAATTCCAAATATCTTGTTTTATTTAAGTCTTTCTTTTTTCTCTTGTAATGTGGATGTTTATAAATCCCCATATTTTTAGATTTTACAAGTCAACTAATTGGTCTAAATAGTTGACTTTTTAATTATTTAGAGATTGTCTATGCCACTTAAGAGAGGCTATTTCTCCTATTATTTATTATATGTGTGGGGGTATTGTCCCTATTCCTTAAATTATTTTTGTTTTTATCCCCTAAACTTTGTAAAAATGCTTTTGACTCCAAACTTTCATGAAATTATTGTTTGGATCCTAACCTTGTTAAAAAGTGCTATTTTGACCCTAAGAACGTATTTTTAGAAAATATTTACAAAATAATCCATGGACTTTAAATATTTATAAAATAAGCCCCGAACTTAAGAAAATTACAAAATTGCCCATGAACTTTTGGGTAATTATAAAAAACTCATGGACCCTTGCATAGTTGAAAAATATCCCTTGAAGTTTATATAATTGAAAAATTATCCTTAGACTTTCAATATTACAAAAAACTCTAGATTTTAGTAAAGTTACAAAAGGTTCCTAAACTTGTGGTTTGGGGAATTAATTATTAATATGTAAATGGTTTTAGACCTTTACTTTGTAAATAAATTATGAACTACCTTGAAATTTTAGTTAAATTAAAAAATGAACCTTAAATGTCGTATTAAATGAATTTAACTCTGAAAAGGTTCAAAATGTAAAAGTATATCCATTCAAGTGTGTAAAGGGAATAAAAGTATAAAATACGCATTAAGTGCGAAGGTTTGGTCATTGTCCAAGTATAAAATGTCAAAAAGTGAAAGGGTACTTAAAAAGGGTGTTGATACAAGTGTTAAATATGACGTAAGTCGGGTATTTTGTTAATATGGCGTAAGCCAAGTACTTTGTTAAATGCGGTGTAATCCCCGTATTTTATTAAATACGACGCAGGCCGAGTACTTTATTAAATATTACATAAGTTATGTATTTTTTTTAAAAATGACGATTGGACAACAAGGTAATGAACTTAATGAAATGTGAAAGATTTATCACAAAGGAGTAATAAAGGTAAATATAAGAAGGTTCTGGAACCCTAGGGTACAACTTCGGCTTGAACCCAAAATAACTAACTAGGGAAGTATGGCTGCAATATTCTTGGTAGGTGGTGAAAGACCGTAAACATAAAAGGAATTCAGTGGAATTTAGGTTAAAATTGGAAATTTATGAAAGGGAATGGAATTGGTAAATTTTGGGTTTCTTACAACATGTTCCAAATCATGGTAAACATGTGATAAAGTAAATTAGTGAACCTCAAACATGAAATGAAATGAATGACCAAGTATTTGTGAATTAAAGGAATATAAGTTGACTACTAGGTGGGTGAGTAATCCCATGGTGGGGTATAAATCTAGGTATAACATGGGTATGTGTGGGTAATTTGGCCTCTTCTAAAAGAATAAAAAATAAAGATTTAATGACGGAATGAGTGAATAATCCGAAGGTAAGGCTAAATCCTAAGGTTGACGCATTTATGTGGAATTAATTCTTGTAAAACACCAAGTGTGTGTGTTGAAATGTCATTTTTATGCAACATCGAGCGTGTGCTAATTTAAGTACAAAAGGATATTTTTTAAAAGGAAACCATATGGTTTAAAGATAGTTCAAGAATGTGATTTTCCAAATTTACCACGTGAGTTAATGGATCAAAGTAATTTTTTGATATAAAGAGGCAACTGTAAATATAGGGGTTAACGATATATAAAATTATTCAAAGATAACGTTTTGGAAATAAAACATGGTTAATGCATATACTACATAGTAATTGCATGTAGAGTTGGTAATATTTTTTCTGCCTTTCATTTTTGAATTCTATTTTAGGAAGGATCCCTTAATGGGCATTGGCTCACCTCCGTTCCCTTTGTTATGGAAGGTTATGTGAGAATCCGTCCTTTGAGAGCGTTGTACAAGTAGTAGCTCTGATTACTTGAACCCTAAGACATTGTTTAATGGGGTCCACACTTATCACTTGGTAATTTAAATCAATTAAAAAGGAATAAAAATATTATTTAAGTTATTTCACATCCTTTAACATTTAATGCAACCGGACCAAACCGACTTGAACCTCGGGTAACTTAAATTTCGAGTCGGGGCGTTACCCCAATATGATTAGAGTTTGTTTAAATGTATTATATATCTAATTGAGATTGATGAGTCATGTATTTAAAATATATTTATGGTTGAAGAAACCTTTTATTGATCAAACACTGTAATACCTCGCACTTTTGAGGATGATTAAAATTCAATAAGTGTAATTTGGGAATTCAAGAAATTATCGTGAATAGTAATTTTTGGAGTTTTAAGGGATTAGATGATTTTTGATGGGTGTTATATTTTACTTTTGGTATTTAGTAAATGGGTTGGTGTATTTCAATGATATGTCGCAGCTGGGTAAAGCGACAGAGGACAATATTTTAATGAGAAATCCCACATTAAATTTTATTGGGTTTAATTAAGTGATTTGCGGTCAAGTACCTCATATGGAGATTCTGATTGCGCGATGAGTCTCGGAATGGCCGAGATAGTCAGAATAGAGTATCCATGGGTAGAAATTGAGTTTTGGGGATTTTTGGACCAGTAGGGACTCGTAATTGAGTAAACGAGTCATTTTTGGGTTTAAGGAGATAAACTATTATTTCTCCCTATATAAGGGATGCGAGAAGGAAAGAAAAGAGAGAAAAGAGAGAGGAGAGGAAGGAGGAGAGAAAAGAGGAAGAAAAGGGAGGTTCCGGCCAAACTCTGCGAAATTCGGCTCGAGGTCGTTGAATTTTATCCACGAGGCAAGTGTTTACTTGCTTTATTTACTTTGAGCATAATCTCATATTATAGTTGGTAGTGAATAACCACAAAGATTTTCAGGATAGTTTTTTTTGTGGATTAAAATAGGTTTTTAGAAGTTAAATGAGTAAACCCCGAATAATATCCAATTCGAGAAACTTTGGAATTTATTGAAATCGTTTGTTGGTTTTGGGTTCTAGGATGTTTAGAACCCTTTTTATATGTGTATATTGTTTGTATATCAAGACAAGCCATCATATAGTAAACTCACGCATATAAATGAAAAGCCTAATAAGGTGTATTTTCCCCTTTCCGATAAATTTGGATCCGGATGTATATGACAATGAATATGGAGCTTTAGCATTATATATATATATATATATATATATATATATATATTATTTTATGTTTATATGAGTCTTATATACACGCCATATGATGAGGGTTTAATGGAACTCGACGATCGACGCTGCTGAGCAGTAGTGTATTGGGGGGATTCCTTGTTTGGATTTCGCTTCGCGAGACACCCCAAGCATGAACACGGTGCAATGTTGAGAAATGGAGAGAAGTTTTGCCCTTAGTATTCGGGTTGTTGAGGTTTTTAGCAGACGGGTGAATTAGATTAGTTAGGCGGGTAGCTTAACTAGGATGTTTTAAACAAATGCGTTAGTTGTGCACTATTCGAAGAGGGGTGAGGGGCATCTCATGGGAATACGATACCAATTTAAATATGAGATAAAAACCTATTTTAAAAAATATAGCATTTATGCACTTGCAAAATATTTTTACAACTCGGGCTCTGACCCGTTTTCCTATTTTTACCTTTCTTGCTATATATATATATATATATATATATATATATATATATATATATATATATATATATATATAGGTGTCCAGACACAGGGACGCATGGATGATGATTCTTTCGAGTTAGACGTCTGCTGCAGTAGCTGTGGATGCATGCAGGTTCACTGTAGATGCTTATATCCTTATAATCTAGATAGGAGGTACTGTATAAACACTCGGGTAAAATCCCAATTTCATTTATTTATTTTTTTACCGCCTTTGAGTGCGGCATTTATTATGGTTGTATTATGTTAAACCGAGTGTTCGGTGTGTGAATGTTTTAATTGAAATTGTTTAAAAAGATTAGTTAAATAAAATTTTGACGCTAGCCTAATAGGTTATTAGTAATTAATTTTGTTTTCGACAGTGATGCTAAGAATGAACCATATGCGACTCCTATTTTAATTTGGTAAAGGAGTGATCGCCCGGTATTTTATTAGCCGGGGTGTCACAGATGGTATCAGAGCATCAGATTCTAGTGTCCTTAGGAATCTGTGCCGACGTACTACGCTTTTAGTGTTGCCTTCAATTTGATATAGAGCCTTAGGATTAGGATTATTGATCTCTCTTGTGAGATTTCGTTCTCCTGCTATTACATAAGATTACAGTTAATCATTTTTATTTCCATACTATGTGTGGTGACAATTATTATTCAACACAAATAGATAAGAGAAGCGCAATCACCAAGCAGAATAAAGAAGATAAAATGCCAATCACATAACAGGAGATGTACGTGGTTCAGCAAGAATGCCTACGTCCATGGTGGAGCAGTCAATATTATTTTTATGTACTCCGAGGAGTGTTTACAGAGAATACAGTGTGTGTCTTATGCCCCAGGCCTAGGGTTTATTATATACATGTTTATTTTCAGGGAGTGGGGGTGTTGGACTCCCCCACATTTTCCATCTTCTCCTGGAACACCTCTTTACGAGACCATGGGAGAAGACTGAGTCATAACCGAATTAATGTTAAGATATGAAGGGTTTGGACTTTGGGCCGCTTCAATTGGGCTACTCGTCCAGGCCCATCATTCTAAATCCGTGTACCCACAATTACCCCTAAGTTTGTTGGGCCACAATTTGGGCTCAATAAATTTAAATGATTTGTCATAATGGCTCCTTTGTACATCGTGCAACTCTTCCCAAAGTTTGAGGACTGTATTAAGCGGCAGTTTCTTCGGGTCTTGTGCGCGATGATTAGCAACATTTAAAAGTCTTTTTGGGCAACGTTTCATAGTTGTCGTTTCAAGCTTCTCAGTGTTCTTCTATCTTCTGCGAATTTTCTGCAAGTTTTAGCAATTTGCGCCCTCTTCTCCAGATCTTCATTTTCCTTATTTTCGATCTCCCTCGTCGTTTGGACTTGTGTTCTTGCACTGTCCAAGTCAAGCTCTCATCTCGTAAGTCTCTTTTGCTTTTTCTCTGTGCTTTCTCTGAATTTGTAGTTTAGGGTTTACAATTGGCAAAGATAGGTAACAGATCATTGTCCGAGTTTCAGAAGTTTTACAATATCCCAGAGTGGGTGGAGATTGAGTGTGCCTCTCTTCCTAGAAATGTTAGAGAGATAGAGGGTGCCCATTGGATTCACGTCTTGTTACTTTCTCAAGGGGGGCATACTTTTTCTCCAAACGATTTATTCTTGCATTTCTTTGGTTATTTCAACATTGTTCCTGCACAGTGTTCGCCTAATGTATGAAAGATAATCAATGGCGTTCATAGAATAAATCAACTGTATGGCACCAAATTAGGGCTTGGCGAAGTCTGCTTTTGCTATTCCTTTTCTCTCACTAGCTCTGGTGTTCTTTATCTTAAGGCTAGGAGTCCTGACAAGGTATTGGTAGTTAACCTACCTGATTCCCATAAGGACTACTGGCAAGATGGCTTTCTTGCTAGAAATTGTGAGTTCTCCCCCCAGATTGAGGGGTCAAGGTATGATTGGTTTACTGCTCCCTTTTATGGGGAAGAGTATATAGGTAGTCTTTTCTCTGTCCTTTCAATTTCTTTATTAATGTGTGATTGCTCAGACTTTTTTCCTATTTTTTTTCAGCGAGGTCGAAGAACTTGGAACCTTCTCTCAGCGAGGTTCATCTTTCTGAGTTGGTCAAAGCTTGGAATATCAGGGAGCCCCTAGCTGACGGCGAGCATCCCCGGTCTGCTGCTTTCTTGCTCGAATATAAAAACATTGGCTCTAGCTTTATAGTGAGGCCGGTAGATAGCATTACCGAATTTGATAACTCTGAAGAATCTGTTGTTGATCCCATTCAGTTAGACGAGGAGGAGAGTAGTTCTGAGAGTCACATCAGAGGAGGTGCTGAAGGCAATTTTGGCGAGGGGGATCTCCAGTGGTGACAGTTCTTCTGATTCAGAAGAGGTTTCTTAAGCCCAAGACCCTTCGAGCACGTCCAACAGCTCTAGCGAAGAAATGGTTCCTCCAAGGAAGAATTTGATCTGAGATGATGATGATGATGACCATGTGCTTCTTGCTCAAAGGTTGAAGAAGCAGAAGTCCATCACTGGGGATATTGCTACTGTTCCCGGTCTACTGCTCAGGAGCAGGGAAGAAGAGGAATGAAGAAGAGCAGGTGAGAGAGAGAGAGAGAAAGAGGGAAGAAGAGAAGAAGAAAATTGTGGAAAAGAAGAAGGTCGAGGAGAGGAGGAAAGTAGATAAAAAGAAGGAAAAGAAAGAGGAGAGGAGGAAAATGGAGGCGAGGACAAAGGCTGGGCAGGCCTTTGTGCCTGTGTCCACATTGCCAGAGGGGGCCTTAGTCGCCACTTCCCCCCAGTTGGCCCCTGCACTGCTCGAGCGAGTAGTCCTTCCTGCTGACCGCCAAAGGGCGGTGGGGAATGACCAGTTAGCTCTGCAGGCGAGCCAGAGGCTAGCCTTGGTAAGTCTATTTTTCTTCTTTAATGTCTCCCAATTTCTGTCTGTTTCCTCTTTCTAATATCTTTTTTTTCTTACAGTTTGTGACTGATTTTTCCATGCTCTATCGCTCTCACGACGAGCTGATCAATAAGAACGGTGAACTAGATAAGCAGAATACTGCCCTGAAATTGAAGGGTACTGAGCTGGAGGCTTGTCTGAAGGCCACTGATGCTGCTCGGATGTCTTTCGACCTGGCTCTTGCTGAGGCCAATCGAGAGAGGGAAGCAGTAGTTAAAGAACTGACTGAGCTGTGGCAAGCCTACGACCTGGTCTGCTCGAGAAAGCTGGCTATCGTGGAGAATAATAAAGTGCTGACCGAGCAGCTAAAGGAGAAAGAGTCTCAGACAGCCACCATTAAGGAGGATTCATATAACTCCAGGTTGGGCACTGTGTATGAAGATGTTGAGGTTCAGATAGGCTATATTAACCGTCTGAACTTCAAGAAGGGCTGAACAAGGCCCTCTTGGCTGCTGGTGTGGATGTCGCTTTTCCTCTGTTCGATGAGCACGATCCAGGCCTAAGGCCAATTTTGGATGAAGGCCCTGCCCCAGCCATAGAAGGTGTTGACCCTGCCTCTCAGCCAGTCCCTACTGATGCCCTTCCTATTCAAGCGATAGAGGTTGTTCCTGATGAGGGAGGTGTTTCTACTTCTGTTGACAAAAGGAAGAAGCCAGCTAATTCTGGGCAGCCTGAGGTTGCCAGCTGATTTACTTTTAGGATTACTTTTGTATCTTTGCTTGTAATTTTCCTTTATGCTTCTCGATGTAATCTGATCCTTATTAATGAAATGAAAAGGTTTCATTCCCTAGTGAACTGATTTATTTTTTTCTTTACAGCTTTTTAATGGGCTTTAGTTGATTGATGTGGATGACTATATACCAGCCACTTCTCAATTGGGAAGAATGCTCGGTCCTAATGTAAGCTCTGAAGTTCATTATACCTTTGTGAGGATTTGTAAATCATTGCGATTGAGGAATAAGCGTTTCATAGAGAAGACTGAGCTCGTCGTTAAACTGAAAGAAATGCTCCAAGAGATGGAAGAGGTTGGTGCTTCAGTCCAGGAAGAGGTGAGTACTCTAAGAGTAAGGCTCCTAGATGCCTCTGAGATCAACCAGGTTGGAGAAATTCTTCAGTAAGAGAATGAGGCTTTGAGGAGGGAAGTCTTGCAGCTCAGGAAGCATGCGCCGAGCATCGCTCCTGTAGTATTGCGAGGCTCCTCCTCGTCGCGAACTGGAGCTGGACCAAGCGATGTTCCTCCGGTGCCGCGAGGCTCTGCCCCGCCGACTGTTTCGTGAGCCATTAGAAATGCAAGGAGTTCAGCTAGGTAAATGGAAGAGCTTCGAGGTGATGTCCAACGAGCATACGTGATTGCTGTTGGGCTTCAAAAGGACATCACTCGGCTAAGGCATTTGTTTAGGAGAGGACCTCGACAAGTATGGGCCGACGGTTACGACCAAGGTTGGCTAGATGCTCCGATGAGGCTAACAGAGTTTGAAAATCTTGCCTTTATCAGAGGATGATTGAGTGCCCTGAAGGAGCTGCAAGTCGCAAGGAACTTAATGCTTTGGTATCGTCATGAGATCTCTCCTTCTACTCTACTGCCTAACCCCTTCCGAAGAGATGATCAGTGGATCGCTATTGATGCCATCCTTCGGTAGCTATTGGAGTCGTATGCGAATGAAGTTGAGGAGGAGCTAGTTCCCCATCTCGACGACGATTGAAGAGCCCAAGTGGCTGATTATCTTGTTCAGAGGCGTCACCCTCATTAAGATTTTTCCAGTAGTAACTCTGTATATTTTGTAATGAAGTAATGTAATATTGATGTTTTGGGCGAGCTTGCCGACTAAACATGGGTTGTATTTGTTATAAATGTGATGAAGTAATATAAAGTTTATGTTCTGGGCGAATTTACCGACTCAACAAGTGTTTTATAATTTCCACATCTCTTAGATTTTGCTTAATAACCTTGGGCCTCTCCTGGATGACTAGATTTGTAAGTTTGTATTATCGAGTAAGTGTCCCTCTAGTCCAGTATGCTTATAAGATACCATTTTTCCCCACCTTACCTTTTAGGTCGTGTCGTCACACTTCCTTAGCCCTAAGTGTGGAAATTGGGGAGGACACACCTGGTGTTGGATGCTTCATTAGATCAGGATTTTATTAACCAAACATTATTTGGCAGCCAATTTTGAACTAGCCAAATTGCCTAAGGATTTCCTGTAGGGCTTCATATATTGCTAGGGGCAATGCTAAGAGGTTTTTCGTGTTTCATAATGAAAACCCGAGGAGGGTGATTTCCCTGCTATGGCATAATGATTAATGTGACTATCACTTGGAAAGGGTGTGTGAGTTATAAAGTTCATATGCTAGTTAACTGACACTTCGTAGAATGAAAATTCTAAATAACTTTTATTAATGATAAGGAAACGAGCTTCCAGTCTCATAAGTACAATGCAAAAGAAGAATCTAGAAATCGAATTTCTTAAGATTGGCTGCATTCCATGCTCGAGGTATCTCTCTGCCCTCCAGCGTTTCTAAGTGATAGGCTCCTCGCAAATCATCTCTTGTTATCTTGAATGGTCCTTCCTAGTTTGGCCCTAACTTGCCATCTGATGGTTTTACTGCGCTGTCCAGGACTTTCCTTAGGACGTAGTCTCCAACTCGGAATGCCTTTGGATTGACTTTCTTGTTGTAATGTTTTGCGAGCTATTGATGATAGCTAGCTAGTTTTATCAAGGTAAGCTCTCGGCGTTCGTCAGCTAGGTCAAGCTCAGCGAGCAATGCTGCATCATTCTGGCCTTAGTCGACAAGGGTGGACCTCATAGTGGGTAAGCCTGCTTCTAATGGGATGACTGATTCTATTCTATACGTCAGTGAGAATGGGGTTTCCCCCGTTGCTCGATGTGGGGTGGTATAGTAGGCCCACAGAATATGCGGTATTTCATTTGCCCATGCGCCTTTGGCTTGTTCTAATCGTTTCTTTAGCCCATCGATCACCATTTTATTGGAAGCCTCGGCTTGGCCATTACTTTGAGGATAGGCCACCGAGATGAAATGGTGTCTGATTCCGTGGTCATTACAGAAATTATGAAAGGAACCGCTCTCGAACTATGTTCCATTGTCAGTGATGATGGTCCTAGGGATCCCAAAGCGGGTGATTATATTTTTGCATATGAATCTTATCATAAATCTTATCATATACGCGTCTCGGATGTTCGCCAGTGGCTCTGCCTCTATCCATTTGGTGAAGTAGTCAATTGCAACCAACAGATACTTGCGATTGCCGGTAGTGGTGAGAAAAGGTCCTACGATGTCCATTCCCCATTGGGCAAATGTCCATGGGCTGGAAAGTGATTTTAGATCGCTGGCGGGTTGATGGACAATGGGAGCATGAAGTTAGCATTTTTCGCATTTGCGAACATAAACTGCAGAGTCTCTTTGCATATATGGCCACCAATAGCCTTCCTTCATTGCTCGAAAAGCCAATGACCTTCCACAGATATGGCCTCCACAGATTCCCTCGTGGAGTTCATGTAGGATTTATTCGACATCCTTCGGGTGAACACATTGAAGGTAGGGATCGGAAAACGATCTCTTATATAGCTTGCCCTGAGGAGATAAGTGAAAGCGAGCAGCTTTGACTCTTATCTGGTGAGCGATCTTCTTATTATCTGGAAGTGCGCCATCCTTCAAATAGTCCCTTAGAGGGTCCATCCAGTTGGGTGCTAACTCAATTTGGAGCACCTGCTCCACGCTTGGTAGCTCGTTATTACGGTTAATGCTCGGATGAGCGAGGAAATCGATGGGGATTGTTTTTTTTAAATCCAAATTGACTGCTTAACTCAGGGCTGCTAGGGCGTCAGCATGGCTGTTCTATCCTCTGGGAAACTGCTGGACATTGACTTCCTAAAAGTTAGCCAATAGCCTTTTTGCCAAGGCGAGGTAGGCTTCCATCCTTTCATCTTTTTCATTGTAGTCTCCACTTATCTGATTAGAGACTAATTATGAGTCACCGAACACCTGCAACTGCTTTGCCCCCAAAGTATGTGCCTTCTGGAGGCCGTCTATCAGGGCCTCATATTCTGCTTCATTGTTGGAGGCTTCAAATCCAAGCATGATTCCTTATCCAAGGATTGCATTTTCTGGAGTGATACGCACGATGCCTACTCCTGCCCCCTTTGAATTGGAGGCTCCATCAACAAACAATTTCCAGACTTCCCCTGTTGTGTGATTCTTTCTTTATTTCACGGGTTGAAGTTGGTTGAGGGGCTGCTCGCCTATGAATTCGGCTATAAAATCAGCAAGGACTTTCCCTTTGATTACGTTCCTTGGTTAAAATTGGATGTCAAATCGCCCGAGCTCGACTGACTATTTAGATAGTCTGCCTGACAAATCTGCTTTCCTCAGGATTGCTTTAATGGGGTGCGATGCAAGGACGATGATAGTTTGAGCTTCAAAGTAGTGCTTTAACTTCCTCGAGCCAACTACAAGTGAAAAGTCGAGCTTCCCTAGTGGTAGGTACCGCTGCTCGGCCTCTAATAATGTCTTGCTCGCATAGTAAATGGGGTGCTGGATTCCTGCTTTTTCGCACATCAATGCAGAACTGACAGTGTGGTTGGAAACGGAGAGGTATAAGTACAAGGAATCTGTTTCCTGTGGTATGAAGAGCAGTGGTGGGGTGCTAAGGTAAACCTTGAGCTAATCCAATGCCCGCGAGTAATCTCGGTTCCATTCAACCATTTTGTTTCCCTTTAGGAGATGAAAGAAAGGCTTGCACTTCTCGGAGGACTTAGAGATAAAGCGATTCAAGGCAGCGAGCATATCGGTGAGCTTCTGTATGTCCCGGATTGTTCGTGGAGGTTGTACCCTGTTTATTTCATCGATCTGGTCTGGGTTAGCCTCGATGCCTCTCTTACTGACCAAGTACCCAAGAAATTTTCCTTATTGGACACCGAAAGAACACTTGCTTGTGTTAAGTTTCATTCTGTACTTCCTAAGGATTTCGAAGGTTCTTGATAGGTCCGAGAGGTGGTTTTCTTTCTTCCCGCTTTTGACGAGCATATCGTCGATGTAGACTTCCATAGTCTCTCTCATTTGGTCCTTGAACATCTTGGTGACCAACCGCTGATAGGTTGCCCCTTCATTTTTGAGCCCAAAGGGCATGACCTTGTAACTGTACAATCCAACGGTGGTGATGAATGTTGTCTTGTCCTGGTCTGAAGCATACAAGGGGATCTGATGATACCTTGAGTATGCATCCAAAAAACTCATTCTCTCGTGAGCTGTTGTGGCATCCACTAGTTGATCGATTTTCGAAAGAGGGAAGCTGTCTTTAGGGCACGCCCTGTTAAGGTCAGTGAAGTCGATTTAGACTCTCCACTTCACGTTGCTCTTTGGAACTACTACTGGGTTGGATAACCATTTGGGGAATTGGACCTCTAGTATGGATCCTGCATCCAGCAGTTTTTCAACTTCTTTTTTCACGGCTTTTGCCTTCTCGGGTGTAGTTCTCCATGCCTTCTGCGCGATTGGTTTGAAGGTGGGATCGACGTTCAGCTGATGACAAACCATACTAGGATCAATTCCAGGCAACTCGTATGGTTCCCATGCGAAGACGTCTACATTGGTCCTCAGCATAATCATCAACTCCTTCTTTTCCTGATCTGTGAGAGAAGCTCCGATCAAGAAGATCCTGCTATCGTCGCTATCTCTAGCTGTGACTTCCTCCAGGTCCTCGACGACCCATTCAAAGGGGAGGAGCCTGGTCTCCTCTGCTCTGGGCCTTCCATTTTTTAATTGCTATTTCGAAGGTATCAGACCTTCTTGTTCTTCAACTTTCTCGCTGGGCTTATCGGTCATCTTCTCTGGTCTTGGGCAGATGGCTGCTATGAAGCATTTTCTTGCCATGGATCTCCATTAATCCTCGCTCGATCACATATTTGAGCTTCTGATGGTAGGTCGAGGAGACTGCCTTCATTGCGTGCAGCCACCCTCTGCCGAGGATAGCCTGGTATGGCGAGTCAATGTCGACCACCAGAAACTCGATCATTTTAGATACATTTCCTGCCCTTACTGGCAGCACGATCTTTCCCAAGGGCATAGTCACCTTTCCAGCGAAGCCAACCAAAGGGACAGTGGCTTCCTTTAGGTCGGCGATGCTTAATTTCAATTTTCTGAACAGGTCGAGATAAATTACCTCGAACGAGCTTCCTTGGTCAAAGAGAAACTTGTCGACGTCATAGTTCGCTATCCTGAGAGTAATGATTAAAGAATCATGATGTGGGGTTATCACTCCCACCAGATCTTTATCTGTAAATACAATATGCTTACTATAGTCGACGTCATCTGCTCACCGACGCTTTCCTGACTGTGTCTTCGCTAGACTGATATGAAAAGCTTGCATTATCGCTGTAAGCTTTTTTACCTCCATTCGAGCTAAATTTCCTTGAATGTGCTTCATGTCAGATGCCCCATGAATTACTGTGAATTCATGGTCGGAATCATCTTCGAGTACGTTGTCGGGCCTTGCTTCTCTATGGGCAGCAACTTTCTCTGATTTCTTTTCCACGAATTCGTTCAGATGCCCGGACTGGGCCACATCTTCGAGGTGGGACTTAAGAGCCTTGCAATGCTCGGTTTTATGTCCTCCTTCTTTGTGAAAAGCGCATCTCAGCACGTTGTTTCTCTTCGAGGGATCTCCTCCCATTTTTTTGGGCGACTTAATAAATGGCTCGTCTTTGATTTTTGTCAGAATTTTATAAATTGGTTCTCTGAAGACAGTGTTGACCGCCTGAAATGCTTTTTCCATATCATTTCTGCCTCCGTTCTTGGAGCCATTCTTGCCCCCATTCCTCCCTCCTTTTTTCTGGTTCTCAATTTTCTCATTGCCTTTGGCAACGAGCTTAGCTCGACCTTTTTCCCGTGTGCTGAGGCGGGTCACATCCTCCACCTTGGCATACTTCTCGATGCGAGCCATCAGGTCATCGATGGTCATGGCATCTTTCTTAGTCAGGGACTGGTACAGAAGGGCAGAACTGGGTATCCCAATTTTGAAAGAGGCCACTGCCACTTGCTCCGAGCAATCCTCGACCTCCTTGAATAACTCCCAGTACCTCTTAGCGTAGTCTCGGAGGGTACCTTGAGGCGTCTTTTTCATTGTTAGCAAAGCATCCATCCTTTTGGGATGGGATCTACTAGTAATGAAGCGGGCCATAAAGAGATCGACCGGGGACTTGAAGCTTCTGATGGACCTGTGGGGGGAGACTTTCGAACCATTTTTATGCCACGTCATGCAGGCTCGAGGGAAAAATTGGCACATCCGTGCGTCTCGATGGTTCTAGAGGGTCATGGCCTGCCTGTACTGCCTGACGTGATCAATGGGATCAGTCTTACCATCATAAATCTTGAACCTTGGAATAGAAAATTTATTAGGGGATTCTTCTTCTTCTATTTCCCTTGAGAAATGTGATTTCATCTGAGTTTTGAATGCTCGCCTAGCGAGTTCTTGGGTCGATCTGGTACCGTGATGTGCAGGGTGTTGGTCCATCTCCCTTCGGACCAGACTTCGTATGTTCTCATTGCTGTGATCTAGGCTCCTGTGGTTGCGAGCTAGTCGTAGTTTCTCGAGCAGTTCATCCTCTGACTCATTTCCCTCAGCTTTCTGGGATCTGCACCTGGGGCTCCTTCCTCGGTTGAGAGACTTGCTCACCTGAGGGCTAGGAGTGTGGTACGGATGTCTCTTGGTACCACGATGGAGCTCTCTCTCCATTCTTTCTAATCTTCTTTTGAGGCGAGCATTCTCAGCTTCGTGATTGCGAGAAGACTCCCTCTACTCTTGGAGCCTCGACTCATATGCATCAATGAGCCTGGATATTTGTGTCGACCTCGCTGGTCCTTGGATTTCTTATGAGACTGAACTTTCTTGGCGAGCCCTCTAATCTGAACGCCAAACTTCATATCTGATCCTGCGAGAAGCAGGTGGTTCTTGGATATCTCCTACCTGAGGAGCATTACTACTGTGACCAGACATTTCGAACTCCTTTTTTGGTGTGGGCTTTCTCAGGGAAGATAAACACTTCCCACACACGGCGCCAATTGTGGTGACAATTATTATTCAACACAAATAGATAAGAGAAGTGTAATCAAATAAAGAAGACAAAATGCCAATCACATAACATAAGATGTACGTGGTTCAGCAAGAATGCCTACGTCCACGGTAGAGCAGTCAGTATTATTTTTATGTACTCCGGGGAGTGTTTACAGAGAATATAGTGTGTGTCTTATGCCCCAGACCTAGGGTTTATTATATACATGTTTATTTTCAGGGAGTGGGGGTGTTGGACTCCCCCACATTTTCCATCTTCTCCTGGAACAACTCTTTACGAGTACATGGGAGAAGACTGAGTCATAACCGAATTAATGTTAAGATATGAAGGGTTTGGACTTTGGACCGCTTCAATTGGGCTACTCGTCCAGTCCCGTCATTCTAAATCCGTGTACCCACACTATGTATTTTGTTACGCATCATCAATATTTGGTTTATCACTAGTATTTGACATAGAATCAAATTTTAACCCTTTTCACCTAATAACTGAAATCATGTACCATACTGATTCAGTTTTCCCTTGCACTTTTGTGTTATATTTTACTATAAGCATCAGTATTAACCAGGAAGTAGACTAACGTGTTATCCCATGAAACTTTTGACTTGGCCTATTGGTCTCAGATGATTATGACCCCTAATTATTGCTTCTTACGTATAAGTGCCGCTTTAATTGTGAGCATAATAGGTTACTTTTCCCTATTGATTTTGGGATTATTTATGATAAAGTTACACTGATGGCTTAATTACCTTTATATCCTTTAGTGAACTGGTAAGTATGGGATTATTATTTCAAATTCCTTGATTTTCTTTAACCATGATTCTAATTCAATTGGAAACGAGCCATATTTTCTTAAACAAATTTGTTACTATGAAATTATGAATTTCAAACATTTGATGTTCATAATCTGATAAGTATGGAATTATCAACTTATTATTGTCAGTGTTTTTAAACACTGATTCTATACACATTGCAGCTCTCATTTATATCTATATCATGGTTATAGAATATAATACCTCGTATTTTTATGGCTTTTAATTATGTGATTTAATAAATTAAATTGCCTTGAATTATGAGATTTACTAAAATTAATTTAGGATAATTAGTTGGAAAATAATCCGAATTTAAATGTTAGCGAGACGAGAGTTGGTATTTGATTATTATAATATTTTTGAATATTACTGAGTGATTATGGTAATATGTGATTATTGAATTTATTAAAATTATCGTGGGTTGAAAATACGACAATTTCAGTAATTAAGTTGGGATGCGCGTGTCAGTCGTGTCAGGATCCAATTTAATGGATTTAAAAGTATTTTATTTTTACGTCATTCGTATGAGCATTTTGAGTGCAACAACGTGTCCGGTAGGGTCGAGATAGTTAGAAAACACTAGCCGGGAGTTTAGTTTGGGTCCCGGAGCATTTTAAAGCATAACCAGCTGCCCGAGAGGACATTTTAGTCATTCCTATTTTTGGGTGAATAGTGACCCACGAATTTTAGATAGTTAATATCAGCCAAGACTTGAGTCCCCTAGGATTTCTCAACAAAAAATCATAAACGACCATGAGAGTGGAAGAGAAGGAAGTTTCCAATGGAGAACCACCACTTAGGGACTTTTGCACCACCGTCACCACCACCGGATAGATCGAAAAGCAAGGATCATTCCCATACCATCTACTTCATCGGACTGGAATATTCATTACCAGGCAAGTGATTTAACTTGAAATAATTTAGCGTATATATCATCCATGTTAGGTTAGAATAGAAGAATAATCTTGAATATTGATAATTAAATGGATTTGAAGAGTTGAAATCGTAATTTGGGTAGGTTTTGCATGTAGATTAACTTCTGGGATTTTAGCAGCCACGAAATCATCATCCATGTGTAGAGAATTATGGAATTTTATTGAATTAGATAGTGTTCTTGAAGAAATAGAATAACTAGGGTTTTTATATGAAAATTTGGTGAATTGATCTAAGAATTTGATGTTCTACTTTGATATGATGATTCTAAAACATGGAAAATGATGCAAACATGTTGGTATTATAATTAGTATACTTGGTTGGGAGTTTAAGACATTGTAATGAAGAATTAGAGGTGTAAAAAGAGGAAAACCCATAACTGTTTATGAAAATTTGGGCTGATACCTGCTTGATCGATCGATCGACTCAAGAATGTCGATCGATCGACCTATTTTATTGGATCGATCGACTCCTCCTAATTTTTGGTAATTGTTTTCCCTTAAGGTTAAAGAAAATCCCAAGGCCGATGATGATTCTTAGGGTGATTAATTTGATATTGTGGTACTTAGTTAAGGTCAGTAGAGTCTTAGTTATTTCCCGGAAAATGTTATAACTTATGGGATCGAACATTATAATTACAAGCGATTACCGAGTGAGGACGGTTTGAAATATTTCGAATTATGACTGAAAGTAGATTGAAAGATAATATAAGGGTATGAACAATAGCAGAGGGATTTTAAATTTGCTGAGATAACATTTGAAACTAATAGGAGACCTAGTAAACTTTTGGGATAAGTTTAGGTACTCCAATTGATACGACGAGAGAGTTATCAAGTTACATGTATATTTACGTAGGAGGTTCGAGATAAAATTACTATGTACGAGACTAAATAGATAGAATGTGTATATCTATATTGAAATATGATTTCTTAGATTGTGTGAATGTCTAGTGAATGGATTTCTTATGTGTATGACATACCTACCATACTTGCTATCATGAGAGGTTAGTTTTTTTTAAAAAAGGACCCTCTTATCCTTGTGTGCCTTCGGGAGGATTTAGACTGCTACCTTAAGGACATATGACTGTGAATGAATTATTTATGAGTTGATAAGTCAGCAGACCACGGGAGCGTAGGTATGTGCGTGACCCATGGGTGTGTGAACTATGTTCGCCTCCAACATGTGTGATTTTCTTTGAAACGATTCCTGAGTGATTCGAAACACGTGATCCTTACGTACGTGATGTACATGGATCTGATAGCAGAGTATGCATGCATCGCATCTTAGCCTAGGGGTGCCATATATGTCTATATATGTGCTGTGTGTGATTTATATATATACTTGTGACTGGTTCACTGTTGCTTAGTAGATGTAAATAACTAAGATATTTGAATGGGCTAAGAATGTGAGAATTTAAGTAACACTTGAGATAAGTAATATAATGAATGCGAATATGGGTTATGAATATAACTTTCTTGGGTGTTACGAGTAGATACGCTATGATAGAGTGCGAAAGCAGGAATGGAACAGACTAGTTAGTTAGCATCATAACTAGGAGGGGTTAAGGGAATAAGTTCGGCGTGCACAGTAGTTGAGAGGTGAGAAATTCATGTGAGAGTACGCAACTAACATGTTTATAATACGTGTTGTTTAATTGTAATTTAAACACTTGCTAAACTTTTAAACTGTTTTCACCTCGGGATCTGACCCGTTTTCCTCCAAATCTAATTTTATTTTGTAAAAACCTTTTAGGTGCCTAGCCACTAGGACGCCAAGCATAGGAGTTCCATTCTGATGATGTGCTATAGCTGCTGTGGAAGCTACAGGATCTTGGTATTAGACGCCTTCATATTTATCCTTGGTTCCTTCAGAGTCATTTGTATCAGTTAGGGCATGTCTCCCATTCTTATTTAGAGGTTGTAGTTGCAGACTTTCATTATTTTGGTTGTTGGTTTATTTATTCAGACTCTTGTATTGGGAATTTATTTACTTTGGCATTATGATTATTGGAGTGTTTACTCTAGACTCAGTTGATTTCATTTCGTTGGTTATTCATATGAGATTGTTTATGCGATTGATGGTTAATGATTTAATTCTTGGTCATTTGTTAACTTAATTAATAAAATTTGACATCTCTCTTTTTAAATATTAGGTGGCTAGTAATTAATTAAATGTTTTTGACAGTGATGCTAAGACTGAACCAACTTCATATTCTATAATAATTCAATAAAGGAGTAGCTACCCGGTATTTAATTAAACGGGGTGTCACATAGAACTGGTAGAATCTACTTAACATATTTGTGCTAATTCCTTCCTTCTCCAGATGCGTGAGGAGTAAGGAAATAGTATCTCTTCCCTACTAGAGACAGACACCAGTCATCTGTTCACACATGTGACCGTATGGGTAGATATTAGACTAGTTGGGAGCAAGGAGTGGCTTTTTTCAACTTTCTATGTAATCGTGTGTACTAGAAACGTGTAATTCACCCATGCGGTGGTACCTCTTTATGTAACATATTAATAATCAATGGTTATGTTATTTAGCATTAACTTTAGTTCATTTCTTTACGTACACTTCTTGTTCATTCATACCAAAAAGTAGGGTGTGGCATAAGTTCTTTCCTTAACAATGAAGTAAATGCTCTACAATGAAAGATGGAGTTTGAAATTTAGGGTGAAATGAGATTGAGGGGGATGAGACCTTTTATGGGTAGGATGACGTCTCTTAATATCGATGGTTTGAAATGTTTAAATGTACCAAATGTTTCAGATATCGACGGCGTCCTATTTCCCCATACATCTAAAAGACTAATGTACCCTTAGACGGTTTACTATTTTTCAAACTATTTACAAAATTGCCACTGCCTTAGTGTAACAGATCCACAATTACAAGTCCTTGAGGTATGCTATTGACCAACACTTTCCCAAGGATCCAACCATATTTTGAAGATGTATATTCCATCATTTCACTATCCCATCAAGTATGAAGTATTGGGGGCTTTTGTTGTATCCTAAAATAAGTAGGCCCAATGGACCAATGAATTAGTGACACCTGTCAACATTATCAATGAATCCTCAAATAGAAGATGAACTCAGTCAACTCAGATATCCCGTGCTCGATCGTCCAGCTGACCACACCCATAAAGTTGAACCATTAGTAATATGAATAGACACACGTGGGATATTCAAGAGTCACCACGCACATGCACGTGAATAAACATCCAACTATATATTATCGTGTAAATATGTAAATGCCTCATGTATAAATTCATTCCATCTCTTTAACTTCCAACTACTATAAATAAATTACTACTTCTCTTAGCTAGCGGACAGAACCACTTCGTTCTAACCCTAAAATTTTCTACTAAGAGACTACCACAAAACCCTAAAAAACTAGTAACATTATCCCGTGGATGTAGGCACCATTTTTAGGTTGAATCACGTGAAACCCTTGTCTCTTATTGCATTTCTTTCATTTCTTTATTATACTATATTCATCATTGATTATAAACTTGGGTAACTTAAGCTGAGATCATTCCAAAATATAAAACCCAAATTTTGAATTCAAGTAAAAGTTCTATAAGGAGGAAAATAGGGGTAAACCAAATAATAGAGGGGTAGCTTTGTAAAAGAAAATAATGGTTTTCGTTCAACTTTGACCCTCAGCCGAGATCTTGATCTAGACCATTAGATTTTTCTTTTATTGGATGATTTCAGACCCTTGGATTACTTTTATAAGAATGAATAATAAAACACCCTTGTTCCACACACACACACACACACACACACACACACACACACACATATATATATAGGTGTGGTGTTGAGAGAGAGAGAGAGAGAGGAGAAGATAAAAGAAGAAGTAAGTGAGGAAGACGAAGTAAGTTTTGAGGGTGCGTGTGTGTGTGCGCGCGTGTTCAAATTGTTTATAATGTATTAAAATTTGGTTTGAAGGCATATGGCTCAATTTAGACTGAAAATAATGGGAACCCATTTTTTGGGTTTACTTAAAATGGATTGATAGTTTAAGGGGTGAATTTCTCGGGTATTTTATTTGAGGATTCTGAACCATAAGATCGAGATAGTTATTTTTTTTGCAGTGGGGGGTGGGGTGTAAATTACCCTTAAAATTATTACTATAGTTTAGGTAATATTTCCTTTAAATAAAAATTTGGGCAAAAGGTCATCCTAACATCTAAGTCATCTAACATCTAAGTGACAAAACGCGATTTAGAAAATTATTATTTTGTTAACATATGTTTGTTAAGCTTATAAAGGAATAAAATTTGTGAAATAATAAATCATGCACTTGAGACACATATTTATACGAGGGAAAAACATTGGGCTAAACAGACAACTTCCATTATATATATATATATATATATATATATAAAGATTTACGCAAAGGGAGAAATGACTTACAAACTTGAACCTTTCTTAGACTCAATAATGCCCAACCTCCATTTTCCACTTTTAGCTTCCATGAGGATAGGTTTGGAATACTTTGGGTTGTATTTTGGAGCCCATAAGCATGTTTTATCATAGGGTTAGGAGGCCTACGAGATTTAGATGATATAAGCATAAGTTTAGGTTAAGCTAGACTCTCTTGTCATTCCTAAAGCTAAAAAAAATGACTATAAAAGACTTCAACTTTTGAGAGGCAAGTGGTGAGATAATTGAATAAGAAGAAGGAGCTAAGTTATTTTAGAAACAAATTGAAGAACATTAAGTGAGGATTCAACACTACATCAATTTGGGAATTTTTCATTCACATAAAGAAAGGCAAAATTTTTGTCTACTTTTACCCTTTGACCTAAATAACATGTGGGAAATTTCATAAAATCGACTATAGTCTAATGAAAGATTAAATTTAAATAAAAATCTAATTTTGGATAACAGGTATATGTTCTGATATTAGTGTTTCAATTGGAGTCATACACTAGAACTAGGGGTTTATTATTAATTGGGTAATTAGTGTAAATGTTGATAATATCTTAAATTATTTGACATTTATGAGTTAAATTATCTAGAAACAATATTGGTAGAACATATTCATATTATATATAGGTTAAACCATTCTAGAATTCATGTTGTAGTATTTATATTGTTAAGCTTTTAGTATGCCCAAGTACGAGATAAATCTTATAAGATTATAGGAATTCATGTTTTAGATGTTTATGATTGGTGTAATATAATTTCAAGAAAGTATAATATTGTTGGAAACATATGGAAATTGATTTAAGATCAAAATGGATTTTAATTGTGGGTTGGTTTCAAGGGAAACAAGTTTTAGGGGTCTGGAGGGCCCAAACGATTGGGAATGGGGGACCTTGATAAATCAGGGCAGGCTGCTTAAGCATTTTTTTTGGAAGGTTTTGAAGTAATGGTGGATTTAGGGTTTCTTTGGGATGAATCTTAAGTGACGCTAAATGTTATTTTAAGTAAATAAATTAAGAATTAAGGGTTGGAGATGAAAAAGAACGTGTACCACAAAATATTTGTTAGCGTATAAGGTAGTATGCTGTAACAACCCTCGATTTTGGGAGGCTTATTTTTTATATAATTTTACCGCATAAGGTAATTATATAAAATGTTGGAACCGGAGTAAATATTAAGTGAATGAGATAGAGTTAATATTTACTGGAATGTTGTATATTTACCGAATATGTAGGTAAATATCTTCATGTGGTATGATTTATAGTGTCATGTATATTAAATGGCATTATGGTTTAAATGATATTAGAACTCGAAATAATTTAGAAAATTTCCGGATGCCAATTTAGAGGGTATAGTTAGTCTCGGAATGTCCGAGATAGTCAAAATAAGTGCCATATTGTATTTTTGGGTTTCGGACACTTTTACCTGGTTTTAGCTTAAACGCGTATTTGCGAGTCATTTTAATGTGGTATTAACCACTTAAGTTGGAGACTTTAGACTTAAGACCCGAATTTTAGTCTTTCCCCTTATTTCTTTTTCTCATTTGTGTCTTACCAAATAAGAGAGTTAGAGAGAAAGAGAGATAAATAGAGAAAAAGAAAAAAAGAGAGAGATTTGAAGATGGAGGATTTGGGATTGCTTCTTCTCCAAATAAATCTGAGATATCAACCCTAAAGAAAGTTTTCTACTTGCTAATATATGTTTTAAGATGAATAAATTGTGTGATATTTATGTATATATATATTTGGAGATCAAAAATGGAAATTTTGGTATTTAAACCTAGATTTGGTTTTGATGATAAAATGGTGAGTTGTAATGGTTATAAATCACGTAGAATAATCTTTGGGTAGATAAAGGTTGTTGGTTGGGTTCATAATAAAAGAGAGTTGGGATTTGGGAAAAGTGAAATTTTCACTTGGATTAAATTTTGGAAGAAGGAATAACCCTAGGTCTGCTACGACCGGTCGACCGCGGTCTTAGGACCGGTCGATCGGGCCTTTGCCTAGCTTACTGCTTTCCTGCAAAGGCATAAAATTTGAGCGCGGTCGACCGCGGTTCCCTGACCGGTCGACCGGCCAATCCATTCTAAGCTTTCTGTTTTTCTTTGTAGGCAAAAATCTGGAGACGCGGTCGATCGCGATCTCAGGACCGGTCGACCGGTCCCCTGTTTTTCATCCTAAAATCTTAATTTGTTTCCTAGATTTATTTTCTTCAATAGGGACTAGGAACCTTCTTGAATGAAGTAAATTTAGAGTTTTAGAGTCCTAGACGAATTAGTTATCCACCCTACATTAGAAATAGGATAGGTGGGAACTTTTTCGGGGATATGCCAATTGAAGTTAGGGCATTCTTTCTTCTAGTTGATTACTATTAAACTAAGGGTTGTAGTTTTATGTTCGGGAGACCTTAGAAGCTCCATTTAGTTGTGTTAGTCTTGATGGTTTGTAATAGCTTCACAAGTAAATCTTGGGAGAATAAATTGATAGTTCATTTATTCAACGAGGTTGTAATATCGTTATGATATACGTATGGCTCCGGATAATAAGTTATATTATTTACAAAAAGTAAATGATACTGGTTTCAGATAAAATGAAATATACATATGGAATTGGTAATGATGACGGTAAATGATAATTTACTTAATCATGAAACTAGTAAATGATAATTTACTTGATTTTGAAAATGATAAATAAAATAGTTTAAACACACCTCTCTAAATGACATCATAAGGGAAGTCCGCGCGCGTGGTGATGCCCCCTGACAAATTAACGCAGGGTGGATATAGTCCACAGGCCATGTGAGCGCTTATTGTTGTATATTTTTCTGCGATGGGTAGGAGATTCCAGGTGTGGTCTTGACTACCCCGCAGGTACATGGCCGCTTCCCGATGTCTTGCGATATAGGTTCCCAGGTTGTCTTATGATAGGCCCTGGAAGATGATGGTCATTTAGGGGCGCACACAGTGGAGAAACCCGGATGGGCGGTCTTAGAATTCGTTATATGTATATAAATACAACAGTTCATAATCAAGTGGGACTTGATGTAATTGATATGCCATAAAGAGCATGATGAAGTGCCACAAAGAGCACATATAAATGCCACAAAGAGCATTTGAAAATGATTATTTTCCTGATAAGGAAAGGATTTTTACAAAATGTAAAAATGAGATAAAAATGCCATAAAGAGCATAACATTGTGATATTACATATATTTCCTGTTAGGGAAAAAGGTATATGAGATAATTGGTACCCATGATAAGTTTTCAGATTAATGTTATTTGTTTTATCTTCCTTCTTAGTTACGTTTTAAATTGTGTAGTTAGATAGTTATATCTCTCATCATGATTCATCATTCATAACTATCATACTCTTTATTCATCTGGTAATCATATAGAACCGGGCCCTGATCCGTTTACATTTCTTGTTGCATATGCACCTTGTCTCCACTCAGGTACTCCGCCGCAAGGATTCCTGATTTGAATTCCTATTCCGATGTCTTGGCGAGCTGTGATGCATTGCGGGTATTACGGGATACTTTTGGTATAGACGTTTTCATTTTTGCATTCTAGACAGGATCGGGTCTCTTTACTCGGGCGAGAGGCCCAAGCTTTTATAAATGTCTAATGAAATGTATTGTATAAATTAATGAAATTGTTTAAATGCTGTTATATAGTTTGTTGACCGGCTGCACATTCGGTCCCTTTATTGTATTCTTGTTGTATTATTTACATATGTCTTGGGGTTTACCCTATCTTTTCAGGATTTGGGTTGTTTAAATTCTTTCTTTAACTTAAAAAAAAAAAATTGGCAACCCGTTTTCTGAAATATTGGGTGGTTATCCTGGATACTCTATATTTTTATTGTGATGCTGAGTATGATTGCATCTATGATTCCTGTTATATTGGAGTATTGGGCTGGCCACCCCTTATTTTGGTGAGCGGGTTGTCACATATGCCTATATTACGTTGGGAACTCATGAATGTGAATTATTCTGTAGAATTTTTTAAAAAGTTTATTTAGGACCAACGGGTAAATTTAGGTGATAAATGAACATGTTAGATCTCTTGGGGGATAGGGTCGGTATGGGACCTTAATGAAGGATTAGGGATTGATGCGTAATTAGTGAGTGCATATTATAAATTTTATAGTTGTTATTCATTTTTATTAATTATTTACCCTATAAGCTATAGGTATGTTAAGGGTAGTTTATAAGGTTTTGCCGCTATGGTAGTATTTCGGTCGAATTAGACTATTAGTCTAATATATGTCAGGACAATATTAAGAGGTTTCTACTATTGTGTTTAGGAGGGTAGTATAGTTGTATTGTTACATGGTAGTACTATAAGCTAAAGTACTTTAAGGATGAAGTTAATGTTGGATTATTATATTCGGTAAGTCTAATCATTATAGTAACAACACTAAATTTGTATATCTTAAGTGTAAGTACATTAATTTTTGTATATATATATATATATATATATACATGTGTGTGTGTGTGTGTGTGTTGATATTATAATCATGAGTTGTCGTCATAAGGGTATTTTTTTTGTGTAAATCCAGGGTCGAGGTATTTTAAAGATGATATTGAGTACCATCTTAGTATATTTCCACTGTGCATACATTATATGTCATTATTGACTTTATATGTGTACATATATATTGTTGTATTCCCTTGTGTGGGTTCAAAAACCATGGAAAGTTTAATATCATTAATTGGGATTAACATTGCTATGAGAGATATAATTTCCTAGAACTTATTTGGTACGAGGGACTGTTTGGTTTCCTGCTATATTGGTATTGACAGTGTGGGGACCCAATGTGTTGTGATAGTTCGAGTGCAGTATCATATGTTTTGGGGAGAGTAGTTTGAGGCTAAGATGTTATGCATTTATTTTTATTAATTTGTGAGTTTGCATATATCTCCAGGTTAGAGGTGATATGTGATGGTAATAGATGACCTACGGTGCATGATGGTTATACATTCGGTTGTTAGTAAGTTCTTGAGTTAACCTCGTGGTTAGAGATGCTTTAAGTGTTGGACTTATTTTATTATATGATATTATTTCTGTCCCGATATCCATTAGTCCTTGGCGATCAATTGGGCTATACAGAAGTGTATCAAAGGGGGTTCCTTAGTTTAATTTCATTTTTGAGACTTCCCATGCATGGAGTTTTGTTTTGGTCTAGAGTTAGGGAATAATGGTGTTTTGTAACATTATGGGTGTTCTAAACATATTTTATCGAGTTCATCTCATGATTTTTTTGACACGTGGCTAGATGATATGGGAAGTTAGTGGCGATTATATGATGGTTATTGCAGGATTTCTTTGTGGAAGTAATGAGTAGTTTAAAGTGATTATTATTTGAATTCAAATTAAAGATTTTTTGGAGATAAATATGGGTGGTTATTGTAGAGAATTATTTCGAACTCAAATTTGAAGTTACTTAAAACCAAAAAGAGTTTGTTAGTGCAAAGAATTATAAATTTAGCCATTCATGAAGATAAAAGAGGAATGCCTAACATATCAAACAAACCCATGTCTGTAAATTTTATCCTGTAATTTTCAACACCTATTTACCTTTTATCATTTAATTTCCTGTTATGTAATCTTACTTCCTTTAATTCAATTCGAGTTTATTCAGTGCCCAACCTTTATATTCCAACATTTACATTCCAATAATTACATTTCCCATTTTGTCATAACAAAAAGTCCCTTTAAATTTGGTCACACTCATGACCCCCCTAACTATTTGCCTAGGTGATTATACGTCCTACTATGGATACTACTTCAATTCCCATAAACATATTTTGGCATTAGAAAAAGGAAGACATATTATTGAAATGACAAAATGAGTCTTTCCCATTCAACATTTATATTAATATTTGGTAAATGAAATGACCAAAAGATTTTTCGTTGTCACACCAACCTTCTCTACAGAGCCTGTTTTGGCAAAAACTATAGGAAATGAAAATGCTACAGATTTTTAGAACAAATGTGATGATGATCTTCAGCCTTTTGTATTATAAAACTGCAATGCAAATTTAGAACTCAGGGGGTTGGAAGATCATCAAAGGATTTCAAAAGTCCCGGGGTCCAAAATGTTAGTGTTCAAACCATATTTTGAGCCGCAAGAAGATGTTAAAACATATGTAGAGTTGCGGCTAAAAATTATTTGGAATATGTGTTTCGAACCAAAGCAAGGGAATTTCCTCAAAGTTGTTGTGTAATCTATCTGCAAAAGGACGAGTGGTTGTTTTTTCTAGTTCATGTATGGGGTTTGAGTGTTATTCTCTTAGAGAATGAATTTTATGGTTTTCATTCCCTTCAAAGTAATGCGAGTTCCAAGGAAGAAAATTAGAATCTTAGTCATACCCAAAGATGTTTATCATCTAATTGACTTTTATGCATGGTGAACTACGATGGTGGTTGGTAAGAATGGGGTAGGATGTTGTTTATACAGTATTTATAAACCAGTTGGTTTGAAAAATATGGAGCCAATGTCATGGGGAATAGATTTGAACACCAACAATTGGAATCTCGTTAGCTTTGCAATTTCCTTGATTTCATTCTCGGGTTGGCAATTAGCCAAAATATGTTACAGTAAAATGTTCATAAATTTATCTATAGAGGTCCAAATGACGAACCTTTTTTTGCATTGTTAGCTTAACTTATAGAGCTTTCTTTTGATATATGGCTCATTCAATAGTTAAAAATACACATATAACTCCATGCTCGGGAAGTTAGATTTTGGATAGTTAGTGCGTTTTATGGTGTACACAAAAATGGGTTTTATAAAAACGGTCATAACTCTCTCTATAGATGTCTAAATGGCGAGCCATTTATTGCATTGAAAGCTTGACTTTATAAAGCTCCGTTTCAAGTTCAAAACACATAAAAAAATGCCAAGTTTGGAAAATGAGGTCAAATTTCTACACTGTTATAGTACATTCCATAGTATTATTCACCATCTTTGGTAACCTTCAAAGGTTAAAATTATTAAAATTATTCAACATCTCTGGTGACCCTTCAAAGGTTAATTTTTTTTATAATTATTCAACATATTTTTTACTTCAAAGTTAAAAAAATATTTCAATTATTCACCATCTTTAGTGAGCCCTTCACAGGTTGATTTTTTGTGATTATTCACCATCTTTGGTGACATTCAAAGGTAAAAATGTTGAAATTATTCATCATCTTTGGTTACCCTTCGAAGGATACAAATTTTGTGATTATTTACCATCTTTGGTGATATTCAAAGATAAAAAATATTGCAATTATTCATCATCTTTGGTGACCTTTCAATGGTTAAATTTTTTATGATTATTCACCATCTTTGGGGACCTTCAAAGGTAAAAGATGTTATTAATATTCACCATCTTTGGTGACCTTTTGAAGTTTAAATTTTTATATGATTATTCACCATCTTTGGTGACCTTCGAAGGTTAAAATGTTGAGATTATTCACCATCCTTTGTGACCCTCAAAGTTAAAAGGGATGGAGTTATTCACCGTATTTGGTGACGATAAAATTTAAAATCGAGAAATAAATCATATAATCTTTTCATTATGATCTTCATCATTAATAACTATTTTAATTAGAAAGTAGTTTTGCACATTTCATAAATCTGATAAAGTTCTTCAAGACTGTAATTATCAAGTCTCCACCACTTAATTTTTTCTCAAAATTCAAGTGGTGTGTGTGTGTTGGGGGGGGGGGGGGGTATGTTTTCTCCATATTTTATCGAGTTCATCTCGTGACGTTTTTTACACGTGGCTAGATGATGGGGGAAGTTAGTGGCGGTTATATAATGATTATTACAGATTTTTTGTGGACGTTTTGCGTAGTTTAAAGTAGTTATTACTTGGATTCGAATTAGAGGTTATTTGAAAGCAAATATGAGTGGTTATTGCAAAAAGTTAATTCAAATTCAAATTAGATTTTACTTGGAACCAAAAAGTGTTTTGCGTGGGTGATTATACGTCCTATTATGGACCCTTATTTCAATTCCCAACAAATAATGAGTTTATGGGACGAACTAAATAGAATTGTGTGGTAGTACTCGTACATTTAATTTAATACTAGGATACTTGATTGGGAAATTCTTGATGAACATTCTTAACAATAGAGTTTCCTATACTGTGACAAATTTTTGATTGGTGTCTATTAATAATTTAGCATTTATTAATCAATTGTGGTCATACTTTATTTAAAGATTCTATTATTTTGCATCTTGAGGTTATCATGGAATTTCATTCATTATACTCTTATATATGTTTGCATTTATGTGTAGGATTTTTACGATAGGTTTTAACCCGCCTTTCATTGACAAAAATTTTATGTTTGGATTTCGGTGAACCAGCAGAGTAGTATTATAGTGTTATTTTGGGATTGGATGTTTGTTGCAGATCCTTCCTATAGTTTTGTATCCGAGAGACCATTTGGTTAATTTAGTTGATTAAATGTATACTCGAAGATTTATTTTTCAGGATCATATCCACTTTTGTTTTTCGATTATATTTTATCACCGTGGTCATTTTTTTATTTTAGTTATTACCATTCCGATAGAGTTGATGTTATCCATATTCATTTGTACTTTATATGTTAGTCCATATGCTTATAATGATTATTAATTGTTTTGTTCTTATAAATTTTATATTCAATACTGATCACCTTAATGTAGTGGTTTACTTTCTTGAAAGACATGACTAGTGACCCACACTAACCTAGTTACTTATATTTAAGTTTTAAAGTCAAAGTGAGTCAATCCATATTTCATTAAACAAAACCATAAACATATGTCTTATTCACAAAGTCACAAGTGGATATCCATAAACTAACATTTCTCCACAGGACTCAAATAGTTATGCTTCTACAAACATATTATATAGATAAGTTAACTCAATTACATCATTTACATTAAAACAAAAACTTGTTGTTTCAATTCTTCTCTACTAACCCAGCACGACCTTTGAGATTTTGCAGTGATATCACAAGACCTGAAAAACATAAATATAAGAATCATGAGCAAACTAGACCAGTCAATGTATCACCATTACACTATTGCATACATTAAAACAAACCAAATTCCATTTATATAGTTATGTATACAGTGATCTGATCCATTCATAAAGTCCTAACCTTTTGAACCATGGTTCACTAATCTTGTATGTAATAGACTGTTCTCCCCCGTTCCTAATCGGGGAGTATCCCCTCATTTTGGGAAATCAAAATAAAACAAATTAAAATTAATAATTATATCCATAACACACACACACACACACACACACACACACACACACACACACACACATTTACGTTAGTGCATTGACATCAAGGTCCTCAATCATATATTTTAGTTCCATTGGGGTGGAACTGAACGAATGGGATAGTCTTTGAACCTTTTAATTTAATTAAATCAATAATTACTTCCAATGATAAATATTATATTAACATATTTATATGAAATTTTATGATTCATAAAATATAATATATCCCCACTCAAGTAATATTCTTTATAACTCAAGTGTGGAAACTTTATGTATGGAATTGTGAAATAAAACTAAATATGCATAAAATTAAACTTCTCAATATACCCATTCATTGAAAATGGACTCAAAATACTATTTGTAAGGAGGAGATATAAATATTATTTTGTGAGGTATTTAATATGCCATCAAATTATTACCCATTGTTCTTAATCATGTCTGAATCATAAATTGTACATGAAAATGTGTCCAACCATACCAATATGAAAACCTATATAAATATACTTTCAAATGAAAGCCACGGTGCATTGTTTCAAGTTTCATAGAGCAAGATATGACCATTTCTTACAACTTAATAAATTTGTCCTACGTGATCCCCAGTATGAAGTTAACTTTCATGATTTTTTATAATTTCCCACACCATAACTTTCTATGATTTCAATTGTTTTCCAAAAATATACTGAATATCACCAGTTGAATTTTTATGATTTTTAGAGGTCATATGCAATATCAAAAGGTCCATTAAACTCATGTCACGTGCACATGAAATATGCAAATAACAACTATAAACCAACTTACAAACATTAGCCAATTCTAATTACTAGTAATATAACTCTAATTTAGGAAATGATATGTCTATATGAGTCTTGTGTAAAATCCTACTGGAATAACTCAATTCCATAAAAAAACAAAAGTTAATTGAAGTTTTAATGCAAAATTGTTCTACGAAAGCAATAGGGTTTACACATACAACTTGCTTCAAACATGTATAAATCCGTAGCTATAAGAAAGAGTATGAAAGTTTAATCAAAGAATTAATGATTATTATAATTTCAGTGGGTAGAACTAAAATAAAACAAGATTCATAAATAAAGCTACCCTCTAAACATCGTTATGATTTTTTTATAAATTTCCCTATATTTTATTCTTAAGCCTCTCCTTTCTCTCTCATCAAGTCCAATTGCAATGAGTTTGAAATATAAGTTCAAAATGAATAAGAAGGGTGATTATGAGGTGATTAAGTGAGACAGGGGGTTCTTCCAACCCAATCCAATCATATTTAAACATGATGTGCACTAAAAGATAAAAATGCAAACTTAAAAGAATGGGCATCTTCGACATCAATTAGTAAAATTGCTATAAATTCTTATTTGGGGGCGTATATGATGCCCCGTTTATGGATTTTCAATCCTAACTCAAAGATAAAATCTATTGTTTTTCCTTTGACAAATTATCAAATCTTATAGGTAAAAATTAATATTAAACATGAAAACTTCTCTTTTGTAGCCAGATTGAAGTTTCCTGATTCTCAAGGGTACAATTAAGTTAAAATATGGTAATATAACATATATTATATAAATATAATGTTATCTATAACATAATATAATCATAATCCAAATAATAGTGACAATGATTGTATTCGTGTTGTCACAACTAATTCCAAGTCTAACTTCTATATGGTAATGTTTCTCTTTTTTGGCATCCAGAAGTGTGTTGCTCATATAATAGACTATTTTACCATATCTCTAATTTTAATAATTCACCCAGTAGTGGCATTTTGATAAACACCTAAGTACACGTGGAGTTTCTTTCCACTTATTAATGTTTGTATAAAAGATGGGGAGCCAAGGTATTTCTTAATTTACATCGGTGCTTCGTCACATGTCTTCTTCAATACTATGGCGTTGTCTTTATTTGAGGCTTAAAAGAAAGCTTAACACTTGTTCCAAGATTTGGATATGAATACATTGAGGCCTACAAGCATCCCTATGAGTATCTGTACCTCCTTGATCGTCGTTGACCTTTTTAATTCTTGTAGGGACCTAATTTGTTTAGGTTTTTCCTTTATGCCCCTTTGTAACTTGACCAAGATAACTGAAAAGGCATATTTTGAGGTATTGATCTTTATCCAGTAGTTTCTTGGGTTTCTAAAAGTGACGTAGAGGTAAAAAAAAATATGACTAGCAACAACATTTCTCTTTACAAACGTGTCAAAATATATACCTCTATGGTTGAACCGATTTTTTTCTTAAACATATGAGTCACTAGTATCTAATAGGATACTTCAAATTTATTGAGGCCAAAATTTGTGAGCTTGTATTATATGACTAAGGTTGTAGCAGACAAAGTCTTATCCTAATTGGGACTTCAATAATGAATCTAGTGGTACCCTAGGTAAGAACCCTCAACGCTCGTCCTCTAATTCCCTACTATTGAGTCCACCAGTTGATCTATTTTTAATATGGGAAAACTTTATTTTGGACATGTTTTATTAGGTTGGTAGAGTCTATAAAAACTTTCAATTTTCCTTTATGTTTTTGAACAATTACGATATTTGAGATTCAATCTGGGAATAGGATTTACTTGATGAAATTGGCATAAAGTATCTTTCATCTTCCCCTGCATATATCCTTATAAGTGGATGACTTCCTTGATTTTTGATTGATTGATCGACTATCAGAATCCATGTGTAGTTGATGACAAGTAATATCTAGGTTAATTCCCTATAGTCATATGACTATCAAACAAATACATTTATGTTCTTCTTGAGGAATGAAATTGACTGCTCGATTTCTTCTTATGGCAATTCGAATCAATAAGGTAGAATTTGTTCGGGTGTGACGGATCAAGAGTAATTGTCGCATCCGTGAATTTGTGTTTTGATGGTAAATAAGAGTAAAATTAAATAAATCAATAATTTTAATGCATTGGAGATTAAAAGACTTTTATTTTGGGGATTGTTACACCTCGTGTTTTTAAATAATTATTTAAGTAATTAATTGGAATATTTGAGAAAAATAAATTTTTTGGATTTTATGATTTTTATTAATTAAATATTTTGGTTTTCTTATTTGAAAAGTAGAATTTCAAACGGAATTGAAATCGGACTTAAAATGAAGTTTTTATAAGGATTTTAATTCTTGCCTTATATACTTTTCGTGGAGGATTTTTCATCAGACCTGCTCGATCGATCGGTCGATGGTTTTCATCGATTGATCGAAGAGCTCAGTTTTTGCGCAGATCGACTTTCTTAGTTGTAGAGTTTAAATGGGATTAGGATTCTTAATCGCTATATAATACTTCTAACTCATGGGGGGATATTTCATAATCATTTTTTTCCAAGTTTTTCACCAGATAACTTTTCCAAAATATTTTCCTCCCCACCATAATCATCAACCTCTAACTTAATCAAGTTTGTGTCACATGTTTTTAAGGCTAATTTGGTTTTAATCAAGTTTTTCAAAGAACAACTTCTTTGCTAATTGTTCGAGAGGAATCCAGATTTCCAATCAGATTTTCAAATCGATCTTCACTCAGGCATGGATACTCTATTCCTTTCCTTTAGTATTATGCGTTAAGTGTCGCCTAAACCCTTAATCATGTGTTTTTTTATTAAAATCAATTAGTAACTTGACTAGAGAAAGTGTACACTAAATTGTATGCAACCTGATAATAAATATCAACTTTTCTACATTGAATTCATCATTCAAATCATAACCCAACACTGGTCTCTAATTACTATACTAAGTAATTACTATAACATACGGTCTCATAAGCGAGGGTTATTACATACTCCCCCCCTTATGAGGGAATTTTTCCCTCAAAATTCAGGCGTACCTCATGAGAAAAGATGTGGATATTTTTCCCGCATCTCATCCTCGCGTTCCCAAGTAGATTCGCTTGCGTGATGATGACTCCAATGGACTCTCACTAGGGGCACCACACGAGATCTCAACTTTCGCTCCCCAAACTCAAGGATAGCAACCGGTTGTTCTTCATAAGAAACATCGGGCTGCAAATCGATATCTTCGAAAGGAATGTGCCAAAGGGCACCTTCACACCTTCTGTACTTCTTCAAGGAGGAGACATGAAATACAACATGGATTTGTTGTAAGGGTTCCGGCAAGGCAAGTTGGTAAGCTACGGGACCAACCTTTGCAATCACCGGGAAGGGTCCAACAAAGCGGGGTGCAAGCTTTCCTTTCTTCCCAAAATGTTTAATGCCCTTCATTGGGGACACCCGTACCAACACTTGGTCTCCAACCTCCAATTCCATATGTCTCCTACCCGCATCGGCATAACTCTTTTGACGATCTTGGGCTATTCGTATGCGGTTTCGAATAAGCTCGATCTTCGAAGAAGTATCTTGGATCATCTCAGGTCCAAGAAACTTATTATCGCCTACTTCCAACCAACAAGCGGGCGATCTACAAGGCCTGCCATACAGAGCTTCATAAGGTGCCATTCCAATGGTAAATTGGTATGAGTTATTATAAGCAAACTCAACCAATGTAAGATATTGTTCCCAATTGCCTTTAAAGTCAAGTATGCACATACGAAGCATATCCTCCAACATCTGGTTTACCCTTTCGGTCTGACCGTCTGTTTGAGGATGATAGGAAGAGCTTAACTTCAACTCGGTCCCCATAGCTCCCTGGAAACTCTGCCAAAAGTGGGACACAAATATTTTATCTCGATCGGAGATAATATTCAAAGGTACCCCGTGGAGTCTGACGATTTCCTCAATGAACAACTGGGCATAACGAGCGGTATCATAATCGGTGCGCACAGGCAAGAAGTGTGCCGACTTAGTCAAACGGTCGACAATCACCCAAATTGAGTCATGACCCTTTTGCGATCTAGGCAAGCCCGTAACAAAGTCCATCGAAATGCTCTCCCATTTCCATACGGGGATCTCGAGCGGCTGTAACAAACCTGTCGGTCGCTGGTGATCAATCTTAACCAACTGACAAGTAGTGCATTGAGACACAAACTCTGAGATATCCCTCTTCATGCCCGCCCACCAGTACAAACGACGCATATCTTGGTACATCTTGTCCCCGCCGGGATGTACCGTGAACTTCGACCCGTGGGATTCTGCCATCACTGCACGTCTCAAATCCCCATCATCGGGAACCACAAGTCTTCCATGGAAGCGTAGTCCACCCTCAGAGCCTATTGAGTACGACTCCGCTCCCTCAGACAACAACTGGCGTGTATGGTCTTGACAAACTTTATCTCTCTTCTGAGCCTCCACAATCTTTGCTATAATCGTGGGAGTAACCGTCATCACTGAAAGGAATGCTCTCGCTCCGGCATCCTCCAGGCTGAGTTCTTTCCACTTAGCTTTCCACATCTCAGCTAAGTTTCCATCAGGCTTTCTACTTAAGGCATCTGCTACCACATTCGCCTTCCCGGGGTGATAATGAATATCAAATTGGTAGTCTTTCACGAACTCCAACCAACGGCGCTGGCGCATGTTCAAATCCTTTTGGGAGAACAAGTACTGCTGCGATTTGTGGTCGGTGAAAAGACTAAAATTTTGCCCCAAGAGGTAATGCCTCCATATCTTCAAGGCAAATACAACGGCGGCGAACTCCAAATCATGCACTGGATAGTTCCTCTCGTGAGGCTTCAACTTACGAGAAGCGTATGCAATGGGTTGTCTCTCTTGTTGAAGAACACCTCCTAACCCCAAAAGAGATGCATCGGTAAAGACGAGATATTCCAATCCCGGCTTTGGCAATGCCAGGACTGGAGCTGCAGTCAGTCTATCCTTGAGCTCATCGAAAGCCGCTTGACATGAACTGTCCCAAACAAATCTTACTCCTTTCCGGGTCAAATTCGTCAATGGGCTAGCAACCTTAGAAAAGCCCTTAATGAATCTACGGTAATAACCCTCCAAGCCCAGAAAACTACGAACTTCAGTGGGCGTCGTGGGCTGACCCCACTCCTTTACCGCGATCACCTTACTCGGATCCACAGACACTCCTTGGGATGACACCACATGCCCCAAAAATTGAACTTCCTTCAACCAGAAGCCACACTTCTCAAACTTTGCATACAATTGATGATCTCTCAATCTCTGCAGGACCAACCGCAAGTGAGCAGCGTGATCCGACTCCGTTTGAGAATAAACTAGGATGTCATCAATAAATACAATGACAAACTGGTCAAGGAAATCCCGAAACACCCTGTTCATAAGGTCCATAAACACTGCAGGGGCATTGGTTAACCCAAAGGGCATAACCAAGAACTCATAAGATCCATAACGGGTCAGAAAGTCCGTCTTGGACACATCTTGCTCTCGTATCCTCAATTGGTGATACCCCGTCCTCAGGTCGATCTTAGAGAAGTAGGAAGCTCCCCTAAGTTGATCAAACAAGTCGTCGATGCGAGGTAAAGGGTATTTATTCCGGATGGTGACTTTATTCAACTCTCTATAGTCCACGCATAACCGGAGAGAACCGTCTCTCTTCTTCACAAACAATACCGGAGCGCCCCACGACGAGGTACTACGCCTAATAAAACCCTGCTCCAGTAGCTTCTGAATCTAATCTCTCAGCTCCCTCATCTCCACAGGAGCCATTCGATAAGGAGCTTTTGCGATCGGCCGAGTTCCCGGCATTAAGTCAATCACAAACTCGATTTCCCGACTTGGAGGCAATCCCGGTATCTCCCGAAAAATGTCCTCAAATTCCCGAACGATGGGAAGAGAATCTAGGGGAACCACGACATCTCTAGATGCATCTTCCGCAATACAATATAAATAAGCACTCGTGCTCCCTTCCACACAAGGCATAACTACTAGGAACATCTCTTGTCCCGGAACCGCAAAAACTATACTCTTCCCGTAGCAATTCACTATAGCACGGTACTTCACTAGCCAATCCATACCCAAAATTACATCGTACCCGACCATATCAAGGACGAGCAAATCGGCATCAAAACACAAGTCACCAAGATTAATTCCTACGCTTTTACATACGAAGAAAATCAATGAGCCATCGCCCATAGAGGATTCGACGCTAGTGAAAGTACTTTCAGCAGATTTTATCAAACCCGTAGTCTGAGCAAAACTCCTAGAAATAAAGGAGTGTGTAGCACCCGTATCAAATAGAATTCGACCCATGTGCCCCTGAATGAGAAACTTACACTCGATCGCCGGTGGTGCCGGAGGAGCTGGAGGAAGCAAAGCCTCCTGAAGATGGTAAACTCTTCCGTACTGCAATTGCCCCTGTTGAGGAGGAGCAACCGGATTAGGCGCTTGAGGCGGAAACTGTACATACGGCTGCTGCGGCGCCCGTGGAAGATGCCCTCCAACCAACTGAGGACACGCCCTTTTATAGTGGCCCAGCTCCCTACACTGAAAACATTTGATTGTCGTAATATCCTGATTTCTACCTTGGTTATTTCGGAGTTGACCCGCACCTCGGCCCTGTTGGCCCCTACCACCATTTCCACCTCGACCTCCCTGAGGCTGCTGACCACCTTGTCCTTGCCTGTTATTATTATTGCCACCAGCATTAAACCCACCGAACCGTTGACGCTTGGACGAATCCCCCTGCTGAGGATCCCTCTCAACCTGCTTGTTCCCCGAGGATTGGGAAGAAGAAGATGTTCCCCCTCCACTCCCAACACCTCCCTGCCTCACCGTTTGTCCCACAGTAACAACCTTCTTCTTGTTTAGCAGAAACAATCTGTGCTCCTGACAGTGAAGCAAGGCGGCATTCATCACATCACCAAAAGTCACTAGAGATGGATTTCCCAGCAAATGTTGCTTTATTCGCCAGTTCAAACCTCCCACAAACTTGGAGATCCTCTTCGACTCTGGAGTTACCTCATCCGGTATAAAACTGGCTAACCGGGTAAACTCTTCTTCATACTCGGCAACTGACCTCTCCCCTTGAACCAAATCCTGCAGCTTTCTCTGCATTTCCCTCTGAACTGCGGGAGGGAAATAGTTCCCATCAAACAAAGCCCAAAAATTTGCAATGGACATAGTATCCCTTTGCTCGGGTGTCGTCATTGACTCCCACCAATGTAAGGCCGGTCCTACCAGCTTGAAAGTAACGAGAATTTGCTTCTTCTCCTCACTACATTCCACCATCCTAAGATGGCGCTGCATATCTCGCTTCCACTGGTTCGCCTTGATAACATCTGAACCTCCCTCAAACTCCGGGGGATGTCCCTTAAGGAAAGATTCCCTCACCCGTTCCCACTGAGAAGGTCCCATGGGAACTTGTTCTTCTTGTCCCCTTACTGGAGCTTGTGGCATTTGTTGGGCCACTGCAGTCATCGCGGCGTTGACAGCTTGGGCCACAATATTTGCCACTTCAGCGGCACTGATACTCCCCTGCTGCGGTGGAGGACCAAACTCATCCTCAACAACCCTATTACGTCTAGCGGGACGTCCTCTCTTCGGCAGCATCTGAGATAGAGACGAGATAGAGTTAAAACATAATGTAAGACAATCTATTTAGCAAAAGATCGCATACATAGGCAGCAAAACAATCCTAACATTAAGTTCTATATCAAAGAACGCTACGGTAGAACGTGACAAGTCCGCATAGATCCTAAAGACTCTAGAACCTGATGCTCTGATACCATCTGTGACAACCCGCTATCCGAAATAAAGGGTGGCCAGCCCTATACCCCGATTAAATAGGAAATCATGGATAATATCATCCTCAGCATCACAACAATATACAAAGTATAAGGAATAACCAACCTATATTCCAGAAAACGGGTTATCAAAAACTTTGATTTGAAATAAAAAGGAAAACATTTTCAACAACCCGTCATAGAAATAGAGGGTGGAAACCCCCACAAGCGCCTATAAGAAATCCCGAAAGATACAAAGGACCGAATAAAGCTTCGGTCAAAACCATCCATACAACATACATATAGTACCAAGTGTTACATAGTAAATTCATTATACATTTACAACAGTTTGGGCAACAAGCCCGAATGAACTGAACATAACTAGAAACATAAACAGAGGCGTCTACTCAAAATCCCGTGAAACCCGCACAATGTCACGGCTCCTCAAAAACATGTGGAAGGAAAAGGTCATTACGGGCGACCGTGCGGCGGAACACCTGAACGGATAATATAGATATACATATACAACAAGAAAAGGAAAACCGGTCAGGGCCGGGTATATGTGATCAATAGATAAATGACAAGTATGATAATGATGCACAAATAAGCATGGATGGTAGTCTAGCATGTTAACAGCATATGAGGAACTGAAACTAGTGAAGGACTACATAGAGTGAGATTCACAATAAAACAGAATTAAAAGTGCTTATAAGCCTTTATCATCTTTAATCATATTTCAATTCAAGTATTCATTTTCCATTCCTTATCAGGAATATAATTGACATCATGTGCTCTATATGGCACTAATCTCAATAACATGCTCTTTGCGGCATAATTTTGCTCTTTATGGCATTAATGTTCCATCGAGTCCAACTCGATAATTAGAATAGTCATAAGTATAATTATAACGCTTCTAAGACCGCCCGTCCGGGTTTCCCCACTGAGCGCGTCCCTAAATAACCATCATCTTCCAGGGCCTAACATAAGACAACCTGGGATCCTATCGAAAGCGTCGGGAAGCGGCCATGAGCCTGCGTGGTAGCCAAGACCACACCCGGAATCTCCCTACCCCCGCAGAAAACATACAACCATAAGCGCTCCCATGGCCTAGGACTATATCCACCCTGCATTCATTAGCCAGGGGGCCTCACCTATCGAGCGGACTTCCCTTAAGATGGTATTTAGAGAGGTGTGTAACATCCATTTTATTAATTCCCATTAAGTGATTAGTAAATTATCATTTACCTTATTAATATTCCCATTTTAAATAAAATGTATAAGTTAAATCGGGACTATATGTAATTCGTACCGACATCACATCCTCGATAAGAAATTCGAACTCCAAAGTCATCCCCAAGGCCTCTTTTAGGCTTTAATATAAACCATCAAGTCAAAAATGTAACTCAAGTTGAATTCTAAAGTCTCCAAAATTGACCTTAATACGTTCTAGACCGATAAAAACTACAAGACAAAAGTGATGCCTAAACATCACCTTAAGTTTCCCCTTGAATGAATCCTAGATGAACCCTTTCGAGTCTAGGATGTCGACCCAACTCAACTAGAACTCTAAACCCTATGTTTACTTCATTTAAGAAGGTCCCTAATCAATAATCCTAAAGAAAAGGGGTTAAAAATAAAAAAGGAAAATTTTGGAAAATGCAGGGCTACCGAATCGATTCGCCCCCTTGGCCGAATCGATTCGGCCAGAAACTTTGGGTTTCTGCATAACTGCCGAATCGATTCGGACCAATTCCGAATCGATTCGGTCAACTAGACCTGAGCACTGGCCCTAGCCGAATCGATTCGCCCAGGGGGCCGAATCGATTCGGGCCTGCGATTTTGCCAAGAGATGGCTATGGAGTCTTGGACTCCATTTTCTACCCAAACTCCAATTTCTTCCAACCAAACTCATATACCAACACTAAAATAACATCAATGATACTCTTGATCATCTAAAACTCCATGAATCATCTTTGAGTGGATCAAAACCCAAAAATACATAAGAAAACCCTAAGTTTTCTAAACTAAAAATTAATACACCATTATCATAACAAATCATCTATCTCAAGACACAATTTGCAAGTAAAAACTTGCCTTGATTCAGCAAATATGCAGATTCCTTGGTGTAGCAAGCTCTCTCTCTCAATCTCCAAAGCTTTCTCTTCTCTTCTCTTACTCTCTCTTAGGTTTAGGAAGGGATTTTGGGGAAATAGGAAGACTTAGAAGGCATAAATCGTGACTTAAGGTAATTGACCCACTTAATTTAACCAAAAGTGCGATAAAATAATACGCAATAGCCTAATTAAAGCACAACCAGTCAAAAATGCCCAAAACTACAAAATACAATATGGTACATTATTTGACTATTTCGCACGTTCCGGAATCAACTGCGACCTCCAAATCATCATTTGGACATTTTAAAATTCAATTTAGGTTCCGGTCTCATAATTAAGCCAAATATCATTTTATATTCAGATGATATTAATAAGCATGACATAGCAATATTTTCCCAAAATTATGATATGTATGCAACCTGATAATAAATATCAACTTTTCTACATTGAATTCATCATTCAAATCATAACCCAACACTGGTCTCTAATTACTATACTAAGTAATTACTATAACATACGGTCTCATAAGCGAGGGTTATTACATAGGCATGAGACTCGGACGTGTTTTATGTTGGTGATTCATCCTATATGAAGGATAAGACGTATGTATACCTAGGCATGAGACTCGGATGTGTTTTATGTTGGTGATTCATCCTGTATGAAGGATAAGACGTATGTATACCTGGGTAACCTTAGGTATGAGACTAAGGGATATTTTGAGGATCTCACATCGATTAAAAGGGTTGGGTAATTTGATAATTGAGAAAATGAGAATTAATGCCTAAGATAAAAAGGGGTATTAAAATTTGTGGCAACATAATGTGCGGGGGCTGACAGTTTTAACGGGTCGACTGACGATTTATGTCGTGTCGTGTGTGAAACCTTTTCAAATTATGGGGGATCGATAGTTTAAATGAATTCGACACGGTTTTGGCAAGGGCAAGTGTAAAACTTTTGTGAAAATTACCACCCGGGGCGGGAGGACCGCTATAATAAAAAGTGAGAAGATTGATATATTGTTTAATTTAATTAAATCAACAACATGGGGTTTAGTTATTTAAAATCATAGTGATGTGCATTGTGAAATAACAATTATTGAGGTTAGTTAGTTGGTTTTATGCTACCGCGTTTAATTAAATTCGTGTAATTAAAATACTCTATTGTGATATTTATTGCATATAATACTATTGTCTGGGTTCACGGACCCTATTTGAGGGGAGTAGTGTGTATTCATGCTCAGAGCTCTGACCTCGTGTATTGACTAACATTTTCAAGTATTATTGCTGGAGTAGCTGCATAGGACTTATCGGATATTGCTTGGAGGTGTAGTTGGAGTTGCTTTTATTTAATGCTTTATTTAATTTAGACTTTCCTTTCTGTCATATTCCATTATGAGACTTCTTTTGGATTTTACTGGGCCATTCGGTTTCAAAGTTGTTTACGATTTCAGTTGGATTATTTTTATTTGGAGTTATTTAGATTATTTATTTAGAGATTTATTATTTGGAGTTTAGCATGGTGATGTATTTTAATTGCATGGTTGGTAATCATTTATTGGGATTGATTAAATTATTACTTTGTGGATTGAATTTTATATGTCTCATATCTTTCACATGCTGAGGATGGTATTTATTTAGTGAGTTTGGTGATGATGGCTAGACACCCCATTGTCCGGATCGCGCGGGGCATTACAGGGATGCCTAGCATCCTATTACATATCGGAGTCTAAAAATAAAAAAAAGTACAATATTATTCGTTCATGCCACAGATAATATAAAACTTTGTAGAAACATTCAGGATTCATAAGATCTATCAGTTGTCGTATACATATTCCAACGGGGACTACCATCCTTGTCTGTCGCTGTCCACATACGTATATAACTGATAATATTTTCAAGGGTAGGATAGAATAAGAGTTTAAGTGTGCGGGTGGTAATTTTTCTTCCTCCGGTTCGACATGGAATAGAAACAATTGAGAAGACATACCAAAAAGATAATTTTTATTTCTATACAAGATGTGGAAGATGATATAATGTTAGAAAATAACGGAAGGAAATATTGAGATTATATCTATTGAAACAAAATGAAATATCATAGAACTATCAGGGGTATACTGAAGTCTAGTGATATGTAAATGAATAATATGGTGAAGGTAACCGAATAAAGTGAGTATCAAGTTACAATGATAATGGTTCGAATTGTAATGCAATAACCTATAAATTAATGATTATGGGTCATAATATAGCTTAGACATAACATTACAATATTGCTCAAGGCATAAAATACACTTGAACATGCAATCCCAACCATCGGAGAATAGTAAAATATAGCTTAGTACACTTAGCTAGAGTGGCACTCATACGTATGTAGTAAATAAACAAAACTAGGCACTCAACATCTGAATCCTATAGGCCAATTAGAATGACCGTGGTATACTGGGGTCTAATACCTGAACCATAAGGTATGCTACCTAGGGTTTAACTAATAAGGGAGATAAATTTTAGGGTTATATGCAATTATTCATAATAGGTTGCAGGGTTATACTAAAATTAAGGGTAAAGAGGTTTAGTGGTTTGGGTGCAATGGTGTATCGATTTCGGGAATAACAAGAATATTGAAAGAATCAATATAAGGCATAAATATGAACTACTAAAAGGAGTTCGTATTTGAAATAGGAGTTCAAAATTATCACAGAGGGATATAACGATCAGTATTAAAAAGTCATAAGCTCAAATTATCAAAATTGAAATTAAAATCACCTACTTTTAGTTTTATGAATTTCGATGTTTTGTGCGGCTAATTTGGTGGGTAGACTAGGTAGTCTGAAACCATAAAGAACATAAGTAGGTCACATAGGTTCAAAACAATGCTCATATGATGTAATATGATGTTATTTCAAAAGAAATTTCAGTCTAAAATTAACTAAGTGGGTATAAAGTGTTATTTTTTTAAACTTTTTAAAATAAAATTTTCCCTCATTTTATTAAAATTTGGAATTAGTGGCGGAATACAAAGTAACTCTATTTGTGCTTAAGTAATTATAGAAAAAGTTTGGGGAGGTATTAAATACTTAAAAAATTTGATAGGGGTTATGTGTAAACATGAAACTTAATTTTTTAAACGTAAACTGGTTTGCTTAAGAAAACACTTTACTAAACAGGGTGATGTAATATAATAATTTGTTCAGAATACAAATAAAAAATGTTGGAAAAAAAACAATTTTTTTTAATTAGAGATGCGCCTTCATGCGCTCAACCAAATGTATTACACGCCTGTTTTGACTTTCACTCATGCGTGTGTAGGTTACTCACCTTCAACCTTTCGACAATTTAACTTAGGGGTTCAAAACTTTGACATCAATTTCGAAAAGTTTAAGAATTACTTTTAAGGTTATTCCTGAATGAAAGTTGCCTAATTTTTGAAGAGGAATTTAGCCACATTGGTTTTAAGAATTTTTGTGGGATAAATTGAGATGTTCGATTTCTATAAAAACGGTAAATTTTTGACCAAACAGAACTAACTAAAAGCTATGATTTTCATTCTGGAATCATAAAGATTTTGTTCTACATAAAAAAAGTGGAATAATGAACCTGGTTTGAGGGATTTTGGTGAAGTAAAACCTTTAAATTGGTTTTCTAAAATTTTCAGGGCTGGAAACTTCAATCCTTGATTTGAGGTATCAAAAGTTTTTTTTTTGTTTAATTAAACATTACACCTAGGTTTCTAAGAACCTAAGCTCAACTTACCTCTCTTTGAAACTGGCTCAAAGTCAACGAAGCAGAATCCACAATTGAAGCTCAAGCTTTAATGGAGTTTTATGATTTTTGAGCCATTTCAATGCATATACACATCAATTTTTACATGAAAACACATATTTCTACTCTACATATATGCATAAACTCAAGAAACAAGCATTTATGCATAAAATTACAAAATACAAAACTCTGAAATTTTTACTTTGAATTTGCTCTCAACTGGGATGGGTTTGTACTGAGGTAAGAGTGGGTATTAATAGTGCAGGGTATTGTTGTTGGGGTGATGATACCCTGCGCTTTTCCCGGGCCACCAATAATGTTGATTGAGATTCTGGTACATTTTGGTGCTACCGGGGTGAACCATGAATTTAGAATGATGATCCTCATGTAGGATTTCTTCTCGGAGTGATGATATAAGGGGTAGACATACTCGATTTCTGAATTTTAACCTACGCTTGGGGTCCAAAGTACAATATTTTTTTTAAAGGTTATTTTGAAGTTTTGCTTTTGAAAACACAAAAAATTATCTTGATATTAAAGATCCATGATTTTCTTGTGTAGATTTGGGAAGAGAAACAATGTTTCGCCACACATTCCAGGTTGTAGAGGAGTCTCGTTGTAGATTGAAATCTCCAATAGTTTCTAAAAAATAAACATATTATAGAGGCTTCCTTGGGCTTTGCAACTTAAGGCATTGGCGACCAAGTTACCTTTTCTGGTATGGTAGAGTAAGTTAAATTTATAATCCTCTAAAAATTATATCCATTATCTTTGTCAAAGATTCAGATATTTCTACATTAATATGTACTTTAGACTCTTATGATAAAAAAAGACTTGATATTCTTCTCCATACAAATAACATCTCCAAATTTGTAGAGAAAAGACTACTGCGGCTAATTCCAAATCGTGTATTGGATAGTTACGTTCATAAGTTTTTAATTATCAGAATCCATACTCGATCACTTTGCCTTATTGCAACACATAACCGAGTCCTTATAGGAAAACATCAATATAAACATCATAGGCGATATTACTGGAGGGAATGGTTAGGACATGGGCATTGGTCAAATTTTCTTTCAGAGTGCAGAAAGATTTTTCACATTCATGGTTCCATACAAATCAAAAATCTTTTCTAGTGAACTTTATTAATGGTAGGGAAATTCGTGAAAATCCTTTATAAAACGTCGATAATATTCGACAAGACCTAGAAAACTTTATAGTTCTGTGATGGGGGTAGGTTGAGGCCATCCAAGTACTGTAGTGGTTTTAGTTTGATCTATTTGTATACCTAATTCTATTATTATATGTCCAAGAAACTTCACTTATTTCATGGGAAAATCACATTTTCTTTGCTTTGCGTACAAGTGATGTTTACGAATAGTTTCCAGTACTATACACAGATGTTCTTCGTGTTCTCCTTGGGTCTTGGAATAAATTAGGATCTCATCTATAAAAATGATCATAAACTGATCTAGAAAGGTCAAAATATTCTATGCATTAAATCCATGAAAGCAACAGAGGCATTGGTTAAACCAAAAGACATGACCAAAAATTCAAAATGGCCATAGCGGGTTCAAAAAGTGGTTTTGGATATATCTTCTTCCTTCACACTTAGTTGGTGATAGCCAAATCTTAAAACAATTTTGGAAAATATCTTTGACCCTCGCAATTGGTAAAACAAATCACCTATCCTAGGCAATAGGTGTTTATTCTTAATAGTAATTTAGTTTAATTGTTGGAAATCAATATATCGCCAAAAATATCCATCTTTCATTCGTACGAATAAAACTCGAGCTCATCAAAGGGATGTGCTAGGGCATATAAATCCTTTATTGAGTAATTTGTCTAGTTGTGTTCGAAGTTCTCTTAATTCCAAATGAGCCATACGGTAAATGGGTATTAAAATAGGGGAAGTATTTAGCAACATGTTGATGAAAAACTCAATCGCTCGAGGTGAAGGTAACCCAGGTAAATATTCAAGGAACACATATTTGTATAGGTTCAAGATTTAGTAAGGGAAGAGGTATCCTTTTCACTTATCCAAAAAAGTAAAGGTTGGTGGGGATTTTTTCCTTGAAAATAAAACGAAGTTTGATGGGGTGGGTTGAATGTTACCATCTTCATATAATAGTCAACGTGGGTAAAGTTCAGAGATAAAATGTCCACTCCTATTATTAGTCAAATTTTGTCAAATGAGAGGTAATTAAATCTATGGTTAATGTCCTGGCTCCAAACATAAGGTATGTCGTTTACAAATGCTATTAGTAACTATTATTTTTCCAGTTGGCATTCCCATAGTGAAAGGATAAGCTAACGAACTACAAGACAATTGCAACCAAGTTAGACAAGACTGACTAATGAAAGAATGTGTGACTCCGGATTCAAATAATACATGTGTTAAAATATTATAAAAATGGAGATTACCTTTGACCACACCGTGGTAATTTGGATTTTTCACTGAGAGAAGGGTGGAATTTCGACTTTGGTTCATATCAACTGATTCCTACTTCTTTTCATGAGGATTTGTTTGCGGCGGATGGTTAAAGTTATTGGTGGGATTTTTTAATGGAGGTTTAACAAAGTTATGGGAGGTAGAAGGAGGGGGCATTTGTAGAACTGGGCACTGGGGTCTCAGGTATCCTACATGGTTGTACGCATGACAATGTACAAAATGCATACTATTGTTGTGTATAATGGCTAAATGCTTGGCCATCCTTGGTTTTTTTAAGGGTGATCTCATTGATTTGGTTGGTTCCTATTAACATATGGATTTTGGGAAGGGTTAGAAATTCGATCTGGGTTAGTAACTACGGGATTTTTCTCTATAAGAGAGGTTATTTCAATTATTCGGTTCAACTCTCGGACCTGCAAAGGGATGATGAAGGATTTTATGGTTAGGCATAAACCTAGTTCAAAATGCTTGCGCTTTTGGGTTCAGTGTCATTGTATTCCCGGTCATATCGAGATAATTCGGTAAACTTGGCCTTATATTGGGTCACCATCATTTATTGTTGCTGTAGGTTTAAAAAGTCTATTGTCATTTTATCTCTTACGATCTCTAAAAAGTACTTGTTAAAAAAATTTCTTCAAATTGTCCCCAGGTTAGTTCATTCACATTTCGGGAACATAAGATGGACTGCCACCGGAAATCTTCTTCTCCTTCGAATAGATACAAAGCTAACTTTACCTTAAGTTCAGGGATAATTCCAACTCCACAAGTACCTAAGTGTTTGGTGGATCCATTTCGTTGCTTCAACTGCACCGGGCTTTCCAAGATATGTTGGGGGCTTTTGTATCAGAAATTCCTTAAGAGCATTCATTCTTCGAGTCTCTTATGGAAATTCATTATTCATAGGGGATGGAGGTAAAATTTGTTATCGCTGGGTTAGTATATCTAACTCTTGGAGACATAATAGGATTCCTTCACCGGTAGTAGTTGTATTAGTCATTTGTGGAGTATAATGTTCTTCTTGAGTTCCACTAGTAGTTGCTTGAGTAGTAACCATCCTATACAAACAATATTGTAATGAATAAATTACAAGTAAAGATACTACAAACAACTCGTCATTTTAGATTAGATTTTCCATTACATAGTTAACGTAGAGAAAAGAAAAAAGAAAAGTACATAGCCTTTAGATATAATTTTCCAACAAAAAAAAAACTATTAGTTTATGCTACAATGGTCATCTGGGAATATGGGTTGTCATTTACTTGCACACACAAACCTATAGAGTTTATTTAATTACAACTATATTTCGGTGATTATTTTAAACCATTCGGGGAACTATTTGATCATATTCAGGGTCGACATCATCTTCGGAAGGATGAAAATCATCATTTGAGGAGTCTAGTGAAATAATGGTATTAGTAGGTGTAAAAATAGTAGTAAAAAGGGAAAGAGGTCCATAGCATATCGATGAATAAGGAGGAGTAACGGTAACTTCACTGGATGGTTTCACGTCCCATGATAGATGGATCTCTTATTGCAGAAATTTGGGATCTTCGAAAAAACCGTTTGTCTTATCTGGTGGCTTGAGCCTCTCCCATCAAACGACTATTGAGAAAACTGTGTTTGATTTCTGGAGTGTTAATCGCCCAATCACTATTAATGCTTCTGATATGTTGGCAAAGCTTAGCATATCTAACTTCTTTGATAGCTCGTTCAAAGTGCTCATGCGTCGAGTCAAAAATATAGAGGTAGATGTCATCCTAGATATTCATTACTACAAAATAGTATGAGTAACAAAATATTATAAGGGAAATATGTAATAATAATAATCTTATAATACGTAGGCGAAATATCCTCGTATTTAGTTTCGTATAGTCAAAAAACCCGGTTATGCTCTGATACCATGCTGTCGCATTCACGAATATGTGTTTTGATGATAAATAAGAATAAAATTAAATACAACAATAATTTTCATGCAACGAAAATTAAAAGACTTTTATTATGGGGATGCCTAGCATCCTATTACATATCGGAGTATGAAAATAAAATAAAGTACAATATTATTCATTCATGCCATACATAATATACAACTTTGTTGAAATACTCGAGATTCATAAGATCTATAAGTTGTGGTGTAGATATTTAAACGGGGATGACTATCCTTGTCTGTCACTGCCCACACACGTACATAACTGGGAATATTTTTGGGGGTAGGATTGAATAAAAGTTCACGTGTGTGGGCGGTAATTTGTCTTCCTCAGGTTTATCGTCTACCTAGAATAAAAAAATTAAGTTGACATGCTAAGTAGATAATTTTTATTTTTATATAAGATATGGAAGATGATATAGTGTTAGAAAATAATGCAAGGAAATATTGAGATTATACATATTGAAACAAAATGAAATATCTTAGAACTATCAGGGGTATAATGAAGTCTAATGATATGTAAATTAATAATATGGTGAAGGTAACCGAATAAAGTGAGTATCAAGTTAATATTACAATGGTCCAAATTATAATGCGATAACCCATAAATTATTGGTTATGGGGCTTCAAATAGCGTAAACATATCGTTACAATATCGCTCAAGGCATAAAATACATTTGAAAAGGCAATCCCAATAATTTAGTAATAGTAAAATATAACTCAACAGACTTAGCTTGAGTAGCACTCATATGTATTATGACACCACGCCTAATTAAATTCCGAGTGATCAGTCCTAAATCAAATTAAAACAGGTTTCCCAGTTGGTTCATTCTTTGCATCACTGTCGAATTTTTTTATTACTAACCACCTAGGTGAAATTAGACTAGTGCCAAATTTTAACTCCTTTTAATAAAACAATAACATGCGGAATAAAGTGTAAATCAGATACCAACAAAAGTGTTTAAGAATAACAGCTGAGATAAAACAAAGTCTTGCCGAATAAACCATCGACCAAAAACCAATCATAATAACCAACCCCAATATAAATGAAACAACTGAAGGACGACATGTCCATACTGAAAGCTAAAATCCTACGGTAGATCAGGAAGGATAAAAGAATCGTCTAATTAAGGCCCTGCAACACCCACCTATGCTGCAGCTCCCAAATCCCTGGAATGAAGTCACGCTTAGCGTCCCTGTGGCTGGACACCTAAAAGGTTTTGAAAATGTTTTATAGCAAGTGTTAGAACACAAAACATTTTGAAAATATTTAGCAAGTAAATTATCGCAATAAATGTCAGTTATTAATTACACATGCTAGGATCATGCACACCCTCTTGAGTTTCCTCACCTCTCATCTATCGTGCGCACCTAACGTTCCTACCTAGTCTCGCTACTGACTTTAACTAGGTCTCCAACATCTACACACCTCAGACAATTTAGATCATCAGTACCGCCCATATAGTATGCCACATGCTACCTTTAATTTACATTAAGTCATTAGTTAAGTTTCACTTTAACTTTCCCATACCGCCGATACAGTATGTGTCCGAACGTCTAGTAATTTTCATTACTCTTACTTTATTATCAATACTTTAAATTAAGTTCTCACACTTAATTAAATCTTAGTTACATACTACTTACCTTCTCTACTAATCACATTCAAGTAGATTTCATATCTATTCCAGCTGTATACTTATATTTTCCAGTCACTCTTACCTATTAAGTAGTTTAAACAATTTTAGTTATGCACTAATAATTCTCACTACTATCACGCCTGAGTATATTGAAAACAATATTTAGGTATACCCCACCTAACCTTACTACTATCACACATAAGTAGATTATTCAGACGGTATATCTTTCACACACACATATACCCATTACAACATATCTTGTTATCGGTCCTATTTCACACATTAAGGACAAATGGTTCGGAATGTCTCCTCGAACCTGGCTCGGAATGTCTCCTCAAGTAATGATCGGAATGTCTCCTCGAACACGGTTCGGAGTGTCCCCTCGAACCTGGCTCAGAATGTCTCAATGAACTTACTAATCCTGTCACAAGGAAACACACAATAGGCATACACAACCCATGTACTCATATAAAATAGTAGGTATTCACACAACCTAATTATTCCCGTGTGTATGTAGTATTTTTCTCTCGTATACTTACCGTACTTATTATTCAACAATTTATCTCACTATCGTACATATTAGAGTATTCGCACAACTCTAAGATCTATGGATACCTATTTATTTATAACAGTAGTTAAACTATCTCTAACCTACTGGTATACACCTTATATTTACGTGGACTCTCCCCGTAACTAAATTCCTAATTTTCAACACGCGACTCGATCGGGTTGTCCATGTCGATCCATAATCCAAGCCTTACACTCAATGGCCATAATGGTCCTTAACTACACTCCCTACTGGTCTTTATCAAGTGCCTCCATATGCATAATAACATCTCTAAAAATTTCCCCCATCGCTGGAATTCAAGGAAAACTTAATCAATAAAAATAGCCCAAAATCAGCTTTGGTCGATCGATCGACCAAAATGCTTCGATCGATCGATGCCATTGAACGATCGACATTCCTGAGTTGATCGATCGATCGAATAGGTGCATTTCACCTTGTTCCTTGTTCCACCATGTCTGTCCGATCCAACACTTCATTACACCTTATGAAAATCCTTCCCAACATCACCAATCATCTTATAAATGTATAGGGATCATTCTTAACGTAAATATATCATCAAATCCTCACTAAATCCATCCAAGAACTATCCAAATCTAAATTTTCTCAAAACCCTAGATAATTTAGTTCTTCATGGTTTTACATCATAAACCCAGATTTGAAATCCGTAATTACCAATATAAATTCATTTGTTATCAGTCCTCTACAAATTTAAATACTAACTACATGCAATCCTACCCAAACATGTAATCAATTCATTCTTTTTCTCTAAAAACTTTAAATGAAAATAATTCATTTAAAAAACCCTACACATGGGTATTATAACTTCATAACTTTGCAATAAACCACTTGACTTGATTATGGTGGGATCTGATTTCGTGGATGATGAGGGTGTTTGGTTGATTCCTTCTTCAATCTCCCTTCCAAATTGATCTTGGTTGCAAGAAGCCCTTTGAAACCCTTTAAGGCTTCATAAAACTCTCTCTCTTTTCTCTCCGTTGGTTCCTCTCTATTTTTCTATGTTATGAACCCTAACTTAAGTCCCAAACCATCTAATATAACTTGCAAATTTCGTGGGTCTCCCCACCTCTATTTGCTAAATGACTATAATGCCCTCAAGAGGTGTCAATTTGGTCTATAATTAACCCGGGACCCAAACTGTACACCCGGTTACACTTTTTCAACTATTTCGATCCTTTTGGGACCAACCGTGCCCTCAAAATTACCATTCAAGTCACTTTATAAAATCATCTCATTTAAATCACCAAATTAAATAATTTCTCCAAATTAAATAATTTCTAAATGTCCAATTTAATTAATTTCCATATTCTCCAAAAGTACGGGGTGCTACATGTATGTAGGAAATAAGAAAAACTAGGCACTCAACATCTGAGTCTTACTGCCAATTTGAACAACCGTGCATACCGAGTTCTAATCCTTAAATCGTAAGTATGTTACTTGGGGTTTCACTGATAAGGGCGATAAATTACAAGGTTATATGCAATTATTCATAGTAGGTTGTAGGGTTATACCAAAATTAAAGGCAAAGAGGTTTAGTGGTTCCGCTGCAATGGTTTATCGATTTCGAGAATAATGGGAATATAGAAAGAATCAATATACAACATAAATCTGAACCATTCAATTGAGTTCGTATTTGAAATAGAAGTTTGAAATTATCACAGAGTGATATAACAATTGGTATTTAAAACACATAAGTTCACATTATCTAATATTGAAATTAAAATAACCTACTTTGAGTTTTATGAACTTCGGTGTTTTGTGCGGCTAATTTGCTAGGTAGACCGGGCAACCTGAAATCATTAAGAATGTAAGTAGGTAAAATAGGTTAAAAAAATGCTCATGTGATGTAATAGGTTGCTATTTTAAAAGAAATTTCACTGTAAAATTAACTACGAGGGTATAAAGTATAATTTTTTTAAAACTTTTTAAAATAAATGTTTTCTCTCATTCTATTAAGATTTGGAATTAGTGACAGAAGACAAAGTAACGTTATTTGTACTCAAGTAATTATAGAAAAAGTTTGGGAGGTTTTGAAATACTTGAAAAAGTTAATAGGGGGTTATGTGTAAACATAAAACTTAACTTTTTAAACTTAAAATTGGTTTCTTGAGAAAACACTTTCATGGAATCCAAACAGGGTGGTGTAATATACTAATTTGTCCAGAATAAAAAAATATTGGAAAAAAATTAATTTTTTTATTCGAGACGCGCTCTCACGTGCTCAATCAAATGTATTACGCGCATATTTTGACTTTCACTCACGGGTGTATAGGTCACTCACCTTCAACCTTTTGACAGTTTGACTTTAGGGTTTCAAAACTTTGACCTCAATTTCAAAATGTTTTAGAATTCTTTTTAAGTTGATTCTTGAATGAAAGTTACCTAATTTTTGAAAAGGAACATAACCATATTGGTTTTGAGAATTTATGTGGACTAAATCAAGCTATTGGATTTCTGTAAAAATGGTTAAATTTTGACCAAATAGAACTAACTGAAGGCAATGATTTTCATTCCATCATCATAAAGGTTTTAGTATATATAAAAAATGTGGAAGAAATAATTTCGTTTGAGGGATTTTGGTGAAGTAAAACCTTCGAATTGGTTTTTTGGATTTTTCAGGGTAAAAAACTTCAACCCTTGATTTAAAGTATAAAAGTTAAGGAAGATTAACTTACGTCACTTTGAAACATGTTCAAAGTTAAGGAAGCAGAATCCACCATTGAAGCTCAAGCACTAATGGAGTTTTCTGGTTTTTGGGCCATTTTAGTGCATATAAATGTCAACTTTTACATGAAAACACATATTTCTACTTTACATATATGCAAAGACGTAAAGACATTCAAGAAGTAAGAATTCATGCATAAAATTACAGAAAAAAATGTAAAAACTCTCAAATTTTTACTTTGAATTTGCTCTCAGCTGGGACGGGTTTCTACCGAGGTAAGAGGGAGTATTTATAGAGTACGAAGAGGGGAGTTGATTGGTATTTTTGGAGGACAAGTTTCCATTATTGTTTTATTGAATATAAAAGGGGTATAATAGGTTACCCACATTATACAACCTATTCTGGTTGTCTAGCTGGTGCCATGTCACCAGGGGGTGTAGGGTAAATAAATTTGGGCTTAAGTTTAGGTCCTTGGATAGTTTTCATATAGGTTTTATGATTTTTAGGTTATTTGATCAAATTTAGGGGCTTTTGTGTAATTATACAAACTTAACAGACTTGTTTATGAAATTCCTATAAATTATATATCCTTAGGCCAAACTTTGAGTGAAAGTTGGGATCAAAATGGTATTGAAATTTGAAAAGTATCCTAATTATACTTTTAGAACCATTTTGGTTATTTAGTGAAAGTTTAGGATTTTTCTTTGAAATTTTGTTTATTTAAGGGACTAAGGGCTAATTTTAAGGTGCATTAATGGACAGTTTTGTTTCTTCAACCCTAGGTTGAGCTCCCTTTCATTGATATTTGGCCTAATCGGTCCCATATTTCTCATCCTCCTTATCTTTCTAGGATGAGGAGTGCTTTTATTGGATGGCTGGAAAAAAAAAACTCATTATCTCCGCATAATTGCCTTGCAACTCTAATATTCCATTATCAGTTATAAACTTCATCTTTTATTTGAGAAGCGAAAGTACATCACTCATAGTATGAAGCCATCCTTTATAGGATTAAGTTGTAAGTCGACTCAGATCCTACCTGAATTTCATAATTAATTATACTGAGTTTTACTAGGAGCTTGATCCTCCCTAATGGGGCCTCCACATTATCGTTAAAATCGACCAATGGTCCAACCTTAGGAATCACGTAGTCCAAATCAACCTCTTTGTCATATTTCTTATATGGAGTATTGGCTTATACACCTCCGCTTAGCAAGCTTTCTGGATACTTACGACGATCCTCATGCTCTCTCACAACTTTATTTGGTTGCATTGATAGGGGTTAGTGTACCCATAAATGGCGATCACCATTTTAAAGGGTGGTATAACTACCTCATTTACGTGTATAGTATGGTTTGATCAACTTTCCATTTATAAATAAACAAAATCCTTGATGTAATTCTCATGAACTAAGTCTTTTAAGTGTTATTTCAATAGTACATAGTTCTCTATATTATGACCATAATATTCATGGTAAGAACAACATAACTTATTATCTCATTGATATAGATTGTCCTCCACCCATAATTTACAATTATTTAAAGGATGACTTGTCTTTGATCTAAATAAAAATTTCATTTATCGTCTCCTTAAAAGTTATGTTTATCCATGATAGAGATTCTCTATGGCCGATAATGTTTCTATGCCCTTGGGCTTATCTTGCTTACCTAATTTCTCATTCAGAGTCCAACTTGACCCATTCTTTTATCCTTTTATTTGATCTTTATTTTAGTTGGTTTTAGGGACTGATCATTCGAATCATTTACTGATGGAATCTCATCCTCCATTTTGGCATTCTTCTCAATACGAGCCATTGGGTTGTCTGTGGACAACGTTGGTTTCTTTGTCAGCTACTAGTATAAGTCATCAGTTATGGATAATAAATATTTAAATGAAAAGATGCAAAATATACATTATAGTTTTTTAATCCCGTTGAATATATCCATTTATCTTTAACCAAATTACTTGAGTGTCTCCTCATTCTTCATTAAGAGTAAGATTAAGACATCAACTTTATTAGCAACCTTGCTATTGGCGATGACCGATCGATAAATTTTTTGGAAAACTTGATGAATGTTGTCATCGACCTATGGGTTGGCTTCTAAAGAAAATTAGGCTGACCTCCGAAGGGTTGAAGATAAAACTTAACTCAATAGGGAATTATTATTGCACCACAAATCCATAAATTGTCGATAATAACAAATATGGTGGGCTAGGTCAGTCTTCCCATCTTGTGTGATGAATTTTGAAACTAAAAATGTTTTGGCAGGTTTTATGTCTTCCATTCTCTCAACAAATGGGAAAAATAACCAAAAGACCAAAGCCTTCCTAGATATTCCTTAGAATTCAGGGTTCCCATGGTCTGTATGGCCCTCTCATTCATTTTTCATGAAATACCTATGGTCATATCGATCTAAACTTTATATTCTTACTAAGGTTAATGAAGGGGATCATCATACCGACTTCCCTAAAAGCCAATAGCAAGTAGGTAGGCCACATAGATAAAACTAGGATATGAAATATATTTCTTGTGGCACTGGCTACGATGATGTTCATGTGGCTCCTTAATCTTAATGCTCAATCGTCGATTGGATATGGTGGTGTCGTAAGGGACACAATTATCTTCCTACGGATATATTTGGCCACTTGTAAGATGAACGTTCTTAATGACATCACGACGAATCTCATTGTCATGTTGCTACAAACGTTATTCAAACATGTTAGTCAAGTGTGATGTAAGATTCTTTATTGGAGGCGCCACAAAAGGAGTGTTACGAAGATACTGCGATAACTATTAATAGGCTGATGGATTTATCATCCCCATATATCATGCTTCGCTAGGAGCCAATGATGATGGAAAATAAGACTAATTGTGCCTCTTAATCTCAGTTTTAAATCGGAATTGGTTATCTTTATGGTAGCGAAATGACTATCTTACACTCATCACGATAAAATATGAAAGTTTTCAGGAGGTGGGATAGACTTTTCCCACTGAATGCATTGTATGGGGTTTAATTCTGTAATAAAAACTTGGGCGCTAGGTGCTCGGGTTTTATTTTTATAATAATGTTTGATGTTTATTTATTAATAAAGGCGTGTTAGGTTCATTTTCAAATGAGAATCATTATGAAAATGCCACATATTTATTTTAAATATGTTGTACATGTTAGTTAATTGAGCTTTATATGATTTTTGGTGAGTTCGGTTCGGCCTCATCATAGACGATCATAATCTTTATTCTAGTTCCATTGAATAGCACACAACCTATGTAGGGAGTTGATATCATATTGGTAAAGATGCTCATCACGCCCCTTCCCCACTAACATAATAATAACTAAATAAATCACAAACACATAATTTTTTTAGCATCAAACTAATACAAATTAAGATAATCTTGAAGTTTAAGTACGGAATATTAAAAGCCCAATAGTTTTTAAGGAGACATAATCCAAAAGTCTAAAAAAAACTAACTTTGATTATAACTATTACATTATTTCGAAACTAATAAGACCTTGCTACTACCCAACCAACATCCTAGACCTAGTAGTGGTAATTCCAAAACCTGAAAAATCTAAACATTTAAAAAGTGGGTTTAAAATCTCACTCAATATACTCCCATCTCCATATAATAATATATTATGGTAACATCCTAAGTATATAAACATCTCCTTTTATAGCATCATATATATATCTGAAGTTTAATCAACCTCACATCTCTAGCCTGTAGGATATAAACATATCCATGAGTTACAATTACCCAACATTTCTTATGTTTTTTAGTAACCCAACATATCTTGTCTTTTAAAAAGACACAATATCTATATATCATATAATTAATCAACCTAATGAGTACACTCACGTCATTTACGTGTTTACTTATTTTTTTCCTTATCAGCTCGAGTCAAAGTCATCAGCATTGTGTCAGAACCAAACTATCCAACCTAATCAGTATTCTCTAATATATGATTAACTTTTATTAACTTAATAATTTAATTAAAATATAGCACATGTTATGCTTCGCCACACCAATAATCAACTATAGTGCTCACATTCACTTCATTCAATGGTTATTAAATAAAAATACTTTAAATGATAAAATAATACTAATTCATGCTCACAAGAGGTTAACACGTCACTAATTAACTTAAATTTTATATTAACCATGTTGAAGTAATAATTAAGGAAATTAATACAAAAGGTAATATCAACATATTCCTTAAACTGAGTACAAGAACTTTGGTTCTGGTTTACATAGCTAAATCTCAATAAAATACCCATTAAAATCAATATTTGATTAATACGGGCCTTAACGAGTGCAACATCAAAATAATACAAAACATTATTAAATTATGTAATTGTGTTCCTTGCGCGTCGTATTGCAACTTTCGTTTTAGGCATCACATTAATCTTACATGTCTAATCTCATAAAGTATATAAAAGTTAATAAGAGTCCTAGAATGCACTAACCCAAAATAAACAAACAAAAGATCTAAACCAGTATAAATGATCCACATAACATAATAAATAACTATAATTAAAGAAGAATTCCCTTATAAATTAATCAATATTTTATAGGATTTTTCCTTTTTGAAAAACCTAACTTCCTATTTTCTCTCTTCTGTCCCTCTTCAAGCTTCTCTTTTTGTCGTCCCATAAGATCAAATATTCGTTTACAGAATACATTGTGTGTCTTTTAATCCTTGAGTTCATTCTGGCATCACACAACTATGCTACATTTTCTCTGGAGAAACTTCATCTTCTCCACCTGAGATCGACATGATAAATCTTGGTATTACCACTTGGCTGAGGTATTTGGAATTTAAATTTTTTTTAACACTTTGTCAAATTCAAATTGACATTTTTCTTAAATTCATTTGTGTGTGTGTGTTGATTTGATTTTGGTATTAGGTGATATACATATGCAAATATACAATTCGTATTGAAAATATACTTTTTTTTCCGCATGAGTAAATTATATAAAGGTTTGTGTAAAGTTTAAAATTTAGTAGATTTTTATTTCCATGAGGAAAATCTAGGGAGTTCCGTTGATCACTCGCCTTAGTGAAGCAGGAATTTGCTTCAATCTGAGTTTGATGTTCGTGTGGTCAATCAAAGTTTTTTCCTAATAATTTCTTTTTGTCCTCAAATCTTCCTTGTCCAACTACTCAGCTTAGTGGCACAGGAATTCGTTGACCGCGAGTTTTGCATCCTAAAGTAGATATTTTATAAATATATCATGGGAAATCGTCAAGGCTTTCTTAGCGATCGAATCTTCTCTAAACTCAAGTTTTTTATCCCTCTTTTGATGTCATCCACCCCAACTATCTTAGGCTTATACCCACACTTGAGAAAGATTGATATATATGGATAAATTGATATCATAATACCCATTTTTGTCAAAAACCTAAGGAAAAAGCTTTGAGATTTTTTTTAAGCGAGGACATTTGTTCAAAGATGAAAATTTAAAGAGATTTATTTTTTAGTTTAAATACTTCAAAGAGTTAAAGAACAATATATCTTCTTCACATTTCACTTTTTTATATTAGTGGTGTTTGATTTCAAACTTTGATTAAAATTCCTATTGAATGCTAAAAACTTTTAACTTTGTTCTTTGACAAATGTATTATTGCTCTTGAGAGACTTGTGTGAAGATCTAAACAATACATTTTGAGGTTTGAGTAAGTCAAATAATTTCAAACACATTCAAAACCTTTAGGAAAACTCACATCCTAGAGAGTGAGAATCCAAGGTGTAAGTATTTTTATACTCATGTGCCCCACACATAACTGAATTGACGTATTCCATGTGAAAAATATATTTTGTATCTCTTTTATTCCTTAAGGTCATTCTGACATAGAATATCTACGATACATTTACTCTAGACTTCCTTCAAATTTCAACCCTGCATCCACATGATTACATATTGATGTGTCCACTAGGTTGAGGAAATTAGACTTTTTCAAGAAACTGTAAACACTTTGTCACATTTAAATTAAATACTTGTATGTGTGTGTGTGTTGGTTTGTTTTTTTAGTTTAGGTGATACGTATATATATATATATATATATATATTAAGTTTCTTTTCATAAGTATATCACATGAAGGATTCTTTAATGGTTCAATCGTTCATGGCTTGTTTTAGCCCTTCAAAATAAAGTTTGGGGTTCTTGGTTGATGGCTCTCTACTGTAAAATGTATCTTTATTAACATGATGATATATTTTCTCTGGTCATAACATCTCCTAGAGTTCTCCCCCGATTTATCAGGGTTCCTCGCAACTACCTTCGTTGGCCATTCTCTTTAGTAAAAATCTTGTTACGTCAGTGAAAAATAATTTTCTCTAGTCACGCCCTGTATCTGTGAATTAGATATTTGTGAAATAGCTTCTTAAAAAACATGAAGATTTTTATGACATCCAAATCCCCTGTAAACTCAAGTGTTTGAATTTATTTTGTGAGTAAACCTTCCCACTTAGCTTAAGCGTGTCTTCCACACATTAGAAAAGCTTAATATAAATGAAAATATTGATTTTTATAAATGATCATCGTTGTTAAAACTCTAAAGAAAATATATTGAATTTTTTTAAGAGCAAGGAACTATATCAAAGAAGAAATTTTGTAGTATTAATTATTCTAGAGAGTTGAATCATTATTTATTTTCTTCACATATTTCTCTGCGTTCTTGAGGTGTTTGATTTTAAAACTTTGATCACAAGTGATATTGAATCCTAAAAACTTATACCTTTCTTCTTGAACTAGAATACTTGTATTCTTGTTCTTGAAAGTCTTGTATGCATATCTCAAAGCACGTTGTGAGGTTTTAGTAAGCCAAAATAATTTTAAACACTTTCAAAACATCTTGGAAAACTCACATCCTAGAAAGTCGTATCCAAGCATTGGTGGCTTCTCAACAAAGTTCTTCTTCTCCTTCAAAGAGGATTTGTTGTTCGTGGCATAGTTTCAAAAAATATTACATGAGTTTAAAACTAATTGCGATTGTATAGCTTTTTTCAACAATTGGCGCTCTCTTCGGAGGATATGGTGGGAAATAGTTGATATTTGGTCAGTACGTCATAGGATAAAAGTCATTGTCTTCTGTTTGTAAAACTCTACCATAGTACATTTGTCGTTCCATGTGAGATACGTTTTTTTTCATTGTGGATTTTTCTTCGTATGACTTGGTGTTACATGAATATTTATCCTAATGCATTTTATGTCAACTCACCTAAATTAAACATAAAATTTAGTGTTATCTAATTGGAAAACGTTTGATCACATAAACTTAGGTTGTTTATTTTGTACTTAAAGGAATTAAAGAAAAATATTCCTTCTATTATGGCCGTGATTTTAATTGGTTACTTTCACTCCGTTTTGATTTCAAGCATAGGACACTCTCAACTGATATCAAACAAGTTCCTCATTCAAAAGGTTTAATAACCTTGAGGTTGATTACATGTGTATTTTTAATGGATTTAAGTTTGTGTGATTGCATTAGTGACTTAATTGGTACACGTAATATGCATGAATTTATAGACTTTAACCCCGTCCTATCTTCTGAATCATTCTATTGACATTAAAAAGGCTTATATTAGTAGTTATAGCGATGTTGAAGAAAATTATCTATGTACTTACTATGATAAGCTACCTTTAAAATAAAATTTTAAACTTGTTATGAAAGTTAAACTTTTGGAAAAAGAATATTCTTTGAAGAAGAACGAAGATCGTCCTTTTCTGTGTTTTCTATTGAAAGGGATTATTTACTTGAGAAAATCAAAACCCTTGAAAATGAGAAAAAGCCATTTTTAATGATCTCATTCTTGTTCAAGAAGAAAATAATTTTTTCCATTTATATAAGCTCATGGACATTCTATTTACCCTAGAATTAAAGCCCTTAATTTAAGCTTTAATGACTTATTAGAATTTTTTGATGAACTTATTGACGATAAGATGTTACCTTCGATTGAAGATGAATGTGTGTACACCTTAAAAAATGAAAGATATGATATGATCGTTTCTTTGGATACTTTGACAAAGAAATTTAAAAGTTGCAAATAATCTAATGTCAAACTTTTGAAAATTATCAGAATAATGATTAAAGACTTAGATCCTATCAAATAAAGAATTTATAATAGAGTTGCATTTTATGGCAACACTTCACCATCAAATGACTCGCCTTTTTAGATCTTATTTCCAAACGATTTTCAAACACGAGGAAATATGGTAATGTGAATCATTTGAAGGATAAGTCTATTATTACTCCAAAATTTTTGAAAATTATTTTCGCTGTACAATCTATATTTTTAGACCTAAACTACTTCACTGTACTCATTGTCGTAAAGTAGGCCATATTAAAAACATTTGCTATTTACTTAATTCAACCTTGTATTCAGGTAATGCTCTGAAGAGTAGGAATTTTGTTGAAAATAATAAAAAATGTAGGTAAGGAAAACATGCTCGTGATGTTCACAATAAGAAGGACAAAGGAATTCAAAATCTATCTATTGTCTATCCCAAGCCCAAATTGCCTTGTGTGAAGCAAGTGTGTATTAGTAAGGATAGTATGAATAAGATATATTTATAAACCAGAAGGTTCCCTAAGATGGTTCCCTCAACCTCTAATAGATAGAGTGGTTTTCGAATTGACCAGGACTTTTAGAATGCATATCTCGTTCCTCGGCTCATCATATTTCTCGTGCTGTGTTAGTTCATCAACCTTATTTTTTTTATTTAATTTAGATATCATTGTTGATAATGTACTTGTAGGTTGTAATACCCCATATTTTTGTGGAATCTATCTATTATTTATTATTTATGAAATAAATTAATAAATGGGAACAATTATTATTTTTGCGAATATGTGATAATAAAAGCATATAATTTAAATGATAATTAAATTTGACATGTTGTGTGATTTGTGTGTTACATGATATAAATAATTATTTAGCGATAATAATTAAACGATATTTGACTATATGCGGTTAAGCGTAAGATAAGTATGTATTTTTATTATATGTGGTTAGGTATTACCGCATGTTATGAGATATTATTGTTTGGATCGAACTCTATAGTGGTACAACGGCAAGAAGATGTATTTTTTTATTGCTTTGTATTGGATCCAAAGGGTAAGTATACCTTTAGGATAGGTTTCAGACCAGTTTGGTAGTGATTTTGGCTCGCCCGGGGTCCCAAAATTAGGCCTTTTTATGACCTCCGGGTTTTAAGAATATTTAAGAGGTGTTAGCATTCATTAATTAAAAATTTTCCACACAAAATATAAACCCTAAAGATTAAGAATTTTGGGATAACTTAAGGATAAATTTAAAGAAGAAGAAGAAGAAGAAGAAGAAGAATAAGAAGAAGAAGAAGAAGAAGAAGAAGATGGATCTGAGATAAGTAATGACTCGTCCTTATTATCCAGGAAAGGAATATTTTGCTTTATCAATTACATAATCTGTAGCCTATTTATAATTTCATATCACTTAATTTGATTTGGCATTATAAGCATGCTTAGGAATTAAATCTTCTATCGTAATCATGTTGTTATTGGGTATATTTGGGCTAATGTATTAAACTATTCATGGGTTTGTAATTTGATTTCAAAATTGTGGATTTTCTAGAGAAATTTTAATTTGATTGTTTTGGATTATGATTATGATATTTAAACTTATTAGGACTGAATCGATCGTGTTAAGTAAAACCATATTTTAATTTGTTAAATGAACTTGAAATCATATGTTTATTCGAAGTAATTGAAGATAAAGTTCGGGTAAAATTGGGCCTTTTCAGATTTGAACCTTGAATCATGTTGGAATGGCATTAGTCTTTGTAGAAATGGTTTGAGAACTTATATATGTATTTTATATGTTTGGAAGTTGAGTTTTAAATTTTTTATAGAGTTTTAGGATGAGATATTAAGGTCTTAAGCCTCCATGAATAATTTTGGAGATAAAGAGGCTGCATAAGGCCCGTCAAATTGATCTGTCCCTGTGTCTTCATGGCGTTTAAGTCAACTTCTTTATTTTTGGTCTTTGCAGGATATATAATTATGATAGGGAAGGTTTATGCATATTTTATTTAGTTTATATATTATTATACTATAAGAACACGAATAAGGATTTTAATTAAGGTTTTGAGATTTAATATACCTTCAATTTATCAGATAATTTGGCATTAGGGAATTGGATAACTTGGGTACGATTGGGAATATGTGATACACACACACACACAAATATTTTTTTATGTGATCTACTATACCTGACTCGTGTGTAATCTATCAATTGGGGTTTTGATTTAAATGGTTGTGATCTTGTACAACATTGTTAATTAATGACATAGGACTTTATGGAGGTCGTTATATATTAATCATACGTTCATTGTCCAACGCCTCACGACATGAGATGGGGATGACCCGATCTATCAGGTGATTTTTGGTGTGATACTAGTCATTGGTGTGATTACATAGTGATCCCCCATTCTTATTTATGTGTATGCTTTTAAATCATTAGGTGAGGGACTCCTATGGGATAATAGAGACATGAGAAGTTCTCCCAAAGGCAAATGCATTCGTGTGGTTAATATGAGACTTATTATAAATGATGATATAGTCAATTTATGGACATTTTAATAAAGAAAACTATGTCATGTTAATGTATTATATTATAGGATCGTGTATATCCTACTTTAGGGGTGGCATTTGTAGGGGTTGGTAATGGGTTGTATTCTTTACATGTATAGTCGATTACATCCCGATGTAGTATCTTAATATGCGATGTTCAATTATTAGTCTAGTGATAGAGACTTTTAGTATTGCTTATGCCTTGGCTTGGGACACTCATGTAGTATTTCACTAATGATGAAGGGTGGTGTATTTTTTGCATGTGAGTGTCGACATGTTGACATATTTATCATAAATGGGTCGCATGATTATTACTGCATCAATTCTGTAAGATATTTCATGAAAATTTAGGTTGATGATCCGAATTATATAAAAATATTTTCCAGGAATTCATAGAAAAGCGCAGGAAGGCTGAGGAGATTTGGAGATTAGTATGGATCATGTTGGTCCCAACTATTTATTCAGTTGGTTTTATTTATGAGAGTTGAAACTATTTTGTTTAATCATATTGGATATTGAGATATTGGATTTTATTAGTATTTATTATTTTAGCATTATGAAATGTTGTGGATGGTTTAAATTTACTTATGTTATTATTTATTAGTATTGATGTTGAGAACATTATAAATTGATTAGAACGCCCTATCTTCGGTGTTTAGAAATGGACAATTGGCACATGAGAAAATAGGGGGTGTTACAGTTGGTATCATAACATCCAAGGTTCTAATGTCTTACATTCCATGGGTTTACCATTACATTATGTGTCGTGATCTTTGATTTTTTAGAGCCTTTTATTTAGCAATCATGGTATTCTTATTTGAATCATTTGTCAGTACAAATCTTATTCGCTTTCAAATGGAATACACGTGAGGCAGGAGAGAATGATAGTCTGCTAACAGATATGTCGTGCTCAGCAAGAGCAACAACCACAGCCACAGAAGTCACCATAGGTAGCACTTGCATTGGATCTAGCTTCCCTTATTTCTAAGCCAATAACGACTAGGATGGCTGACATGTTACAACATTTCTAAAAGGAACCACAACCACCGCCAGAACTGTAGGTCATAATGATCTCCCAACCATAGGTTACTACATGGGTTAGAGCATGTGGGGACTTTTATAAAGGAAACCCACCCTAGTTCATTGGGAGCAAGAATATTTTGGTAGTGCATCAGTGGAAAAAAGACATCCAGAGGCACTCGAGGATGATTGAGTGCACAGAGGTCCAAATGCATATGTTGGCCAACTTTAAGCTAGTAGGAGATGGATTATACTGGTGGGAGTCTGTCAGTACCAAAGAGTAGAGGAGTACGATTGCCATTTCTCAGTTTTGTGTCAAGTTCGATGTCAAGTACTTTTCGCTAGCCATCAAGGGTCAAAAGAAGAGAGAATTTTTGGGTATGATTCAGAGGAGTCTCACTATTATGGAGTATGAGAAGGAGCACACTTGCCTCTTATTGTTTGGTCGAGATGAGGTGGACACCGAGGAGAAAAGGTGGAAGTATTCATCTATGCTTTGACATGGATGATTTGACAATCACTCTTGAGGAACCCGACCTTTACCACTTATACATAGGTGGTGAATATTGCATTGTTACATTGGTAATACCACAAGGAGTAAGGGAAGGGTGATAGGAGGACTAATGGAGACTCTTTTATCCAGCAGGGAAACACAGGTGGAGGCAACACTCAGGGGGATTGTATCCTAATGGGCTTCAAAATGGAGACCAGAACCTGTAACAATCCCTATTTTCTCATGTAAAGGCTGGCCAAGAACGATACGCTGAAGATTGGACTTGTTTATCAATTAATACCATTCTCAGCACCCACATAATATAAATTACATAATAGGCACGTAATTGAATTTTAAATCAACCTTTCCATAATAATAAATAAATCCAATCCAACACAAATGAGTATGACAAGTCCAATATTAAAATAAATGACTCAAACCAATATAAAGTAAATAAGTCTTGGGCTTATGCCCATACAGAGATCCCAAAATAAAATAAGCACTGAAGCTGAAAAGCACCTAAACTAGAATCAACTGATCCAAATGCCTGAGGACCAAAATGAGAATGCAAGGCTGCGAAGTCTCCAGTCCCGATATCCCTACCTAGGAGCACCTGGGGGGAGAAGACATTTAAATTTGGGTCAGAGTCCTAGGTGTGCAAGAATTAACTTATTCAATTTAATATGAAATAAGTACAGTTGATGCAGAATAAATATTCCTCCATCGTCACTCGTATGCGATTAACATCTCACCCCTCAACTAAGTGCGATACTATCTGCATCCCAACAAGTCCCAAAATGATATATGTGACAGTGCGCTAATATAATATTTATTGGATTAATTAGACCCAATTATTACAACAGAGCCGACTATATTCAATTACCATCCTTTTTCATATATATATATATATATATATATGTATATATATATATATATATCATGAAATTGTCATAAACATCTATTATGCACAATATAATAAGGGTTTACAATTCATGCCTCCATTCTTAGACAATTTAATTAATCTCATTCAAATCTACGTAATTTATATATGTCTTTTCACATATGAGACACACAAAGACATCTACCTTTGGTGTCTCGTTCACAAGTCTGGAGGAATCTCTTATCCAACGTGGACATCATAAAGCACATATAAATTGGGGTGATCCCTCTGCAGTATACCAGTTCACTGCCCATACCCAGCGGTGACAATGGCTACCAACATCAACACCTACCACTCGTAGATGGTTCTCCTACGTAATACCTAAATGACCTACACATCATCTAGCGCACCTGTACCGACGTGTGCTACGCAATCCGAATGCACAAAACCCCAAGACAATAGGACCTCCACGAACATTGGTATGTCCACACAAATACACATAAATACGTATTATTTGTCTCATATAATATGTATAGGTAACTACTATATAATTACCTAAATGTCCCACATGATATCCACAAGTGTTCATTAATTAATAATTGACCATGTAGTTAATTATTAATTTCAATTTCCCTTGATAATTATTTAACCATCTAGTTACATATAATATTTCCATAAATATTTGGATCACGTTTATATTTTTAATATATTCCTTGTTACTCCAAACATCGTCCCACCAACTCGTACGGGGTTGTAAAAATATTCAACATTTAATTCTGTCCCAAACTCACCCTAATAGCAGGACTGATTGATTAAGTTTCTTAGACGAATTAATTCTCCCTATCGAATCGATTTGGTCCAAAGCCAAATTGATTCGTTTTGTACTAGTAGCCAAAATCTTCTACTTTCTTAGTACGAATTTCCTTTGTTATTTTCCAAGGTTGCTTCCAATTGTTCACTCTGTTCCAAAAATATGTGAATGGGTTCTTATTACTTGGATTCACATTAAAGAACACCAATTTCCATATAATTATACTAATTCCTATCGACAATTCCTAGATTTTATATGAATTTAAACAAGAACTTTAACCCAGATTTATCCCACAATCATCACTTGTATAATACATGTTATGGGGCATATAACATGGTCTTAGAATCATCAATATACAAATCAATTATAGATATTAGAGTCCTATATATTCAAATCCAAGATTCCCCCAATTTTATTCAAGAACCCTAAGGCAATCTATCATAAATCTTCAAGAGTTCAATACCGAGATTTCTGGGCGACAATTCTATATTAAAATCAATCCTCTTCATGCATGGGATAATTCTTCAACATTTAATCATTAGATTTGACCTAAAACCCAGAAATCGTAGGAGGTCATTGATATACCCATATATACCCTCAGCCAGGCCGAGGACGTACTCCACCTGGACGAGGCCAAGATGATCTCTCAACCAATATCAGACGACCCTCCAAGGGGCCGACCCCTCATCATGGTCCAGACGACCCTTCAAGGGGTTGACCCCTCATTATGTTCCGACGACCCTCAAAGGGGACGCCCTTAATCATGGTCCAGACGACCCTCCAAGGGGCCGACCCCTCATCATGGTCCAGACGACCCTTCAAGGTGCCGACCCCTCATCATGTCTAGACGACCCTCCAAGGGGCCGACCCCTCATCATGTCCTGGACGAACCTCCAAGTGGCCGACCCCTCATCATGTCCTAGATGACTCTCCAGGGGGCCGACCCCTCATCATGCCCTGGACGACCCTATGAGGGTACGACAGTACGAAGCCCAAATTAGGCCAGGCGCATTGCCAGCAGGAACTTTTCCCTCAGCCTCATATCATAGGCCGAGAGTGACGTCATCACAGCGCGTGATTTTGGAGACGCGTGGAATAGTGTACGTGGGACTCATATGGCACGTGGAAGACCATTATAACAATATCAACCCCTCACGTGAGGGAAAATTATGTCATCATTAATCACAGGTGGCACCTTCAGGTGTTAGTAGGGGATTGGCTGGATCATAACTCACATGCACCATGCATGCTTGGGGGGTACACTACTCCCCTCGAGACCTATATATACTTGTCACGTACAACCCTGCATAGGGATCGATAATTGTAACACTAGCTAAAACTCTGTTTGTACACATAGTGGCGAGAGAGAGTGAGCTTATGTGCATTGTATCCAAGGCCATTAGTGCCCATACTTAGTGGATCACACACTCACAGTGGATGTAGGCCTATTTGGATGAACCACTATACATCATTGTCTTATTTCTCTTATACTAATCCCCTTCTATACACTTACACACATATACATCTCTGTGGTTTCCATTGTTATTACTGTTTGAGCTCATCATTAGTTATCTGGTGGTGCTGAATCTTAGCATCATCAGTTTGGTGCCGTCTGTCAGAACGAGAAGACATCTCTTCCTTTATACAGCTTGACCTCACCGGGCACTCTCGTGGTGAACCAGATCTCCCCCTTTGTGGAGCTGTTTCACTATTGAAAGAGACCCATTAAGGTTTTCAAGCTCACCAGTATTTTGATCACTCAGCTCTCCATAGCTCCAACACATGGCACCGGAGATGCCACCACCACCTTTTCCTCCACCAGATAGTGGAGTAGGACCCAGTTCCAGTCAACCACCACCTCAGTCTGAGATGGCTGATGTGGCGGCTGCCTTGAAGTCTCTGGCGGTAAGCCAGCGAATTATGTAGGATCAGTTCACAGCTCTTAGTCAAAACATACTAAGACCACCGGGAGTCTCAACGGAGATGATTACTCCAGCGGTAGCTCCAGGGCAGCATGAGGCCAGGGGACCACCCCAGGCACCACGCAAAGACTTGCCACCTCCTCAGCGGCGGAGGGATGTTGCTGACCCCCGGCGTCTACGCCTGGGGAGGCAAGGAAACCCTTGACCAGAGACAGGTATGATGATCTGGAGGGGGAGGAGGCCCCCATAGAGTGCTGGGAGCCGTATGAGGTCTCTAACAATACTGTGCGACCTCTCCAGGAGAGCAGAGGGAAGTGTGGAAGGCAAAATCCTGATGATTTCCCGAGGGGCTCTGCTTTCGATCGTCTGAGCAGAGGATCGGCCTTTGAGAGGATAGACCCAGTAAATTACCTGCGAGAAAAATTATCCCGATCGAGAAGTGTTGCGAGGTCCAAAAGGGAGGCAACAGATGGCCGACCCCACGAGGGATGAACCCACGGATGGGACGATGGTCAGGGAAAAGTAAACAATTGACACAAACCTTCCGCAGCGAAACCCTCCATTCACCTCAGAGAGGCGGAAGGGGATAACATCAGCCAAACCGACCCTATGAGGCCCTGGAACGACTCAATCCAAAGGTTGTAAGATAAGATTGGTGATATTCTGAAGAGCTGGGACCCTCTTCAGAGAGGATACTCCATAGGCTCACCCTTTGTGGCGAAGATAGTCAACTTCCCCATGTCATCCAAGTTTAAGCCACCAGTGGTCACTCCTCGGTATGATGGGAGTACCAACCCTGTCCACTAAATTGAGATGTACCAATCAGCGGCAGACATATACTCTATCTTAGATGAGATGAGGTGTCGCGCCTTTTCTGGCACTCTAAGTGGGGTTATACATGTCTGGTACATGTCTCTTCCAAAAATCCATTGAAAGCTTTTAAGCAGTTGGAAGACCGGTTTATCCATAACTTTTTCTTTAGAGTGAGGACACATAAGAAGACCACACACATGCTCTATGTTAAACAGGGAAAGAACGAGAGACTAAGAGACTATATAGCCAGATTCAACAAAGAAAAGTTAGAGGTCAAAGATTACGAGGAGAGTATAGCCATGACAACCCTCATCGGAGGACTCTAGAAGAGGAAGCTATTATGGAAGCTTGCTGAAGACTCTCCAAGGACAATGGATGAATTGCTGTCAACAACAGGATAGGTGATGAACGCCGAAAAGGCGGTGGCCGTAAAATATGAAGATGAAAAAGGAGTTACTAGTTGGGGTAAGTACCAGAAAAGGAATAAAGAGGGGAAGAAGAGGCTGGTAGATGACAAATTTGCCGAATATACTCCTCTGACGGTCAGTTGCGAGCACATTTTGAATGAGATAAAGAGTGACCAATCCTTGAAGTGGCCTGAGAAGTTGAGGGCAACCCCCCACAAGAGGAACAAAAATCTGTGGTGTGAATTTCACCAAGATCATGGCCATGTCACCGACAAGTGTTTTTCTCTGAAAGATGAAATAGAGAAAATGCTAAAAGAAGGGAAGCTTAGGAAGTACGTTGAGAAAGGCGCCTTCAAGAGGGGCCGAGGGGACGACCCCAAAAAGAAAAGAGGTGATGCATGCTGAGAAAATCCTCCAAATAGAAAAGACGACCCTTCAGATGATGAGGACGACCCTGACCTCCCACCGAGAGATGACCACGGCCCTTTCAAGAGACTCAATCTGATCTCACTCAGTGTTGGAATAATCTCCGGGGGACTGGCAGGAGGAGGGTCAGTGGTCACATACAGGATGGCCCATGTGGCCTAAGCTAAGGCCGTGACAAAAGTTATGCATTCAACCTCTATAGAAGTAAAGTCAGATAAGAGGAAGAAGGTTGATATGGATACTATGATAGTGGGATTCTCAAGAATGGACTTCAAAGGCCTCTTAACCCCGCATGATGACCCTCTAGTCATCACTACCAGGGTGTACGGATGTGAGGTGCCTAGGATCTTGATAGATGGGGGTAGCTCTGCAGATGTGATGTTTTGGCCGTGCTTCAAAGCCTTAGGCCGTAGTCGTGCTAGACTCGTCCCATACCATCACCCATTGATTGGGTTCAGTGGGGAAAAAGTTCATCCTCTAGGTGTGTATGAGGTCGATGTCAGGATGGGGGACGAGTGGCCGAGATGGCTTACCAAGAAGGTCATCTTCTTCGTGATGGATTAACATGTCTTCTCGACCTATAACATTATACTGGGGAGAGTAGCCCTCAAGGGGTTTGAGGTTGTGCCGTCTACGGTTCATCAGATGATCAAATTTCCGATCCCTTACAGGATAGGGGAAGTTCAGGGAGACCAGACGACGGCACAGGAATGTTACTTAAATTCTACTGAAGAAAGAGAGGCACATAAGAAGGCAACAACCACTTATAATATTGACACCCTTGACCCCAGGGATGAGAAAAAACTCAAGAAAGGAGAAGCCGCGGAAGAGGTAGAATCCATCATCCTCAATGAGGATGAGCCAAAAAAACCCGTCTAAGTCGACAAAGCTCTGAAGATATACATAAAAGAAGACATCATCAAGCTTCTTAGGAGAAGACTGAGTGTCTATGCATGGAGTCACGCAGATATGCCGGGGATCGACCCCAAAATTATGAGCCACAAGCTCAACGTGGTAGAGGGTGCAAAACCAGTAAAGCAGAAGAGGAAAATTTATTCTCGAGAGAAGTATGAGGTCATTAGGGATGAGGTCAAGAAGCTAGAAGATGCAGAGTTTATCAGGGAGGTCATCTATCCTGAATGGCTATCTAACATAGTCATAGTCCCAAAAGCCAATGGGAAGTGGAGGATGTGCGTAGACTTCACAGACCTCAACAAATATTGTCCCAAAGACAACTTCCCTCTCCCTCGTATTGATCAGATGGCAGACGCTACTGCTGTCCATGAGCTCATGAGCTTCATGGATGCCTATTCAGGGTACAACCAGATCTTCATAAACCCTAAAGACTCAGAGAAAATGGCCTTTATTACCGATAAGGGGACATACTGTCATAGGGTCATGCCATTTGGACTAAAAAATGCGGGGGCAACGTATCAGCACCTCATGAATAAAATGTTTGAAGACCAAATTGGGAAGTATATGGAGGTTTATGAAGATGATACGTTGACCAAGAGTTTAAAGGCCGAGGATCATGTGGCCAACCTCGAGAGGACCTTTAACACAATGGAGAAATACCAAATGAAGCTCAACCCGGCCAAATGTGTCTTCGGGGTCGGAGAAGGGAAGTTCTTGGGGTTCATTGTCAACCAAAGAGGCATCGAGGCAAATCCTGAAAAGATAAAGGCCCTCATAGAAATGAAGACCCCCAAGACCATTAAAGACGTCTAGAGGCTCATAGGGAGAGTTGCTGCATTGAATATGTTCGTGTCCAGGGCCACAGACAGGTGTTTACAATTCTTTAAAATACTCATAAAGGCTTTTGAATGGAGCGAAGAGTGTGATCAGGATTTTAAGGAGCTAAAGTCATACTTAGGGTCTCCCTTGCTGTTGTCACGTCCAGTATAGGGTGAACGACTACAAGTGTACCTAGCCGTCTCAGAATCAGCCATCAGCGCAGCCATTGTGAGAGAAGAGGACGGGGTACAAAATCTCATATATTTCAACATTAAGGCACTCTAAGGGGAAGAGCAAAGATACCCACGGATGGAAAAGTTAGCCTATGCCTTCCATACATCAAGAAAGATGATGACGTACTTCCAGTCCCATTCAATGGTCATCCTCATTGACTCTTCGCTTAGGCAGGTCTTACACAAGACAAAAAAATCAGGGAGGCTAATGGCCTGGGCTATAGAGTTAGTAGAGTTTGACATTATGTATCAACATAGGGTGGCCATTAAGGGGAAAGCATTATCTGATTTCGTGGCAGAGTTTACTTGGGAAGATGATGAGGCTGAAGAGGAGAGCCTTTGGAAGACAGATACATGGCAAGCTAGAATTATTGACCCATCCGCAGATAAGGCTGAGGCAAGCACCACTAGAGAAAAAGTTGCTAAAAACGAAGAGGGGAGATATCTCTTTAGACAGGGGTCCCTCACACAGGGGAATTTCTCAGAGGAAAAAACGTGTGGAACCTCTTCGTTGACGGGTCCTCTTGTGAAAGCAGAAGTGGGACTGGATTAATTGTAACAGCACCTGATGGCACAGACATTGAGTACGCCCTAAGGTTAAACTTCAAAGCCTCCAACAACGAGTCTGAATATGAGGCCCTGATAGTAGGCCTCTCCTTGGCTAAGTCTCTTAGTGCTGACCATATTATGGTAAATGGTGATTCAAGACTAATGGTGAATCAAATACCAGGAGCCTACGAGGCTAAGGATGAGAGAATGGACAAATACCTAGAAAGGGTAAGGGCACTATTAAAGAGCTTCAGAGAGGTAAAGTTGAAGAGGATACCTAGGTATGACAATGGCCGAGCTGATGCACTCGCTAGGATGTCCTCAACAACTAGGACAGAAGTCAAGAGGACAATCCCAGTAAAAATTTTGCTTCGATCGACAATCGAAGAATAAGAGGGAACACTTGGCTTTTGCTTAAACATCGACAAGGAAGATTCATGGATAGACCCTCTAATCAGATACATTAAATAGGGGGAGATGCCAGAGGTAAAATAAGAAAGGAAGAAGTTGAGATACAGAGCTACGAAATTCACTATCATCGGAGACACCTTGTATAAAAATGGTTTCTTGCTCCCCTTGCTCAGATGTGTGCACCCGTCTGAGTTCCCTCACATTCTGCAAGATGTGCATGAGGGGTAATGCTCAATCCACATTGGGGGCAGATCGTTAGCAAAGAGGATAGTAACCCAAGGTTACTGGTGGCTGACCCTGGGGAAAGACGCCAATGCATACGTAAAAAAGTGCGATAAATGTCAAAGGTTTGCCACAATCCCTCACCAGCCCCATCAGCCTCTTACCACCATCACATCCCCATGGCCATTCGTAGTATGGGGAATCAATCTAGTAGGAGCCTTGACCAGGGCCGTCAAAACCTATCGATACTTGATCGTGGCAATTGACTATTTTTCAAAATGGGTGGAGGCAGAACCGATGGTAACGATCACAGAGAAGAAGACCTTCCAGTTCATCTGGAAAAACATTATATGCAGATATGGTCTCCCCAACACCCTCATCTCTGATAACGGGACTTAATTTAAGAATACATCTCTGGAGAAGTACTGTGAAAGGGTGAGTATAAAAAATTTCCTCTCTACCCCAGGCCGACCTCAAGCCAATGGGAAAACGGAAGTTACAAATAGGACAATCCTATATGGGATCAAGAAGAAGCTCGAGGAGGCAAAATGAAAATGGGTCGAGGAGTTGTACGCCGTACTATGGGCCTACAGGACGACGACAAAGACACCTACCGGGGAAACCCCGTTCATGCTGGCGTATGGCTCAGAAGCCGCCATCCCCACCGAGATTGTGTTTCCTATTCATAGGGTCCAATTGTAAGACCCCCGGAGGAATATGGAAGAAAGGAGACTTGACTTAGACTTGATCGAGGAAAGGAGGGAAGACGCTGAGATAAGGCAAGATGCCTACCAACAGAGGACTTCTAGGTTTTACAACCAGAGGGCGAAGCAAAGGCCAATTGCAGTGGGGGGCTTAGTCCTCAAAAAAGACTTGGCAAAAGCCTAACAAGATCCACCCATATTGGCATGGCCCGTACAAAGTCATTGATGAAGTTGTCCCTGGAACTTATAGGCTAGAAAACCTTGAAGGGGAACCCTTTTCGAACCCCTGAAATGCAGATCATCTGAAGAAATACTATCAATAATGTTTTAATGTCCTATCGGACCACAATTGTAATGAATGTGTTGATCCAACAGAACATTTGGAATGTTAATGAGAATGTCATATTGGTCCCTCATTTTGTGTTTGTTAATTCTAGTATAATTGGGGTCATCCTTAGTGGAAACCACCCTCGGCTATGATGAGGGTCAATGGTGGGGACGACCCCCCATTCACCCTCAAGAAAGACGGAGGGGGGGACTTGAATTTTAAAACCATTAAATTGGTAGGAAACCACCCTCGGCTATGATGAGGGTCAATGGTGGGGACGACCCCCCATTCACCCTCAAGAAAGACGAGTGGGGACTTGAATTTTAAAACCATTAAATTGGTGGGAAACCACCCTTGGCTATGATAAGGGTCAATGGTGGGGACGACCCCCCCATTCACCCTCAAGAAAGACGAGGGGGGACTTAAATTTTAAAACCATTAAATTGGTGAGAAACCACCCTCGGCTATGATGAGGGTCAATAGTGGGGACAACCCCCCCCCCCCCCATTCACCCTCAAGAAAGATGAGGGGGGACTGGAATTTAGTCTGCTGACATGGCTCAATTGGGTGAAGACACGTGGCAATCTACGTGGCAACAACAAACACTTACGAACAACACCTTGACTCCGAGGAACCATACTGCAATGAGGAACTCTGCTTCCCCAATCAACTCAGACGCTCCAACCTACAAGAACTCTCCGAGGAACTTTTGAGTACCGAGGAACTTTTGAGTACCGAGGACCTTAGGCGGTCCGAGCAACTTAGGCGGTCCGAGCTGCACCTCGGACAAAGCATTAATAGCAGGATAACCAACAGATTGACTGCGCATTAAATGCTTATTATTATCATACAGATGTATACGCTTAAGGGGCATTGAATGTATTACCCTTTCACATTACAGCCTTAGGGCTATAAATACATTGTATTATCCTCATTGTAAGGGGACTGGAATTTCTTGAGAAAACTTGTAATCGAGAATTCCCAAACAGTCATCAATAACAGAAACAGTGGACGTAGGCCATTATCATAAGGCTGAACCACTTTAAAAGTTCTTTATTTATCTTATTTTTTTATCTTTGAACCATTCTCATAAGGTTGAACCATTTTATTTATCTTTGATTAAATAATTAGATATAATCTAATTTTTTACATCAACAGATTGGCGCCGTCTGTGGGAAACGACTGGTAATATCGTTTTTTATCAAAAATAATTCATCACAAATGGCTGATATTCCAGAACCCAGCAATCGAAACGCTGGAAGCCCTCCAAATCCATCTGCTCCGCCCAATATTCCAGATCTGGCTGGAAAAATGACAAGTCTGGCCCAGGGCCAGACAGCCATGCAAGAAATTATGCGATAACTCATATGAATCCTTCATGGCGATCCACCAATCCATTTAGAATCGCGAAGTATTCAAAGAAATACCCGTTTACCTTCTTCGCGTACTAGGCGTACTGATTCATATCGTACTAAGGAGTCTGAAGATTTTTCTTATCAACCTGGACGAACTTCGTCGGTACGAGCCACAGATACTGAACAATGTATCACTCTCTCTCCAGAAAGGACCAGTGCACTAGAAAGATTAAGCAGAGTATCTCCTTTTGATCGATTAGGTCCTAGGAGGAGCAAAAGTCCTCCTAGAGCCGCATCGAGGAGTTTTTGACGACCATCAGACTTAAGGGAAGGATCTGCCCAGTCGCGACCAGCTGCTCGTTAAGATAGATCCCAGGAAGCCACATCAATGCGATCAGTTGCTCGAACCAACCGACCCGAGGAAGGAAACGATGCGTGGAAAGGCTCTATTCAGAGGCTGGAGGATAGATTAGGGGAAATGGCTAAGGCCAAGAACTCTCTACAACGAACTTTTGTTTAAGGAAAACCTTTTGTCCCGGCCATTGTAGATTTTTTAACACCATCAAAGATCAAAGCACCTGTTGTAACCCCCAAATATGATGGAAAGACCGACCCTGTCCTTCATATAGAACAATACCAAGCTGCAGCCGACATCTATGTTGTTCCAGATGAGATGAGATGCTGAGCATTCTCGGGAACTCTTACCGGATCTGCTCAAATATGGTATAATAATCTTCCTCGGGGTAAGATCTCAACTTTTTTCCAACTGGCCGAGTTATTCATTGGGAATTTTTGTTTTGGGGCAAAGCCAGTTAAACGAGTAGCGCATTTGTTAAGTGTTAGACAAAAAGCTGGTGAAAGTACTAGAGATTATATAACTCATTTTAATAACGAGAAACTCGAAGTCATTGATTATGAGGAAAAGACAGCGATTACCGCCTTGATGAGTGGACTACTGCCCAACAAGTTGTACTACACTTTGGCCAAAGATCCACCTAGAACCATGTCAGATCTGATGGGAAAAGCAACCAAGATTATGAATGCCGAGGAGGCTATGGCTGCGAAAAAGAATATGGATGCCAAAGAAACCAAGGTGGAAGGTGATAAAGCTAAGAAGAATGAGCATAAGAACAATGGTAATGACGAACACTCAAAAATAAGGTCGTCATGGGAAGTATTGAAGAAATTTGATAATTATACTCCTTTGAAGAAAGATATCAACCATGTTCTAGAAGAAATCAAGAACAACGAGGAATTAAACTGGCCACAGAAAATGAAGGCAGACCCTGACAGGAGAAATAAGGCAAAATATTGCGAGTTTCACAAAGATCATGGCCATATGATCAAAAATTATATTGCTCTTCAGAATGAGATTGAAACACTCATCAGACGAGGAAAACTGGCAAAGTATGTTGATCGAAGGAATGAAAGAAGAAACAACGACCGAACAAGAGAGATATTTAGATCTCCTCATCGAGCAGAGGAGAACAAGAAAATAGACCATGAAGTTGATCCAGAAGATGACCCCGATCTTCCCAAGAGACCAAGGCATCCAGAACGTAAGGTATTTTCAATACGCTTTGGGTCATTTGACTGTAATGTTATTACAGGTGGAGATGCAAGAGGAGGAGATCTTACTGAAGAGAGAAAGGCTTACCTCTGTGAGGCTCAAGCTTGCTCATACATTCAACGAATAAATCTAGCTGAGGAGGATCGCCCGAGAAAGGTAAACAAAGAGAAATCGATCATTGGTTTCTCAAAGAACGACCTCGCATGTGTTCTATATCCTCATGATGACCCCTTGGTGATCAAAACGAGGATGAATGAGGTGATGATTTCAAGAGTACTGGTAGATAATGGTAGCTCGGCAGACATCATGTTCTACTCATGCTTCGACAGTTTAAATCTAAAACTATCCCAACTGGAGCCTTATCACAGACCCCTCCTGGGTTTTTCTGGTGAGAAAGTTTTTCCACTTGGGACGATCAAGTTGGATATATTCATTGGTACATGGCCTACTTGTCGAACAGAAAGAATACGCTTCTTTATGATGGATAAGAATGTTCAATTAGCATACAATATCATCATGGGAAGAGTAGGATTGAAGAAGTTCGAAGCTGTACCATCCACGGTACATCAATGCCTAAAATTTCAAATAAATTTTGGAGTAGGAGTTGTGAAAGGTGATCAGAAAGTAGCTCGGGAATGCTATTATTCATCCGCCGAGCAAAAAGAAATGGAGGAATCAAGGAAAAAGACCACCACCTATCAAGTGGATGAAGGTGCAGAAATTGAAACATTAGATCCTAGAGATGAGTCGCAACTCGTGAAGGGTCAAGTGGTGGATGCTACTGAAAATATCATCCTGGACGACGAGCACCCTGAACGAACTACTCAAGTAGGTTCGTCGTTGGAAGCCTCACTAAAACATGAATTGATAACTTTCCTAAGAAGCAGAAAGCAAACTTTTGCGTGGAGTCATGAGGATATGCCTGGGATAGACCCAAATTTCTTATGTCACGAACTCAATGTGAATAAGGAGATCAAGCCTGTGAAGCAGAGAAGAAGAGTATTCTATCCCGAGAAGAATCAAGCTATACAGGAGGAAGTTGAGAAGCTCCAGAAAGCTTGTTTTATTGAAGATGTTAAATATCCAGACTGGTTAGTAAATGTGGTGATGGTGAAAAAGAAGAACAACAAATGGAGGATGTGTGTAGACTCACCGACCTCAACAAAGCATGCCCAAAGGATCACTTTCCGTTGCCCCGAATTGATCAACTAGTGGATGCTACCTCGGGACACAAGCTACTGAGCCTAATGGATGCTTATTCTGGTTACAATCAGATTAAAATGAAACCTGAAGACAGGGAGAGTATTACTTTCATTAACCCTAGGGGAACTTATTGTTATAATGTTATGCCTTTTGGTTTGAAAAATGCAGGTGCAACATATCAGCGACTGATGAACAAAGTGTTTGCAGAACAAATCAGTTGCAATATGGAAGACTATGTTGACGATATGTTGACAAAGAGCAAGAAAGCTGCTGATCATCTAGTTGACTTAAGCCAGACCTTTTATCAACTAGATAAATATCAAATGAAGTTGAACCCGACGAAGTGCATATTTGGAGTACGAGAAGGCATGTTTCTCGGGTATATTGTCAATCAGCGAGGCATTGAAGCTAACCCTGAAAAGATCAAAGCTCTGTTAGGGCTGCGATCCCCAACGACGAAGAAAGAGGTGCAAAGTCTTACAGGACGATTAGCAGCACTCAACAGATTTGTATCGCGAGCAACTGATCGATGTATCCCATTCTTCAAGACACTCCGAAAAACTTTTGAGTGGAATGATGAATGTGAGAAGGCTTTCCAAGACTTGAAGAAATATTTGGGAACACCTCCACTATTATCCAGGCCAGTGATGGGAGAAAAATTATACTTGTATCTGGCAGTGTCCGAGAATGCAGTTAGTTTGGCATTGATAAGAATGGAGAATGGAGTAAAAAAACCAATCTACTACACAAGTAAGGCCTTCCGAGGAGCAGAGATCAGATATCCAAAGCTGGAAAAATTGGCACTAGCATTGATTGAGGCAAGTAGAAGAATGAAGCCATACTTCCAGGCTCATACCATAGTAGTATATACTGATATGCCATTGAGGCAAGCCCTTCATAAACCAAAAAAATCAGGAAGATTGATGTGTTGGGCAATAGAACTTGGTGAATATGATATAGTTTATGAACCCATATCATCGCTAAAAGGGAAAGCGGTAGCAGATTTTATAGCAGAGTTCACCTATCCTGATACCCCCGAGGAGAAAAAGTTGCTCGCTGATCAACCTGTGGATGTTACAGGATCATCAAATGCAAGCCTAGACCAACTTAGCTTGGTAAAAGGGCAAGTAGATGCTACAGGATCATCAAATTCAAGCCCAGACCAACTTAGGTTGGTAAAAGGGCAAGAAAAGATGATCGACGAACAACAAGAAATATCAGGAGATGGTGATAGGAAGCAACAAATTTTCCACCGAGGAACTCTGTCAGATCAGAAATTTGAAGACGAGTTACCTATATGGAGTCTGTATGTGGATGGTTCGTCCTGCATTACAGGATGTGGTGCAGGGATAGTTTCGAACAGTTCGGACGAGGTCGACATGGAATACACCCTACGCTTCCAATTCAAAGCTTCCAATAATGAGGCTGAATATGAAGCCATGATTGCAGGTCTTAGTTTAGCAAAAACCATGGGGGCAGAACAAGTTATTGTTTTCAGTGACTCGCAATTGGTCATAAACCAAATGATGGGAGTATATGCAGCTAAAGGAGAATTAATGATCAGATATCATGCAAATGGAAAAGGAATTGGTGTCAGAATTTGCTGCTATTCAACTGGTCAGAATACCAAGAATGGAGAATGCAAGAGCAGACGCCTTAGCTCGATTAGCATCAGCTACTCGTACCGAGCTGCGAAGAACAATCCCAATTGAAGTTTTATCTAGTCGGAATATAGATGAAGATTTGACGATAAACTTTAATACCCTCGATTTAGGGTCATCATGGATGGATCCCATCAGGGAATATATTAAGAAAGGGGAATTACCAACTGACAAACTTGCAGCCAATAAACTGAAGTTTAAGGCTGCTCGATATGTACTAACTAATGGTATTCTATACAGACGAGGAATTATAGCAAGTTTGCAAAGATGTGTGCATGCAACCGAGGTGAAAGATTTAATTGAAGAGGTCCATGAAGGGTCCTGTGGAGCCCATGTAGCAGGTCGGACACTTTTGTAAAGAATGATGACTCAAGGATACTACTGGCCGATAATGAGGGCTGAATGAATAGCCTATGCTAAGAAATGTGACAAGTGTCAGCGCTTCTCCTCCATTCGAAGAACTCCCCAAGCGTTATTGACACCCATTACTTCCTCTTGGCCATTTTCCATATGGGGAATAGATTTGGTCGGGCCACTGCCGACGACCAGGGGAAGATTTAAGTATCTCGTGGTCGCTGTGGATTATTTTACTAAATGGGTTAAGGCTGAGCCTCTCATTGATATGACGTACGACAAGGTGTACCAATTTATTTGGAAGAACATCATTTGTCGACATGGTCTTCCTCATTCCTTCATCACAGACCATGGAACACAATTTGACAATGAGGAGTTCGCTGCCTATTGTCATCAGTCAAATATCTTGAAAATCCACTCGACACCAGGCCATCCTCAAAGCAATGGACAAACTGAAGTGACAAACAGAACGCTGCTGAGTGGTTTGAAAAAAGACTGAACGACACAAAAGAAAACTGGATCAACGAGCTACAATCAGTGTTATGGGCTTACCGAACTACTCCCCGAGCAGCAACAGGGGAATCTCCATATATGTTTGCATTTTGAAGTGAAGCTGTTATACCCGCCGAATTGGGTCTTCCAACACACAGAATATTGAATTTCAATTCCCCTGTCAGCGATTTAATGAGAAGGTTAGACTTGGACATGTTCGAAGAGGTTAGGGAAGAAGCAACCATTAGAAATGCTGCTTACCAGCAACGAACAGCTTTGTTCTACAACAAGAGAGTGAAGAAGTGCGACTTGAAAGAAGGAGACTATATGCTAAAGAAGGTGATTCAAAAGCACAACAAACTGGAAGCAAACTGACATGGACCCTATCGAGTTAAGGAAGTTGTTCGACCAGGGACATATAAAATAGAAACTTTAGAGGGGGAGGAGTTTAAGAATGCATGGAATGCAGAACACCTGTGTAAATATTATCAGTAATGTAAACTCTCATGTAATGCAGTTTCATCAGTATGAATAAAGTGATAATGTTCTGCCTAGTTCTTTCCTGTTGTTGGAAATTTTTTACGAAATACTAGTGCTACACACTACTCAACAAAACTCGGACTACTCAAATCTATTCCCGAAAACGCCAACTAAGGTTGGTCGGGAAGTAAATCTATTCCTAAAAATGCCAACTTGGTTGGTTAGGAAGTAAATTTATTCCTAAAAATGCCAACTTGGTTGGTTAAGAAGTAAATCTATTCCCGAAAATGACAACTAAGGTTGGTCGGGAAGTAAATCTATTCCTAAAAATGACAACTTGGTTGGTTAGGAAGTAAATCTATTCCCGAAAATACCAACTAAGGTTGGTCGGGAAGTAAATCTATTCCTAAAAATGCCAACTTGGTTGGTTAAGAAGTAAATCTATTCCCGAAAACGCCAACTAAGGTTGGTTGGGAAGTAAATCTATTCCTAAAAATGCCAACTTGGTTGGTTAGGAAGTAAATCTATTCCTAAAAATGCCAACTTGGTTGGTTAGGAAGTATATATATTCCCGAAAATGCCAACTAAGGTTGGTCGGGAAGTATTTCTATTCCTAGAAATGCCAACTTGGTTGGTTAGGAAGTAAATCTATTCCTAAAAATGCCAACTTGGTTGGTTAGGAAGTAAATCTATTCCCGAAAATGCCAACTAAGGTTGGTCGGGAAGTAAATCTATTCCTAAAAATGCCAACTAAGGTTGGTTAGGAAGAGAAACTATTCCAAAAAGTGCCGAAGATTGGTCGGTAAGAAAAACCCACTAACTGTAGTTGGCCGAGGAGAAAAAATTACCTACCTTGGTTGGTCAGAAACACTAACTGTAGTTGGTCGAGAAGAAAAATTTACCGACCTTGGTTGGTCGAAAACATTTTATGAGTACGAGAAAGTGATCGAGAAATTTTTTGATACTCAGGACTTTTTAAATTACTACCAAGTTGGTCGAGAAACAAAATATCATCAATTTTGGTTAGTCATTAAATGATTACCACAAATTCAAGATAATCGACAATAAGTTTTAACAAACTCCAGTTGATCGACAAATAACACAATGTTGTTATCTTTTTAACAGATATACATGCACAGATGTAAAGTGTTTTATAATTACAAGACAATGGCAATCAAGATTTGTAAATAAAATTATTTCATTAAATGTAGAACAAAATACATCAAGAATGAAATACAAATTTATTACATTAAGATTCCTATTCTATTAGTTTCTTCCCCTTTGCTTTTGAAACAGGTTCCTCGCCAGCAGGTGGATCATTTAAAGCATGAGGGGAATTTATGAAGTTAAGATCTTCAAGCATCCTGATATTCATCATAGATGGTCGATCTAGTAGGTGCTCGGGACGAGATATCTCGACATTGGAATGGAGATTGTAATCGCCAAGGTATTTGGAAATCAGACACCGAGGGATGGCCCGAGCAGGGATCCAACTCATATCAAGCTTGAATGGTGGCACTGGTAGGTCGAGCAACCCAGGATTATGGTAATCCCACAGGTAATGACCCTGTTCCAGTTGCAGAACACCTAAGGCATATAACCATCCCTGTTTGTAACCCTCATTATTTGCATTTTGGATACGATCATCCAAATGGTAGAGAGCCTCGTTGTAGCCAGCCATCCAGAATTCTCTGGGCTGCTTTTGGAATTGATATGTCAATCTTTCCAGTTGCTCGTGGATATTTTTTATAAAGAGTTCTTTATTTTCCAAGACAGATTTCTGCGCAGAAAGATGCTCTTCCAGACCCCTGATCTTCTTAGACATCTCAGCCAATGCCTAGTTCTTTGCCATCAGTTGGAAGACCTGGTTCTCTAGAGCAGATTGAGTCCTCTGTTCCTCGACAGGAATCCGAGCAGCTCTTGCTCATCCCCGAGTAGATGTAGAAGGGCCATACCTCTTCAAGGTTTCTAACTCATCCCTCAGGTTGGCGTTTTCGACCTCCAAGAAAGAGAATCCCTCATCGGTCACTGGGATCAAAGCATTTGAGGTGGAAACTGCAGACTTCAACTGAGACACCTCTCTTTGCAGGTTATTATTTTCTTGCTCTAATAACTCAGCTATCTGTCTGTGCTCTTTGACCTCAGCCTTCAAAGTTCTCTCCCTCACATCGTAAGCAGCAAACTGTTTATCATATCCCTTATTGGCACAGATTTGCTGATACTTCTTCTTGTACCCCTCGTGCAAAAGGGCAGTGGATTCCTTATATTATTACTGAAGTTCTTCAAGAGTGCCTTGGAGATCCTCAATCATATCATAGTATGCTACGTTGTTAGCCACTGCACGGTCGAGTAGGCACTTCAAATACTGATAGGCTTCAATTGCTTGCTCTGAAGCACCATGACCGAGGATGTCAGTGATTTGAGCCGCACTCATGTCTGTATGACCGGCTTTAAAATATTCATTGCATTGCCGTAACAGCTTTGCATCATGAGCAGACAATAATTCCATCTTGGACAGAAACTAGTAGAGGAAGAAAAAATCAATAATCAATAAGAGTACAAAAAGAGCATGAAGAAGAGAATCAACAGTATGCATAACCAAAAGTTCAAATTTTATTACATCACAAAGTTCAGAAGTACAAAGTTTAGAGTTACATGTTCAGAAGTTACATTTGACAAAGAAAAATAAAATAGAGAGAAATACGAACAACTCTACACCTTTTCCTTGTCTCCCAAAACTTTCTCGGGAGGCTGGGACGAGGAGGTAGGTTGCTCGGATGGAGCAGAGGGTTTCTCGGGAAGTGCTGGAGGTTGCTTGGAGGAAGTAGCAGGTAGTTGAAGTTCCTCGCCAGTGGGCTGGATAGTTGGGGGATGAGAAATTTGATCTCCCATCACCATGGAAGATTCCTCAGAGGCAGCTTCATCCTCTTCTTCTTCTTCAGGAGTTGGAGGGGGACCAGGGATGTGTCGCTGAAAGAGTTCAGAATTTTCATCAACTTTCATCTCCTGCAGAGCAGCGACCCATCCATCTCTAAAGTATTTGAGGCTGCCATATTCCACTTGCGACATCATGCAGCCAAACTTTTATTCCACCCTTTATCCCAGCCGGCACTGAAAGATTTTTTCACAGCCAACTTCCTCTTTGTCTTCTCCGAGGAAAGCTTCTCGGAAAGAAGATTGTCAGCAGCCTTCAGTTTATTCTCAACTTCCTCTTTCTGACAACTTACTTCCCAAAGTTGACCCAACTCCTCCTCAGCAGCCTTGAGCTTATTTTCAAGCTCCCCAGCATTTTTGAGCTTCCCTTCAAGCTCTTTATTCTTCTTCTCCAAATCATTCATTTTTTTCTCCAACCCCTTGGAGACCTCAATAACCTGAGCCTTCTCCTGCTCAGTCGAAGTAAGCTTTTTCTCCCAAATTGCCTTATCATCATCATATTTCTGACGGGAATCTTTCAGAGACTGTGCCAGGCCTACCAAAGCTTCCCCTACACCAAATGAGGAGCTTGAAGCTTTAATAGCTTCATCTTTCTTCAAAATTGTATTAAAACAGCTCACCAACTGTGAAAAGAAAATGAAAGCAAGTTAGTGCACAGATACAAAAAGGAAAGAATGAAAATTTAAGACTATAGGACTTACAGAAGCAATGTGACGAGCTGCTAATGTGGTAACCCTGTCCCGAGAAAGGTTTTCTTCAATACCTTGGATCTCGGGAATGATCCAAGTCTTCACCGAGCTCATAGCAGAGCTCAGGGGAACAAAAGTGGGAACACCACTAGTCGGGGGCTGAGAGATGGATTCAGCCAAATTGACAGAGGAGATTTTCTTCAGCCTCCTCAGAGGAGCATCAACTTTCTCGACTAACGTTGTAGTCTTAGTCGGAGAAATGACAATCACCTCGCCTGGAGCAGCAACCTTGCTCGCGGCCACTAGGGGCTTCTCGACCACCTTCACAGGAGCAGCCGAGGGAGGTGCATCAATTTTCTTTGTCCCTTCTCCTGGGACATCAAGCTTACTTCTTTTTGCCTCTCCAGCACCAGAGGCAGGTTTCTCAAAAAGGGTAGGAGGTCTTCTTTTCTTCATCCTTTCACTCAAAGGAATATGTGACTCAGGTGAAGAACTTGTAGAGGCTGGTATTGGTTCTGCGTCGCTTATCACCGGATGAGCAGTAAAAGAGGAGGTGTAACTCTTGTACTGAAGCAAATATGAAGCTGACCTAATATGCTCGTCGGCAACAGTTTGATGCAAACTCCAGATAAGTTTTAAATGCCTTATATTAACGTCTTCCTCTTTTGGAGATTTTCTTTTGCTGTCAACTGTAAATAAATCAAAATTAAAATATCAGTGGCACATTTTATCAAACACAAAGGAAGCATAATTTTGAAAATAAAATAAAAACAACCTATCCCATTGCCATAGGGAGGACATCTGGGACCCTGGTAAACATCATCTCCAGTTAATGGAGGGTGTTGCCAATTTTTCATAACAACCCCGTGCTCAAAGTAGTCCCTATTGGCATCTGGGAGATTGACCACTAAAGCTCTATTTAAAAACCTAGTTTTTTAATAAAAAGTATTATCGCCCACAACCCATCTATAACAAAACATGATTTCAGGAATTCCTATACGAGTTCCATGAATTTGATTTAATCTATAAACACCGTTAACTATTCTCCACGTATTGGGAGCTATTCTTGCAGGAACTACGTCAAAGTATTGACAGAATTCCAGACATAGAGGGTTTGGGGGAAAAGAAAAGCCACACTCAGCAACAAAGAGACTTGGGAACCAATGTCCCTCAGCCAAACGAAAATAGTCTGAAGGCTCAGAAAGCTCTTCCAAAATAATCCATGAGGGAATAGAGAAATCAGAGCGAAACTTATCAATCGATTCTACAGGATAAACCATGATGAAAGAAGGAAATCAAAGAGAAAGAAGAAAATCTTACAGGAAAGGGATGAGTCTGTTGACAACGAATGATGGAAGAGATGAACGCACAAGAGAGAGAGACGATGGAAAACTCAAAATGACAAATTTGAAAAAGTAGTAGACGATGGGATTTTCTGCAACGTTTAAATACTTTGCCTTGGGAAAGGGTAAAAGTAATGATTACAAAAAGAGGCGGTTACGTTACCGGCGGCTAAAAAGACAAAAGGGGCGCGGGAATCAAAGCGGTTAGAAAAATTAAAAAAAGAGTGATTCTACGAATTTGGAAGAAGAAATAAATACAAAAGAAAATACTCCTAAATTTCAGGATAACCATTTAAAACTGCCATATATCGAGAAAGAATGTTCCACACTCCTCAAATTTCGAACTATGAAACATTGGGGACTTCTGTTGATACCAAATTTAGTCTGCTGACAGGGCTCAATTGGGTGAAGACACGTGGCAATCTACGTGGCAACAACAAACACTTACGAACAACACCTTGACTCCGAGGAACCATACTGCAACGAGAAACTCTACTTCCCCGATCAACTCAGACGCTCCGACCTACAAGAACTCTCCGAGAAACTTTTGAGTACCGAGAAACTTTTGAGTACCGAGGACCTTAGGCGGTCCGAGCTGCACCTCGGACAAAGCATTAATAGCAGGATAACCAAAAGATTGACTGCGCATTAAATGCTTATTATTATCATACAGATGTATACGCTTAAGGGGCATTGAATGTATTACCCTTTCACATTACAGCCTTAGGGCTATAAATACATTGTATTATCCTCATTGTAAGGGGACTGGAATTTCTTGAGAAAACTTGTAATCGAGAATTCCCAAACAGTCAGCAATAACAGAAACAGTGGACGTAGGCCATTCTCATAAGGCTGAACCACTTTAAAAGTTCTTTGTCTCATTTTATTTATCTTTGATTAAATAATTAGATATAATCTAATTTTTTACATCAACAATGAGGGTCAATGGCGGGGACGACCCCCCATTCACCCTTAAGAAAGATGAGGGGGGACTAGAATTTTAAAACCATTAAATTGGTGGGAAACCACCCTCGGCTATGATGAGGGTCAATGGTGGGGACGACCCCTCATTCACCCTCAAGAAAGACGAGGGGGGACTGAATTTTTAAAACCATTAAATTGGTGGGAAACCACCCTCGGCTATAATGAGGGTAAATGGTGGGGACGACTCCCCATTCACCCTCAAGAAAGACGAGGAGGGGCTTGAATTTTAAAACCATTAAATTGGTGGGAAACCACCCTCGCTTATGATGAGGGTCAATGGTGGGGACGACCCCCCCCCCCCCATTCACCCTCAAGAAAGACGAGGGAGGACTTGAATTTTAAAATCATTAAATTGGTGGGAAACCACCCTCGGCTATAGTGATGGTCAATGGTGGGGATGACCCCCCATTCACCCTCAAGAAAGATGAGGAGGGACTCGAATTTTAAAACCATTAAATTGGTGGGAAACCACCCTCGGCTATGATGAGGGTCAATGGCGGGGACGACCCCTTATTCACCCTCAAGAAAGACGAGGGGGGACTTGAATTTTTAAAACCATTAAATTGGTGGGAAACCACCCTCGGCTATGATGAGGGTCAATGGTGCGGACGAACCCTCATTCACCCTCAAGAAAGATGAGGGAGGACTTGTAAGATCGGTGAACACAATAGCCAAGTCAAATCATATAGAAAGATAGGAAGATTCATTATATTATAAAGTATTACAGATGTTTGCCCAACAAAAATAGAATACAAGAATATTTGTTACATGAAGAGGTATGGGCTACAGACAGCCACCCTATTGAACAACATCGTAGGGCAAGGCTTCAACGTCGATAAGAGGAGTCTCCTCAGTAACCAAGACAGGATGATCTTTGAAAGTGCCGCTGCCTTCAACGTTCACGTGAGACTCCACGTGGGCTAGAGCCTCAGTAATCAGTGGGTCGTCTAATTGAACTGCCTCAAGAGAGGGGAGAACTGAACAGACGATATCAACGAACTTAAGGATGACCCACCGACAGGCTGTCCTGATCCCCCTTTCCAAGTATTGAAGACTAAAACCTTGAAACTCGTCTGAGAGTTTCTAAGCTTCCACTGCATCAGCCTCGGCCCTCTTCACTGCCTCAGCTATCTCGCTCTTGAACTAAGCGTTCAGGGCTTCTTCCTTTGCCTTGAAGAGGTCATATTTAGCCTTCAGGTCTGCATCATGCTGCCTCATAAGCTCACCCAAGACCCTAGGATGCTCAGTCCTGTCACTCTCCAATGTGACCCTGGCGGTCTTGAGCTCGGTCTACAGCTCAACCTCGTGCTGGATAGCTCTCTTGGCTTCATGAAATTTTTATTGATTCTCGGCCATCCATTTAGTGGCCGACGTGAAGGCACAAATAGTCTGCACAAAAGTAGGCATTTAGTGAGGGGCCTAGGGAATAGTTGGTGAAAAGTTAACTGAGGAAATGAAGTAAAAATAAGTACCTGGGCCAGAGTATGCAGGCCGTAATCATACACCTTAGTAGGGGGCATCTTTGAGAAAAAATTGTAATCAGCGACCGAGGGAGCAGAGAACATGGAAGCCTTGGCCGCCCTCAGGTTGGCTATGAGGGAAGATGGTTCAGCCTTCAAAAATGTCAAAATTTGGGACCAATAAGCCCCCATACTGGAAGAGGAGCTAGTCCCCTCAGACGTCTCCACCCTCACCCTCATCCTAGAATTCGACCGAGGATCAACAGGAACTTCTGGCTCTTTCCTTTTATGACTATCGACAGTCATCTCAACATGTGTCGGCCCCACGGCCTTTGTCTTCCTCAGAGGCTGCTGAGGCTCTTTTCCATTTTTCATGCCCAGACCAGACAGCAAGCTCGGGGTAGTCATCTCCAAAAGTTGGTCAGAGATATTCGCAGGACGACCTGAAAAGGAGACGACATATCAGAAAGAAACAGAGATAAAGATGAAACACTTGGAAAAAATCAATCAAAAATTCAGCAAAAAACCACTCGCATAGTTCTGCCTGGGGGCCGACCCTCATACCAGCTTCTTTGAGGAAACGAGGGGTCATCAAATCTTCAAAATTTGAAAGTTCACCCTTTCTCCCTTGCTCCATCAGGTAGTCAACTATGACCCTCTCCTCCAAGCTGAGTCCGAGGTCTGATCGCGCTTTCATTAAAGGGTTGGACCATACCCTCGGTACTCTCGGACCATCTTCCACGGGCTCGCCCTCGGCGGGGAATTCCCAATCCCTGGAGATAAAGAAAAACCTTTTCTTCCAGTCATGATTGGATGTCTGAGCCACATGGAGAAGTTTCTTATCAGACTTCCTAGCCCCCAAATGGAAATACCCAAGATGTTTGGACGATGAGGTGATATTGTAGCAGGCAAGGAATACATCGGCCGAGGTCTCATCGGTAAATGAATTCTTCCAAAATGAGATATAGCCAAGGATAGTCCTCCACGAGTTGGGAGGAAGTTGAGAAAGGGAAACCCCAAGGGCAGACAAGATGTCGACTATAGAAGGGTGTAGAGGGAACCTGACGCCTACCCTTAGCATCTTCTTATAAATAACAATCTCTCCCTCGTCCCCCTAGAAGACCCTCTCAGACTCAGTTGGAACCCTCATACTTATATTGGGTTGTATGCCAAAAAGATGCCTCCATACTAAGAGATCACGATCCTTAACCGATAATACATAAGTTGAGGCGCTTGAAGTATCAACCTGACCATCATCATCATCATCATCAGAGGAACCCTCATTGTCGTCCTCAGCTCTCTTGTCCCCATCATCGTCTCCTATTGGGGGACCATCTGGAAAGGCCATTTGAAATGCAAGAGGGGATAGGGCTGTCACAGGGATAGCCTCAGAAGGTGATGTGCCCTTGGCCTGTCGGCGTGGGCTAAGAGTGGATGTCTCTCCCCTCCCGGAAGGACCAGCACACATAGGTGACGATGCTCTCTGATCCATTTTGCCTCGTATGATTGACTCTCGGCTGGACGACAAGATGACCCGCAGGACTCAGGGGGGATTATTGTGGCTAATGGAATGGGAAAAATGGGTCATACCCAATTAGGGTCGGCCCCTCATCTTCTCTCGTCCTCTTTCTCTATTCGCCTAATCTCTACGAAGAACTTCTCTCTTAGGGATGGAAATTCCTCGGCTAGATCATAAAGCCTCCTAAGCATTAAGGGTAAGACCCTACACTTAAGGGAGTTTGGCTAAGTTAACTGCAAACAGGCTCACAGTTGACTAAGTTGGACTTTTGGATTAAAACCAAAGAAATAAAGGGTTTTTAATCAAGAACATTCAAGAATAGGAAGAACTCAGCTCGCCTGAGAAGACGCCAAAAAATGTAAGGAAAACCTAGAAACACCACAAGGGGCACTAAATCGCCACTACGAGACGGGGGATGAAATTTAAGCAGCCTAAAACCTAGGGCTCAACCCTATAAGCCCCACAGTAAGGCGGTTTCGCGATGGAAAAATACAAAGCTGAGAAAAACTGGGGCAGAAACCCCAATGCAAGAAATGAAATGGAAATTGGAGATTAAAAATGGAATCTAAGGCAAAGAAAGTTACCTGAAGACGAAGACCATGGCTGAATGAAGCTTGATGCAGAAAGGTTACAGGAATGGCAATGGAGTTGTTGAGAAGATAGAGAGAGAGTTAAGGTGCGAAGAAGAAGAAGAAAGGAAATGATTTCAAAAAATCATTTAAATACCTTGCTAATGAGTGGGACCTTTAACCAAGGCAATACATAACCCACGAGGAGGGTATCATTAGGGAACAAAGTCCCAAGCAAAGTGTGCAGTCGCCACATCTGGGAAACTGAAACGATGATGGATATTTGCCGAGGTGTCAAATCATCTTGACGGGTGTCACTCATCAAACTGATCATACACTGATCTCAAAGACAGCACTATCCCTCAGACATCTCAACAACATCGATGGCGAAGGGCTGGGGGTGATTGATATACCCATATATACCCTTGGCCAGGACGAGGGCATCCTCCACCTGGACGAGGCCATCCTCCACCTAGATAAGGCCAAGATGATCTCTCAACTAATATCAGACGACCCTCCAAAGGGCCGACCCCTAATCATGGTCCAGACGACCCTTCAAGGGGCCGACCCCTCATTATGTTCAGAGGATCCTACAAGGGGCCGACCCCTCATCATGGTCTAGACGACCCTTCAAGGGGACGACCCCTCATCATGTCCAGACGACCCTCCAATGGGACGACCCCTCATCATGTCCTGGACGACCCTCCAAGGGGCCGACCCCTCATCATGTCCTGGATTACCCTCCAAAGGGCCGACCCCTCATCATGCCCTGGACGACCCTATGAGGGTACGACAGTACGAGGCCCAAATTAGGCCAGGCTCATTGCCAGTAGGAACTTTGCCCTCGGCCTCATATCATAGGCCTAGGGTGACGTCATCATAGTGCGTGATTTGGGAGACGCGTGGAACAGTGCACGTGGGACTCATATGGCACGTAGAAGACCGTTATAACAATATCAACCCCTCACGTGAGGGAATATTATGTCATCATTAATCACAGGTGGCACCTCCAGGTGTCAGCAGGGGATTGGCTGGATCATAACTCACATGCACCATGCATGCTTGGGGGGGTACACTACTCCCCCCAAGACCTATATATACTTGTCACCTATAACCCTGCAGAGGGATTGATAATTGTAACCCTAGTTAAAACTCTTCTTGTACACACAGTGGCGAGGGAGAGTGAGCTTATGTGCATTGTATCCTAGGCCATTAGTGCCCATACTTAGTGGATCACACACTCACAGTGGATGTAGGCCTAATTGGGTGTACCACTATACATCATTGTCTTATTCCTCTTATACTCATCCCCTTCTATACACTTACACACATATACATCTCTGTGGTTGCCATTATTGTTGCTTTTTGAGCTCATCATCACTTATCTAGTGGTGCTGAATCTTAGCATCATCAGTCATTACAATGCATTAAGAAATAATTTGAAAGTTAAATTGAGAAAGAGAATTCCTACCTTAATAAGTTGTGGAAGAAAGCCCCTTCATTTCTTGCATTTTTTCCCCTTTTTGGTTCTTCTCTTCTTCTCTCTTGGTATATCAGTTAGGTTTAAGTTTCTAATCTGTAGTTGTGAATGGTTTATCTTTTCTTGAACACGTATAAACTCTAAATCCCGAGTTGGGTGAAAAATAGAAATTTTAGACCCCCAAATGGCCCCGAATCCGTGCCCAAACTAGCCTAAAAGTTCCCAACTCATGTACCTATGCCCCAGAACTATTTCTAAAAGTCCAAAACACCTACATGAACCCATATACTCCCCGAAATATGTCCTGAATTATTTTATTCCAACATTATACATTTTTAATTGTGTCACACCTTAATTATATATTTTTTACAATACATGCAATTATTATAAACATTAACATACAAAATCCACCACACATAATTATGACATAACAAAAAATTATGTATTCAAAATTAATAGATTATATTTTCCGATTAAGTCCAATTTTCACAAATTTTTTTATTCCAAAAATATTACTTTATTATTTATTTTAGAAAATTACGGGGTATCACATTCTTCCCCTCTGTCATGAAAATTACATACCTAACTAGAAGAGTTTGGGATATTTGGTGCGCATATCGTCCTCCCTATCCCAAGTCGACTCGTCCTCCTGATGGTGTCCCCACTGCACCCTAACTAAAGGAATAACCTTAGATCGAAGTCGGCGCTCTCGTCGGTCCAGAATGGCTACTGATCTCTCCTCGTATGTAGCGTCCGGCTGGAGCTCTATCTCATCAATATTAATGTGCTGGCATGATATCTTATCTGTAAGGAACCTCAATAATGCAAATACGTGAAAAACACCATGCATCCACTACAAGTGGTCCGGTAATCCCAACCGATATGCCATAGGCCCAATCCTCTCCAGAATAGGGAACAGTCCCATATATCGGGGAGACAACTTCCCTTTCTTTCCTAACCTCAACACCCCCTTCATGGGAGACACTTTAATCAACACCTGATCTCCAACGTCAAAGTCTAAGTGTCTTCGACCTGCATCCACGTAGCTCTTTTGCTTGTCCTAAGCAATCCGTATCCTGGACTGAATCATCTGCTTTCTCTGAGGTGTCCTAAATAAAGTATAGCCCAAGTAACTTGCTCTCCCTCACCTCTAACCAGTATTAGGTTGAACGACAAGGTCTCTCTTAAAGTTCCTTATATGGTGCCATCTCTATCGTGAACTGGTAGCTATTATTATACGCAAACCCCACTAAAGGAAAATATTACTCCCAACTCCCCTTGAAATCCAAAATGCACATCCACAACATGTCCTCCAACATCTAGTTCACCCTATCCGCCTGCCCATCGATTCGAGGATGATACGACGTGCTATATCTAAGCTCTGTCCCTAAGGTCTGTTGAAAGCTCCTCCAAAAGTGGGACACGAACATCTTGTACCTGTCTGGCATAATGTTGAGCAATACCCCATGCAACTTAACAATCTCTGCAAGGAAGAGTCTGGCGTACGACTCAAAGCTGTAATCTGTCTGGACCGGTAAGAAGTGATCCACCTTTGTTAATCTATCAACGATCACCCATATGTAACCATGCCCCCTCTGCGATGTAGGTAGCCCAATAATGAAGCCCATGGAGATGCTTTCCATTTTTACGTCGGGATCTCCAAAGGTTGTAAAACACCTACAGGATGCTGATGGTCCACCTTCACCAGCTGACACGTAGTACACTTGGACATAAAATCTTCTATGTCCCTTTTCATCCTGGCCCACCAATATTGTCATCGCATGTCGTGGTACATCTTATCCCATTTGGGATGTACTGTAAATCGTGACTAGTGAGCTTCAGACATAACGGCTCACCTCAAATCCTCATCATTTGGACAATCAGCCTCCACTAAAATCTCAAACCACCATCCGACCCAATAGAATAGTGCTCTACCCCCTTGGCTAATAACTATCGCACCCTATCCTAGAAAAGCTGATCTCTTGTTTGTTCCTTCACCCACCCAAATAATGATATAGGGGGTGATGGTGAGGACTACCATGAATGCACGAATCAGGTCATCATCCACATGAAGTGACTTCTACTTTGCCTTCCACACTGCCTCTAACTCCAAAATTGGCTTTCGGCTCAAAGTATCTGCCACGACATTTGCCTTTCCCGGGTGGTACTGAATATTGAACTGATAATCTTTCACAAACTTTATCCACCTCCTTTGTCTCATATTTAGCTTCCGTTGTGTGAACAAATTGTAGGGGGTGTTCCTCTAAATGAATGGTTCACTTGGATAAGCAGATTGGCTATTCGAAGACTCTTCACAGTAAGTGGCTCGAACTACCCACTTCGAAGATTTTCCACAACAAGCGGTTCAAAGGATCTAATTCGAAGAGAAAAGTCACCTGGATGACAATTATTTGTAATAAGAAATAGAATGTTGTTTTATGTATTTTATCTTATAAATGTATATGTCGAGTGAGGATGTTTGGTACCCACGAGGGACTATGCCTGGCAGGGAATGGGAGAGCTTTCATGCTCTATCAAGCAACCTCCTCTTGGGAACTTCGCAGGGACATGGTTTGGAGGATTGAGAACAGGGCAATGTTGGGAATTATTACCAACCCTCTTGGCACACTTGGACAAAAATTCATCTAGGACAAATGTCACTCTAGCCTACTCATTGCTTACCCATTCGAGTGAACCTCCTCAAGGTGTTTGATCTCCCTTAATACTTGCCACCTCGAGGTTACCTCCTCGAGGTACCTTAGGTGCCAGCCCACCTGACTGATGTGACCAGATAGCTAACAATAGTCACTATTTGAACCACTTCCTAACGTCATGACGTTTGACATTCATGGGCTCAAGAATGTAGAACGCAAGTGCCTTTATCCTTAGGATGACATGTCTAGTTCACCAAACCTGACCACCTAGCCATCCTAGAGTATGCCTCAAGTTGACTGGTCATATCCCTCATTAAATACCCATAATACTTCTAGTCAATGAAATGTTTTTTTGCCAAAATTATAGGATCCCATGCATTGAATGTAATATCTTGTGCATTTAATGCACCCGATCAGACGGATCGAAGGCAGGCTAACTCGAGCAGCCTCGCCGCCACATAAATAGACCAGAAAAACAAATCATAAGGGAGAGCATTCTGAGCCTAGAATTGCTGCTCAAAATTCCTTACGCCTGAGAACCATTGCATGAGCATTAACTCCCATACACACTTAATACACCCATTATTAGGAATTAACTGAGCTTGAAGTTCCTGCCTTGTCTTTATTGCACTTAGAGTGCTTGTTCTTTCTCCCTCCGACCACGCCACCTGTTGGTCTCATTCATTTATTGTGCTTGTCATATGTTTCCTTTGTTAATATGCTTTTAATGAAAGCTTGAATATCGAATCTCTTTATCTCTGATTTCTTATGGCTGCTGCCTATATTGTGTACCTAACAGTGTTAGTCCCGACTTGATAAGGGGTTATGCCTCACTTGATACTAACTGTATTTGAAGAACCCACATCTTACATTTGGCGACTCCGCTGGGGAGGTATTCTCTTTTGAAAAGATTCCATAGGATAACAACATTAGAGTCATTGACTTCGACGCCGTACAACGTGAAGAAGAGGAAAATAATATTGCGCTATTGGAGGGGGGAGAACGGTAAGGACGGAGCCTAGCGCACCCGGTGTTAGAGTAACGAAGATGATGGCCACGCAAGGAGGAATTGGTCAGGCGTAAATGCATGGGATTATGGGTTTATTCACAGAGTTTATTAAAACTCCGATAGCCCAAGAAGCGTTAGGGGCACCTATAGGAGAGAACACTTTCACTACATAACCAACGGCCATACCTGTTCCCACTGTTACAGGAGGGGTGGCAACGTCTGCTTTTAATAACGCCTTCCCTATTGTTTCACCACCCTCAAGCGGTGCGTGTCCTACCATGGTCCCACCCATGACAATAGGGATGACACTGCAGAATGGGGGAGAAACTTTAGCGGATCCAACTGTAATAGTAGGCCAAGGAGCAAGCGTAACATCCTCAATGACCCCAATGATAATAATGCTGTAGTCAGCTAGCCCCTCGCCAGCCAGCTTGGAGGATATGAAGAAAGAGTTGCTAAAGTTTATAGCCGTGTCTAAAGGAGACAGTTCCTCAGTGTACGATAACTTCCATACTCCCTACCCAAAAGCGTATACCAATAAACCCTACCCGGTGGGTTATATTCCTCTAATATTTGAAAAGTACACGGGGAAAGGCGCTAATCCCAAGGAGCATGTGAAGAGGTTCATTGAGGGTTTATGAGGCGACTACAATGATAATAAGTTAAGGCTAAGGGAGTTTTCAAAATCCCTAACAGAGAAAGCCTACACGTGGTATTCCCACCTAGCCCCAGGTAGTGTAGGATCTTGGGAAGAGTTTCATGTTTTATTTGTGCAAAAGTTCTTTTTGGATGAGGATGAGTTCACACTCACCCAGCTCGCGCGTGAGAAACAAAAGCCAGGAGAGGATGTTGTGTCTTATATGGGAAGGTTTCTTGAATGCTCCCTTTATGTGAGAGAGGAGACACGAGAAGACAAACTTTTACAAGTGTGTGCAGAGGGCTTGCTGCCCGAATATATATGTCACCTGATTAATGAAACAAGATAAGGTACGTTTATAGAATTTTTAAAAGCAGCAATGAATATTGCCTTAGTGGTAAAAACTATTGTACCCCTGCCCGTTTTGCCAAGCTTGCTGATGAGGCCAGTAGTCACCATGGGGAGGGGAATACCCTCAAGGATCAACTACATGTATGGGGGGAGTAAAGAAGGAAATAGTGGCGGTCAAGGAGGTAAAAGGGGTAGAGATAGTAAGAGAAAGTTCAGAGATGAAGAGGATCCCCAAAGCTACCTTGTACGGTGGAAAAGGCCTTGAATCTCTATGACCTCATAGTCCATGATAAAGTATACAGGCCGTTTAATGTCCATATTGTGCCACTCACGCGAGAAGATAGAGAGAAGCCTCATTATTGCGCACTACATGATAGGGTAAACCATCCTACTAAAGTGTGATTCTCACTCAGGAGGTTGATTGACCGTCATGTAAATAATGGGGACATAGTCTTACCACAAGCTAATGTAAATGACAACCCTCTGCCACCTCATATGGCCCATATGGATGGCACTTTTGATAAAGAGGCAGAGCAATTGATGATGGGATAGTGGCTCGAAGGATATGACGTCAAAGGATCTTCCGGTGATGGCTTCGAAGGGTCCGTGTAAGAGTGCACCCTCGAATTGGCTCAAGTTCATCTGGGTGACGTGATTGAAGGGTCAGAAGTCCAAGAGAAAGAAGTATACGATCCCGTTGAGGGATTCAGTAGTTAGCTGGGAGCCTGTTCTCTAGAAATTTTTAATGTGGTGATAGCATATGACGAGGCTACCTATAGAGATGTGGAAGAAGTTTATGAGCTAGAAGATGACCGGGCAGATCCATGGATCGAGTGCGCCGCTATGGCTCGCTCACCAAAGTTTGGTTGGTTATTTGATCAGGTTAGTCTTCCTAAACATTCCTGACTGGAAGTCACACGAGCCATTTTGGAGATCGCAAAGAAAAATATGGCGCCACATTTAAAATGAAAGTGACCTATGGCTAAACTAGTGAGTAGATATCTCTAGAAAGTCACATTCTCAGAGGTTGATAGGCTGATCAGGTATCCGTACAACATACCCTTGTGTATTACTGCATCAGTGAATGATTGTGTTTTCTCACGAGTCTTGTTCGATGGTGGGGCTTCCATAATATAATGCCGGTTGGATCCTTTTATGCCACCGGATTATCGGAGAAAAGGACAGTTCCCCATTCTTTGGCAATATCATGTTATGATAATCAATCCTCCACGGCAGTGGGTTATGTTAAAATGGGGAGCATCACTTCCCATATTAAATCCCACATCATGAATTACGAGCCGTCATACCAGTTATTGGTAGGTAGGGTATGGATGCACAACCACGGGTTGGTACCCTCCACTTATCATCAATGTGAGAAAGAAAACATAAAGGGTAAGGAGGTGGTGATACGAGCTACCAAGAAACCTTTTGAAAAGGAGGAGGCCCACGTGGTGGATGCAACTTTTTATACTAATCTGGCAAAAGAAGCTACCGTGGTAACAAGATATACTGGGGGATAAGGATTTTAGTCAACTCGAGAGAGGGTGTGACACTTGCTCGAATGATTATAACTTATGGAGATGAAATCGAACTGGGAGCAGTGAGGCCCCCTAGTCTATCAATGCATCTTCATGATAGAATGACCCTGCGCATCGAACCTATTAAGAACCAAGTCCAAACGCAGTGTGTTCTTAGCAGACGAACAGTGAGAGAGGTGGACGAGAATCACAGGAAGGGGCATTTTCTGAAGCAAGTGGAGCGGGTTTTGCCTATCGATAGAATTATATACAAATTACAAAGGTGTGAGCGGGCATCCGAGAGTCTGGACGATGAGGCTGAGCCGGTCTATAAATGCTTCCTAGCGGATAACTAGGGGCAGTGCTTGGTAATTGATAACTTTGGGATACAAGAGTTTATGGAGGAACTAGAAGAAAAAATATAATGCATGAGGGATAACCCTCGATTGTAGATCCAAGAGTTGGAAAAGATCGCTTGGCTAGAGAGGGCGAGGAACCAAACCCTATTTTTATCTTGAAGGAGTTAGAGGGAACCTCTCGAGGGGAAATGATCAAGATGATATTGGAGTTCAAATACGTCTTCATGTGGAATTACACAGAGATGCTCGGAGTAGACCAGGAGGTGAGTTGCTATAGGTTAAACGTTTTGCCCTCAGCCATTTTGGTGAAACAGGCCACTCGAATGTACAAGACAGAGTTGGACCTAAAGATTAAAGAAGAGGTTCAGAGGTTGCTCATAGCTAGTTTCATAGTCTTGATACAACATCCGATCTGTCTCTCTAGCATTGTGCCCATGGGAAAGAAAGATAAGATCCAAATTAGAATATGTGTAGACTTCAGAGACCTAAGTCGGGCGTGCTCGAAGGATGAATTCCCATTGCCTTTAATTGATAGCCTGATCGATGCAACAGCAGGCCATGAGATGTATAATTTCATGGATGGATACGTGGGATATAATTAGATAAAAATGGAACCAGCCGACGTAAATAAGACTACTTTTCAGACGCCTTTGGGTAATTTAATGTACACAGTCATGTCTTATGGATTGAAGAACGCAGGAGCCACCTACCAGAGGACGATGATGGCCATCTTCCATGACCTTTTTCACAAGACTGTGGTGTTTTATGTCGATGATTTGGTGATTAAATCCAAGATGGAGGTCTCCCACCTGGACGATTTGAGGAGGGTGTTCACTTGTTGCAGGAAGTATAAGTTGAAGATGAACCTTCTAAAATGCGCTTTTAGGGCAACGAGTGGGAAATTCTTGGGGTTCATGGTAAATTGCCAGGGGATACAAATGGACTTAGACAAAAATGATGAGCCATCCTTGACATGTCAAGAACAAAATCAGTGAACGAGTTAAAGAGTTTTCTTGGAAAAGTCTCCTACCTGAGGCGGTTTGTCCTGGGGTTGACACACCCCTTGGTGGAGCTACTGAGAAAGGGAGTGAAGTTTTCATAGAAAGTAATGCACCAAGAAGCCATAGACAAGCTGAAGGGACTCCCTACTTCTTCTCCTCAGACAATGATCCCCCCAAAGGCAGGTACCCCTTTACGCTTATATCTTACGTCAACAGAACGGTTTATTGGGGTTTTGTTAGCCTAGGAGAGCGAAGGCATTGAAAAGCTATTTATTACCTAAGTAGGATTATACAGTGGCCTGAGGCCAAATATATTAGCATTGAGAGGCACTGTTTGGCCCTTGTATTTGTAGCATAAAAGCTTAGGCATTACTTATTATCATTCAAATTCATATTGCAACTAAGTGCGATCCCATAAAGTTTTCGCTTACTAAAACTGTATTGATAGGCAGGGCAACTAGATGGTTTCTAATCCTTTCGGAGTATAATCCCAAGTGCGTGGTCCCTCGAGCCATCAAAAGTCAGGCATATGCAAATTTATTAGCCATCTTCATGTCTGGGACATTCAAGTCGCCTGTTGAAGAGCTCGCGGGTGATGACCTCCAAGCTAATTTGTAGTATCCAACCTGGACGAATGGAGCATGAATTTCGATGGCTCTTCAGTCGAGAAAAAAAGAGGAGTGGGAGTCATTCTGCAAAGAGGCAGTGAAGAAATTAACATATCTTTCAAATTGGAGTTCGAATACTCAAATAATGAAGCTGAATATGAGGCACTGGTCCTAGGTTTACTCGAATCACTGAGAAGGGAAATCCAAGTCCTGAACATTAAAGGGGATTCCAACTTAGTGGTGAAACAAGTGACAGGGGAATTTTCCCTGAAGCACATGAGTCTGGTGCCTTACCACATGATCATCCAACGACTTCTTGGACAGTTGGAGGTGGTAAAGATAAGGAGGCACCCTTGAATAATGAACAGACATGAATATGCCTATGCCACCATCGCACAAAAGATTTCCTTCGATGGAGAGTCAAATATGGTCCGAATCACAAAGAGAACAAACCCCTTGATGGTGTGCGAGATGCTGCCCTCAGAGGACAAAGATGATTGGAGGGGTGAAATCAGAAAATAATTAGAGAAAGGGGAAGGGCCATTTAACCTAGCCGATTTAGTACAGTACTTTATTTCCAGGGGCAACTTATACTACAATAATAAAGGAAGTTGGCTGTCCAGGTGCATGAACCCCGAAGAAGCAAAAAAAAGGCTGATTGAAGTACATAAAAATAACTGTGAGACCACCGAGATCCCCTTGTACAGGAAGATACAACGGGTGGGGTACTAATGGCCTTCAATGAGAGAGGAAGCTGCTGCAGTGCAGAGAGAGTGTTCGAACTGCTATCTTTTTTATTAGGCAATAGAATGCAACTTTATTGACCAACCGTAAGACTGGAGACAACCCTACATGGATTTCTTGATAGATAGAGTGATGCCAACAGATAAAGAGGACGCTATGAAGATAAAAAGGCGAGCACTGAGTTACTTTATTCAAGATGGGTAGTTGCACCGATGAGGCTATCACAACAAGCCTCTAAGGTGCATAAGAAGAGAAGAGGCTGAAGAGGTCTTAAAGTAAGATCATGAACCAGGACACATCGAAGGAGTCAAGATTTATGATCAACTAATGACTTTGGGTTATTATTGGCCTTTGATGGAGAAAGACTCAGCTGATTTTGTTCGAAAGTGCAAAGTTTGTCAGCTGCATTGGAATATGATTCATGCTCCTTCAGTGGACCTAAAATCTCTACTACACCATCCCCATTCCATACTTGGGCCTTTGTCCTGGTAAGAGCCATCAACCCTTCCTCACAAGGAAGGATAGGGATCTTAGTAGCTATAAAATGTTTCACGAAGTAGGCAGAGGCCATAACGCTCAAAAAAGCCACCGTGGGGGTAGTTGCTCGATTTATGAAGGAATACATTATTTACCGTTTTGGCATCCCAAAGGTGTTTATGTCGAATAATGCTACCCTCTTTGTAAACTACGAGGTGTGCCTTCTCATAGAAAAATATTCCATCATCCATCATAAATCAACAGTAGCATACCCGAAATGCAATGGATAGGTAAAGGCCACCAACAAAACTTTAGTGAATATTTTGTCAAAAATGTTAGAATATTTTCCAGGCACATGGGATGACAAGATCCTCGAGGTTCTATGGGCTTATAGAATGACGAAAAGAAAGCCAATATGGTACACACCATTATCCTTAGTATTTGGGGCAGAAGCTGTGTTAACGGTCGAACTCGAGGTACCTTTTGCTCGCTACAGCCTATGAAGTGCTATGATCCCTCACAGTCGCCATGTATAACTCGAAGCCTTGGAAGAGCACGGGGATAATGCTACGAGGCACTTCGAGATATACAGGAAGCAATTATCCGGATCTTACGATCAGTTGGTGAGTCCAAGAAAGTTCAAGGAGGGGACTTGGTTCTAAAAGCATGCATAAGGCACATAAGAGGTTTGTCATTGCCAAAGTTTGAGGCAAACTGAGAAGGGCTCAAAATTTTTCGAGTAGCTCACGATTCGAGTTACTGCGAGATATCTAAGCCAGAAGATAATGTTACTTTCAAATTAAACAAGTGGCTGAAGATTTATTACGTCTGAATGTATGTTCTTCTACTCTTATTCATTGACTTGTTTTCTCTTAGAAACGGTGGATATATGCTTTAAAGCAATTGAGCTCGCTCGTTTAATATAGTTGCAAAAAATATTCACGTGGCATATGCTAGATCACTATTTTATTTTTACAAGTTCACTGTTTAATCCCATTATTATACGCGTTGTGCTTAGCCCTGATGTAGTAGGTTTGGCCAATATTTAATTAAAATAATAGAAATGAAAGGAAACACCAAAGTTGCAAATGTTTCTTTATTTCAAATAAACGATAACGTAGTGGTTAAAATCAAGTTAGAAAATTCAAAAGCCTACAAAAATGAGCAGAACCAACAAAAGAAACACTGAAAAAAGGAGCTAGGGGTCGTACATGATAAAATGAAGGTCTGTCGATCCAAGAAGGCTGTGATGATATTGGGGAAGAACTTTTCCAAGGTTGTTTTGGTCTAAAGTAAGGTCAGCCAAATCCTTTTGATGACACTCCATGAGCTGTTGGATGGACTCTACTTCTCGCTCCCTCTTAATAGCTCGACCTCCTCACATGCGATCGCCTCACGAGATTCCTGTACTCCTTGATCAGATACCACCAATTTGGACTCCAGACTTTCATACTCTTCTGAGATTGCCACTTGCGAATGATGTGAACTTTGTAAGAGATGATGGGGCGCAGGAAGATAAGACTTCTTAAAAGTAAACAACAACTCTACCAGCCAGGTCATAGAAAATCCATCATCAGTGAGGACAATAACCCTTCCTAGTAAGGTCTTGATCATATCCAGGCTAAGGGACAAAAGAGGAGTGCTGAGGATTTCCTCCAACACCATTGTGAGCCCAAGCAAATAACAAGACATCATTCCAAGAATTGACCGAAGGAAACGAGCGATAAAGGTAGAAGTAAAATGAACCAGTAATTGCTCGATTAATAGGCGAGGACCCTTAGTTAAAATAGAAGGGAAGTTGGCCAATGTCTGCCTCACAACCACTTTGGGGGCTGCCTCAGGAGGATGCATGCTGAAAATACTATCACTAGCAAAGGGAAGCTGGGTATGCAAGGCGTTATCACTCGTTTGAATCAGAGGAGAAATCAATAAAGGGGCATCTCTAATCCTAGGGGCTACGCCCAAAGAAGCAGCCCCAGCTAAGGTCCTCATTTGACTTAATCCCTGAGCAACAGGTTCAACTTCGGGCCTACGGGTCGCAGGATGATCGACCTTCACCTGAAATACAACAAACAGCTAAAGTAAGAGATAAAAATGAGGAAAACATGTATAAAATATCTTTCTAACATAGAGATTATGCCTATAAGACTAGGCCCACCTGACCCTCGATTATGGGAGATTATGCCTATAAGACTAGGCCCGCCTGACCCTTGATTATGGGAGATTATTCCTATAAGACTAGGCCCGCCTGACCCTCGATTATGGAAAATTATGCCTATAAGACTAGGTTCACCTGACCCTCGGTTATGGGAGATTATGCCTATAAGACTAGTCCCGCCTGACCCTTGCTTATGGGAGATTATGCCTATAAGACTAGGCTCGCCTAACCTTTGGCTATGGGAGATTTTAATTTTAAAGTCCTATATTACTAGGACCACCTGACCCTCGATTATGGGAGATTTTAATTTTAAAGTCGTACATTACTAAGCACGCCTAACCCTTGGTTATGGGAGATTTTGAACCGTAAGGCCCAATATTAATTGGAAAAATTAACGAATTTATATGCAGTAGATAGAGGGAAGAGTGAAAGTACCTATGGAAGCCGTTCGTTAGCAAATTCGCGAGTGGCCATCTGAACCACATCTTCTTCCTCAATAGGACCCGAAGTTATCAATAGACGTTGACTTTGGGGGGAAATCACCTCCCCTCGACTTCATCAACTTGCTCTCGCCTACTATCCTCCACTACCTCAACCACACTTTCTTATTCGCCCTCACCTTAGGCAGTTGCAATAGGCTCAGCACTTTCTTGGTTTAGAATGGAAGGCCTCGAACACCGATACAAGCAGTTGGTCATTCGAAGGAAGGTGGGATGAAGGAGCGGCTTGAATAAGTACAGGAGCCTGCAACATAGAAGTTAAAAGTTAGAATAACAAGTTGAAAGAGAAACAACAGCTTAAATAAGGAAAATAAACTCCCCACAGGCAACGGAGAGATAGGAACAGAGGACTTAGGTATATCCTCATTAGCCCTCACATTAGGAACATCCCTCTCAAGGCCATCCTGCTTGTGCAAAAAAGAGGGATCAGGAGAATAGCCTCTACTAGACTCAGACGAAGTGTCAGATATAACTACCCTTAGGGGAAATGGGAGATTATCTTCAAAGTAGTAGGGGCAGCTCTCTTGAAGGGATGATCCTCTCCGGTGCCATCATGCGTATCACCTCGTACGTCAACCTTAAAAGAGACAAGGCAAGTTAGAGCAACATGGGATTATTAGCATGAAAAGAAAAGAAGGAATAAGATATTTAGAGTAAGACAGATTAAGGGAATTACCTCTTCCTCCAACACATCCTCTACAGTCTCATAATCTTGAGGAGGTGAGGCAGGTTTTGAAGGAGAAACCATCCTCCTCAATATATGCCTCCACAAAAATATAGTCTCTTATTATTCCTCTTCTTCCTCCTCTTCATCATCATCATCACCAACATCACCACCAGACACATGCTCCTCAGGCATCTCCTCGTCACTAGACTCACCTGAATCCTCCATTAAAGCTTACAGGGGTAATCGTTTTGCTGTTTTTACTACCCCCAGCAGATTGAGGGTTATAAGAAAAGCCACGAGCAGACATCTCGACCGACATGAAAATTATATCTTGCTCACTAAAATGCTCCTAAGTCTGGCAAAGACGATCCACCATCTTTTTCACCGCTTCAATAATATTTGGGTTAGGAGTAGAGGGTATTGGAGGCTATGGATTAGCTCTGAGCTTCTTCAAAGGTGCCTTTCTAGTGGCCCAAACTGCTGTACCCGATGAGGCAACATGAGGAGACTCAATCCTTCTAACTGGCCTTGAAGGACCAGGGGAAACATCGGCTTGAAGAGAGGTTTGGGAGGCTTTCTTTCTTTTTATAACTGCCTGATCCACAGATGCTATCGGAGGTAGTTCGGGGGGAGCATTAGTGTTGGACATACTTAGAGGAAAAATAGAGGACTGGGTGGTGCAATTTCGTAAACCCAATTCAACTTTGGGATACCTAGGGTCTTTCAAGAGGTTGGTTTGAAAGTGAACTATGGGGGAAAGATATATGCCTACGTAATAGCATGACACGTGGTGAGCACCCCGGTCAAGATGGCGAGCAACAGACATGCCAACAATATAGGGACGACTAGAGTCCTTGATAAACGAGAAGACCGAGGAGCAGTAGCTGATTGGAATCAAACTCCATGAAGATAAGACTCATCCATATTTTTTACTCATCCATATTTGTAACCCTAATGTAACCCCTAACTCTATATTAAGGGGACACCCCCCATTGTGAAAGGGGGCTTAGAAGCTAGAGAACCACTCTCATTTAAAACTCTCTTATCATTCTAATGGAACACAGCAGCAACTCCATGGACGTAGGCCATTCCTAGTCGAACCACGTAAATCTTTGTCTCTCTCGTATTTATTATTGTGCATATATCGTGGTACATGGACACCCCCCATATCCCAAAATTTTTGACACCACAATTGGCGTCTTCTGTGGGAAACAACACGAAAAGTTTTTCCTTCTTGTTATTGAGACAAAGATTTACGTTGTGACGCAATGGTTTACACGCACATAATCAAGAGATAAGTTTTCTTCTTTTAATCTGTGCACTAACAGTTATATGTTTTATACACAATTAGTTGTTCGGCACATTCATCTTTTCATTGGTGTATGATTTTCGAACATTTATGTTCATAAGCCTTATACTAGACATATATTTATCTGTGAATCTGCATGACCGAAGTTTATTTTTGATGAATCTGCATAACATTAAGTTTCATGATTATGAGTTTTAAACAAGCCCTTAAAAGTATGGATTCTCTTGATATTTTTCTGGGCAAACATGTTTACTGGGTTACATCATATCTTGATTCCCAGATCTGAGATTTTGTGGCCAAAGAGAAGCACGAAAAGATCGTTCCCTCGCCTAAGAAGTGTTGACCACATAGTTATAAAACATATATAATCCAACAGATATAGATTCACTTGGGCGATGGATTTTCTACAACCAAAAGTCCTCACCGATCTACGATTTGGGGCATACAATCAGTCGAGCACCATCAAGAACATGGATCACTTTCGGGGCACATGAGCAGTCCTGTATTTAATATCCATCAACCAAATTTGCGCATAAAGGGTGTAAATCATGAAAGAATGTGTGATTATCTCATTCGATCTATCTGCCTTAGGCACCAGGTTTTCTGATTGATGGCCCACTGCAAGGAGTGAGGGTTGGCGACCACTATACAGTGAGCCTCACACTATCAGTAAGAAAATAACCACTCAACGAACAACATACATCCGCGACCACTGTACCACTGCTACGAGCCAGGAAGGAGCATCTCTATAATTACGACCATAATCGCTAGTCGACTAAGCTGCATCACCGGATCATTCTTTATTGGTCGACACCTCTCCTCCGACTAGTCGATGGCCATGACGAGGATGACCAGATAATCATATAGCTCTGCAAACATCGCTCCGAGCACGGATCTCAAGCATGGAACCCACGAACAGGCAACAACTGATTCCCGTCTTTTTATTTTTATTTTTCTGAGCGTCAATCTGATTACAGAAATGAGACCCAATGTCACCACTTGTGCTCGAGCTCACCTCCTGTGGTCGAGCATTATCGAGCATCAGTGAACTCACCACCTATGCTCGAGCATCAGCAAGCATCAACGATCTCACCTCCCTGTGGACGAGCTCACCTCCGACCTACAACCTACCTGGTCGGGCAACCCCCATGGTCGGCGACCGACCAGTAACGGAACCCCTAGCGACCTGTTGTCATGATTTTTGATCATCAAGCATCATCGGCTCCTCCCCAACTGGTCGGCGAGCAGCAACGAGTGCAATCTCATCTCAACACACTCAGTGCGTGTTGGTAAACATGAACACAGTAACTCTGGGATTGGGTTCCCAGATCTATTTGACCTCATTAATGCCCAACTTACAGTTTAGAAAATTTTAGTATACCTCCCTATACTTTCATGCTTCACAACTTTATCTGAGAATAAATTTTTAAAACCAAACTTGTATTCACTATTGGACTTCAAATAATTGGCAAAAATTCCAAATTAATCCTTTCTTACACTTAGGAATATATTTGACTACTTTTTTCATTGCTTAGCTCTCTCTAAAAATAAAATTATTTTAAGGGACTGTGTCATTTTGTCACAATTATTGTAGTTGATACTTTTTTATGCGACTTTATTATTACAAATTATTTGGCTCACATAAATAAGTGGGGCGCACTTATATAACACTCATGTCATTTATTCGAACATTTTAATTTCAATATTGTCATTCAGCTACAACAATTTAATCTCACCGGAGGAGATTATTGGTTATTTAGCTCAGCCCCGACGAGTCGGGGCACAGTTATCTCAGTGGGATTTTTGTCATAAAAATCATTGGATCATTTATTACATTCATACGCTACTATGAATTTTTTCCTTGGCAAATGGCCGAGCGGATGCATATCTTATATACTTTGTTGAACACATCATTTTTATGATAACTTCTATCTGATTTAGCCTCAAGAGATGGTCGAGCAATTTACTAACTTCCATAGGTACAAGATTCAGTCCCAACGGATGCTCGACAATAATCTTAAGTCCTTGGAAATCTCATCGATGTTTCGACAGATGCTCGAGCACGAATTGCTCGATGTATCTACTCGATATTCTACAACTTTGCCCCGGCGAACTTTCCTGGCCCCATTCATTTTATTAATGCTCCGACGGACGATGGATAGCCGAGCACACTATAACACTTTATACCCAAAGAAATTCTTAGGCAAAATTATTATTACTCCGACTGAAGCTCGGATTCTATGATTCTTAACCTGAAGGACGGTCGGGCACATTCAAGATTCATCTCGATAGATGATCGGCAAAATATTTCTATATATTTAGTCCCGAATATATTTGCCACGCATGTCGCACTTTATCCCCAATGGATGGTTGGTCAGGATAATTCTGATATTTAGCACAACCCCAGTAGATGGATATGCACATTTATTTGTGCATTATTAGTTTCTACCTCATAATATTTTTTTTTGCTCTCAAATTATGCTCACGATTTTTATCATCATAAATTTGTTAGCAGGGGGCTATATATACTGTATACTTCATAATTGTCACTACACAAATTTTCTGTGAAAATAATTTTTTGAAACCAACTTAATATTAAGTATTTTCTTAGAGCTATTTGCTGGATATATTTGATAAATTTTGCATCTTTCATTCGACTTTATTATAATTATTTTGTCCACATAAATATTGGGGCGCACTTACAGAGCACTCATGTCATTTATTCGGTCTTTTAATTTTCAATATTGTCGTCTAGATATTATTGGTTATACCAATGGATGGTCGGTGTAATATCTTCACTAATACTTAGCATAGCCCCGACAGATGCTCGGGCATAGCCATCCTCGTGAGATTTTATCACAAAAATTATGGGATCATTCATGTCATTCATTTAATACTATGACACTTTTCCTCGACACATGCTTGAGCAGATGCACATCATATTGCATGATAAATTCTATTTGAATTAGCCTCGACAAATGGTCGAGCAACTTATTAACTTCTACAGGTACAAGATTCAGTCCCGAAGAATGCTCAGCCACAATCTTAAGCTCTTGGAAGTCTTATTAATGCATCGATAGATGCTCGAGTGTGGATCGCTCTCTATATCTACTCGGACATGTACAACCTTGCCCTGGCAGATGACCCAGGCACCACTTATTTCGTTAATGCTCTGACGGATGGTCGAGCACGTTACACCACCTTGGACCCAACAAATTCTTGGGAACTATTATTTGTGATAACCAACGGATGCTCGAACGTTGATATTTCTTTAATTTCAGTATTGATTATCTGGCTCTATGATTCTTGACCTGAAGGACGATCAGGCATATTCAAGGTTTATCTCGGCAAATGATCGGCAAAATATTTCTATATATTTAGTCCCGAAGATATTTTCCACTCATGTCGCATTTTATCCCCAACAAATGGTTGGTCAGGATAATTCTTATATTCAGTCCCAACAGATGGTTGGCACAGTCAATTAATGATAGACATTGCATTTATTAGAAAGTTAGTTTTCACTAACACTACAGGATCATTCGTAATACTTGCTCGGTCCTTTTTGCCTCAACGGATGCTCGAGCATGGATCACCTGCAATATCTACCAGATCCTCTGTAGTTTTTTCCTCGACAGGTATTCAGGCATCATTTATCTTATCAATGCTCCGGCATATGCTTGAGCATGGATCATTCGAGACATCTACTAGGTCCTTTTGCAATTTCTCCTGGACAGAGCCTCAGCTTCGATGGATAGTTGACATTGTGTGATCACGTCTCAAGCTCCAATAAACAGTTGGGCAATACAGTTCTTATTTAATTCAACCTCATCAAATGAAAAGTTGGGCGATCTATACAACAAAAATCTAATAACACATAAAGCAGCATGAAGAGCAACGATCAACTATATTTATCAATAAGGACGAATCCAACCTGTGAGAAGTCACATATCCAGCAAAATCATGGTCAATGAGAAAAACGTGTTGATAACAACACTATACCACCCTGAATGTATCGAGCAACATCGTCAGATAACCCACGGTGATCGACGATCACCAAGCAATGAATTAACGCATCATCAACACTAAGATATCCACTCCATAGGAACAACATTTCTTGGACGCCATATCAGATCAATGCATTTCTACACAAGGACGCTTTGAACTCATATCAATTTCTTTAGGTGCGCGAGCTATATGGAGTCTTCCACAACCTCCTAGAACCACCATGCATGGTCGATGAACAAGTGTGGAAGGAGGAATGATACATTGCATGGAGCTATATGAGCAAGATAATCCTTAATAATATCCATCTCGAAGAACGATCAACGTGACACTCTTCAATAAAAAAAATCCTCGAGGAACGATCGGGCACACTTATCATCTCGGTTATATAGATCAAAATAACTCGATAAACGGTCGGTCAATATTCTCTTCACAGCCCGATTGGGGGCTCCATGGCAACGATGACACGTGAATAGATTTACTACAACATTTAAAGCAAAGAGGTTAACTCATGATGGATGCCAACATGGTTAACACCAGAATTAGTCTCTCAAATGACGACCAAGACTAAGCTTGATTTAATTACAACAGCCTTCTTGCTTGTTCCCATTAAATTAAGTACGTCCATAGGCTTTGTTTTCATCTCCAAACACAAATGGCCTCACGAGTTGCCCCGGCAATAATAAAAGCCCTACAGGGGATCCCTAGGCAAAAATCCAACTCAGGTTGGTCGCCAACTATGTTGGTCAGTTAAAATCTTGAACGGGTGGATGGCCCTTAAACCAGGTGCATTTTTGCCATTGCCTTTTAGGCCTAAGGAAGTGTGACGTCACAACCTAAAAGGTAAAATAGGCGGATATTTACATGCGAGGCATTAGAAAATGAAAAAAATGCAAACGTAATTGGTACTACATTCACTTGCAGGAAAAGCCTAAACACAATAAGCATACCAATTACATATCACATGTTATAAAACCTAATGCAGGGTCTTACCCCGACTAGGTACATGCTTGAGCAAGTATCGATGCATAGGCTTTTAGTCGGCCTCTCCAATTGGACCATATGAAAAACCTAATGCAGGATCTTACCCCTATTAGGTACATGCTCTAGCAAGGCTCGACGCATAGGCTTTTTGTCAGCCTCTCCAATTGGACCATATGAAAAACCTAATGCATGGTCTTACCCCTACTAGGTATATGCTCGAGCAAGGCTCGACGCATAGGATTTTGGTCGACCTCTCCAATTGGACCATATGAAAAACCTAATGCAGGGTCTTACCCCTACTAGGTACATAGGCGAGAAAGGCTCGACGCATAGGGTTTTGGTCGGCCTCTCCAATTGTACCATATGAAAAACCTAATGCAGGGTCTTGCTCCTACTAGGTACATGCTCGAGTAAGGCTCAACGCATCAGCTTCTTGTCGGCCTCTCCAGTTTGACCATATGAAAAACCTAATGCAGGGTCTTACCCCTACTAGGTATATGCTCGAGCAAGGCTCGACGCATAGGCTTTTGGCCGACCTCTCCAATTAGACCATATGAAAAATCTAATGCAAGGTCTTACCCCTACTAGGTACATGCTTGAGCAAGGCTCGATGCATAGGCTTTTGGCTGGCCTCAGCAAATGGACCATACACGATCAAAATACAGGAAGGTGACCTAAACTTGATGCACGCTCGAGAAAGCCTCAGCAAATAAATTCTGAATAGGCCTGTGGTCGGACTCATGAATTGGGCCATGCAATAAAATAGACAATGAATTACGTTTGACCTGATCCCAAGAGGGTACGTAGGCATCTCGACACTCTCGAGTCAGGTTCCCATATTAATTAAACGTCTCTCAACTCAAGCCAAGCATTCATCTAAAAACCTATGAAGGCGAGAAGATCAACCAAATAAGGCTTAAAAGTTGAACGACAACTCAAAGAACGCCAGTCCAGTTCACATCAACAACTGCATACGTTTAGAGAGATTGTGGATTAGCTCCCAGCTTATCTTAGAATCAACTCAGCAAAACTGCGACCTGTGGGGCTATTGTGGGGGTAAAATATATGCCTGCGTAACAGCATGACACGTGGTGAGCACCCCGGTCAATATGGTGAGAAACAGACGTGCCAGAAATATAGGGACGACTAGAGTCCTTGATAAATGAGAAGATCGAGGAGCAGTATCTGATTGGATTCAAACTCCACAAAGATAGGACTCATCCATATTTATTACTCATCAATATTTGTAACCCTAATGTAACCCCTAACTCTATATAAAGGGGACACCCCCATTATGAAAGGGGTCTTAGAAGCTAGAGAAACACTCTTATGTAAACTCTCTCATCATTATAATGGAACACAACAGCAGCCCCGTGGATGTAGGCCATTCCTGGTCGAACCACGTAAATATTTGTCTCTCTCGTATTTATTATTGTGCATACATCGTGGTACATGGACACCCCCCATATCCCAGATTTTTTGACACCACACGAACCAACTGATTCTACCAAAACACATTTATGTTCATAGCTGACCTTCCTCCATGAGATCCTTTGCTCAGGATCATTGCATTGGCCGGATAGTTGACACACAAACTAACAACAATGGATGTCAAATAATTCGAATAGGCAAACGAAAAATTGGTGGGTTTCTCTCGAGTAAAATGACTCAACAAAGGGGCCCCTTTGTCGTAACCAAACTACAAGGCTACCCGGTGTTGACTATACACAGAATAAAAGGATGACCATTCGGTATACGAAGGCAGATATGAGCGGATTAATAGAAGGGGGACACTGTTCTCTGGGAAATTCCTAGCAAGGGCTTCGTCAATAGGAGTAATCGGATGCTCCCCTTCAGCAAAGAAATCATTATTAAAAAACTAACTCACCCCAACATAGGGGCGAGGTATGAACCTCTCAGCTCGATCAATCAAGGCAATCAAGGGCTTCTTGACACTCGTATTTTTCCAACAATAGATTTAGGGAATCTTCACGGGCTATCAACCAGGGTAATTACTGGTGGGGGCATAATCAGGATAGTGGGCATAGATAAAAAATGTCAAAATAACATTGTTGGCGTAATTAGAAACATCAAACCTACTGATGCTTCGAGAAGAGTCCGCCACTACACGGTCTAACAACGTATATAAGCAGCCAAGAATAATGGCAGTAAGGGGGATTTTTACACCATTGGCTATGCAAACGGCCATGTTGATCAAGTCCTTTCGAGGATAATCGTGGGGCTTTCTAAAAAGATAGACCTTCGATAGCATCACCCAGATGTAGCTCGCCAACTCGATCCTAGATCCATAGCCTTTTCTAGTTGGAGGCTATTCAAATACCATCTTCCCCCAAGGGTTCTCCCTGGCTGCCTTGCGGGCTCTAAGAACTGCCTTTTTCTTAATAAAATAGAAGTAACGAATTACTTCAGAGTAGGTTCACTTGTTGTAAGTGACCATGAAGTCCTTCACCACCGCCTCCAACTACTCTCTCAAGGCTTTTTCTTCACTAGAGATCGCCTCCTCAAAGAAGGTGTCAAAGCCAGCAGCCTCTAACCCCCAAAGTTCACATACATCTTCCAAGGTGACAGGAAACTCACCCCAAGAAGCCACAAAGGTGTGTAACCTATGGCTCCAATGAGAAACCAACAGTTGTAGAGCATTGTTATTCTTGACAATAGTAAGGTCACCCAGCTAGAGGGAACAAGATAGGCCTATGAGGGCTAACTGAACGGAATATTTTGAATACATATACTCAGTCCAAAGGCCCAACCACTAGATGGCACCTAAAGAAGCTTTAAATTCCACCTTTGAGTAGGGAAAATCACCACGCTCAATGCGAAAGAGGGTAACAGTGGTAGTAGGAAGGTAAGCAAACTCTTCAACGTCCTCGCCTTCCTTCATCAATAGGTTGGGATTTTTAGTCGGCACCAAAGCACTAGGGAATCACTCCGCCATTACTCAAAAGTGTTTGTTGTATCTAAAATAAGGGGCACGATGGTATCGTGCCTACTGAGCTTGGCGCACCTGAGTTGTAGGAGAAGCACCCCTAACAGAGAGAGTTTTTTTAACTCGTGCCATGAGAGATGAAAAAAAAGAGAATGGAGAATAACTGGAAAAGAGCAATACCGTTAAAGAAAGCAAGGGTTTCTTTCCTAACTCTCGCAGAAAAGCTCAAACTCAGAAAGTGAGAACCCAAAGGTGAAGTTTGAATTGAGGATATATACCCTTTTATAGGGGCAACATGAACTCCAAAAGACGACAAAAGTGATGCTTTGAAAAGCGTAATGATGGCGTTTTGGAGTAATTTATCTGGCGTGGTGGCCAAGCGCACGTGATCACAGAATGTTAAAGGTCGTAATAATGACGTTTTAGGAGGCAATACATCGATTGACAATGGTGATCACATGCACACGTCCTAGCACTACCACATGTGATGCACAAAAATGCAAACGATAACTACATTTAATGCGACATGCTTGGGGTCTTATCTGCCTTAGAGAACGAAGAGCTTTGGGGGAAATTTGAATAAATCTATTCATTTTCCCCAAGAGAGAAGATCAAAGATTTACAAAAAGGTTTCATACAAATATTTCTTCATGCAATAAACAAATATCTCTATAAATGGGAGAAAGTAGGGGGTGTCTCCCCAAATAAATGGTTCACTTGGTTAAACAAATTGGATGTTCGAAGACTCTTCACAGTAAGTGGCTCGAACTACCCACTTCGAAGATTCTCTTCACAACAAGCGGTTTAAAGGATCCAATTCAAAGAACAAAGTCACTGGGATGACAATAGTTTGTAATAAGAAATATAATATTGTTTTTTGTATTTTATCTTATGCATGTATATGTTGAGTGAGGCTATTTGGTACCCACGAGGGACCATGCCTGGCAGGGCATAAGAGAGCTTTCATGCTCTATCATGCAACCTCCTATTAGGAACTTCGCAGGGACATGGTTTGGAGGATTGAGAACAAGGCAACATTAGGAATTATTACCAACCCTCTTGACACACTTGGATAAAACTTCATTTAGGATAAATGTCACTCGAGCCTACTCATTGCTTAACCATTCGAGTGAACCTCCTTGAGGTGATCGATCTCCCTCAATACTTGCCACCTCGAGGTTACCTCCTCGAGCTACCTCAAGTGCCAGCCTGCCAGACTGATGTGATAGGATACCTAATAATAGTCACTGTTTGATCCACTTCCTAATGTCACGACGTCTGACATTCAGGGACTTAAGAATGTAGCGCTCAAGTGCCTTTATCCTTAGGATGGTAGGTCTAGTTCATGAAACTTTACCACCTAGCCATCTTAGAGTAAGCCTCAAGTTTATGGGTCATATCCCTCATTAAGTACCTATAATAATTCCAGTCAATGAAATGTTTTCTCGCCAAAACTATGGGATCCCATGCATTGAATGCAATATCTTGTGCATTTAATGCATCCTATTAGATGGATCAAAGGCTGGATGACTCAAGTTGCATCGCCCCTACATAAATAGACCGGACAAAAAAAAGGGAGCGCATTCTGAGCCTAGAATTGTTGCCCAAAATTCCTTGCGCCTGAGAACCATTGCGAGAGCATTAACTCCCATACACACTCAATACACCCATCATTGGGCATTAACTGATCTTAAAGTTCGTGTTTTGTCTTTATTATGCCTAAAGTACTTGTTCTTTCTCCTTACGACCACGCCACCTACTGGTCTCATTCATTTATTATTCGTTCATATGTTTCTTATGTTAATATGCTCTTTAATGAAAGCTTGAATATTGAATCTCTTTATCTCTGATTTACCTGTGGCTGCTGCCCATATTGTTTACGTAACGGTGTTAGTCCCGATCTTGATAAGGGGTTACGCCTCACTTAATACTAACTGTATTTGAAGAACCCACATCTTACAAAAATATTGTAGGCTTTTGTGGTCTGTGAAAAACTAGAATTTCTCCCCCAGGGGATAATGTCTCCACACTCACAACGCAAAAACCATGACTGCTAACGCCAAGTCGTGGGTAAGGTAATATCCTCGTGAGGCTTAAGCATCCAGGAAGCATAAGCTATCGTCCACTCCTCCTAAATAAAAAACCCTCCACGTACCCTCAAGGACTCATCTATGAAGACTTTATAGTCCATCCTGGCCCGAGGCAATGCCAAAATCGGTATTGTAGTCCATCTAGTCTTCAGCTCCTTAAATGCCTGCGGGCACACATCATCCCATACAAATGGTATTCCTTTCCTCGTCAAATTCGTTAAGTGTCCGGCTATCTGTGACACCCTGCTAATTTAAATATAGGTTGATAAGTCGTTTATTAAATTAAACCAAAATATCTAGTTGGTTCATTCTTAGCATCACTGTCATGAAACATTTAGTTTATTGATCACCTACTAATTAATTAAGCTAATGCCAGAAACATTTAATAATTTATTTATTATCTAAAAATTTAAACCATTTAGCACATTCACCATACCAATGAATAGAATAATAATAAATGAGAAACCATCCGACTGAATAGATAATACTAGAATAAACGTTCGAGGTAAAAATATCAAATATAATAATCCATAATAAAACTGAATCCCATCAAACTGAAATAAAGAAGTACAATATCTCTCTAAAATAAATGATAACAGAGAATATGCCACATGCCCAAACTGAAGTAACCAAAACAGGAACTGAATGGATAAAAATGTAGGCATCTAATAATAAGGACCTACAACTTCAATAATAGCTGCAGCACGTCAAATCATCCAATAGTCTATGACTGGCATCCTTGTGGCTGGACATATAAAATAGTTGCACAAAGAAAATAAATTTGCAAGAAACGGGTCAGATCCCAAGTGAAAATATTTTAAAACAGTTTTGGAAGCATTTAAAAATGCTTAAAAGCAGATATTATACTCATGTTAGTTACTTGGGCTCTCTCTTGAGAAATCTTACCTCTCAACTAGTGTGCACGCCCAACGTACCGCTAAACCATTATAGTTATTAGTAACACGCCTAACTAGTTCAATCTCATTAATATTCAACTATATTCTCTCAGAATAACTACCCGTATTTCCCACGTAATACGTTAATGAATATTTTCACATCTTTTATCTCGAATCAGAGAGTTTTCACAATCAAAGTTAAGTGTTCACGCACTTAAGTTATTTTGTATTTCACTATCCATATTATCAATTAGGTTCACACAGTAGAACATGTCACAAGTACACACACACACACACACATACACACACACACACACACACACACACACATATATATATATATATATATATACATATATATACACTAATACGGAATAAGCTCAGCTGCCATGCATGCATACTCAGCTATCATGTCCTAGTATATCTCTCACTGTATAAAGGACTGTTGGTTCGGTATTTCCCTCGAACCATAAATACAAAGCACATATATTGGAGGTGAACATAGTCCCCAGCCAAATGGGCCACGCACAAACCTACGCTACCATTCAACCGATGAAACTATTATACTCTCAAATAACACATGTCCAAGGTTCTGTGTTCTGGGTATGAATTTAAAATCTCCCTAATGGTCTTATCAGGATAAGACCATCCACTACGCGAAACCTCCTCCCCGATAGCAAATAACGTAGGTATGTCATACAAATAAGAAATCATACAATAGGTATTCATACCACATATATACTTATATCATCAGTATAGATACCCACACGACCTATACCATATGTCCCTTACGTAGTACATATATATATTTCAAATACCCTATGTATTATTAAATTTCAATTATACCTCTCATCGTATTTATATGAATTTTCACACAACTCTAAGGCCTCTAGTTACCCCTTCATTTTTTTCTGAAGTTAATCCCATCGTCACTACTGGTCATAAACATAGGTTCGCTCATAACTACACCAGCTTTCTCGAATTTTCATTCATTTATCAATTAAGGATATTTTCTCAGTTATTGCAATATTTATTTGTCTCACTTTATGTAAACCTAATCTTTACTTTTGGCCTAATGTCCTTATTATAGAATAATAATCACAATCAATCAATCTAGGCAACCTCCAATGAAATAACCACTAAAAATAACATTTCTTAAAATTTACTCCACGAATTTGCCCAGATTTTTAAAATGCAGTTCTGAGGCATTTCGGAGTCGTTTTGGAAAACACGTCTCAGTGAACAAAATGTAGAAGAAAGTATTTCCTATGAGGTTAAGCGGATAGAATAGCCATTTTCATAACCAAAACGGCTCAAAACTGTTTCTAAAACGATGGTTTAATTTATCCAATTTCATAGACTTCTTAAAATTCTAGAAATTCCTCAACAATTCAGTCATACCCATCAAAACCCAGATTTCTTCATCAAGATTTAATATAATTTTGTGGATTTCATACTACCTACATAGAGGATCCTATTCTATATCAGTTTCACCTAAGATAATGATTTATGTCTTCTAAAGTTCATTCAAATCACATGAATTTCATAATTAATTCAACCTACTCTAACATGGATATTATATATGCTATAAATTTGCAAGATTAAACTCTTACCTCTTTTGGTCGGTCTGATCTGTTGAAGATGATGGGTATATTGGTGTTCTTGTCTCCTCTATCTACAATCCGGTGGTGGTGGTGGTGCAAGAAGATGTATGATTGGTGGTTCTAGCCTTTGGAACCCCTTTCATCTTCCTCCTATGGCCTCCTGATGGCTTCTCTTTATTTATCACATAACTAACCCTAATACCCTTCTCAAATAAGATATATTATAGGTATTATATCCCCAAAAGTACAAATGACCAAGATGCCCTCCCGAGATGCCGATTTGGTCCAAAATTGTCCCGGGACCCTAATTAAACCCCCAGATAGACCTTTTTGACTATCTCGACCCTTTCAGACACTTTGGCACACTCAAAAGGAAAATGTGGAAGACATAAAAATAAATTACTTTTTATTCCATTAAACTGAAACTCGACACGATTGACATGCGCGTCCCGACTTAATTACCGTAACTATCATATTTTTCACTCGCGATAATTTTAATAAATTCATAATCATATATTACTTTATTCACTCAATAATATTCAATATAATTCACATCAATAAATACTAACCCTCGTCTTGCTACTTAATATTAATGTAAACCCAGATTAATTATAAATAAATTTCCCATATTTAATCCTATATTTAAAAATCTTTAAAAATATAGGGTGTTACATATTTCCCCCCTTACAACGGAATTTCGTCCTAAATTCAAAAAATAAAAATATATCTGGTAAGAATAACTCTGGTATTTTTTGCGCGCCTCAACCTCGCGTTTCCAAGTAGACTCATTGACATGACTTGCACAAGTGGAGCTACCTTCGACCTCTATCTACTCTCGCTATGGTCTAATATAACCACCGGTCTCTCCTCATATGAGCTATCAAGTTGTAAATAAATCTCCTCTATTGCAATGTGAGTGGGAGACAACTCATCCCGGAGATACCATCTCAATGAAGAAATATGGAACACATCATGAATACGATGCAAGTGCTGCAACAATCCAACTCTATAAGCCACCGTCTACTCCTCTCGATGATAAGAAATGGCCCCACGCACCTCGGTGCTAATTTCCCTTTCTTCCCAAACCTCATAATCCCCTTCATAGGAGATACTCATAGTAGCACCTGGTCCCCCACACTAAACTATCGGAAGGACTACTTAGCATCAGTGTAGCTTTTCTGTCTATCCTAAGCTACCTGTATGCGACTCTAAATCATTATAAACCTAACTGACGTATCCTGAATCGCCTCTGGACCGAGTAGCTTGTTATCCCCCACCTCTAACTAACCAGCAGGAGAACGACATGGTCTATCATACAATGCCTCAAATGGAGCCATGCCAATAGTTAACTGATAGGAGTTATTGTATGCAAACTCCACCAGTGGAAGAACTGCTCCTAACCTCCCCTAAAATCAAGGATACAAACGTGTAATATATCCTCCAACATCTAATTTGTCTTCTTAGTCTGCCCATCCGTCTGTAAGTGATAGGTCGTACTCAATCGCAACTCTGTGAACATGTCCTCCTAGAAGCTCTCCCATTTTCACATAGGAATCTCTAGTGGCTGAAGTAACCCTACTGATTTATGGTGGTCCACCTTTACTAGCTGATAGGTGGCACACTTCGAGATGAACTCGATAATGTCTCTCTTTATCCTTCTCCACCATTACTATCATCTCACATCCTGGTACATCTTATCCCCGTCGGGATGTACTGCAAATCAAGATCCATGTGACTCTATGATCACCGCGTGTCACAGATCCTCCCCCTATGGAACAATCAATCTCCCGTTAAAGGCAAGACTCCCTCGGAACTCACTGAGTAAGAGTCTGTTCCCATGGATAAAAGATGTCGAATCCTCTTCTGACATGAACTATTTGGGAATTTCATCCTCATGTTCCAGCTCTATCCATTTTTCCTTCCACACTATGATCATCCTTTACCATCGCCTCCACGGTCCCTGGTGGCATACGTTTCTCACAATATATCTTCATTTTACTTCGTCTCATTCTATTTCTACCTCTAATTCCAATGCGTCTACATTTATTTCATAAGTTTCCACGTCTATTCACCATTCACTATATTAAAAGTCTCAGCTAAATAGGGTGCCCATACACCCTATGTTCAATGCATTTCTTCATAAAATAACTGAATGTAATATACCCATTTTAGATTAAGACGTGTATACTTGGCCCGATTATACAGTAAGGTTATACTTAACTACCTTAATAATCGAAATGTCATCATTTTCTAGGTTATCCCATCAATCTGCTCGTGGTGTAAACATTCTCCAATGTTTTCTTTCGATAACACTATACAACTATATTGGTCTTAGATCATCACACAACCATTACCTCTCAGTTATAGCTACATATATGTATAAGAACTAAGGTACTAAACTCAGGTACTAAATACCAAACACTTCCCAAACCCCGACGTTCGCTAAGTTTCATTCATGGGATGCCTCGCAAAGTGAAATCCAAATAAGGAACCCCTTCGATACACTATTACAGAGACTTATAGGTCGTTGAGAACCGTTAAGCCCTTATTCCATAACATGAACCCCTAAAGTCTTGTCTGTTGATAATAAAAGTCTACTCGTCCACTCTCATGTCCCTAAAGACGACATAAAACACAATGCTCTCACTATCATAAGTTCTTAGCGCTATATAAATAGCAAGCTATATCTCTCTGCTCAAGAATAAACAAAGGCACCTTGATTCACATCAGTAATGAGTCCCTATACACCAGGATCAAATATAACAAGAAAACATACTCACCGAAGTCTAAAATACAATACAATATGGCTCAACCCTCTTTCAGGTGATACCTTGCCAAAATAATATAAATTTCCCTGAATAACGATTACGATAGTCTTATCCCATAATTTACTACCATTCAAACCCTCGGTACCCAGTCACTACACGTTATAATAAAAATACGTTATCCTCTCATAACACACAAAGGAGCAAAAATTGTTATATATAATAAAATTTTCTTTTAATGTCCACGCCTTCTCCTCCCCGCAGGTGATACAAAAAGTCCTGCTACCTAACGGTAATTATATTCATTATAAGGCTAATATCGTCAAGGCACCCACTAAACCCGACTCACACTTAAGTTTTGGTGATCAAAATCATACATTATGATGCAACCATGTCACTCCTTCCTAATCCCATTCTCATAGGGATAAAATAAAGATTTTAATTCCATTTTTAATCTACCTCGACTGATCGTCGGGTTTTTCAACGTAACTCTTGCGTCAAAATTTACCCATGATCTGTTGTAATGGGTGTACATCTAGGATTTCATCCTACAGTTTCCCCCTACCTCACTATGGGTATTCCCTTCTTTGATGACCTATACATCGCCAGGTGAACATCGGCCTGAAAATCTCTCCACCTCCGATTATGGCCCTGTTGGCCTCCCTTATTGTTTCCCTGGTTTGAACGACCCTGAAGGACGGGATATTACTACCTCTGAGGACTTCGCTGGTCCTTCCTGAACCCGTTATCCTCAGATTGGTAATTATGGGCCTAAATTTCTTAGCCCGATTTCCCCGACAAAAATATCGATCCTCCCGCTTTTGTACACCATTGTCATCATTCTTGTCTACTTTTGCCAGTCTATCCGGTATCACTTCCTCAATGTGGACATGTTTTGTATAGGTGGCCTTACTCTCCACGGATGGGATCCCTTTTCTGTGTCATACCCCCTTTCTTTGGTCTCCCTGACCATATCGGGGTGTCCCCCTCTTGGATCGATTAGCCTTAGCCCTGATTGATACCCCTTTTCCCTTTGGCTCTGCTGGCCCTATGGAACTAGTTGCTAGCCTTGACAGCCCTGATCGAATGGACCGTTACTTGGTTGGAATTTAATTTTATCTGAATCATTGGAATGGGTTTCCTATTGTGTATACCCTCCTGTAGTGTTTCACTATCATCGTTAAGTCCAGTCTTTCTTGTCCGCTGAATTCTCTAGCATTCTTGGTTCCCTTCTCATGGAAGCATTGGTGTTATTTGTGAACTTATGTCCTTAACGACTGATACTTTTTCTTTTGTGTGACTTGTTTTCTTAATTCGTCAGTCTTTGCGGTCAAACTTCGAGTATCAAAATTCCCTTGAAACCACCTACAAAACTCGTTAAAAGTTCAGTATCGTGGTAAATTAGGATATCAATCCAATTTCAAGCATCGAAACCGTTATCGTGAAAACTTGCAATCTCAATTTTTATTAAAAATCTTTTTGTATTTTTTTTACTTTTTTTTATGTTTAAAACAATTTCAAGGGTGGAAACGAAAATTTATGCAATTAAAATGACTACGTTAAATTAAAAAAGTAACCTTGTTTAGAATTTATGAGAAGAAACAAGATATGGGATTACACCGTGTAGTCAAATTAATTTAATGTCCTAATTCTTCATTTGAAAAGTTAGAAATAATATTGAATTGAAAACTTAACTCTCTTTACAATCCTAAATTTAATTTTATCTTTTTCAGCAATTAAATTCGGAATTGTCACTACATATAAAAAGATTAAGATTCATATTTGTTCTCATAAATTATCTGCTAATATCAATTCATAAAAAATTGTACGGATCTTTGAATTGCACACAAAGAATTAATACTTGAATTTAAGAATCGGACCTATCTCTAACTCAAATCCTAAAATCAAATATCAATTTTCAACATTAAACTATTAACTCTCGTCAAATAAATTAATAAGTGATTTTTCCCAATTTAATTATCCTAGAACACATCAATGAACAATTATTCAATTAAATAACTCAACATACACGTTTCATCCCACCCCTTGAATGGGGTGTTTAGCCAGACAGTATTAAAAATTCAACACAAGCACAATTAATAAACAAGAAATTAAAGAAGAGAGAAAGAGATACGATGCGCATTAATTCCTTGTGTCAACTGTGTGCATAAACATACGTTCAAACTTGTCACAAAAACTCAGCTAGATTACAAAACTAAAATTAAAAACTGAACCTAAATTTTTTTCTAATTCTAAACTAATTTTTTTCGGATTTTTTTCTACCCTCTGCAGTTTCTCTTTTTCTCTTTTTTGTTTCTCGTTGCTATTCTGTGTGAGAGTCCCCTTTTAAATGACTTGCCATCCCCTTTTTTTAAAGCCCTGAGTATTTTGGGATTTCCTTGTTGGCTAAGTCAATTGGAAAGGATAAAGCTGGGAGATAAGGTCGAACGGGGGTAAAAATTGGGTTTTGGATAAAGGGTGTACAAACCGGGTTTGATTACAGGTTTGGTTAAATCCTGGTTCGTGGGTTTCGGAGATGGGGGTTGTGCAGGTTTTGTAGGTTACGAGTTTGATGGGGGGTTTCGCAGCGGTTTGGACACGGTTCTATGTTGGTGCTAGTGGGATAAAATGGGCTTTTGGGTTCGCAGGTCCTGGAGGTTAAACCGGGTTTTAGGGTTACTGTGGGTTTTGCTCCTAGGTTGGTTCGGAGATTTTGATTATGGATGTGGGTATTGGATCCAGATATGGTGTAAGGAATTTTTGGTAGTTGGTATTGAGAGGAGAGAGAGTGTGTGAGGTAAGGGAAGATGAATAGTAGGTGGGGGTGTTTATGTGTGCAAGGGTGTATGAATGTAGGGTGTGCGATAGTGTATGTGTGTGAGACCCTAAAAAAGTAAAATAACCTAACTAACTAAAAATAAAACTAACAAACTAAAAAATTAAAATCAATTAAAAAAATAAAATCCTAACCTATATATAAAAAAAAAACTCAAATAATAAAACAAAAGAAATAAAATTAAAAATCTCATAATAAAAACTAAAGTCCTAAAAAAATTTAAAATCTAATAAACTAAAAATGAACTCCTAAACTAATCCTAATAAAATAAAATAAAATAAAGACTAAAAACTAAAAATCAAAATAAAACAACACAAAATCAAAAGTAATATAAAAATAGAAAATAAATCCTAAAAATCCTAAAAAAACCAAACTCAAATAAAAAAAATCTAAAAATAATAAAAGTAGAAACTCAACACACATCGGGCTTGGGGTATGGAATGGGCTTGGTGTAGGCTTAGGTTTGGTCTAGGGATAGGGTTTGGGGCATCCGAAATGATCTTGGCAAGCTCAAATACAGACTCGAAATTCATGATGCTTTGATTTCTTCATTGAACTCTTTTAACCGCTTCTTTGTCGCAATTGATTGGATTTAGTACCGTTTGATGTTGCGACTGCGTACTGACCTACGAAATGATAAAATATGAACATAAGACCAATATTATTAAAAACGAGTGACTAAAATGCATCTATTTGGGGCAGAAATTATACACTTTTGGGTGCTTGTCAACGACATCGGCATAAGTCATCCTAGCCGGATTTCCCATCCATGTTTGCATGTACTACTCATGTTGAAAGTCCATTCCAACCTATTTTATGAACGACGGATGGAAGGCCTTACAATCAACGTACTCAAATTTCTCGTTAAATTCCATATATATGCCTTTATATGTGGTGACTGACTCTCACCACTCGACACTGCTCTAATAAGCAAAAAGTTTGCCCAAAATTTAATCCCGGGTGTCTCCGTACTACACCCTACATAATTGCCTTTGGATTGTCTTCTTCCAGTGGCCCATCGCACTTACTCTTTTCCCGGTATTCTTACGGATAACTCTTCGAAATAGTCCTTCCGCCTCTCCCCAACCAACTATGCTGGGTGAGTTTAAGTTTATACTATCGTTATCTATGACATTGTTTGGGAAATGTATAACCCCCCAAGTGATTAGCTTATTATCTTTTTCCTGAACAATAATTATGGTGACTTCTCTTGCGATCACCGTTTTCATAATACTCCATAACTTCTATTGAGCCTTTCCTCCCGCAGTCCTCGTAATGGACCTCATTGATCATCCTAGATAGTCTGGTGTAGGAAGCCCAACTGAACTCGCATTATGAATCAGGTCACTATACTTAATAGCGGAAGAACGAAAGTCTCATAAGTAGGGGAATAAAATAACCCTATAATATGGCTCTATATCAAAGAATGCTAAGCTGAAACGTAATAAGCCGCACAGATCCTAAAGACTCTAGAACCTGATGCTTTGATACCACCTATGATATCCCTCTCAATTAAATACCCAGTGATGAGTCCTTTATTAAATTAAATCAAAATATCTAGTTGGTTCACTCTTAGCATCATTGTCGATAAATATTTATGTTATATATCACCTACTAGTTAATTAAGCTAATGCTAGAAACATTTAATCATTTATTTATTATCCAATAATTTAAACCATTTACTTCATTCACCAAACCAATAAATAAAATAATAATAAATGAGAAACCATCTGAATGAATAAATAATACTGGAATAAACGTTCCAGATAAAAATCTCAAATATAATAAGTCATTATAAAACTGAATCCCATCAAACCGAAATAAAGAAGTACAATATCTCTCTGAAATAAATGGTAACTGAGAATAATAATAAGGACCTGCAACTTCCATAATAGTTGCAGCACATCAAATCATCCAATAGTCTATGCCTGGCATCCCTATGGCTGGACACCTAAAATAGTTGCAAAGAAAATAGATTTGCAAGAAAAGGGTCAGAGTCTGAGTGAAATTATTTTAAAATAGTTTAGCAAGTATTTAAAAATGCTTAAAATTATATATTATATTCATGTTAGTTATGCGGTATCTCTCTTGAGAAATCTCACCTCTCAACTAGTGTGCAAGCCTAATGTACAACTAAACCATTCTAGTTATTACTAACACGCCAAAAAAGTTCAAGCTCATTGATCTTCAACTCTATTCTCTCAGGATAACTACCCGTATTTCCCACGTAATATGTTAATGAATATTTTCACATCTTTATCTCGAGTGAGAGAGTTTTCACATTCAAAGTTAAGTGATCACGCACTTAAGTTATTTTAGATTTCACTATCCATCTTATCTACTAAGTTCACACAGTAGAACATGTCACAAGAATGTATGTATATATATATATATATATATATATACTAATACGGCACCCCTAGGCTCAGTTGTGGTGCATACATACGCTGCTATCATGTCCTAGTACATATCTCACTGTATAAAGGACTGCTGGTTCAGTATTTTCCCGAACCATAAATACAAAGCACATATATTAAAGGCGAACAAAGTCCCCATCCAAACGGGTCACACACATACCTACGCTCCCATTCAACCGTCGAAACTATCGTACTATAAAATAGCACATGTCTAAGGTTCTATGTTTTAGTCACGAATCTAAAATCCCCACAATGGGCTCATGAGGATAAGGCCGTCCACTATGCAAAACCTCCTCCCCAATAGCAATCAACATAGATGTGTCATACACATAAGAAATTATATAATAGGTGTTCATACCACCTATATGCTTATATCATCAGTATAGATACACACGACCTATATTATATGCCCAATACGTAGTAAATATATATCTATCAAATACCCTACGTATTATTAAATTTCAATTATACCTCTCATCGTATTTATATGAATTTTCACACAACTCTAAGGGCCCTAATTACCCTTTAATTTTTTTCCCAGAACTTATTCCCGTTGTCACTACTGGTCATAAACATAGGTTCACTCATCACTACGCCACCCTTCTCGAATTTTCATTAATTTGTCAATTAAGGATATTTTCTCAATTACCCCAATATTTATTCGTCTCACTTTATGTAAATCTAATATCCACTTTAAGCTTAATGTCCTTATTATAGAACAACAATGACAACTAATTAATCTAGGCAAGCTCCAACGGAATAACCACTAAAAATAACATTTCTTAAAATTTATTCCACGAATTTGCCCAGATTTTTAAAATGCAGTTTTGAGGCATTTCAAAGTTATTTTGGAAAACATGTATATGAGAACAAAATGCAGAAAACGGGATTTTCTACAAAGCATTGCGGACAGAATAGCCATTTTGGAACCAAAATGGCTCAAAATAGTTTCTTAAACGACAATTTAATTTAACCAATTTCATAGACTTCTTTGAATTCAAGAAATTGTTCTACAATTCAAGCATACCTATCAAATCGGGATTTCTTCATCAAGATTCAGTATAATTTCGTGGGTTTCATAATACCTACATGGAGGATCATATTCTATTCCAATTTCACCAATGATATATGTCTTCCAAAGTTCATTCAAATCACATGAATTTCATAATTAATTTAACCTACTCTAGCATGGATATTATATATGCTGTAAATTTGGAAGATTAAACACTTGCCTCTTTTGGTAGGCCTGATCCATTGAAGATGATGGGTATATTGGTGATCTTCTCTCATTTATCTACAATCCGATGGTGGCGGTGGTGCAAGAAGATGTATGATTGGTGGTTCTAGCCTTTGGAACCCCTCTCATTTTCCTCCTATAGCCTCTCTGTGGCTTCTCTTTGTTTCTCGCATAACTAACCCTAACCCCTTTCTCAAATCAGATATATTACACTTAGAAAATTCGTAGGTATTATTTTCCCCAAAATACAAATGACCAAGATGCCCTCCCGAGATGCCAGTTTGGTCCAAAATTGACCCGGAACCCTAATTAAATCCCGGGTAGACTTTTCTGACTATCTCGACCCTTACAGACATTTTTGGCACACTCGAAAGGACCATTTATATGACTTAAAAATAAATTACTTTTTATTTTATTAAATTGAGTCACGACACAACTGACACACGCATCCCGACTTAATTACTGTAACTGTCGTATTTTTCACTCGCGACAATTTTAATAAATTCATAATCACATATTACTTTATTTGCTCGGTAACATTCAATATAATCACATCAATAAATACTAACCCTCGCCTCTCTAGTTAATATTCAATTAAACTCGGATTAATTATAAATAAACTTCCCATTTTTAATTTAATTAAACCTATATTTAAAAATCATTAAAAATACGGGGTGTTACACTATATCGGAGATCCCCTTAATGAATCGACGGTATTACCCAGCCAATCCCAAAAAGTTTCGTACCTCGGTGGGTGTAGTGGGTTATCCCCACTCCATCACGACATAAACTTTCCCTGATTACACTGATATCCCCTCTCAGACACAATGTGGCCTAAGAACTATACATCCCTCAGCTAAAAACCGAATTTCACAAACTTTGCATACAATTGATGATCTTGAAGAGTCTATAAGACCAACCGTAAATGCTCTGCATGCTCCTCTACAGTTCGAGAATAAATCAGGATATCGTTTATAAAAACGATGATGAATCGATCCAAGTAATCTCAAAACACCTGATTCATCAAGTCCAAAAATATTATCGGTGCATTGGTTAGCCCAAATGATATCACCAAAAACTTGTACAACCTATATCTCGTAAGGAAAGTTGTCTTTGAGATGTCCTTCTCTTGAACTCTCAACTGGTGGTAACTCAATCTCAAATCAATCTTTGAAAAATACGTAGCACCCCTCAACTGGTCAAACAAATAGTCAAATACATCGCAACGGGCATTTATTATGTATAGTGACTTTATTCAACTCCCTATAGTCGATACAAAATCTCAAAGATCCATCCTTCTTCTTGACGAATAAAATTGGGGCTCCCACGATGAATTACTCCTCCTGATAAATCCCTGCCCTAACAATTGCTTAATATGCTCTCGTAGCTCCCTTATCTCCAGAGGACCCATTCGATATGATGTACGGGCAATGGGTCTCGTGCTCGAAATCAAGTTGATCATTAAGTTAATCTCCCGACTAGGGGGCGACCCCGGAATCTCCCCAAAAATAACAAAAAAATCACTCACCACTGGGATGGAGTCTAGCTTCACCACAACCTCTGAAGAAGTATCCTCCTCGATATGCTATAAAGGCACGCTCCACCCACCCCCTGGGTGTGGCATCGCAACTGCCCCGGAATGGAGAAGATGATGGACCTCCGATAGCAATCCACACATGCTCTATACGTAGCTAACCAGTATTTCTCCAAAATGACATCGTACTCATGCATATCAAGTACTAGTAAGTCTCTTATAAAGGTAAGTCATCCTATCTCAATCCCGATACCCCGACACACTGATCGTATGGGTGATCATCAACCCACCGGTGAATCTATATGTGATACAATATCGGATGCATAATCTACCATCCTTATTTCCCATGCAAACCCCATGCTAACAAAAGAATGAGATGCACCCATGTCAAATAAAATATAACCAATGTGATCAAAGGTGGAAAACAAACCCTAAACTTCCTGTACTAGTCGATACATGATAGAATCGTACATACTGTAATGGTTGTTGACCTTGAGGTGGGGCGACGGGTGCCGGAACTACTGGTGCAGCGACTCCCTAAGCTGGAAATGGTGGGCTCTGTTCCTATGGTGCCTGCTTCCCCCTATAACCTCCCTGCTCCTGGGTTGTCTGATTACCCCGAGGACAATGCCTTGAAGTATTCCCCTTTTCTCCACACATATACTAATTCCCGTGAAAAGGGCATCGCTCAGTCTTTCAGCCCTACTGGCCTCTGCCCTGCTGTCCCTGGACCTAATGGCCTATGTATTATTCTTCCTGTTGGCCCTATCCCATTTGTCCCTGGCCCTATTGGCCCTATCTATGCCGATCATCTGAACCATTGAACTCCTGGGTCCCAGATCCGCTCCCCACACTCGCCTTGCCCTGCTAGATCAATGACTCTGCTCCGTGGAGTTTTCATCCTCATTCCTCTTAAATGCTCTGGGATCCTGGAAATGGAGGAGTGCAACATTAACTAACTGATTATACGTCATGAATGATAGATTCCCCAGAAGATCCTTCCTGATATGTCAGGTCGATCCCTCTATGAACATGTCCATCCTCCTCTACTAAGTGCTATATCCTCCTTTGGGAAGTGCGAGATGGTGGCAAACTCCTCCTCGTACTCGGCTATGGTATGAACTTCCTGCTTTAGCTCCATAAACCTGCTCCTCATTTCAGACTACATGGCTAAGGGAAAGTATTTCCCTTCAAACCTCTCCTAAAAATCATCAATAGTTAGGTTGTCTCTCTCTACAACTGTGGTAATTTCATCCCACCACTGAAGCACGCCCCCCACTAACCGGAATGAAGCTAGCATCTGCTTATGAATGGGTGTGCACTCTATCATCCGTAAATGTCTCTCTATGTCTTTCTTCCACATACTCGCCACCAATATATCTGAACCGCCAAAAAACTCTGAATGTTGGCCCTTAATAAAGGCCTCTCTTACCCTGTCTCATATATAACCTAGTGCCTGAGCTAGCATAGCCATCTGTTGTGGTGGTGGTGGCTGATGCTATGCCTGTGACAGTGGGAAGTGCTGAAGCATGGCTGCCATAGCCATAGAAACTTCCTGAGACACTGTGGTGGAAATCTCTGTGGGTGTAATCAGTTGTGGGGCCTGTGGCTGCTGATGTGGGTCCAGGTGACAGTGTGCCAATATAATATTATTGGATTAATTACACCCAATTATTACAACGGAGTAGACTATGTTCAATTACCATCCTTTTTCATATATATACATATAGATAGATATATCATGAAAATGGCATAAACATCTATTACGCACAATATAATAAGGGTCTACAATTCATGTATCCATTCTTAGACAATTTAATTTATCTCATTCAAATACGATTAATTTATATATATGTCCTTTCATATAAGCGACACACAAAGGCATCTACCGTTGGTGTCTCATTCGTGCTCTATCAGCAAGTTCGGAGGAATCTTTTATCCAGAGTGGAGATCATAAAACACACATAATTTGGGGCAATTCCTACGCAGTATACCAGTTCACGACCCATAACCAACGATGACAATGGCTACCATCATCAACACTACCTCTCATAGATGGCGCTCCTATATAGTTCCTAAATGACCTACACATCGTCTAGCCCACCTGTGCCGACATGTTCTACGCAGTCCGAACGCACCAAACCCAAGCCGATTGGACCGTCCACTAACATTGGTATGTCCACATAAATACACATAAATACATATTATTTATCTCATTTAATATGTATTGGTAACTACTCTATAATTTCGTTAATGTCCCACATGATATCTACAAGTGTTCATTAACTAATAATTGACCATCTAGTTAATTATTATTTCAATTTCCCTTGATAATTATTTAACCATCTAGTTAAATTTAATACTTCCATAAATGTGTGGATCACGTTTATATTTTTAATATGTTCTTTGTTACTCCTCGTACGGGGGTGTGAAAATATTCAACATGGGGTGTGAAAATATTCAACATTTAAGTCTGGCCCAAACTCACCCCAGCAGTAGGCCCAAATCGATTTGGTTTCTTAGACGAATCGTGTCGAATCGATTCGGTCCGAGGCCGAATCGATTTTTTTTGTACCACCAACCCAGATCTGCTACTTTCTTAGTATGAATTTCCTTCATTCTTCTCCAAAGTTGCTTCCAATTGTTAACCCCTTTCCAAACTTATGTGAATAGGTTCTTATTACTTGGATTCACATTAAAGAACAATAATTTCTATATAATTATACTAATTCTTATCCCCAATTCCCATATTTTATATGAATTTTAACAAGAACTTTAATCCAGATTTATCCCACAATCATCACGTGTATAATATAGGTTATGGGGAATATAACATGGTCTTAGAATCATTAACCTACAGATCAAGTACAAATGTTAGAGTCCTCTACATGCAAATCCAAGATTCCTCCAATTTTATTCAATAACCCAAAGTCAATCTATCATCAATCTTCGAGAACTCGATACCTAGATTTCTGGATCATAATTTTATATTAAAATCAATCCTCTACATGCATAGGATAATTCTTAACATTTAATCATCAAATTTTCCCTTAAACCCAAAAATCCTAGGAGGTCATTGTAATGCATCAATAAATACATTGAAAGTTAAATTGAGCAAGAGAATCTTGCCTTAATAAGTTATGGAATAAAGCCCCATGATTCCCTCTTGATTTCTTACCTTTTCTCCCCTTTTTGGTTCTTCTCCTCTTCTCTCTTGGTATAGCAGTTAGGTTTAGGTTTCTAATTTGTACTGGGGAGTGGTTTATCTTCCCTCAAACACTTATTAACTCGAAATCCCTGATTGGGTTAAAAATCCAAATTTTGGACCCTCAAATGTGCCCGAATCCATACCCAAACTAGCCCAAAAGTTTCCCAACTCATGTACCTATGGCCTGGGACTATTTTCAAAGGTCTAAAACACCTAAATGAGCCCATATAGTCCTTGAAATATGTCCCGAATTATTTTATTCCAAAATTATATATTTTTAGTTGTGTCACACCTTAATTATGTACTTTCTACAACACATGCAATTATTATAAAAATTAACATACAAAATCCACCACACATACTTATGACATAACAACAAATTATGTATTCATAATTAATAGATTAAATTTTTTGATTAAGTCCAATTTTCATAAATTTTTATTTGTTCCTAAAATATTACTTTATTATTTATTCTAGAAAATTACGTGGTATTACAGAACCACAAGAGACACATGGATTACTATGGTCGTAATCATTAGGGATATTAGGGCCATCATTGCCACGAGCTGTAGTCTCAACAGAGCCAAGGAAATTAGGATCACTGATGTCATTAAGGATAATAGGGACCACAGGATAAGCACTGGCTTAACGACAATTGCTTTACAAGTGGTGAGGGTTGAAATATGGGCAAGAGGTACCCAAATGGCAATCAGGGTGAGTAAGTGGGACAACGTGGGTATCAGGCACTATAGGGGAAATGAAAGTAATTGCTTTCCCCATAAGTTATTGTGGTGTTAGAAGTTCTAGTACTATCGGTTCAACCACAAAAGAGACAGTTATAATATGGGCGTGTGTACTACGTCGAACCTAGGTGGCTGAGGGTATGTTTCGTATTTTTGAGCACATAAGATGCATTTTTTATACTCGTTCATGACATTCTTTTGTTATTATATCCTTTGATTAGTCTCTTTGGATGATATATATAATAAAAGACACATTTTTTCCCATTGATTCACCTTTGAGTAAAGGTTTGCCTATTCGTTTCGTGTGTAGAGTGGTAGGTGTGGATATTGGGAGGCTCAAGTTGTTGCTAATTTTCTTATATTGGATATGTTTGAGTATGACGTTATCCTAGGGATTGATTGGTCAGCTACATACCACGAATGTATGGATTGATTTGGGAGGTCCATCGTCTTTGCCCTTCTAGTGTAGGAAAGCTACATAGTTGTGATGCAACACTCAGAAGGAGGGTTGAGTACACATTGGTATTACATTGAGGATGATACTTTTGAGGGAGTTGTTACGTCTTTAGACTCTATTTTAGTATTTAGCAAGTTTTTTGACGTGTTCTAGGAGATTTCGGAGTGTCCATTGAATATAGATATTGAGTTTTTTATTGTCTTGGCTTCGAGCACTAGATCGATAGCCTAAGAATCGTATTGTGTGGATATATTGGAAATGAGGGAGTTGAGAGAGAGTATTCAGCAGTTACTAGTAAAGGGATTTAGTCTGAGGAGTACTTCACCTTATGGATCTCCAGTCCTATTTATAAAGAAAAATTATGAATCCTTGATACTGTTTGTGGATTATCAGGAGTTGAATAAAGTTACTATAAAGAACAAGTATCCACTACCCCGCATTGATAACTTATTCGACCAATTGAGGGGTGCCTCGTATTCTCAAAGATTAATTTAAGGCTGAGATGCCAACAATTAAGGATACGGGGGAAGGATGTACCAAAAACATTATTTCTAACTTGGTATGGATCTTATGAGTTTATAGTTATGCCATTCAGGCTAACCAATGCAACAATAATCTTTAAAGACTTGATGAACCGTGTGTTAAGGGAGTTTTTGTATCGATTTGTCACAGTGTTTATAGATGATATAATGATATATTCTCAGACTACAAATGCTCATGATCACTTGGAGATAGTTTTACATATATTATGAGATCATTAAATCTATGATAAATTTGAGAAGTGAGAATTCTAGTTTAGAGAGTTGTAATTATTGGGTCATATTGTAATAGAGGCATGGATCTCAGTAGACCCGAGTAAGTTGTCGGATGTGTTTGAGTGGGGATAACCCACGACACCTACATAGGTGCATAGTTTTTTGGGATTGGAAGGTTATTATCTTCGGTTAATCAGTGCTTCTCTATGATAGATGGGCCTTTGACAAACTTGACAAAGAAGGGGCTACCAATTATTTAGGGTGAGTTTTTCTAACAGCACTTTATGAGTTAAGGAAAAGTTTACTTCAAGTCCGATGCTCCCTTTACCTCGAAGTGTGGTATATTAAATGGTTTTTATTGATGCCTCTCTATAAGGACTTGGTTGTGTTTTAATGCAGGATGAGAGGGATATAATTTATGATTCCTAAAATCTTAATCCTTTTGAGGGGAATTACCCCGCCCATGATTCGAGGTTAGCAGTAATTATGTTTGCCCTTCGAGTATGGAGGTGCTACTTGTTGGGAGTGAGATTTCATCTTTTCACAGACCATAAGAGCTTACAGTTTCAGTTCACAAAGAAGGAGTTAAACATAAGACAATGCTGATGTCTAAAGTTATGAAGGAATATCATTTTGATATACAGTATCACTCGATCAAGGTGATATAGTGGCAATTTCTTTGAGTTGTAGGCCGTCAGTTTCACTTTTTATAGTTTGGAAGGTGAAATGGGGTTCTCTTCATACAAAGGATGAGTTGGTGCAGGCCTTTATGATGGTTGTTACCATCAAACCTGATATTATTATTTGGGTTATAAAGGCACATGTATAGGATTATTCTCATCAAGAGAAAGTCAAGTAGTTGTTGACTTAAAGAAAAAAACCATACTCGATTAAATCAAATATAGGTTTCTAGTTCCATAGTAGATTAGTGGTAACTGAGATGGATGTGTTTCCAGTTCCATTGGGTCCATGATCACCAATAGGGATAAGATATGCTGGGATATAAAGCACCAGTACTAGTTATCAGGTATGAAGAATGGTATTACAGTATTTTATGTCCACGTGTACTACTTGCCAGATGGTCAAGGTAGATCATCAGATATCAATAGGTGTTCTATAGCCTCTTGAAAATTTGGTGTCAAAATGGGAGATCATTTCCATGGATTTCATAATTGGGTTTCCCATGTCATAGCGACGATTTGATTCCATCTGGGTGATCATGGACCTTTTGACTAAGCTGGCTCACTTTTTACCTGTTTAAATAAATTTCAATTCAGAGCAGTATGCCAAACTTTCATATAAGATATTATGAATTTTCGTTATGTGCCACTTGATATCATGTTCGATACGGACAAGAAATTTATGTCCCATTTGGGAGGAGTTTTCAGCATGAATTGGGGATGGATTTACGATTGTGTACCTTGTATCACCCACATGGGGATGGATAGACTGAGAGGGTGAACCAAGTATTAGATGATATTCTATGAGGATGCATTTTAGAATTCAAAGGTAGTTTGGATCAATACATATCGTTAGTAGAGTTCGCTTACAACATTTATTATCATTAGACGGTTTGCATGACACTATTTGAGGCTTTGTATTGGAAATATTATCGTTCTCTAACCTTTTGGATGGAGTTGGGGGAGAATAAACATCTCGACTCGAGTTTATTCAGGACACTTGTAACACCCCACTCTTCCACCCCCAATATCGTCCCCACTTTAAACACTACATACAACGGTATCGGGTTTTATTAGTTCTAAATCGACAAACTATTTTGAGTGGGGTTTGAACCCCTGATATGTGCATTATCAATCATGTGCTTTACCACTTGAGCTAAAAATCCTCAGCATCAGAAGAGTGCAAATCGACATAAATGAACTATTATTTTCCCTCACGCAGGTAATGTGGAATATAACTCTCTGACTACCAAATCAACCATAAAACCATTGTGTCGCAATCCACCCCTTTAGGGAGGGAGCTCAACGTCCTAGTTAGGATGATATCAACCATCACCTAACACGTTGGCACACTTGTTCCGGATGTGTACTGGCTCTGGTACTATTTCTCAATTTATGCATGTCACCCTTGCATAGGGGCCATGCTAATATTCTTTCTATCATTCCAACTTTATTGGATGTAACAGATTGTTGCCACGGTTGATTTGGTAGTAAGAGAGTTACATCCCACATCTTATGGGTAAGGAAAAATAATGGTTTATATATGTAAATTTTCACTCTTCTAACATCGAGGCCTTTCAGCTCCACTGGTAAGGCATGTCATTGATAATGCACGTGTCAGGAGTTTAAAATCCATTGACAACAATTTGTGGATATAGAGGTAATAAAACCCCATACGGTTGTATGCGATGGTCAAAGTTACGAAAATATTGGTGGTGGAAGAGTGGGGTGTTATTGAATGGTATCAAAGCCAGGACCCATCTGGAAGAGTGTGCCAATGTATTGGGTGATGGTTGATTTCATCCCAATGAGGATGTTGGGATCCATAAATGGCATAGATCCCAATAAGGATATTAAGCACCCTAAAGGGCATAGATTGTATAGATTGGTGCCACAGTTGATTTGGTAGCCAGATAGTTATATCCCACATTGCCTTGGTAAGGGAAAATAATGATTCATATTTCTAGATCTGCCTTCTTTAAACACCAAGGCCTTTTCACTCCACTAGAAAAAGACATGTAATTGATGATGCACATGTTAGGGGTTCAAGCCCCACTGGCACCAGTTTGTGGATTTAGAGCTAATAAAACCTCGTACCTCTATGAGTGGTGGTTAAAATGGGGACAATATTGGTGGTGGAAGAGTGGGGTGTTACAACATCTCAGCGAAAGTGGAGCTTATGAGATAGAGGATGAGGATTACATGAAGTTGGCAGAATAGCCACGTGAATTTTGGACAAAGGTACCTACAATTTTTTGTTCATGATCAGGTGTTACTTAAGGTGTCTGCCAATAAGGGAGTGATGTGATTTAGGAAGAAGGGAAAGGTGGCTCCCTAATATGTGGGTCCATTAACCATCATTAATAGTATCAAACCAGTTACTTATTGTTTAGCCTTATCGAATCACTTACAGTACGTACATGACGTATTCCGTGTCTCTATGTTGTAAAGATTCCTTAGATCTTCCTTGGCATACCCATACATTTATCTGAGTGATATAGATCTTTTACTATATGTGAGTTACGAGGATATGCCAGTTCATATCTTGAATTGTAGGGAGAAGATTCTTTGCTCTAAGGTTATTCCCTTAGTGCGTGTTTTGTGGGGACACCACAATGAGGAATAATCATCACGGTAGTATATGAGAGTGGTATCCAGAATTCTTCTGGAAAGTCGTGTATAGAATTTTGAGAACATAATTCCTTTACTAGTGGGGAAAACTGTAATACCCCAAATTTTTGCGGAATATATATATATATATATATATATATATATATATATATCATTTATTAATTGTAAAATAAATTAATAAACTAGAATAATTATTACTTTTGTGAATTGATAATAATAAAAATTCATAATCTATTTTATGTTGTGTGATTTGCATTCCATATGTTGTAAATAATTAGTTGGTAATATTAATTATAGGAGATTTGACTCTATGCGGTTAAGCGTAAAATAAGTAAGTGTATATTTTATTTTATGTGGTGAGGTATTATCGTATGTTTTGAGGTATAACCATTTGTACCGGACACTAGAGTTGCGTGAAGATGCATTTTTATTGCCTTAGATTGGGCCCAGGGGAAGTTATAACTTTGGGTTAAGTTTTGGACTAGTTTGGATTGTGTTTTGGGCTCATTTGGAGGCCTAAAATTTAGCTTTTATGACTTGCAAATTTAAAGATATTTTAATGAGTGTTAACTTTCATTTATAAAACACTTAATACACAAAACATAAATCCTAACAACCCGAGAATTTCGTGAAAGTTTAAGGAGAACTTTAGAGAAGAAGAACAAGGATCGAAGAAAAGGAATCACTTATCCTTATTTTTAAGGAAAGAAATCTCTTACTTTATCATTCACGTAATATGTACCTTATTTATGATTTCATTGTAATATAATTTGATTTGGGATTAAAAGCATGTTTAGGAATTAAATCTACTATCTTAATCGTGTTATTATTAGTCTTATTTAGTTAATGTATTGGGCTATTAATGGGTTCGTAATTTGATTCAAAATTGGGGATTTTGTAGAGAACCATTAGTTTGATTATTTTGGGTTATGATTTCGATGTTAGACTACATGTTTATGACTAAATTATTTGTTTTAATTAAATTTCTATGTTAATTTGTTAAAGAAACATGAAATTGTATGTTTATTTGAAGTAATTGAAGATAAAGTTAGGTTTAAATTGGGATTTTTCACTTTAGAACCTCGAATCATAATGGGATGACGTTAATCTTTGTAGAAATGGTTTAGGAACATAAATATGTACTTATATGGTTGGAAGTTGAGTTTTGGACGTTGTATAGAGGTTTTAGGATGAGCTATGAAGGTATTAAGCTGCATGAATAGTTTTGGGGATGAAATGGCTATACCCGGACCATCGGATTGATTCTGGATAGATCCGACCTTGTGCCTTCGCGATGTTTAGGGAAGTTGCTATACTTTTAGTCTTTAGGGGATACATAAATATGAGAGGGTATGTTTATGAATATTGTATTTAGTTTATATGATATTAAAGTATACGAACACGAAGAAGGATTTTAACTAAGGTTTTGAGATATAATAAACCTTTAATTTATTGGACAATATGATGTTGGGGATAGGGATGGCAATGGTGAAGATTTTTTATGCTACCTAATCCACCCACTATCCTGATAGGGGAATTTAGGGGTTTATAAACAGTTTGGGGTCAAGATAAAAAAAAAAAAATGGGGTCGAGATAGTGTGACACCCATCTTATTCAATATAATGGGTGGCCAGCCCTATACAAAAATGAAGCAGGAGTCTCAAGTATATCATTCTTAGCATCAACTGTCGAATATAAATGTAACCAATAACCCCTATATAAAATAAACAGGCGCCAAAATTTTACGATTTAAAATAAAGTGATATGACCATAGAACATTCACAAACTACTAAGCGAGAATATAATAAATACTAAGAGATGTGAGAATGTACACAAAATCCTTAGTTTTACAAAAGATTATTCCCAAATAAGCTGTCGAGTAACAGACCATACAATATCAAGAGACAAAAACATTATATATATATATATATATACACACACACACTCCCGATTTACAATAGTGGATTCTTAACTAGATTACAAAAAGAGTTGCTTCTATAACAAAAGTCGTGTAACATCCCGCACATGCTACAGCTCCCAAAAAAAGACTCTGGAACAGATAACCATCATTGGCGCCCTTGAAGAGGAATACCTGTAATATACCACAGCATATTGCAAGAGAAAAGATACAAATGGGTCAGAGCCCTTGGGTTTGAAAATAGTTTTAGCAATAGAATTAAAATGCATAATAATTATAAATGCACAAATCCATAATTGAAGTGGAGTCGCACACTCTTGAGACTCAACCTCACCTCTCAGCTACAACGTGCACCTAAACATATACATTAACTATTAATTAGACTACCCATCTCAACTAAGGAGAACTCACCCTCAAACCTATGCATTATCCAAATCTCATATCTTACTTACCCATAACATAATCATTACAATCTAAATCCTAAGGATTATATACCAATTCATTTCTTAATAACTTTCTCTAGTTATAAATATAAGATAACACCCATTATTTCGAGGGTGTATATAACATTAATTTATATGCATATACAAGATAAATCACTCCATGCCAAGTTCACACCCATAGCACATATAAGATATGTTTTACAAACCTCTTACAGGGAATTAATTCACTGAAATATATACATCTATAAATTCATTCTCTATAATGCTATCATCTTCCAAGGACTTCTTACATATTCATCCGGGCAGCCAGGTCGGAATCTCAACACCGAACCTAAAGTAAATTACAACCGTTTGGCAAGCGGCCATAGTTCCTTAGCTAAGGTAAGACAAATCATACCCCAGACGTCTTACTCCTGTAAAGTCACATAAGGTAAAATACGAGACGCTATGACCCGGGGACTATACGCTCCCTGCTCCTCAATCCAGGGGCCTCACCCACCCACAACGCACAACTTCCCATGATAGCACTAGAGGGGTATGAAGCATCTAATATATATCAAACACACAATATATATTCACATTATATATACAAACCATCTTATCTCTGAATGTATACAATACCAATCCCAACTATATGTATATACCACACATAATACAAGCCGATAATCCACATAATTATTCCAGTTTATTTCATGATCCAATCAATCCCTCGAACATTTATAATCAAACACACAATTTTTTTTGCCATCAATTTATCATCATTAAGGACACACGACCTCTCACTCATTAGCCTGTAACCGTTCTTAAAAGAATCCCCTCTCCACGGGAATTTACAAAAGGAAACAACATAATAAAGTCCCAAAGTTACACCTTTATATTGGTCTCGATGTATCCCCAACATCATCTTGTATCATATATCCCTATTTTTTTCTCATAAATGTGTTTATAGCAACATCTTAGAGGGTTCCTCAAACTCTAAACCCCCAAAAAAGAAGTAAACAGGAGTTAAAAGTCTACAGTGATCGGAACGGACCGAGGGTACCAAAAAATGAACAAGTTCGGTTCCTTATAAAAGAGTTTATAAAAAAAACTGTTATGACCAGACCGAACTGATAACCTTTAAAAATCGACCGGTCCGGTGTTAAAACGAACCGATTCGGTGCTAAAAAGGACCGATCTGGCCTGCTCAAATTTTGTTCCACTAAATTTTCCTACATCTCAAAAGAAAACAACCCCATTTATACAAAATTTTAACATCATAGATCATCCCAAGTATGAACCCAACTATTTTTACACCTTCAAATACATATACACACATCAAATGCTAGGCCTCAATACAAAAATCTAGGGTTTATCATGTATACCCAACACTACCATAATTTATCCACAAATTATGAAATAAATCACACACATAAACATTTAGCAAGTTTAATCACTTGCCTCAAAGATGTAGGGTTTGATTCAACCTCAAAGTCACGGATTTTCTGGAGATTTCCAAAGCTCCAAGGTTTTCTCTTTTCTTTCTCTTCTTTCTACATTTTTTTCTCTCAAATGGGTTTTCTCTCAAAATGAGATTAGTTAACTTTCTCTTAAGCCTAATAACCCAGATTACTATTAATCTCAATCTTTAAATAATAATACACATAAAATGACCCGTATACCCCAATTTGAGTCAAACTAACTAAAGAGACCTCGAAACCCAAATAAAAACCCAGGTAGTCATTTGGACTTTCTCGGCCCTTTCGGGATCAACTGTGGGATCCAAATTGTCATCTGAGACTCCGAATATAAAAATATCATCTCCAAACCTCATATAACTCACTTAAATATTCCCCGATTGATAACCAAGTCCGACCGCTAATACACACATACGGCGTAATTACATGCGATAAGATTATATTTATCATATCACACCAGTAAATGTACAATTCGCATAGATATTAACTATCCTACCCAAATCAGTATTTATGTTAAGTTATTGTTTTAATTATCAATTATATTAAATCACATGTATCCGATGATTTAATATAAAAATATATATATATAAATACATAAAAGTAAAGGGTATTACATACTCCCCCTCTTACAAAGGAATTTTGTCCTCGAAATTCAGGCGCACCTTATAGAAAGAGGAAAAGATAGTTGGCTCACATTTCATCCTCTCATTTCAACATTGATTCATCGGCATTATGGTACCCCCATTGAACCCGAACTATGGGTACTAGTTTCAATCGTAGCCTACGCTCAATATGGTTTAAAATGGCAATCGGTTGTTCTTCATATGAGATATCATGTTGTAACTCAATTTCCTCTAATGGGACATGCCAATGAGGCCTCTCACATCTTCTATACTTCTTCAAGGACGAGATAGGAAACTCATCATGCATTCTTTACAAATGTTCTGGCAAGACAAGTCTATAATCCACATGACTAATTCTCTCAATAATTGGAAAAGGCCCTACATACCTTGGCGTAAGTTCGCCTTTCTTCCCAAATCTCATTATACCTTTCATCGGGGATACCTTTAGCAACACCTGGTCTCTAACTACTAACTCCACATGCCTGCGATCTGCATCAGCATAACTTTTCTATCGGTTTTGAGTAACACGTATGCGATTTCAAACCAACGTAGTTTTTATCGAAGTGTCTTGGATCATCTCTGGTCCAAGAAGTTTATTATCACCGACTTCCAACCAACATGAGGGTGAATGACACGGGCATCCACACAATGCCTCATAAGGTGCCATACCTATAGTAAACTGGTCAGAATTATTTTAAGAAAATTCTATCAGTGGTAAGTATTGTTCCCAACTTCCTCAAAAATCTATCATACACATATGGAGCATATCTTCCAACATCTGATTTACTCGCTCCGTTTTCCCATCGGTCTGGGGATGGTATGACATACTCAACCTCAACTCAGTTCCCATGGCTTTCTGAAAACTCTGGAAGAAATGGGAGATAAATATTTTATCCCGGTCGGACACAATATTGATCGACACTCCATGTAACCTTACAATTTTGGAAATAAAGAGCTGAGCATACTACACTGTTGTGAAGTCCGTCCTCACTGATAAAAAGTGTGCCAACTTCGTCAAACGATCCACAATAACCCAAATGGAATTATGGCTATTATGTGAAGTCGATAATCTCGTAATAAAATCCATGAAAATGCTTTCCCATTTCCATACCAGAATTTCCAGTGGTTGCAACATTATAGAAGGTTGCTGGTGGTCCACTTTTACCAAGTGACAAGTGGTGCATTTAGGGAAAAATTCAGCTATGCCTCTTTTCATACATCTTGTCGATGCATGTCCTTATACATCTTGTCTCCACCTGGGTGAATAGTAAATTTTGACCTGTGAGATTCTGATATAATAGCATGCCGTAAATCTGAATCATCCGGGCTACTAACCTCCCTTTGAAATATAATCCACCCTTAAAACTGATAGAATAGGATTTTGCTCCCTCCGTCAGTAATTTCTGCACCTTGTCCTTGCGATCCGTGTCTTCAGCTTGAGCTTTCACCACTCTAATCACCATCTCGGGTGTGATTGTCAACACTGACACACAAGCCTTGGCTACAACATCATCTTGATGAAGTTCCTTCCACTTGGCTTTCCATGCCTCTGCTAACTGCCCAGTGGGTTGACGACTCAATGCGTAAGCTACTACGTTAGCTTTCCCCGGATGATACTGGATATCAAATTGATAATCCCTTACAAACTTTAACCACCTACGCTGCCTCATGTTTAGATCTTTCTATGTAAACAAATATTGCAACGACTTGTGGTCCGTGAAAAGACTAAACTTCTCCCCTAGGAGATAATGCCTCCAAATTCTTAATGCAAATGCTACCACAGTCAACTCCAAATCATGCATAGGATAATTCCTCTCATGAGGATTTAACTTACAGGATGATGGGAAAACGGAGCGAGTAAAAGAGATGCATCAGTAAAAACTAAATATTACTCTCCCATTTTAGGTAACGCGAGAACGGGTGCCGACGTCAATTCATTCTTTAAATGCTAATTAACAGGAATCATCCCACACAAAGTGTACTACATTTCGGGTCAAATTCGTCAAAGGGAAGACAATCTTCAAAATTCCCTTTATAAAGTGATAATAATAACTTGCCAAACCCAAGAAACTTCTAATCTCCATTGGTGTTATGGGCTGACTCCACTCCTTCACCGCTGTAACTTTACTTGGGGCCACAAAAATACCCTTCTATGACATTATATGACCCAAACATTGCACTTCTCGTAACCAAAATCCACATTTCTCGAACTTATCATACAACTAATGGTCCCATAATGTCTGCAAAACCATCCTCAAATTCTCAACATGTTCTCCCTCCGTTCGAGAATAGACCAAAATATCATAAATGAAAATAATTACAAATTGGTCCAAAAACTCTCGAAAGATCTTGTTCATTAAATCCAAGAACACTACAGGGGCATTGGTTAACCCAAACGGCATAACAAAAACTCATAGGATCCGTATCGGGTCAAAAATACAGTCTTCAACATATCCTGCTCTACTACACCAAAAACAGCAATTTGGCACACATTGATATTAAAAATTTGGCACAATTTAAAACTGTGCCAAATTATGGCACGGTTTAATGATAATCTGGCACACTTTAAAACAATGCCAAAATTTGGCACTGTTTTAAAGTGTGCCAGAATTGAGCACACTTAACTAAAATATATAATACCCCCCAAAAAATACTAAAATCACTTTGGTCTCCCGCTCGTTCCCCTCTCTCATTTTCACAAGTCCCCCGCTCGTTCCTTCAGCTAAAAACCAAAAACGTTTTCCAATCCATTTCCTCTTTCTCTCAACGCCATCACCCTACCCACCTTTTGCTGCTATTGTCGACACTGTCACAACCTCTCCTCTTCGCCTAATGCCGTCAGCCTCCTCTCCTCCTTCCTTGCCTGCTGCTACCGCCGGTCAGGTAATAAAACTTACTTTTATTTTTGTTCTGTTTTGATTTTATGAGATATGGATATGTGAAGGTGTTTGATTTCTGGTTTTGGATGAGTTTTGGTTTGATGGGTTGTGCTGAAATGGGTTTAGTTTAGATGAGATATAATTATTGATGTCAATCTGTGTAGTGATTAAGTAGTAATTGGTGTCAATTTTCTTTGGTTCGGTTTATTTGTATTTCAATATGACTTGAAATTGTAGATTATGTATATGAATTGACTTCTACTATGAATCGTTCATAAACCCCTTGAATATATGCGTAAATATTTAGATAATAGAATCAAATTGATTAAGATTGAATTTTTAGGGTTCTTGATAGAGAATTGGGTTTTATCAGTAAATCTTGAATTAATATTGTGTTTTTCATGTTTTAATCATGTTTAAATCATAGTTACTTTATTTAGATGTTATATGAATGATTTATGGGAGGTTTAGTGGTCATTAATGGAGTTTTTTGGTTTGAGTTTTGTTGAGTTGGGTAAGATTAAGTTCGTAGTGGAAAATTTTGGGCATATCTATAGCGAGCTTTTACCGGTAAATGATCGATCAACCGATAATAATCGTTAATTAACATTTTGTCTTTGGGGTTAACGATTTGGGCATTTGGGTTTGGGGGGTGGGGGTGGGGGAGGGCAATAATTTAGGTTTTCCTTTGGATTTAACTAACTTTAGTAAATCAATTTTTTAGGGTGATTCATAGGTTTATTGTATGTGATAACTTCATTATTTACATAACTTTGTAATGATACTAGAGTGAATAATTCCTAAACTTTGTTTAGATTTCCATGTGTTGTGAGAATATTTTTTTGTGTTACATGTGTAAAATGCACACTAAATGTGTACTCGTGGATATCGTACCAAGGGGGATTTATTATCGGGGCACGTACGATGCAGACCGTGATGGCACCTTCGTGAGTAGATGAGTAAGACTTGGTCATATAACCCATGCGTCACATGTATAGCTACCTGTATCAGAGATGGATTGATGGGGATATTTCATCATATAGACTTTGGTATGGTAGAATATATGAGCGATGGGTATACGTGGTGATTCATCGCTTTCTTGTGTTAAGGCAGGTTTGGGATGATCTAAGACTATGCTTAGTTTGTGCGAGTGATCCCAGAGGGAAATAGGAATATGCCTTTGTTAATTTCACCAATTTAAGTAAGATTCTACTTCTATGGTAACATTATAGTTCATGCTTACAGACTTTATGACTATCTTATTTATTTTGTACACTTGTAATTATTTAGTATAATGAATATTTTGAATCCTTTAATTGTATTCATTTATGAATATTTAGTATAATGACTGTCTGATTGTGCTTGTTCATGTTTGTGACAATGGTAATGTGAACATAGAGGGGTAAAGCTTGGATATTCCAATTGTTAGCTATGGCCTGTTTCTCGCTAGCAACAAAAATGGAGGAGAAGGAAGTGCCTCCCATTATTGATTTAAAGGTGAGAGAAAAATTAATGTGAATATTTATTTATTTCATTATATATTGAACCATTTGCCTTTCTGATATGTTCTTATATGTAATGGACATATGGACTTTTGTGAGTAGGTAGGACATCCCAAGTTTTTATTTGAAGGCAAAACCATAAAGAATGGTGTTTCTTGTTTTGAGCACCTTGAATGGAGCTCCCAAGTTCTTTCATAGACTACTTTCTTAAAAAGATTAACCATGATCATCTTCCATCAAAATCTTTGATCTCTATTTCACACACATGTGTGTATAATCATATATGGGCACTGTAATATTAAAGAGTTTGATCCAATGCTGTGTGGGAACTGAATGCAGGTATTGAGGAGGTTTGGAGATCAAAAGGCCAGCATAGGCGGCCAGTAATTTGTTTGGTTTTATTTTACAAAGGTTCAACTCAGGCCAATTCCATCCAATCATAATCAAGTTACTACAGGTAACTATTATTTAGTACCCATTTATTAACCTTTTACAATGCAATGAATTATTTCTACTCGGAATTTATAGTTTGTCTTTTTCATTCTATATTTGATCATTCCTTTTAAAGTTTGAAAATCACTTCATGGCTTACTTTATGAGCTTATTTAGTTAAATTGGTGGAACCAATGTAACTTGTAGAAACTGACCGTAAACGGCCCTATAGGAGGCACGAACACCTCGCACAGGACCAATGTAACTTGTAGGAACAGACCGCATAGTCCCGGGTCTCTCGGTTTGAGAATACGACGATAATTTGTAAAAATCAACGCTTAGACTTAAAAACATGCCGTTAAAGGGTGAAAACCCAAAGCAGCCCCCAAACGGACCCGTAAGAGGCACGAACACCTCGCACGGGACCAATGTAACTTGTAGGAACTGACCGAGTAGTCCCGGGTCTCCCGATTTGTGAATATGGCGATAATTTGCAAAAATAAAAACATAAACTTAAAAACAAGCCGTTAAAGGGTGAAAACCCAAACTAGCCCCCAAACGACCCCGTAAGAGGCACGAACACCTCGCACGGGACCAATGTAACTTGTAGGAACTAACCGCATAGTCCCGGGTCTCCCGATTTGAAAATATGATGATAATTTGAAAAAATCACACTTAGACTAAAAAACAAGTCGTTAAAGGGTGAAAACCCAAACCAGCCCCCAAATGACCCCTAGGAGGAACGAACACCTCGCACGGGACCAATGTAACTTGTAGGAACTGACCGCATAGTCACGGGTCTCCCGGTTTGAGAATATGACGATAATTTGCAAAAATCACACTTAGACTTAAAAAGAAGTTGTTAAAGGGTGAAAACCAGAACCAACTGCCAAACGATCCCGTGAGAGGCACGAACACCTCGCACGGGACCATTGTAACTTGTAGGAACTCACCGCGTAGTCCTGGGTCTCCCGATTTGAGAATATGACGATAATTTGTAAAAATCACCACTTAAACTTAAAAACAGGCCGTTAAAGGGTGAAAACCATAACCAGCCCCAAACGGACCCGTAAGAGGCACGAACACCTCGCACGGGACCAATGTAACTTATAGGAACTGACCGCGTAGTCCAGAGTGTCCCGATTTGAGAATACGACGATAATTTGTAAAAATAACACTTAAACTTAAAAACAGGCCGTTAAAGGGTGAAAACCCAAACCATCCCCCAAACGACCCCGTAAGAGGCACGAACACCTCGCAAGGGACCAATGTAACTTGTACGAACTGATCGCGTAGTCCCGGGTCTCCCGGTTTAAGAATATGAGGATAATTTGCAAAAATAACACTTAGACTTAAAAATAGGTCATTAAAGGGTGAAAACCTAAATCAGCCCCCAAACGGACCCGTTAGAGGCGCGGACACCTCGTACCGGAGCAATGTAACTTGTACGAACTAATCGTGTAGTCCTGGGTCTCACAGTTTTAGAATATGATGATAATTTGCCAAAATCAACACTTAAAGTTAAAAATAGGCCGTTAAAGGGTGAAAACCCAAACCAGTCCCTAAACGACCCCGTAGGAGGCACGAACACCTCGCACGGGACCAATGTAACTTGTAGGAATTGATCGCGTAGTCCACGGTCTCCTGATTTGAGAATATGATGATAATTTGCAAAAATCAACACTTAAACTTAAAAACAAGCCATTAAAAGGTGAAAACCCAAACCAGCCACCAAATGATCCCGTAGGAGGCACGAACACCTCGCACGTGACCAATGTAACTCGTAGGAAGTGATCGCGTAGTCCCGGGTCTCTCGGTCTGAGAATATGATGATACTTTGCAAAAATCACACTTAGACTTAAAAACAAGCCGTTAAAGGGTGAAAACCCAAACCAGCCCCCAAATGACCCCGTAGGAGGCACGAACACCTCGCACGGGACCAATGTAACTCATAGGAACTGACCGCATAGTCCTGGGTCTCCTGGTTTGAGAATATGATGATAATTTTCAAAAATCACACTTAGACTTAAAAATAAGCCGTTAAAGGGTGAAAACCCAAATCAGCCCCCAAATGATTTCGTAAGAGGCACGAACACCTCACACGAGACCAATGTAACTTGTAGGAACTGACTGCGTAGTCCCGAGTCTCCCGGTCTGAGAATATGATGATAATTTGCAAAAATTAAAACTTAAACTTAAAAATAAGCCGTTAAATGATGAAAACCCAAACCAGCCCCCAAACGATCCCGTAAGAGGCACGAACACCTCGCACGGGACCAATGTAACTTGTAGGAAATGACCGCGTAGTCCCGGGTCTCCCGATTTGGGAAGATGATGATAATTTGCAAGAATCAACACTTAAACATAAAAACAAGCCGTTAAAGGGTGAAAACCCAAACCAACCCCCAAACGACCTCGTAGGAGGCACGAACACCTCGCATGGGACCAATATAACTTGTAAGAGCTGACCGCATAGTCCCGAGTCTCCCGGTTTGAGAATATGATGGTAATTTGAAAAAGTCACACTTAGACTTAAAAAGAAGTTGTCAAAGGGTGAAAACCCAAACCAGCCCCCAAACGACCCCATAGGAGGCACGAACACCTCGCACGAGACTAATGTAACTTGTAGGAACTGACCGCGTAGTCTCGGGTCTCTCGGTCTGAGAACATGATGATACTTTGCAAAAATCAACACTTATACTTAAAAACAAGTCGTTATAGGGTAAAAACCCAAACTAGCCCCTAAACGACCCCATAAGAGGCACGAACACCTCGTACGGGACCAATATAACTTGTAAAAACTGACCGCGTAGTCCCGGGTCTCCCGGTTTGATAATATGATGATAATTTGCAAAAATCAACACTTAAACTTAAAAACAAGACATTAAAAGGTGAAAACCCAAACCAGCCCCCAAACGACCCCGTAAGAGGCCCGAACACCTCGCACGGGACCAATGTAACTTGTAGGAGCTAACCGCGTAGTCCCAAGCCTCCCTGTTTGAGAATATGATAATAATTTGCAAAAATCACACTGACATAAAAATAAGCCATTAAATGGTGAAAATCCAAACCAGCCCCCAAATGACCTCGTAAGAGGGACGGACAACTCGCACGGGACCAATGTAACTTGTAGGAACTCACCGCGTAGTCCCGGGTCTCCCGACTTGAGAATATGATGATAATTTGCAAAAATCACACTTAGACTTAAAAACAAGTCATTAAAGGGTGAAAACCCAAACCAACCCCCAAATGACCCCGTAGGAGGCACGAACACCTCGCACGGGACCAATGTAACTTGTAGGAACTGACCGCGTAGTCTCGGGTCTCCCGGTTTGAGAATATGATGATAATTTCCACTCCTATATGTAATTTTTTAGTTTGAGTAAATTTTTTTTTATAAATTATTGGCTTACTAGTATCGTATCTTTTTTGTATCCTATTTTTTTTGCAAGATAACAGTTTATCGTTGGCATTTGTTCACGTGGAACACACAGAGAACTCAATGGTTTACAACAAGGGGTTTATTCATGATTCCATTTTTTTGTGTTATGGTCGTGCGGTCTTTTATAGTTTTATTGTTAACTTTTATGGCCGTGCGGGCTTTTGTTAGTTAATTATTATATTTTGTGGCCGTGTGGGCTTTATGTTAGGCAGGTTTTGTATTAGCAGGTTTTGGAATGTCCAAAAAATTGAGGAAACTCTGCCCAATTTTTTGTTGGCCTGTGAACTATTAAAGATTTGTAATATTTTAAAGTTTGTATGTACATTAGTTTATTAACAACGTGCAATATTATTAATTTGTGAATTTTTGTTCTTTCAAATAATTTTTTTTTCTTTTTATAAAAAATTGACACAGTTCAAAACCGTGACAAAAGTGTATCATATTTTGACACGGTTTTGAACTGTGCCAAATTTTTTTAAACTGTGCTGAATCTGGCGCAGTTAAAAACTGTGCCAAAAGTGTTCCTGTTTGGCCAAATCTGGCACACTTTTGAGCCGTGCCAAAAAAAATTACCATTTTGGAACACCTGATTCTGGCACAGTTCAAAGACGTGCTAGATTTGATCTGGCACAGTTTTAAAACATGCCAGATTTCTATTTTTGGTGTAGTGCTCCCTAATACGAAGCTGGTGATACCCCGTACGTAAGTCTATTTTTAATAAGTAAGAGGATCCTATCAACTGATCAAATAAATCAATGATACGAGGTAACGAGTACTTATTCCTGATTGTCATTTTATTTAATTCTTAGTAATCTACACATAATCACAGATAATCGTCCCTTTTCTTCACAAATAATACAGAGGCTCCCCAAGGTGACGTACACCGGCGAATGAAACCTTGTCCAAAAAGTAGTTGGATTTGGTCTTGTAACTCCCTCATTTCCATAGGAGCCATACGATATGGAGGTCACACAATCAGCCTAGTCCCCTATGCTTAATCTATAACAAACTTGATCTCATGACTTTGAGGTAAGCATGGAATCTCCTAAAAAACATTTGCGAACTTCCTGACCACCAGAATTGAAACTAAGAAAATAACCACTTCTCACGAAGTCTCCTCCTCAATATAGTATAAATGGGTTCTTGAACCTCCCTCCGAAAGAGACATGGCAACAAGAAATATTTCCTGGCCTGGAATAGAAAATACAATCGACCTCCCAAAACAATCCACCATCGCATAATATTTAACTAACCAGTCCATACCTAACATAACATCATACCTATACATATCTAATACATGTAAATTGACAGCTAAACATAATCTCCCAAAATCTTTCTCCACCCTTCTACATATGAAGTGGATCAGCGATCCATATCCCAAAGGAGAATTCACACACATTTGAATAGTATCAGCTGATTTTAACACTCCCACCACACGCGCAAAATGAACAGCTATAAAGGAATGTGATACTCCCGTATCAAATAACACCTGACCCATATGCCCATGGATAGGTAAATTACCCTCAATGGATGGTGGAGATTGTTGCACCTGCGGTAGCACTGCGTTTTGAATATTGTAAACTCGCCCATATTGTATCTGTCACTGTGGAGGTGGGTCAATCTGAGCAGGTGCTGGGAGTGGAAAAGGTGCTTGCTAGACCTGCTGAGCTCCTTGTAATTGTACTCTATTTTACTGTGGGCACTCAAATCTCCTGTGACCCACCTTTCCACACTAAAATCAATGACCCTTTAAATTCTCTGATCTCTGGCTCTGCTGCTTGAATCTGGGATAGTCTTGCCCCTGACCCTGGCAACCTTGGCCCTATTGGCCTCCCCTATTGTTACCTCGGCTTGCATGGCCCTAAGGAACATTCCATTATTGCTGCTATTGGGTCCATTGAAAATTATGTCTAAAACCACCACCATTGAATTTGAAGCCTCCTGAACACTGCCTTTTAGCTGAATCCCCTGAATAGATATCCCGCTCCTTCTGCCTATTTCCCTAATTTTGAGCCTGTTGTTCCCCACTGGCACTATCTACACATGACTTACTCGACGAGCCCTAGTCCAAAAATTTCTTACTTCTCTTAAAATGTAGATGATGATCCTGACAATGTAACAACGTGGCATTCATTACATCTGCGAATATTAACAAAGTCGGGTTCCCTAACAGATGTTGATGAATTATCCAATTTAAACCTCCCATAAAATTCAATATCCTCTTCTCCTCCGTATTCACCTCATCTGGCATAAAATTTGTTAGGAGGGTAAATTCCTCTTCATACTCAGCCACTGTTCGGTCTCCTTTAGTTACATCCAACAACCTCCTTGTCATCTCTATCTGAACTTCGAGAGGAAAATACTTATGATCGAAGCGTGCCCAAAACTTTGCTATGGGCATTGTATCTCTTTGCTCAGAGGTAGTAACCAACTCCCACTATTGGAGAGTCGCACCTACCAGTTTAAAGTTGGAAAGTACTTTTTTTTAACATCCTTGCATTCAACCATACAAAGATGCCTTTGAATATCCTTTTTCCATTGACTAGCAACGATAACATCAGATCCCCTCTGGAATTCGGGAGGGTTTCCTTTCTAAAAAGATTCTCGTACTCTCTCACGTGGAGGGACCCACGTGGGCTTGAACTCATGGAGCTGTAGGCTACTGCTGAGCTTGATGATGCTATTGTGGCATTGCTGTCATGGCCTCATTGACAGCTTATGCCATAATATTGGCAACTTTGGCTACAGTTATAGTCCCCTGAGGCATTTGGGGTTCCACATTCTTAGTCTCTCTATTTTCCCTAGCTGGACAATCTCATTTTGACGGCATATGTTAAAAGAACAAATTGTATCAGCACACAGTTCAAGCAATTTATCAAAGCAGAAGATCGGGGATGAATATGAACACAACAATCCTAGTAATAGGGTTCTAAATAAAAAATGCTACGGTAGAATGTATAATTCCATACAAATCCATTTACTCTAAAACCTGATACTCTGATATCACCTGTGGTACCCCGCTTATTCAACATAACGGGTGGCGAGCCTTATACTAAAATGAAACAAGAGTCTCAAGTATATCATTCTCAGCATCAACCATCAAATATAATTATAACCAATAACCCCCTATATAAAATAAATAGGTGCCAAAATTTAATGATTTAAAAAAAAGTGATATGACCATAGAGCATTCACAAACTACTAAGCATGAACATAATAATTACTAACAGATCTGAGCATGTACACAAAATCCTTAGTTTTACAAAAGAGTATTTTCGAATAGGTTGTCGGGTAACAAACCATACAATATCAAGGGATAAAAACATATATATATATATATATATATATATATAACCCTTGGGTATACACTCCCTATTTACAATAGTGGATTCTTGACTAGATTAAAAAAAGAGTTGCGTCTATAACAAAAGTCATGTAACATCCTGCACATGCTATAGCTCCCAAAAAAAAATACTCTGGAATAGATAACCATCATTGGCGCCCTTGCGGAGGAACACTTATAATATACCACAACATATTGCAAGAGAAAAGATACAAGCGGGTCAAAGCCCTTGGCTTTGAAAATAATAATAGCAAGTGAATGAAAATGCATAATAATTATAAATGTGCAATTTCATAATTGAATTGGAGTCACACTCTCTTGAGACTCAACCTCACCTCTCAGCTACAACACGCACCTAAACGTATGCATTAACTCTTAATTAGACTACCCGTCTCAGCTAAGGATAACTCACCCTCAAACCTATGCATTTATCCAACTCGCGTATCTTGCTTACCCATATCATAATCATTACAATCTAAATTCTAAGGATTATATACCAATTATTTTCTTAATAACTTTATCTAGTTATAAATATAAGATAACACCCATTATTTTGAGGGTGTATATAACATTAATTTATATGCATATACAAGATAAATCACTCCATATGAAGTGCACACCCATAGCACATACAAGATATGTATTCCAAACCTCTTGGGCATTAGTTCACTGAAATATATACATACATATATATATATATATATATATATATATATATATATATATATATATATATATATATATATTCATTCATGATAATGCGATCATCTTCTAGAGACTTCTTACACATTCACCCTAGCAGCTAGGTCAGAATCTCACCACCAAATCTTAAATAAATCAAAAGCGTATGGGAAGCGGCCATAGTTCCTTATCTAAGGTAAGACGAATCATACCCAAGACATCTTACTCTTATAAAGTCGCACACGGTAAAAAATGGGACACTGTGACTCGGGGACTATACGCTCCCTGCTCCTTAAGCCAGGGACCTCACCCACAACGCGCAACTTTCCATGATAGAACTAGAGGGGTATGAACCATATAATATATATCATACACACAAGATGTATATTCACATTATATATACAAACCATCTTACCTCTGAATGTATAGAATATCAATCCCAACTATATGTATATACCACACATAATACTATCCGATAATCCACATAATTATTCCAATTTATTTCATTCTCCAATCACTCCTTCGAACATTTATAATCAAACACACATATGTTTTTTCCATCAATTTCTCATCATTAAGGACACATGACCTCTCACCCATTAGCCTGTAATCGTTCTTAAAAGAATCCCCACTCCTAGGAGAATTTATGAAAGGAAACAACATAATAAAGTCCCAAATTACACCTTTATATTGGTCTCGATGTATCCCCAACATCACCTCATATCATAGGCCCCTATTTTTTTCTCATAAATGTGTTTATAGCAACATCTTAGAGGGTTTCTCAAACTCTAAATCCAAAAATAAAGGAGTAAAGAAGATTTAAAAATCTACAGTGATCGAACTGGACCGAGGGTCCCAAAAAATGAAATGGTTTGGTTCCTTATAAAAGAGTTTACAGAAAACCTGTTATAATTGGACCGAACCGATAACCTTTAAATACGAACCAGTTCGGTGTTAAAACGAACTGGTCCAGTGCTAAAACGGATCGATCTAGCCTATTCAGATTTTGCTCCTATTAATTTTTCCTGTATCTCAAAAGAAAATAACCCCATTTCTACTAAATTTTAACATCATAGATCATCCAAAGTATGAACCCAACCATTTCTACACATTCAAATCCATATACACACATCAAATGCTAAGCTTCAACATAAAAATCTATGGTTTATCATATATACCCAAAACTACCATAATTTATCCACAAATTATGAAATAAATCACACACATAAACATTTAGCAAGTTTAATCACTTGCCTCAAAATGTAGGGTCTAATTCTTCCTCAAAGTCACGAATTTGCTTGAGATTTTCAAAGCTCCAAGGTTTTATCTTCTCCTTCTCTTCTTCCTACATTTTTTTCTCTCAAAATGAGATTAATTAACTTTCTCTTAAGCCCAATAAACCAGATTACTATCAATCTCAATCTGTAGATAATAATACACATAAAATGATCCGTATACCCCAATTCGAGTCAAACTAACTAAAAAGATCCCGGAACCCACATAAAACCCTCAGGCAGTCATTTTAACTTTCTCGACCCTTTTGGGATCAATCGTGGGCTCCAAATTGTCATCCAAGACTCCGAATATAAAAAATCATCTCCCAACCTCTTATAACTCACTCACATATGCCTCGATTAAGAAATAACCAATTCTCGCCGCTAATAAACACATACGAAATAACTGCATGTGACAAGATTATATTTACCATATCACACTAGTAAGTGTACAATTCACATAAATATAAACTATTCTGCCCAAATCAATATTTATGTTAAGGTCTCATTTTAATTATCAATTATATTAAATCACACGTACCCGGTGATTTAATTTAAAACAATATATAGATATATATACAAAAGTAAGGGGCATTACACGTAGGGTCTGGATTTATATGTAAAATTCTCGACCCCTTCCTGTTTAGGGGTATTATGCGAAAAATGACCTTATATATATCTATATAATAAGTTACAATGGTGCTTTCACTATTCATAAAATGGGAAGACACTTCACGGTTCAGATCAAAGTCAACAAGGCAACGATCCAATGATTGAGATTAAAATACCCCTCTTACCATTTTTACCCCTTACATATTTGAGTCCCCCTCTTTTTTAACCCTTTATTTCTTTTCCTCCTTTTACCCAAAATTCAAATCCACGGATAAAATAAAAAATTACACAATTGCTGCCAAATAGCAATTACCAAAGCACGCCCTCTCTCTCCCCGACCCTCATTTCACAAGCACCCTCTCTCTCTCTCTCTCTCTATATATATATATATATATATATATATTTCTCACACTCCCTCATCTCCACTCCACACAAAACCTACTCCCCCTGTCGTCGCATCTCTCTCCTCACTGTGCATGCGCTTGCGCCTGCGCCGCACCTCTCTCCACATCTTCTCTTCTCTTAGGTAAGTTTTGAATGGTTTTGATTTTTGATTTTTTATTTTAGGGTTTTGTGGTTTTGATTTTAGGTTTACGATACACCTGGAAAAGCACAAAATTAAACAACTTTTATGCTTTGATTTTCAAAGCAACTGAAATTCTTAAGAGGCCCGAGATATCTTTGAGCCGTGGGTACCGTCATGGTACGTGGTTGTTCTGATTTTACATTTCTATGCTTTGATTTTATTTTTTATTCTTTTGATTATTACTAACATTTCAAGAAGATTTGTTCTTCTGATTCTATTATATTGGGTTTTGAAGATTATGTGGTTTTAAAGATTTATACTGAACCTTATGTTGGTATAGTAGATTTTTTTTTAATTTTTATATTTTCTTTTCCTACATAAAAAAATTCATGTATTCATGGATCTTTATTCATGGCTAGAGTTCTACTGATATCTTTGGGGTTCCTCAAAACATACCATATATTTAGTACTATTATGGTTTTCAGCTTTGTAATGTTCATAAGTCTACAATTCAGTGTAATGTTCATAACTATGTGAATCTTCACCTTTACAGTTTTGGACTCTATTTATCAATTTATCAGTTTTGGACTCTATTTAGCTTCATTTGATACATTTGATTTTAGCTTCATTTGATACAGGTTGCCATTGGATTTTAGCTTCATAGCTGCAAAACCTACTACAAATCCTAATGTTGTCCCTTTTCCATGCAAAGTGAAGATGCACACTAGCTTCTATTTGTACTGAGCTAAATTCTTATATGAATGAGTACGTATTGGATCTTCTTATTCAAATCATGCATGGAGTTTCTTATATGAATGAGTAGGTTCAAATTTCTTGTGTATTAAGTCCCTTAATGTGTTTTGTTACGACATTGTCATATGTTAATATGTGTAGAAACTTAGAGCTTATTGATATGAATAGTTTATTAGAGGGATTTGGAAAAGGCACGAGGGTAGTGCTTTGAGATTTTTTTAGCTTATTGGCGTTCAAATTAGGCGATATGATTTTTTTGGAAAAGGCACGAGTGTTGTGGGAATCCTGACAGTTTCAATTCATTTTATATCATTTACAAAAATCTATTCAAACTATACAGGAGTTTCGTTTGGCACTAAATTTGTAGATGAAAATAGGCTGGCATATGTTAGCCTACATTTGAAAATGACGGAGATGCAATGGGGTTCACCACCAAACTAAAAAAGGTGCTTGAGGAGTAAATTACAAATATATGCTTTCATTTTTTCTTTCATTTGCTGTTATGAAGTAATATATAATATCAATTTGTTTACTACTGCAACTTGCCAACTTAACAACCTATTCTGTTTTTTAAAATTGAAGTGATAAGAATGTTTATAACAGAATTAGGTGTTGGAGTACTGATATGGTTGAAATATATTGGTAAAACAATTGGAATTCCAATAAAACTGACTTACAAAGTGATAATGCAAGGTTGTGCTTAGGAGTGTGCGTGAAATTACTTTTGAATGTTACTTAATATGCCTAAATGCATTTGTAATTCTGCTCAAGTGCATTTCATTTTAGCATACATAGGTAATTCTACTCAAGTGGCAATTACTTTTGAATGTTATGATGTTTTTATTGGATTATGAGAATGCTTTTGACCAATTGAATAACATAATCAATAGTTCTTTCGTTGTGGTTTCTAAAACCAGCTCTAATAGAAGACTTTTTATTTCAATTTATTCTGCCTTAGATTTCGAACCTCTCCCTATTAAATATTTTGGATGACCTCTTTTTAAAGATATAAGGAATATTATCTATTTATTCAAAGTCATTGCAAATATTAGAATTAGATTAAATAGTTTAAACTCTAAATTTCTTTCATAAGGAGGTAGATTGATTATAATGAAGCATGCACTTTCTTTTATTCCAATTCGTACATTAGTTTGTCTTAATCCTCCTCAATAGGTTATGAATAGAATTGAAATATCATTCTCTAAATTATTTTGGGGAGGCCCTATTGTAATATGATTTTCATGTGGTTTTCAAAAATCTGATTTTGAATTTCATTGTTGTAGAAGACAAATAAAGAAGCCGAGTTAAGTTGTTTGATAAACTAAAAAGTGGCCCCACCGACCTTAAGAAGTGTATACTGCAAGAAGAATTTTCTATTTTTTTATTTTTTATTACAATATCTGGATATAATGGGGTAAACTAAATTAGAGACAGTTGCAAATGCGTGATTTGCTGTTTACAAATACTGGCATTAGTTATCTACGTCGTAATGCTGAGTTGATGCCAAAAAAGTGAGAGGTAAAGCAGAAAATACTACTAGGCTATAACGTGCCTAGATGCTATTCCCAATCACCCGTGTACTGATTATTACTAACTAAAGATGTGTTTACTAAGTTCCTATAAGAAAAATATGACACTGATATGTTTGAGGAATGTTTACATATGCTTATATCTAATCATATGCTCATATCTGATCATAACGATTTTTATGTTTCCATGAATACAAATGTTTGAGGAATGTTTGTTTTCCCCGTAAAAATAGGTGTTCATTTTAGAACTGCCAGATTTGATGCAGTTAGTGTGTGATCTGATGAAGTTGTGTCATGGTAAAAATATAACAAAAATATAACACTAACGAGATGCCCTGTTTAAAATATTCTAGGAAAACTAATGAGATGGCCCCTGTTTATTGAGAGCAACGTTGATCAAACGAAAAGTTGCAAAAATATGATTTTTCACATTAACTGATACAATTTTAATTTGAAGTCAAAACACAATTTTTATCTCAACTAAACATAAAATTTGTCACAAACTAAAAGTCTTCTAATTGTATTATATCCTAAAGAAATCAATTGAAAAACAATTCAGTTCTGCATAGATTCAAACATATTGTCTTCTATTAAGATATTAAAGCAATTTCAAATTGGAACTGATGAGTCCGTATTGCAAAATGTAATTTTTGCATTTTAGGTTGATCAACATCTTGCAGATCACTATTGGGCTCAATTTTGGGGATCCCATTAAGTGCCTAATCAGGTTGATAAATGTGAGTAGGTATTATACACATTTTTTATATCACTACTTCTAACTATTTATTTTGTTTAGCTGAAGTATCATTTGTTTAGCTGGAGTATCATTTATGTAGGTATATCGATGTGACCAGGTTGATCATTGTGCCCATCCAGGTTGATCAATTGCCCAGAAAGTATAGCTGAATTTGCAAGTGCTGGATTATTATGGTAGCAGCATTGCTCCTCTCTCTCTTGATCAAGCACAATGCTCATTATACATAGTAATTCCTATGGCTACAGATTATGTTCATTAAATGGTCTCTTTCATATTCCTTTCTATATGCTCATTATGAGTTCTTGGTTCGTGTTATGCCCAATTCTACATCTGGATTGCATTTACCCACTTTTCTATTTTTCTTATATAGTATTTTCCAAAAGTCTTTTACTGACAGTAATTTTCCAAAATTTATGTCCTGTTTTACCAAGTATGAATAGGATCTTGAATTTTTGCTCGCAGATTGTTAATAAAGGGTGTGGAGCATAATTTGGTTTGGTTTCAGATTTTTTACTTGCAAATGTGTTTTGATTTATAATATATCATGGGCTTAGTAAGTCTATTTGAAAAAGTATGCTTAGTAAGTCTATTTGAAGTCATGTGCTTAGTAAGTCTGTGTGCATGCCTTTTTTGAATCAGAGAATATAGTTGTTATGTTCTGTGTATGTGCCTCTTTTGATTCATAGGTACATGAGCAGGAATCTTGATAGTTGACAGTCGTCTAGACCGATATTTTACTTATTGTGACAATTGTTTTAATAGTGGGAAGTTTAGTGTAGCACATCAAATTTTGGTTTCAATTTGTTTATGATGTACCTATTTTTGAAATACAACTCAGTGTAATGCATTATTGTGTAGGGTGAATGAACATTATACACAATCAAGAGTTTATGGTAATGATGGAGCCCGAGGCCGTTCAAGCCACTCAAAGTCTCCAGCAACCCCCATTTCACCCGGCTGTGAATATAATTCATACGAGACTCTTAATTAGAGCGAGGGGTCTACAACACTGATGGATATGTTACTGAGAGACCTTGGACTATCGAGGTATTTGTTTGTAGGCTTCAAGTTTTCTAACCAGATTTGAGGTATATGAGGTATAGCAGGCCAAATTTAGGTGTTAAAAATCATGCCATGGTTATATAGGTGTTAAAAATTGGTTAAGTGACGTGTTAACACCTGCTAAAAACTATGCCATGGTTATTTAGATGTAAATTAAAGAGGTATAGCAGGTGTTAAAAACTATTAAAAAGAGTACTGCTATAACTCTTCAAATTTAAAGTTTTAGATCAAATAATGTTGTTATGGAGTAAAGGTGGAAAAGTCTGTAAAATGGGTTGTTATAGTATTTAGTTATGGAGTACTTAGACCCCCCAAATAATGTAGAATAACTGTTATTAACCATGTTGTTATTAACACTTGAGAATGGCCTATTCATGTTAATGTTACTTATGTTCTTAAATCGAGGAAGTAATGCAAGAAACTCAACTTACATTGGAGTTCACAACATCTATGGAAGATACACCTCCTCCTCAACCGGTTATAACACTACCTCAGTGTCAACAGCCAAAAACTCAACCCTTTTCTACTAGGGTCAGTTGACTTTTGGCCTTAAAGTTTAGGTCAAAACTGACCTTTTTTATCAGAAACAAAAATATATCCATGGATTCTCTAAATAAAATTATTGAAGATACATAGGTCAAATCTAAATTTAAACCCTAAATTTTGGTTATTATACTTTGGATACCCTAAATTTAGACTTTAGCACCCATTTTATGTATAAACAGACATTAATCAAGATATTTGATCATTTGCTATGCACTGTAATACTCCTATATGAGGTCAGGAGTTTCAGCTTCAAACATGTTTTTTCATATCAGTTTCAACCATTCAACAAACCTCAGTCACTGTGCCATGGAGAACACTCTCACAACTAGAAACAACCACAGTTAGAAGGACTTGCTCTCTCTGATTTTTAGGTTTTTTTCTCATCCTAATTTTCCATATCATTCATGATTTTGGAAATGTTTGTAAAATAGAATTAAGTTTATTTAAGTTTTCATTTTTTATATTTCAATGAAAGTCTATCTAATTTTTCTGGTGGGAAATGGCAGGTTCTTTTTCCCCTACCTAATGTACACAATGGTCATATTTCAATAGACCGAGGTAAAGAATCCGCTGAAGGGTCATCTAGATCACCCAGGGACCAACCCGCCACGCCGTGCCGATACGAGTCCCAAAAGAGGAGAGATTGGAACACATTTGGTCAGTATTTGAGGAACCAGAGGTCACCAGTTCCACTATCACAGTGTAACAACAAACATGTTCTTGAGTTTCTTAGATACCTTGACCAGTTTGGTAATACTAAAGTTCACCTAAAAGGTTGCATCTTTTATGGGCAGCCTGAACCACCCGCACCTCGCACCTGCTCGCTAAGGCAAGCTTGGGGAAGCCTTGACGCACTCATCGGGCGGCTCCGGGCAGACTATGAGTAGAACGGTGGGTCACCAGAGAATAACCCTTTTTCCAGCGATGCAATTCGAGTTTTCCTCAAGGAGGTGATGGAGTGTCAAGCTAAGGCTAGCCAATGCAAGGGGGACTATGAATCAAATTCATCCATGCCAAGTAATAGTGAATTTTGCGATAGTGTTCATCATGGGAATATCAAAACCAAGTAAGAGTGAATTTTGTGGTAGTGTTCATCATGGGAAAAAAAACTCAACATAATCTGAATTAGCATTGCTCTCTTGCTCAATAGATTATTTTTTGCATAACCAAGTAAGAGTGAATTTTTCTCAATAACTTAGTTTAGCTAATTACGCTTGGTGGCTTTGATCTGATTGTCATAGCACAATAAAGTTATTGATCTCATCATCCTCAAATATACCTCCCAAAGCTCCTAGCATAACTCCAGTTCAATGGCTCCCCCTCCTCTACCTTGGGTCAAACATAACACTAATGGTCTTGCCAAAGGGTCAGCTGGACCTACTACTATAGGAGGTATTTTACTCTGTCAGGGGTTTCTTTCCACGTTTGCTTACATCATCAGATGCATATATGCATATTGCATATATGCATCTCCATATATGCAGTATGCATATATATGCTACATATATGCATCTACATATCTGCATATATGCAATATGCAATATGCATATATATAGATGCATATATGCTTCATGGAGACCACTACTAGGAGCACATCGATATAGAGATAGTATGATTTTTTTGTGTTGTGAATGCCATGTCTTTGTTTATTGGATCTAAAGGAAATAATATTCAGTTGTTTGACATAAGACATTACTGTAGGTAAAATATAGGTGAGCTCAAGCCTAATTTGGTTTATAATTTTGTTGGTGTAATATCAGGTGTTTGAAATCTGTTATGCAGAAGATCTCCATTAGAAATTTAATGGATATGAACTCGAACCTAGGTGGATTTGTTATGCACCATGGGCCATGCACCATCATCATACTTCTTTCAAGGACATGCTCGAATAAGTTATTATGAATTATGGTAAAATCATAAATGCTAACTATTCTTATGTTCTATACTACCTCAACAGGATATATCCAATATGGCAGTTCCAATCAGCAACAATAATGTTAATGATCCAGGCAAAGCAGAGCATTGTATTGAGTGCTAAAGTTGCATCTCTGAAGAAGAAATGGGACAATCTTTGCCAGCCGACTTCATTATACTCTCAGTTAGATGTATTTTGGATTATAGTTTCATGTTTTTCTGGTAATGTCATATGTTTCTAAACTTTAAAACTCACTTTTCACCATTTTTCGATCACGTACACTTATGTTTTAGAAGTTCAAGATGAAATGAGGAACAAGTTCCGATTTGCATTTTTCATTAAATTTCATGCTCTTGTATTTTCACTTAATTTAGTTTTGGTACTAATTATGTGTGTAAGAACACTAGATGGTCATGTGATGCTTCCGTTTTCTCTGATCATTCTAAATATGGTCTTGATCAGAGTTTGTCATTGAAATTTTTTCTTCTATAGTAATTTTTTCTTCTATGGTAATATGGTCTAAATATGTGAAAGCCATTATAAAATTTCAATGACAAACTAATTATACACAAGCATTATTAGAGGACCAACTGAATTCTTTACGACAAACATATAGTTTGAACGCACACTTTCACACGCCACATAACCAATTGAATATGTAGATATTTACTATTTGTAATTGATTACGGTAAGCTTTTTAGTGTTTTTTAGTAATTCCAAATTGATTCATATACAGGGGGTACTAAGGCATGACTTGCAATGATGAGCCATAGTATTAGCGAATTGTGTTGAAGACACAGGGCAACATAACGAAAGGGAGTTTCAGCAATGTGCGACAACCACCGTCGAAGGTTTAAAAAAGGTAAGTTTGACATGCTTATATTGGATTAGGGGTCCTGAGTACCAAATGATCATAGCTAAAAGTTTGTGAAGGTTTGATTTCATTTAAGTTTCTAAACATGATTTGGGGTTATTTTTTCCTTTAGTACAATTGATATTATTGTTTAGGTTGCTATTTACAATTTTTGTTAACTTATATCTGCATGCTTCCCACTTGGAAGAGATGCTAAGCTTCTAGATAATTTGTTTGTTTTCTATTTGTGATCTATATCTGAATAATTTGTTTGTTTTCTATTTAAATGAATCTAAATGTGTTTTGAATTAGTATACATGTTATATTTAGAGGCAACATGACTGCTGGCCTATCTATAACATTTTAAAACTAATTCTTTACTTTTGTACAAAACCACTTGGAAGGTTTTCCCACTTGGAAGCTGCAGCTGCTGAATTCAGAAAACCTTAATATAAATGTGTGTGCTCACATTGTACAAATATAATTTTAAAGGGGTGTGATGCCTTAATATGGAAGGTTTAGTACAATGGAGGTATTAAAATTCGGAATTCTGAATGCTGAATTCCCACTTGGTTTTGTACCCTTGGAAGCTGCAGCTGCAGCTGCAGCTACTATTCAGTTGTCGTGGATGCTTACAAATTATTTCATTTTTGTGTTATATATTTAATGAACTATTTAATGTGTCTTTCCTAAAATTGTAGCAAACTGAGTCTACAAGTAATGAGAAATTTGTTAGACAAACTTTGTAGAACTTTGAGGTCTCTATCGCACCCATGTTTTGACTCTAAAGAATTATACAATTTCTCCCCTTTTGCTACGTCAAATGTGATAACTACATTAGTTCATGGATGATGCTTTTTTTATCGATTTCTTATCTAAAAAATTAATTTTGTAGGTAATTGAATAATGGATGAAATAAAAATGCATGCTATTTGGCTAAAGTTCTTTGTTACAGTGAAGATTCATTTTTGGAGGACCTAATCAATTTTATGATGTAAGGTATTATTTCATTATAATTTGAAATTCTTATTTTTGAATTTTCTTTTATTATTCAATGTTTCTTTATTTCCTCCTCATTTTAATTATTAAATTGCAATATCTCTATCAAGGTAATTAACAAAAATAAACACGACCAAATGCATATACATATATGGGTGTGGGGTGTGTTCAGATTTTTATTCTTCTCCCACTGGATTTATATAAATTTAGTGTTTTCCATGTTAAGAGTGGGTTATTCTAAATTTGGACAAGCTATATGTGGACATAAATTAGGAACAAATTGAAAGTTATTATTAGATCGTAGGAATGTGGCATGGAAACATAAGAATAGGTGCGTACCACATATGTTCGTAAGAATCACTCACATCACAAATGCTCCATATTTCCCTCTCTATTAACACTTTGTGAATATGTATAGTTGTTGACAGATGACTCATATGGAAAAGATTCGGAACGACATGTTTCAGGGTCTCGATAGACAAACTCATGCGGATGAAATGTATGGTCTTTTCTATTCTTTAGATATGATATTGATTATTTTATTTTTCTCACATTTTTTAGAATTTTGACATATTTTTTCTATATTGCTTGGATATACAGTTATTCTTGGTCAAAATTCTTCACAAGTTGTCGTCTCGAGAATCTCTAAATCTTTGAAGGATGTGGCATACTCATTCAGCGAGGATGATGAAGAAAAAAAAGATCCGTCTAAATCCCTTGGACCTAAGTTGATATATATGTTATTTTTGTTATGAAGTTTGTTTCGTTGAATTATTTGTTAGATGAATTTGAGATCATTTAATATTGTTGGATTTGTTGTTATCCCTTAAGAGGGTGGTTAGTCCAATAAACAAAGGAGATTATGCCCAATTTTTTTTAAATGGACACTTTGTTTATTAGAGGCAATGTGAATTCAGTTGATGAATATAATATATTTCATGTTATATGTGACTTTGTTTAATGAATTTAGATTATTTGAATGGTGTTGGACAATTTGTTATTTGTTAAGCAGGCTAGATAGTCCTATAAACAAGGGAGATTACGACCATTTTTTTTTAAAATTACCCTTTGTTTTGTTTTGTTGGGGAACGATATTTTGTCATTTCGCGATTACAAACTTTGAAATTTTTTCGTCGGTTCGCGATTACGTACTTTGGACAATATTCGTCGTGCCTTCAGGCACGGGCATACCAATTCAGTGTAGCCGCTGATAAAGTGGTACATGGTTTGGGATAAGCTTTGCCTGCTCACAGGTGGAGCACGCCAAAAGCATCATAGGCCAAAAGGATTACATTCTATGGGTGAGGTCCCACACGGCAAAAATTATGTGGTATTTTAAGTATTTTATATAATGTACAAAGGGCAAAAATTACAAATTAATTTTTTGACCGATATAACTTAATACATTTTTGTCAATATATTTAGATGGTTTCAGTGCAAGTTCAAGTTAATCTTCTCAAGGTCATGCTGCATCAGAAGGAATTGGAACTGAAGCAGTTGAAGCAACAGATTGGGAAGGAAAAGATGCAGAAATGCATGCTACTGAAGATGGCCTTTTTGGATTTTAGGAGGTTGAAGTTCAGTATAATGGTGAAGGCGAGACTGTAGAGGTGGCAGGTAGCTTCAATGGTTGGCATCACGGGATAAAAATGGATTTAGAACATCATAAACTATTGTGGATCCCATTGAATTAAGGAAATCTATAGTCTGGAGAACGATGTTGTGGCAATATCCTGGGATGTATGAGATCAAATTCATTGTTGATAGCTATTGGATTGATCCTTAGAGAGAGTAGGCTATCAGGGGAACCATACAAAAGAACATTTTTCTAGTTAATAAATTATATGGCTTCGCCTAGGATGTTGCTTATTGCACATACGCTCCACCAAGAAAGCAACGATTATTAGTTGATGACCTGTGTTGTGCAACGAAGAAGATCAAGTGTGAAGCCCACCAGATGAAAGAAACATGAAATTTGTAGGATCAGGCAGTTGTTGAATTCACACTCGCATCCTTTTACAACTAGAAGGAAGCGCTACAAGTGCTCAGTTAAAGTTTCGCATTATCTTCACAATTTTTTCAATGTATAGTGTATTATATTTTGTTGAAGCTCGATATTCATATAGTGGTATGTGGACATGATACATTTTCGATGAAAAATAAGCTTTTCCCTTTATACTGGTGTCAAGTAATATGTGCAATAATTGGGACATTTATTTATTAACATGAATTTCTTAGATATTATTGCACACAGTTGATGTGATCAGTCAGTCTCTGCTGCTAGCTAGGATGGGTATCGTGCATTCTATATCTTAATTTAAGGGTGTTTTTATCTAAACCATATTCTTCTTTCTACAAACCCCGTTTGAGTTATTAATAGATCAAATGATGAAGTTTATGACAGACAATAGTACCCCTATAAAAGCACCATGATTAACTAGAAATTTGTGTTCGTATATACATCAGAACTGAAGAACTTTTGTTTACATTGATGAAACCATTTGTATGAAATCCCATTTGTTATAATTAATGAGTATCCAGAAATTGGTTATAAATTTACTCCAATAGATATTAACAAAATGATCTCTACACCTGTTAAAAAGAATTTCACCAAATAGCTCTCAATATTTCAAGTAGAATCTACAACTAAAAATGAATATAGTTGAATAAAAAAAGTTGTTATAATGTCCAAACTCATCAAGAATGAGGTTAATTTTATCATCTTCAACAATGTACCACATCATCCAAACTTATCAAGAATCTACAACTAATAAATTTATATTGTCAATGTACCACATCATCCAAGCGGTTGAATTGGATTTGATAAACTGATACTGAGTAATATAGTTGATGTTTTTGTTCTTAAAAGAAGGCGATTAATCTATAAAACAAACGAAATTGTGTCCAATTTTTTAAATCTTCAGATATAGGATTAATAATAGATAAATTAATAGATAAACTGATACTGAATAATAAAGGAATGTTTATTCAATTGTTTTACACTAATAGGTTCGTAACCTAAGTTATTTAAAACATTGTTTATCTATTACGAATTAAATATGACGTATGGTCCTATTGGCGGTGTATGCTTTCAAAAATTAATGCCGTGCCTTCAGGCACGGGAATACCCTAGTATATACATATAGATAGATAGATAGATAGATAGATAGATAGATAGATAGATAGATTGATAGATAGTTTAGATTTCAGTTTACATTTGTTTAATTTATTTTCCATTTACCCTTAATGATTGATACCTTATCTCAAATTCAAGCCCTCACCTAACCTCGTGTCGACAGCCTCACCTCACCTTAGGTCAGCAATTCCGTCCCGGATAGCCCACACAAGGTGTAAATAAGGAGAAAAAAACCCCAAACAACACGAATTCAGGTGTAAATCAACCAAACCACACCATTTTATTTGCAAAGTGAAGGAATTAATGGGTGAGATCGTGTGAAGATGTTAATGAGCTGAAGCGGTACCTCTCTTCCCTTTATTTTTAGCAAGAGAATGATGTGTTAGAAATAATGCTTTGATTTTTTGGTCATGTTCTCAAACAATTAAATTATTAAACATTTTGGTAATATAATCAAACAATTTAATTTTATGAATTTATTGTTCTGGTATGAAATAAAGTTTTGTTTATGTTTAGTATTTTTCCCGGATTCAGGGCGGGTTCGAGGGGCCCCTGATGTGATATCTAGAAAATCCATAAATAGATTGATCAGGTGTACCATAAAACTCAAAAAACTCACAACTTTTGGTAACATTGTTAGCATAAGAATTAAACATGAATCGAAATAACAAAGACAATATAATAAAATATTGAATCCACAATAAACCAACTCTGAAAAATCACCAACCAGATAACATAAGTCATCTCTAAATGTAAATAGACATATAAAACTGAGATAAAAATAAAAGAGTATAATAAAATGATGAGCTACACTTGCTCGATTCCTACAATCCTGGGAGTAAGAAAGGAGAAGTCACTAGAGATGCTCCTCCAATGATCCCACATTAATAGGAACTACCACAACAGGGATCTGTAAAAATAATTTTTAAAAGAAAACATAAACATAAACCAATGTAGAATATTATTGTTGACGCGACCAACCGGAGTTGGATTTGGTTCCCGACCAATCGGAGTTGGAAGAGATTTATTTCCCGACCAACCGGAGTTGGAAGAGATTTGTTCCTGACCAATCGGAGTTGGTGGTAATTGATAATAAATGATGGAGACTTCCTCGGAGCTGACCAACGGATTGTTGGGAACAAGATATAATAAATGCTGGAGACATCCTCAACAAATTGTTTGGAATAAGATAATATAAATGCTAAAGAGTTTCTTGGAGCTGACCAACAGATTGTTGGGAATATAAATGCTGGAGACCTCCTCAACAGATTGTTGGGAATAAGATAATATAAATAATGGAGACCTCCTTGAAGCTGAATATATATAGAGAGAAGAAATTTTTTGAGCTCCATGCTGAATATAAATAAGAATTACCCCAACCAACTATCCGTTGGGGGTGAAATATAATAAATGTTATAGTTCTTCCTCGGAGCTGAATATGATAATGAGTATCTCGACGAGTTCCATGTTGAGATGAATATATAATATGAATCCCAATGGATATATAGAATAATTTGTGCTTGAGCCGATATCTCTGAGCAATAATAAGATATATAATGACTCGCTGAGGTGAAATTTCATAATGCTGAGCAATGATAATAGTTTCCAGATTGTTTAAGATTGTTTCCGAGCATTTGTCGGCGTTGAATCTTGTACCTGTAAAAATTAATAACTTGCCCTACCAAATTAGTCATAAGAATAATATAGTCATCTAATATATATGATATGTATATGTTCAGGCAATAAAAATATTAATTTCAAAAAATGAAATAATATATGTTGGCTGATATGTCGAGGCAAAATTGCCTGGTGCCGAGCAATAATAATTTTTTGAAGTTTAAGATTGTGATCGAGCTTTCGTCGGGATTGAATCTTGTACCTAAGGAATTTTAATAAGTTACTTGAACTCCTGTTGAGACTAGTTCAAATAGTTAGTCATGAGAATAATTTAGTGATCCAATCAAAATATAATGTGTATCAACACAAAGCAATAAAAATTTCAAAATATGAAAAATATGTTTGTGCCACACGTGTGTCATGTGGGCATATATTTTTTTATCAAATATGCAAGACATGAGGTTTGATTTGGACTTTTTCAAAATAATTTCAATTTTAAGCAAATGCCTAAATTTAAGTTGGTTTTAAATTTATTCTCACGATTGTGCAACATATGGCTTTGGTGTTGGTATGAGCAAACTTTTATAAAAAATGCTAGACATTTTAATTTTAAGTAAAAGACCAAATATAAGTTGATTTTTAAAATATTTATTTTGAAGTATAACTTATGTAGATTTAAAATTTTTATTATGTTAGAAAGGTATGATTAAGAAATGGTAGGGGGTGAATTTGTCTTTTTAACATCATGGTGATGATTTGGACAAAGTCAAAATGAGAAATCTGGGGGAACACAATTTACACTCCTTCATTCTTCCATTTGTTGTGAGCGAACTATCGCCGACCTGCAATAGCTGTCGCCGACCAACAATGAGTTGACGTCGACCAGTGAGACGTTGACGATGATCTTCTTCGATCCAGGCAAACCTGTCGCCGACCTGTTGCAAAGCAACTGCCGACCAACATTTTATTCCTCCGACCAACAAGTGATCCCATCGACCAAGAGTAGATTTTTTTAACCTGTAATTAGATGATAGGGACCTCCTCCCTGTTATAATATACAGAAGTTGTCAACTCAACATCGCCGACCAGCAGCAGGTCCTGCCGACCAACAATAATTCTCCGATCAAGTTAATATGGTCCAATGGAGTTGTCGACCTGTTGCCGACCAAGAATATATATTGCCGACCAACCTGCCGACCAATGAATACTGCCGATCAGTATCAGATGTCTCCGATCAGCATGAGGTAGAGCCGACCAGCATTAGGTGTAGCCGATCAATGTCGACCAAAATTAGATGGTCCAGAAACCTTTTTTTTGTATAACACTTGTTTTCGACTAATAATGGTTTTCACGCCTCCGACCAGCAATCGAGGAAACCCTCTTCTTGTACAATTTTTATTTTCAGGGAACTCTGGTACATAAAAATGTCTACGACCAATAGAAAAATCTTTCCGACCAACAAAAATGTCTCAGACCTGACGTGAGCATATCCGACCAACAATTGATCCCTCCGACCAACATTTGGGAGTTCTCAGGTTATAGAATACATGGTGCCGACCAAGAATCAAGTGGTCCCCGACCATCATAGTGATTTTGCCGACCATCAAAGCAATTTCGTAGACCAGATTTGTTCGTGCTGACCAAGATGTTTGCCAACAACAAATTAATGCCGACCACATAGTGGTTTGATGCCAACCAGAAATAGATGATCTTCAACCTATTATAGAGATATTTGATGGGGCCATTGATCTAATTTGTTTGTTAATGGGTCTTCGGACCTTGCCCGCGTCTAATAAAAATCGTTCGGTGGAGTTGTCGACTACTAGAAGATGTGTCGGTGATGGTGTTGCTGATTTCGAAGCCAACCTCCTTGCACCTCTGGATGTCGATATCTTGTTCTTATTTGTCAGCCGACCCAACAGATCTGATGCGACATGTTGTGAATCCATTGACGATTAGAACACAAAATCCCATCTATTTGACTGTGTTGGTGCTCTATATCACATCTCAGATTAGAACCATGAATTTATATTCTCTGATTGCATTCAACACTGATTGTTGAATCAAAGAAATTTCTATCCAAAATTTATGCACTAAGCTTCATATCTGGGCAGTTCTTTCTGGTGATCAAGAGAGATAATTATCTACTTTTCTTTGATTGCAGAAACTATCATATATAAATACGATCACGTAATATCAGGTATTCAGGAGTCATGAGAGACATCTCAAAATAAACAATTAAGAATTTGATAAGGTTATGCAGATTAAGAAGTGACTCAACAATGAAAATTGACAGAGTTGTGCAGATCTATAGGTGAAACAATTCAATGTATAATTCACCAATACAAATAAATAAATAAAACGATTGAATCTCAGATTGCACATACAGAATAATATCATGCGGATTCAAAAATATATTGTTCATGATTGTAGACACACAAGATACTTGTTGATTGAAAAGACTTTTGCTTTTGATGATGATCTTCATCTCTTGTAAAAAAGGAAAGAATTCTTGTGTCGATGGTATATGATCCAAATTAAGTATATAGCTCATAAAAATGAATGCAAAGAGACTCAGACTTGAAGAGAGAGAAAATAGATCTGCGTCATGATTTCCATGAGAAAACTTTTTATTGTCTTTAACCTTTTCTCATTCTTTGATTAAAAATATGATGGGAATTTTAATAGACATTAAAGATCTTTTATAATGAAAATTATCAATGAAAATTATCAAATCTTACCACCGTCGTAATCATTTAAAATATTTATGCCATGATATAAAATTGAAACTTGAGAATCAATCAAGAAGTTATGATTTACGAAATCCACTATTTTTCAGATTTCCAAATAAGAATTAATCTAACAATTATGATTTAAAAATCATGATATGCAACATTTTGCAGACAAAAATTGGACAATTAATTTATGTATATAAACATAAAAATCATGATTGAATCAAAAGATGTATGTATAATTGATTATATGTAGAGAAAATAAAAACTTAGCTTTTGATGGAGAACAATGCTTGTAACACGTTCCCACAGACGGTGCCAATCTGTTGAAGACAGAAAATGGCTACTGCCATTTTAGTGGCGTCAACAGTAGATAAATGATGAGGATGAGATTGAAGATGAAGATAAACATTCACATCAAACATATAAGAGACAAAGGTTTTTAAAGTGGTTCGGCTATAAATAAAGCCTACGTCCACTGTTATTTTATTCCCAGGGGTTTACAATAACACAATATGGTGTAGAGAGAGAAAGGATGTGTATCTTGTGTATGGTGTTTCTTAGTTGTCTCCCCCCTCCTCTTTGGCTAAGGGAATACATGTATTTATAGTGATGGGAGATAAAGAGATACAATGTCATTATACATTCAGACATTTATGTCTACATACAATGAATCTAATTGTTGGCCTTCTATGATGGTTGGTCTTCCTTGAATTGCTTGGTATGTTATGTGTTGTCATCTATTAATATAGTAGAAATGTATATTAAGGCTCATTAAATGCGTTGTCATCTTCATTAATGCACATTAAATGCATAGTTATCCTTTGATCTTCCTAGTTGGTATGCCGACCAACTCTCCTCGGGTGCCGACCAACTCTCCTTGGGGGTCGACTAACTCTCCTCAGGTACCGACCAACTCTCCTCGGGTGTCGATCAACTCTCCTCGGGTGCCGAATATTACCACGTAGGATGACATGTGTCCTTTTCTGATTGGTCCTCGTAGATGGAGAATTTTTGCGTCAACAATTATTATAATTGAATCTGGGCCACATCATAGCTACACATCATCCTCTCGTGCTTAATATATTTTAATTTATTAGTTACCTAAGCCAACAACCTAAAATATCATGCGGTTCCAAATCCTGAACCCATATGTTTCCCATGTAATTAAAGCTTTACATCTTCATTTTTTAATATATTGTTTCTCATCTTTAGATTGATCTTTTCCATTATAAAACATAAGTTTCGTTATAGTATCAAATCGACAACTCATCTTGCCAAATAACCAATATCCCAATAACGAGCTTATATCTCAAGTCTATACCGATTGGACTATCTCATGCCAATAATATAATATGCACCTTTCTTGTATATGTAATACACAAATATGAATAATAATTATGTAAGAAAACATCCCTACTATATGCCAAATACATCATTAGTATAATACATAAACCGATACAAATATCTCTGGTACCGTCACATAATAATCACATATTGTAGGAGAAAGACTCTACTAATGTCTAATGTCCATAAAAAGGTACAACATTCATGGTAAAGGGATAAATCACCACGTCTACCCATTAGTCATAAAGTCTACCATAACCAAGACTTATGAAAGAAATCTGTCGGAAAACCCTCTCTGTCGCGGGTACCTAAATGTGAGACCTAGGGTAAAAAAGTGACTATGGAAGAGCCCATCTACTCACCGAGGTACCAATGCGGTCCGCGTCGCACTTACCCCCCTTATGGAATCCTTCCTAGTATGATACGCCATGAGTAATCACACATGGTATGCATTTCACATAAAACATGCAAGTAATCATAACCCTCACTAACGGGTTAAAGATACACATATATAACACATATTAAAGGGTTAAGGTAAAACACATTCACATACCAACCCTAACTCTATCAGGTCATACTAGCATCGCTATTGTAGAAGGGTATGTCACATTTATAAACTTATATTCAACCCATAATCTCATAGGCATAACACATTTATAACCTTATATTTATCTCATAATATACTCACATCTACAACATTCACCTTCGTTAGCCTTAGTTCAAATCTCCCAAGCCATCGCGTCTAGGTATAAATCCACACCTAATATATATAAATCTATCTATTATCATAAATACCCTTCCCTAAGGGTTTTTAACCAAATTTCAAGTCTTATCTAGAGGACAAATTCCCCACACGTCAATCACGACAACTCTAATAATCCCTACCAACAAGCCCAATCCTCTAACTTACAAATTCCTAATTATCAAACCCATTATACACTCAGTCCTACCCTCGAATGTCAAATCCTCCATTTAACCCTTTAAATCAACAATTTTTCCAATTATTTAAATGCCCAAAAATCAATTCCTAACAATTCAAATCATAATATATATATATATATATATATATATATATATTCTATGAGTACATAAAAACTATAGGCCAACAAATCCTAACCCAGGGCCTAAAACCCAAAGGTTTCTAACCGATATCACAAATACCCATCCTCGGCCATACCTATTACCACTGGTCGACTGGTGCCCTAGGACCGGTCAACCGGTCAACAAAGTAATATCTTATTTTTTTTCTCCATTACAGGTTTCTTCATCTTCAACCCTAATTTCTCTCTCTTTAAACTCCACTAATGGATACAAAAGCTTCCTCTAAGCACCCAATAAACATGCAAATGATATCAACAAATCAAAACCATAATAGAAACCGAATTATATCATCAAATCCCAAATTTATCCCAAGCTTCAATAAAAGCCCAATTCAAAATTCAAAAACCCTAATTTATCCAATTCTACAATTTTTTATGGATTGATTCAATTAAATAAAGGTTTTATAACTAATTTATAATAGAAAATATGTTCAAATCATTTTCTAATAATTTCAAGTCTTATACATGAGGAAATCAATTGAAATTGAAGGCAGTTTAGGCTAATTACTAACATGATTTGGTTAATTAATTCTTATAAATTATACTTAACACATGTTTAGGGTTTAGAATCCCATGAAATAGATATGATATAATACATATGAAATCATAATCATATCTAGATAGAACTTGCCTTATGGATTGATTGAGAAACCAATCCTCAATTCACCTAAATATTCCTTTCCTCTTGTGCGTTCTCTTTCTATCCCCTCAAGTGTTTAAAAAGAGATTTCTAATTACCTCTTTCAACCCTTTAATCCCGAAATTGGGTTTGAGCCCCAAATGGACCTCACCTAAAAGAACTCCAAAATAACTCTAAATGACTTAAAACTATGATCGAGCCTTATACTAACCTAATATGACTTTAAACCATTATTTTAAGCTATAAACGAACGTTTTATGTGTCCCAAAAATCAATTTACCAGATGTATCCAAAACAAATAATTAATAACTTAATTATTTAATAATTTCTCAATACAAGTCCGAATATTAATTAATTCAATTAATTAATCACCATGTCTTAAGTCCAATTTTCAATTCAACTTAAATAATACGTGAAAATATAAATGGTGACATCTCTAGTCAAAACAAGCACATATAATTAATTTCCATACTTCAATGAATTAAATAATATGCATATAATACATGCTATTAGATTCTTCCCCCTTAAATAAGGAATTTCTTTCTCGAAATTTGAATTTAGTATATTCTTAGTCAGAATGCTAAGAATATTTCACAAGTAGTCTCCTCACAATACTGAAAATGAATATACTCAAGCTATGACGTATCATACATTATGGTCTCTCTTACCGTAATTCACGTTCAGCTATATTCTCAACTAAACTAATCTAGTTGTTAAAATAAGAACTTGACAATCAAGGATTCCTTCTATCATACCCCTAAATAAACGCATCGTTTATAGTGATAGTGGTAAGATGTGGTCAAACAAGACCAGCCTCACCCTACTAAACGCTTCAAAAATGAACTTCATTTGATTGCCTATCCCCTATAGGAACCTATAGGAACCTGAACTCCAAAAATCCCATGTCGGAGGTCACTAATAACACATGACCTCCCTTCTGAACCTATGAATCAAGCCTTTGCTCATCCTCCATTTTCTTGAATGTTTCGGCAAAACTTCCTATTCTGAATTACGAACGCAATATCCTGCAAGGTGTACTAGTCACAACCCGGCACGAATGACTTACATAACCCGTAACTTTAATCAACTTGGTCAAAATACCTATTACAAACCCAAATGGTCCATTGTCCCGTTGGGGACCCCTAAATTGTATCACAATCAAATGAGTATACTCTCTTACTTCAGTACCTCTATTCACTTATGGAACCTAAAGTGAATAACCAACTATGCACATTGGTCAAAACCACCACTTTTAGTTGAGGGACACCCTAGGCAAAAAAATTCCTAGAAAATACAGCCCTTTCCTGTCTTGAATCAAAGAAATGGCATACTCCCAATACTACATTAATACTCTCGGTAACCTTCAATGCTTGGAATAAACCACCCCTAATTGGATGTAGTGAACACCACTACTATACCATTCCCTATTTTCAAACTCCCTCAAAGTAACATCATCCCCAAATGCTCAATCTTTCTTCAAAATTATAATGTCTCATCCCACGATAGGTTTACGATAACTGACGAAATTAATCCCATAAAATGTCTTCGCATTGGAGTTACTGATAATGGCATCTCGAAGGCAAAAATAAATTTCTTACGTAGGTGATAACCCAACATCTATCTAAGTAATATTGGAAGAACCTCGGACTATCGTTGACACCTCCACGTGGCCGTAATCCCCCATAATTTACTCACGTCCTTACATATACAAGCATGCTAGCCCTTTCTCCTGAGACTAAACATAACCACCCAATGAAATTCCTGCCCAAACCGGGTATAAAAAGCCCACCCCTGTGTAATACCCAGTTATTTTGATGGATTATTCAAGAATATTAAACAACATTTTAGTAATAATTTCAAATAAAAATAATTTTATTGATATTATATTTTAAAACAATTTATTTTAGTTTGAAATTGAATTAAATATTTAAATTTAAACACAATTAGTTTATGAATATTTTATAATGGTTTAAACATGTAAAATAGATAATTTTAATAAAGGGCAATATGATGATATGCATTAGCTTAGGCTCCAAGCTAAGCTTTGAGGAAGAGACTTATAGGGAATGTTGGAAACCCTTAGGAAGGGTCACTTTGCAATGTTTTAAATCTTTTTGAGTCTTTTCGGATGAGATTTGAGAAAAACTCAAAACACATACTTGATTTTTTTTTTTTTTGTAGAATACAAATCTGAAGTCAGATTGGTGATTATATTACTGTTTAGATCTTATTTTTTTACATTTCTAAATTAGGCCTACAGTTATGAATTTTGACTCTCTTGAGGTAGTTTCGTTCTCCCGTTGTTAATTTGTGTGCTACACCTCTTCAACCTTAATTGTATAGATATATTCATGCTATGTGTTTCATTTATATGTATTTTATGGTCGTATATTATATTCTTTATTTCACTCATTTTGTATATGTTATTTTCATGACATGTAGTTTAAGGTAACGAAACTAGTAGATTTTACGAGCATGTTGGCTTATATAATTTGGGTAGAAAACATGTACACTTGATTTATGAGAATTGAATATAAAATTTATTTGAATTGAGAGAATGATATAATGATGATTGTTATTGGAGAATGCATACGCATTCCTTAGCCAAACCACCCACTAGACGGGGTGTGCTGTCAACTTCAATTTGATTTATTATCCAAAGACTAGGCTATGGGCCCCGGTTGGCAAGTATGTGTAACACCCCGCTCAAAATAATAACGGGTGGCCATCCCTATACTACATTAAATCAGGAGTTTCAGATGGTCCAGTCTCAACATCAACTGTCGGTACTACATAATATAGGACTGACTACCCGATACCATATAAGCGAGATGTTAAAATTTAATAAAATATGCAACAAACTACAAACCAACACGATAAAATTACTAATAAAGGAAAGAAATATGCATGAAAGAACTAAGATAAATGAAATGCTGGAATAAAATGAAATAGATAACTACAACTAAATATACCACAAGGAAGTAAACCCGAATAAGCTGTCGGGTCACAGCCAATACAATGACTGAAATGAAATAAATATACACCTCTATAAATATCCCTTGGGTATACACCCGATTTACAACATGAATCCTACCTAGATTTTTAAAGAAGTAGGAAGCGGCTATAAGATACATCCTGTAACAGTCCGCACCTGTCACGGCTCCCAAGACCCTGGATAGAATGTCATCCGGCATCCTTACGGTAGGACACCTATAATAATATATATATATATATACATGCAGGAGAGAAAAGTAAACGAGTCAGAGCCCGAGTGTGAAAAATATTTAGCAAGTGTGTTAACCGTGCATAATAAATATCGGTGCACTTATTTCATAATTAAAAGTGGATTCGCACTCTCGTGAATTCCCAACTCACCTCTCATCTAACGGTGCGCACCTATTCGCACCCTCAAATTTTAGTTAAATCACCCCATTTTTAAGGACAACCTAACTTAATATAGGTCCAGCCTATAGCCCCAATACCTGGCTTCCTAGCATACCCCAGAATCCAACCCTTTCTAATTATACTTGATTATTTTCTAACATATATGCCATACTAGGCCTAATGGATTCCGATTTATAATTTAATCATTTATAATTATTAATAAGTTACCCATATACAATTGGGTTAAATCATATGATTTAATTTCTAATTATCATGCATACAAATTATTATTGACAAAACTTCTCTCCAATCTCAACATTGTGCTACGTTTCGTGCGTGGGGTGTCTCGCAAAGCGAAATCCAAACAAGGAACCACCCCGTTACACTACTCCTTGATAGCATTGATCCTAGAGATCCATCATGCCACACATAAATATTTGACAGAACTTTTCTCCAATCTCGACACTGCACTACGTTTCGTGCGTGGGGTGTCTTGCAAAGAGAAATCCAAATAAGGAAACACCCCGTTACACTACTCCTTGACAATGTCGATCCTAGAGATCCATCATGCCATACATACACTATTATACTACCACAACTACTAAATTTAGACTATAATATGAAAATAACTTAAAATCTCCAATAATATCCTTGGGATGATGTAACCCAAATATTCCTTAAATGCGATACATCAACCCCCATCAATCTAGTACATCATAATCATCCAAGATGTACTCCACACAGATTCCATATCCTTTCATATATAGGATATATAAATATATATATATAGGCATTTTATTCTATATATATATATATATATATCATCTTCCATACCCATGACCAAGTGTACATATCATATCTGATGTACAATGGCCATGCACATATAATATACCCGGCTATATATATCGCCGATAAAACTGCATCATGCCATCATCTTCCCAGTGCCCGGCTCACGTAGCAATACTGGGGCCACCATGGTGGGACTAAACGACACCCATCTCGTGGTAAACTCACACACACGACGTCCCGGGAAGCAGTCATAGCTCCTAACTGGCAATGAGACGAAACATACCCACCATGTCTCATCCCAAAAATATAAATCATATAATAATACACGGGACGACTATGACCTGGGGAATATCCACACCCTGCTTTTCTAGCCAGGATGCTCACCCTCTGCGTGGAAACTTCCCAATGATAGCATGAGCGGGGTATGCTTAACCACATAAGTATATATATCATTCACATGCACAATATATATACGTCCATACGATCCAATCATATAAATAAACCATCATATAAGGTTTAGATATTCATAACATAAATATATCCATCTAAATAAATATATCCATATTCATATCCATACATATATATATACATATATTCACATATCCATACATCTATATATACAAACTAATTCTTGTTCATATGTATAAGATATATACACTAGGCTATAAATATATATAATCCTCAATATACAAGCCGCCACCACAAACTCATTTAATTTACCTCAATATGTGAATACAATTCCTCACTTGAAACATATTCAATAATGTTTCCTATGATGAATAGTCTCCCAAAATCATAAGTATATATATACACCCTAAGTTTAGTGTAGGTAACAATCACTACACATTTCATATATCTCTAAAAGGACATTCATGTCTCCAATACTAGTTTCAACTATTGATATATATCCATAACTAATAGTCTACAGACTTCAGCTTAACCCAACTTCATTTCAAGTATTGGAATCCCAATGATAAATTCCACACGATTTTGTACAACCTATCCTGACTAGAATTTATACTATTACTCATTCTAATTGATACTACGAACCAATCCTTCCCAAATCTTCCTAAGGTTCAATTGTTCTTATGAACCCTTACTCCTATCGCATATCCAATTGTTTCTTAATTTAAACATTTCTAAGGGTACATAACCCCTCTCTTTCGTTAGTCCCCAATTATAATTTAATACAATCCTATCGCTATTCGGATTCAACATGAATATCAGCCTATACTTTCCCAACATACCCTCGCAACCCTCTCTAAGAGTCCTTAACTTCTTATCATATCTATACTTACTTTTAATCGATAATTAGGATTCTCAGCTCCAATGAGGTTTCCCACTATCTCCATTCCAATGCATACATGTAAACATATACCCTCCTTAAACTATTTAAAGATGTCTCCATAATCATAATAAGTGAGAAACCCCTTTAAGTCTCCAAAATGTACCTCTTACATCATAAGAGAAGGCCCCAAATCAATAAACCCGACCAAAAAGGGTTTGAAATCATCCTAGGAAAACCTCTTCAAAATGCCCTATTTTCGAATCGATTCGGCTCTATTTCGAATCGATTCGGCCTCCAAGGCGAATCGACCGGAGAATCGATTCGGGTCCAAAGACCTGGGCTTCTATCTCAGGTCGAATCGATTCGCCTTGGGTCTGAATCAATTCGGTCAATGCATACCTACCAATTTGCCTAAGCCGAATCGATTCGCTTAAGGGGCGAATCGATTCGGGTCTGCAGATTTTGATGGGTTCTTCTTCTTCAACAAAACCCACGAATTTAAAACCCTAAAATTTCTATTCTAACCTCCAAATATTTATCACAACATGATTCTAAGCCAATAAATCAACCCAAAGTTGATCCCAACCATTTTATACCATTAAACCCATATTTAAACATTAATTTCAAGATTTAAACCCAAAATCTAGGTTTTGATATTTATACCCAAAAACCATTTCTTTAACCCACAAATTATGAAATCAAATACACAAATGACTTATTTAGCAAGATTAAACACGTGCCTCAGATTTGTAGAGGTTGGATCGTCCTCGATGTCGCGGTTGGGCCAGAAATCTCCAAGCTTTTCTTCCTCTCTCTCTTCTTTTCTTCTTCTTTCCTTCTTCCTTTCTCTTTTCTTTCTCTTTATCTCTTTCTCAAATGAGAAGGCTTCATCCGTAAGCCTTTAAATCCCTTAAAACAATAAACTCGGTTTTAAATGTTAATACACACTTTAAATGACTCGTTTACTCCAATTCGAGTCAAACTGACTTAAAAATATTCCGGAGCTGAAATAAAACCCAATGACAGTCATTTTGACTATCTCGACCCTTTCGGGATCGATGGTACCCTCAAAATCATCATCCAGAATACTTTGAAATGTTCTCTATTTTTGGACCTCAATTTCCAAATTTTAAAATTCTCCAATTAAATTAAATTTTATTTTTCCAAAAATTTAATTTCTCAGTCTCCAAAATCATGGGGTGTTACAGTATGCCAAATATTATTATGGAGGTAATGCCAAGATCTTACGGAGGTGATGCCAGGTTTTTATGGGTCGCATGTCCGAGTTATGTTATTTATTCTTGGGGCCATTGGATTGTTCTAAGGATAATTGATAGGATAGTAGATAGTAGTCCACACAATAAAAAATTTTGATATGGGGTGTTGGTTTGTGTAGTAAATACGGCGCGATCCTAAGTTATGATTATATTATTGGGGTTTTAGTTTGAGTGTTCATTGCAGACACTCTTGTATATAATGCACACACACATGTATGTGTAGTTACACTTGGAACATTTATACGAACTACTGAGTTTTCTCTCACCCCCACGCCTATAGTTTATTGTATTTCAGGTTTGTGCGAGATGATATTTATGGAATAATTAGAATTGGGATCTTCATTTAAAGCTCTGGATATTTATTTTTTAAATTTAAAGGTACCGCTTTGTTTATTGTAAATTATTTTATAAAAGGACTTTTGAGATTTATAAAATTGAGATATATTATTCAGTCGATTTATTATTTAATCTTCCACAAAATTATTTAAGCCATTGGAAATGTTTATGTTAATGCTAATTTCTTTTAATAAGGCTTTAATTTATATGTCGTTTTAGTAGCACCACCCGGGATGTTACAAAGTGGTATCAGAGCATAGATTATTCGAATTCTCGGACTTGGAGTTAGTGACATTGAGAGTGATTTTATTTATCTTATATCTTATTCTAGTGATGTCAAACTTTCTGGTTGAATTTAATGGAAGAAAATTTTGGGTGAATTTCGAGGACAAAATTCCTTTTGTAGGGGGGAAGAATGTAATACCCAATTATTTGGGGGGCTTATTTAAGAATATTATATTAGATTTTAGTAATAATTTTAAATAAAAATACTTTTTTGATATTATATTTAAAAAAAAATTATTTTAGCTTGAAATTGAATCAAATATTTAAATTTAAACTCATATTTTTTTGACATTTTATAATGGTTTAAACATGTAAAATAAAAAAAAAATTAAAGGGCAATAAGGTGATATGCATTAGCTTAGGCTCCAAGATAGTTTTTGAGGGAGAGGTTTATAAGGAATGTTAGGGCTGATTTTAAGCGTGAGAAGAGAAATTAGAGAGGTCAACCATGAAATTTAAAGAGGCAAAAACGAGAGGAATGGAAAAAATCATTTTGTAGTGTTTTAGATCTTCTTTTTGAGTATTTTCGGATGAGATTTAAGAAAAAATCAAACACATGCTTGACCCATTTTTTTGTGTAGAATCCAAATATAAAGTCTGATTACGGATTAGAGTACTGTATGAATCTTATTTTTTGGAGTTTCTAAAATAGGCCTACAGTTGTGGATTTTTACTCTCTTGAGGTTGTTTCGTTTTCCCGTTGTTGATTTAGTGTAATACACCTATTGAACCTTAATTGTATAGTTATATTCATGTAATGTGCTGCAATTGTATGCTTAAATATTACATTCGTTATTGCACCCACTTTAGATGCATTATTTTCATGTCGTGTAGTTTGGGATAACGAAACTTGTTGATTTTATGAGCATGTTAGGTTAACGAAATTGGATAGAAAAGATGTACACTTTATTTATGGGAATTGACTATGAAATTTTTTTAAATTGAGAGAATGATACTATGATGATTATTATTGGAGAATTCATAGGCATTCCTTGGCCAAATTACTCTCTAGAAGGGTGTGCTGTCGGCTATGATTTTCTTTATTATTCACATATTAGGCTAGTTAGCGAGTATGCCAAATGTTATTGTGGAGGTGATGCTGATAAGCACCCAAAACTGTACAATTTATACCCCCGAATAGACGTACTTTAGTTGTTAATTCTCGGCAATACGGGTCTTATGTGCTTAAATATTTATTTTGTAGGTCGAATGCACGTTGCGGTGTCAAAAGCTATATTTCAAGGCAATTGTGCGTTTTATGGAGCTAAATACCCGTGTCCCGTATCCTAACCTATCTAAACCTAGCCCAAACTGTCACCCAAGCCCGTGTGTGTTTGTTTGTGCCTTTTTATCATTTTTTAGATTTTTATTTTGAGTCTTTTTAATTTTAGGATTATTTTAGATTTATTTAGTATTTTTTAGGTTTTATTTTCTATTTTTTTATTTTATTTTTATTAGTGTAATTTTATTTTATTTTGATTTTTATTAGTTTTTAGATTTAGTTTTATTTTATTTTATCTTATTTTATTAGGATAAGAATTTCAGGATTTCATGTATACTAGTATGCAACCCGTGCGATGCACGGGCATTATATATACACTTACATATATGAACATTACAACAATTACTTAATCACTCACTACAATTCAAAAAACATATAAAAATATGTTTGTTTTTCATAGGATTCAGATAGCAACGGTAATATTTTTGAGTTAATAGTTCAGAGGTTCTAAACCCTCTGAATCTGAACACTTAAATCTGAACGAAAGTTTGTTTTCCAATAATACCCTTGAAATGACAATAATACCCTTGAAATGACAGTAGTGTAGATAATCCATAGATAATAAAAAAAACAGTTTTTTCTACTAAATAAATAAAGTTGTTTTTTCTACTAAATAAAAAAAAACTGTTTTCATAAAAAAAAAAAAGCCATTTTTCTACTGAACAAAAAAAGCTATTTTTTCTACTGAATAAAAAAAAGTTGTTTTCATTAAAAAAAAAACAATTTTTTCTACTAAATAAAAAAGGCTGTTTTCATTAAAAAAAAAAAAGCTGTTTTTCTACTAAATAAAAAAAAATGTTTCTTTTACTAAATAAAAAATAACTGTTTTCACAAAGAAAAAAGTAGTTTTTTCTACTAAATAAAAAAAACTGTTTTCATTATAAAAAAAACTATTTTTTCTACTAAATAAAAAAAGATGTTTTTTCTACTAAATAAAAAAAAGTTATTTTCATAAAAAAAGGAAGCTGTTTTTTCTACTAAATAAAAAAAAAAAGTTGTTTTCATAAAAAAAAGCTATTTTTTCTACTAAATAAAAAAAATATGTTTTTTCTACTAAATAACAAAAAAAAGATGTTTTCATAAAAAAAAAGGAAGCTGTTTTTTCTACTAAATAACTTAAAAAAGCTGTTTTCATAAAAAGAATTTTGGAGAGGCAACAACATCCTCATATTTAGCCACCAAAACAAAACCTCCCATTCACTATAGTTGTTAAAGTAAATGCAATTTTCTGTAATGTGAACAAAATAATAATTAAGTAATATAGTTTACCATATTGTTGCATATCAAATTTAAGCACGTAAAATATTGTACTATTAACTAAGAGACATCCAACCTCATGATAAAATCTACACTTAACACATTAGAAGGTCAATTACATGAGAAAAGCATATAGGTGAATTCCATGAGGAAAGAAAATAACACGCTCGAGACCTATTGGGTTTGTAAAGAAAAATATTGCAACTATCAATATTTTTCCAATAAATCTTGTTCAAGTTATAAAATGCTAGGAATTTTAATTTTCTTGTTGGTTTCTAGGCAGTGACATAAACATAATTGTTTAAGAAGTAGATTGAAAAGTAAATAACAAAGTAATAAAAGCAAACATGAGTTGGTCATGACATTTAAATTTTGGAAACAAATAAAATATGTCTTGAAATAGCAATAAACATAAAAACTGAAATATGTATGAAAGAAAACTTGTAAACAAATCAATGTACAAATGTAAAACTGCATAATGGGGCACAAAAAAATGAGAAAAGGTGTGTAAAAATGGAAATAAAGAAAATTTTCGCAAAAAAGAATCCAAGAAACAACATTCCTTTTTTGACATTTAATCAATCACCCTCCGTGCATTGTTCAAAAACTGCACAGTAAATACAAACTGATCATTGAATTCCTTACATAACTATTAATAAAAAGTAAAAATTTGAAGATGTGAGCATGAATAATTTGACCCATGCCACCATTAATTCCCCTAACATTCCTTTAGCAGGAAAGTGAAAGTGAATGAGTGATGCAATCTGGTGCAATACCCATATACCCATCAACAGAGCACCCAAAAAATAATGTACCCAACAACACTAAATGTTACGCCTTATATGATGTGAGTGTACAATCCACAAATAGACACTTGATTATATGGACAAAGGAGAAAGAATATGATGAAACCATAAGTACAGAGTGATACAAAATCTGCAAAGATACTTGAGTATGGACGATAGAGGAAAAATTTGAAATCAATGTGAGTTGCTCCTAAATTAAAATCAGGGGAGTATTTATAATGATATGCACCTTAAATACCATGTTAGGGTGTTTGATTGAAAGAGGCAAAGCTTTCATGAGGGAGTCGCAAAAGAGTTTGGCTTGGGTGAGAGAAGGTGAAGATGGAGTTTGGTTGAGAATAATGAAATGGGTTGGGATTTTGTTGTTGAGATAAAGTCGGGGAAAAAGCGTAGGAGTTGGGGAGAATGGATTTTTATTGACGTGGAGACGTGTGTGGTGTGGGTTTAAGGGAGAAGAGTTCTACCAATTTGAGTTAGCGACATGTGTGAGGATTAAGTTGAGAATGTTTCTCTCTCTCTTAATGAGAAAGCTTGGAGGTTAGGATTTGAGAATGAGATTTCTCTCTCTTCACCAAAATCATTCAAGGCATCTTATTGCTTGTCAAATCTGATGTGTCAATTTTGGAGAAATACTAATGAGATTTTATATAGAGAGAAAAGATTTAGTTTTATTAAATTTTACTTTTTTTAGGATTTTAGTTTTTAAGTTTAATAGATTTACATTTTTATTTTTATTTTTATTTTATTTCTTTTTATTTTTATTTTTATTTAATCTTTATTTTATTTTTAGAGTAGGAGTTTAATTTTAAGATATTTAGTTATAGTAGTTTTATTTTTATTTTTTAGTTAGTTAGTATTATTTTTTAGGGATCCAAATTAAACACACACACACACACACACAAATACCATACATCCACACACAACACCCTAAAACTACCCTCATCCTCATCCTATTACCTACACCATCACCACACACAATAACAAACCCACATCATCTTCTCCAACAACCTTTCTCTCTCCTATCTATTACACCATCTCCATTAACACACACAAGACATACCTAACATCACCTCTTCTCTCTCTAACCACCTAACCCGCCACTGCCTTCACCCCCTCCGGCGCCGGCGTCACCTAAACCTGCTGAAAACCGATCCCAACAAAGGAACACCAGGCCATCTCCGCCCACAACCCGAACTCACCCCCCTGTGCAACCTGCACCTATCCTGTTCCCCGCTCCCTCCGGCCAGAAAACCAGATAACCCCCAGCCCCGATCTATCCAACCCGGATCCCACGTCCGGCGGCGCTGTTACCCCCAGCTCCGCCCTCCCAACCGCCATATCCGATCGGACAATGAAACCCCGGCGACCCACTTCCTAACCTCGCCCGCGACTCCCCTGTCGCTGGAACTCACTGGCCGACCTCTCCTTATGCCACACCTCCGGCGGCTCCAAATCCGGATTCAAACCTCAAACTGTGTCAAACCAATAACCATTTCAGCTACCCATTCCAAGAACCCAAACCCATCTCACCCTATACCCATTTCCAAATCCAAGGTATTACATGATTTTACCTGCCAAAAACTAATAAACCAAATAAAATGCCCATGTGCACAAAACCCACTTATTCCCTCTTTTTACCCAATATACCCTTAAACCCACTTAAAACCCATTTCTCCCCTTCCGAAGCCTTGCACGACTTTTTACCACCCGCATAAAACAAGAAGCCAAAACCAATTCCCACTTAACCCTCTTTTACCCAAATACCCCCAACTATCTAACTTTAAGTCATACTCAAGATGCCCCCCAACTATATCTTTTAACCATTACCCAAAATAACCATTATACCAAATCAGATTTTATACCCTCATTCTCCCCACTATCATGACCTCACACCCAAACCACACGCACCCTCCATTAAATTCCTAAATAAATCCTCACCCAATACCTTACACACCCTCTTGCACCTTTGTCTACCCAAAATACCCCTTAGCCCAATGTGTGCCATGCATTGCATATAAAAGAAGACCTCAAGACCATTTGAAGGGGATCAAAAAGTTTTTAGGAGGAAAATTCTAGAGAGAGAATTGTAGAGAAAAACACCATTTGTATATAGTTTTATTTTATTCTTTTTATTTTTTTAGAGATTTGGTGAGATTTAATTGTGAGTAATTGAATTGTATGGAAGAGGATAGAGTTCAAATTGTCAATTTCAAGGAGACTTGTTGAAGATTTGTTCACTTTCTCTACTCTTTTATTATATATGCCTTTGATTAATTGTTCATCATGTTTAATACCATGTTTGGCTAATCCCCTTTCAAGGGGTGGGGTAAAATCCTTATTTGATGTTATTTTATTTTAATTAGTTTAATTACTTGAAAAATCCCTTTGAATGTTAATTTTGATCCCTCACCCTTAGATTTACCCCTCGAGAGAGGGTAAATGATTTTCGAGAGAAAATCAAAATTCTAGTGATAATACCCATTTGAGATTCGAACTAGAGATAGGGGTTTCTTAAGTGGGGTATTATCACTTGAATTTCAACTCTAAATTTATTTTATAAGATTGACATAAATTCTAATTGATCGATCATAGCGGGTGATTAATTAAAATGAGTGTGGATCTATTTTTCTATAGTTGTGGGGTGTTAAATTTAATTTTCTAAAAGAATACTATTATAATTGCACTTGCAACGAGAGTTGGTTTGTAATTTTGATATTAATTTGGGAGAATTCAATTAATTAAATTAATTAATTAGGATAACTAAAATTTGTGGTGTAATCTCATTCCTTGATTGTTCTCACAATTATTTACCTCACTTTATCTTTTAATTTAGTGTTAAACTTTATTTTCCATTTTAGTCATTTTCCAGTTAGTTATTATCATATCATATTTAGTTTAGTTTAGTTTAGTTTAAAACTTCACCTCACCCTATTGTTTTAATATTTGAAAAAGCTAAAAAAATTAGAAAAGTAAAAAAGCACAAAAAGAAAATAAAAAGTGAATTACATTTGAATTTTGTTCCATTTGATTTACAACCTTGAAATTGGATTGATACCCTTACTTACCGCTACACTTGAGATTGTTTTATTTTGTAGGTATTTGAGGATTTTTGACTAACTTGGCTTTCAACAACGACATTACGCAAAAATCATAGTTATCAAATGGCGCCGTTGCCGGGGAGATAAAAAGTTCTAGTTATCAAATGGCGTCGTTGCCATTCTTGGGACCGTGAAGCACTTGGAGCGGATTCCATTTTGTGATTCACTTGTATTGTAATTTTTTTCATTTTTAGTACCATTTTTACATTTTATTAGAAGGATTGTATTAGGACTTTATTATTTGGCTTGTATTGCGGTGCATAGAGACACCATTTATTTTCCATTTAAAATTGTAATAATTGAAGAAAGCTTGATTGGGAAACCGGACAAGGTAGAGAAAGGGTGTCCAATGGCGAGGATTTAGAAGCCTCTCTACCTTGGGTCGGTAGGACTCCCGGGGACGACTGAGATAGGCGTAATCTCCCCCCGGTCGACTCAAATTTTTTCGGCACCCCACGGCCTAAAAATCGTGGGAGGTACAATTCTTACACCCTCGTGCCTCTCCGGTTAGCGAGTCAATTATTGTGTGTGCTTTGTGTGCTCTTATGTGATTTTATTCTCTCATTTTTTTTAATGGTGTGATGAATTAATTAATTAAGACCTACATCCGGTCACTCACGAGAAGGGATTTCATCACCCGACTCATTCGCTTATCATTGTGTGCTACCCTAGCCATCATTAAATTTAAAATCAATCAACTCGGTAGCCCACTAAGAGAAAATTTTGCAAAGGCGATCACTAAGATAACTTTTGTGATTTTTATCGCTCGCGAACTTAATTAAAATTTGACTACCCCTTCACTAAATTCAAAGATAAAAATTGGCTATGTGCTAGTTAGGAAATTTTCTTGACTTGTGTGTGTGTCCAATTCATTTTTCGATAGTCGGATTTTAGTTAGTTCGTGCAAATCAAGAGTCCATATTTTGTCCCCACTTTTCTTTCAAAAAAAAATCAAAAAATATTTTCTTTCATTTTTATAACAAAAAAAATATTTTCTTTCTTTCCTTTTTAGAAAAATCCAAAAATATTTTCTTTCATTTTTATAACAAAAAACAAAAAATCAAAAAAATATTTTCTTTCTTTCATTTTAGAAAAATCCTAAAATATTTTCTTTCTTTCCTTTTTAGAAAAAAAATCCAAAAATATTTTCTTTCTTTCATTTTAGAAAAGTCCAAAAATATTTTCTTTCTTTTCTTTTTAGAAAAATCCAAAAATATTTTCTTCCATTATTTTTAGAAAATCCAAAAACATTTTCTTTCCTTTTGAAAAAATTTACAAAATTTAAAAAATATATATTTCCCCTCATGGCCGAAGAACGTCCTTTACGGGACTACTTTGGTCATTTTTCATTGTCACGCGACACATGTGAGAGTGCTCCTGAGTCGTCTCTTTATGAGATTCTTAGTGGTTTCACCTCTCTCACGAGTACAACTGGTACTCTTGACCCATCTATGCACGCACCTCATTTTCCATCACCCTCGGTGTCAAGTGTCGACGTGTCTAATCCGTTGTTGTGCACCCACTGTTATTATGCCGATCACATGTCCCATGAGTGTCCATACTTTCCATACCCATCAGAACCCACCATGGAACATGTGTCTCCATATGACACTGTTTCGGAACCCACCTCGGCCCACTATCCCGATACACCCAATCCCGAGTTGTGTGAGTCCCCGAGCTATTCGTGGAGGCTTGATCACCCTTCCATACAATACGAATCCCAACCCGATGTTGTGGATCCTCACACGTTCCAACAGTCATCATGGCAACCTTGTGCACCCATTCACGATCAGTTCCCTCACTATGCACCCACTGAATATCAACCACTTGTCCATCACGAAAGCGATCCTTTCGTGTATGATGAACTTGGCCCCACTCCACACACTTCATATGAGTATTCTCCATATAGTCCCGATTATAGCGAGTTGTGTCCACCTAAACCACCACCACCACCCATCATTCCACCAACACCTTCATCCACATCCGCTCTTGAAACCCTCTTGCAAAAGTTCATACTTGAGTAAGAGCAAGCCATTCAAACTCAAGCTTTCCAAAGGCTTGAACAACGATTAAATGAATTGGAGTGTGCGAGAGAGTCGGATATTCACATGGATCCATCCATCGTTGCAACCGAGTGTGATGATGATGTGTCATCTTGTGACACAAATTTTGTGTGTGACCAACCCTACCACCCCGAGAATCTCGAAGTTAGGACCATTCCATTGTCCGGGCCCCAAGTCGACAATTGTGTTGAATTACCTTTCGATAATGAGCCTGATCCAATCTCACCATGTCCATATGAACCCCCACTTGTGGTTCCCACTCACTTTCCCATAGTATCCCAATATATGCCCGAGTCTACACCTATCGAGCTTCACCTTTGTGTTCCCGAGGAACCACTTCATTTTAGGTTAGCTCCGGCTACGAGTGTTCACCAGTTTCCCGAGATAGAATCCGTGATAGTTCCTAACTATCCGGATATGGATGATCTCCCACCATGCATGGCTCCCTTTGAGGCCACTATTTCTAGTACTCCATATATCTTCGATCTTGGTGCCTCGTCTTACCCACCCACCCCATTCACCGATGATATTCTTGTGGAGAGGCTAACCACTCCATCTTTCGATACCACACTCCCTTGTGAGTATTCCTTTACTCCTCCCAATGAGTGTGTGTCTCCCACTCTTGAGTTGGATCATCTTCCTCCACCATTTATCCCATCCGACCCACCCATTGTCCCTTCTATTCCACCACTTGGTTTGGATCTTAATTTTACACATTTCAAGTTTCCATATACATTTTTATATCCTCACCTAAAACCATCCTCCACTTTCCATGAGAGTATTTATGGTGCTACTCTCCACTTCCGTGACATCGAGCTTGTTACTCCTTGCACACCACTTCCTTGTGGTGTTGATTTTTCTTCTCAACAACTCCCTGGCGTGTCACGGCGCGACCAATACCATCGCCCATTTATAGAATGGTTGTGTGATTTTTATGATCCCCACCCCATTCCCCTTACTAAAACATATTGTCTTCCTCACCAACTTGAGCACCATGCTTATAGGGCCCTTGTTGCCCTCACATTTAAGCTCAACAAATCTCGTGATCGATGCCTATTTAACCTCACCCTTTTCATAATACCCACCCGCCCATGGTCCACCGATGCTTTGCATCGCGTGATGCACTTTGCCATACAAGTGCATTGACCACTTTAGCCTCTATCCAATAAGACTGACGCTTCAGTCTTGTTTGGGGGTGATTCTCATCACCCAATTTTTCTGCCACCCCGCGGTTTCCTAGTTCTTATCTTTAGGGTGAGAATGGTTCGGTCTGGCTGAAGACATTAAACTTAGCGCTACCGGGAGGCAGCCCGCGTTTCTTGTACTAGTCTCATCCTGTTTGGGGGTAGTGTTTCACATAACCCTATGTTTTGCCATGTTTATAGACTTGTACACCTTTTTTTTTCTTATCACTTATTCAGGTTTATTATTGGTGATATATGTCCACTTCATTAGCGGTTCATTCTGGTAAACTCTTTCCTACCTTATGCTCTCAATTTTAAAAATCATTTTACTTAACATCGAGGACGATGTTCCTTTTTGTTTGGGGGTGAGGAATTTTATCAAAATCGTGCCTCTTTTGAACAATTTTGATTTTTTGAACCTGATTTTTAAAATTTCCTGCAGTTTCTTTCATCTCACTCATTGATGTGAATTTCCAATCATCCATCTTTCAAAGTCTAGGAATCAAGCTAGAGAATATTTTTTCTAAATAGCTTATGTAATACGTACCAAGGCACGTTGCACCATGAATTTCTAGACTCAACAAAATTTGTGCACTTATCACATCATTACGTTAGATTTGAGGAGTACTACAATTCTAAAGAGTACCTTTAGGATCACTCATAGAGACTTTAGCTTGTGAGATTTGTGCCTTTCACCCTTTCAGAATGTTTTACGCAATCTCCGAGTCACAAGTTGATTCAACTTTATTTGGGTCCACACTTAATTGTTGTATGATCTCATTATTCTTCATTTTTGTCTTGATCACTGAGAACGACATCACTTTCGAGTTGTAAGAAACGTGTGTATTGAAATTTGTCCCGAATACTAAATTTTCATCCATATACTTACCACTTTTCCATATCACATTTCCATTCATCCACCCATTATTTTCCCATATTTCATATATATTCCCCTCACCATTATTCCCCAATCATTTCATATATCTTCCATCATTTCAAATAAAAGAGTGTTAATTCCAAATGTAAATGTCTTCATTGTTGGTTTGAAAAGTGAGAGAAAAAGAAGAAAAAAAAAAGAAAAAAGAAAATACAGAAAAACATAAAAATAGAAAAAATAGAAAATACAGAAAAAAAAATTAGAGAAAAAGAAAAGAGAAAAAAAGAGAAAAAACAAAGAGAGTTTGTAGTTTTGTAGAGAGTTCTTTTGTAAATAAGACATTTGTGCCTAAAACGTATACACTCTTTTTTCACATATCCATCATTTCACACATTAATCACATTCTACATCACCATCCTTACCTCATTTCATCCCATCCTACTTCATTTCATTTCCCCTCACCCATAATCATCCATATTTTCCCCTAGGTGTTCGGGCAAATGATAGTCAACGTGGTGAATAACTCGACATTCTCACTATAGTGATTAGCATTTTATCATGAGATCAATTTTCTTTCTTATTGTTCTTTCTTTCTTATACGTGTGTGAGACGTTTGAACTTGCTTACATTTACTCACCTCCTCACACACATGAGCGATACACTAACCCATATTCTCGAGAGTTCGTTTGACAGAGTTATATCTAGTGAGATTTGAAGTTGAAGCGTTGATTCCGAAAAGGCAATCTAGGAATTACTCTTGTGATACTCGACCCGTTTTGACTGATTCACACTACACACGTTGATTTCTAGGAAGCATGTGCCTTGAGTATTTACTTAGCTAAACTTTTTACATTCTAGCTTGTATTTCACAAATTATTTCTCTCATATGATGGATTATGCGATTATTCTACATCTAATAAGAGATTGACTGTCTTACAATAATTTTTTGCAAATAAGAATTTCGTGGGTATATTCCTTGCAAACCCTCACGAGACACAACTCGTCCTGTAGGACAATCTACAGGTTTAAAGGCTTATTGCACATGCTAAGTGCAATCGCAAGTGCCCGCGAAAGTGGTACACTTTTTGTTACTTATTTTTCTCTTTTTCTCTATCTTATTGCTCGAGGACTAGCAACGCTCTGTTTGGGGGTGGTGTGATAAGCACCCAAAACTGTACAATTTATACCCCGAATAGACGTACTTTAGTTGCTAATTCTCGGCAATACAGGTCTTATGTGCTTAAATGTTTATTTTGTAGGCTGAATGCACGTTGCGGTGTCAAAAGCTATATTTCAAGGCAATTGTGCGTTTTATGGAGCTAAATACCCTTGTCCCGTATCCTAGCCTACCTAAACCTAGCCCAAACTGTCACCCAAGCCCGTGTGTATTTGTTTGTGCCTTTTTATCATTTTTTAGATTTTTAGTTTGAGTCATTTTAATTTTAGGATTATTTTAGATTTATTTAGTATTTTTAGGTCTTTTTTTCTATTTTTTTCTATTTTATTTTTATTAGTATAATTTTATTTTATTTTGATTTTTATTAGTTTTTAGTTTTAATTTAATTTTATTTTATTTTATCTTATTTTATTAGGATTAGAATTTTAGTATTTCATGTATATTTAGTTTTACTAGATTTTACTTTTTTTAGGATTTTAGTTTTTAAGTTTAATAGATTTACATTTTTATTTTTATTTTTATTTTATTTCTTTTTAGTTTTATTTTTATTTAGTCTTTATTTTATTTTTAGAGTAGGAGTTTAATTTTAAGATATTTAGTTATAGTGGTTTTATTTTTATTTTCTAGTTAGTTAGTATTATTTTTTAGGGGTCCAAATTAAACACACACACACACACAAATACCATACATCCACACACAACACCCTTAAACTACCCTCATCCTCATCCTATTACCTACACCCTCACCACACACAACAACAAACCCACATCATCTTCTCCAACAACCTTTCTCTCTCCTATCTATTCCACCATCTCCATTAACACACACAACACATACCCAACATCACCTCTTCTCTCTCTAACCACCTAACCACCTAACCCGCCGCTGCCTTCACCCCCTCCGACGCCGGCATCATCTGAACCTGCTGAAAATCGATCCCAACAAAGGAACACCAGGCCATCTCCGCCCACAACCCGACCTCACCCCCTGTGCAACCTGCACCTATCCCGTTCCCCACTCCCACCGGCCGGAAAACCAGGTAACCCCCAGCCCCGATCTAGCCAACCCGGATCCCACGTCCGGCAGCGCTAATCCCCACGTACGCCGATGTTTTTACCCCCAGCTCTGCCCTCCCAACCGCCATATCCGATCGGACAACGAAATCCCGATGACCCACTTCCTAACCTCGCCCGCGACGTCCCTGCCGCTGGAACCCACTGGCCGACCTCTCCTTATTCCACACCTCCGGCGGCTCCAAATCCGGATTCAAACCTCAAACCGTGTCAAACCAATAACCATTTCTGCTACCCATTCCAAGAACCCAAACCCATCTCACCCTATACCCATTTCCAAAGCCAAGGACTTACATGATTTTACCTGCCAAAAACAAATAAACCAAATAAAATGCCCATGTGCATAAAACCCACTTATTCCCACTTTTTACCCAATATACCCTTAAACCCACTTAAAACCCATTTCTCCCCTTCCCAAGCCTTGCACGATTTTTTACCACCTGCATTAAAACAAGAAGCCAAAACCAATTCCCACTTAACCCTCTTTTACCCAAATACCCCCAACTACCTAACTTTAAGTCATACCCAAAATGCCCCCCAACTATATCTTTTAACCATTACCCAAAATAACCCTTATACCAAATCAGATTTTATACCCTCATTCTCTCCACTATCATGACCTCACACCCAAACCACATGCACCCTCCATTAAATTCCTAAATAAACCCTCACCCAATACCTTACACACCCTCTTGCACCTTTGTCTACCCAAAATACCCCTTAGCCCCATGTGTGCCATGCATTGCATATAAAAGAAGACCTCAAGACCATTTGAAGGGGATCAAAAAGTTTTTAGGAGGAAAATTCTAGAGAGAGAATTGTAGAGAAAAACACCATTTGTATATAGTTTTATTTTATTTTTTTATTTTTTTAGAGATTTGGTGAGATTTAATTGTGAGTACTTGAATTGTATAGAAGAGGATAGAGTTCAAATTGCCAATTTCAAGGAGACTTGTTGAAGATTTGTTCACTTTCTCTACTCTTTTATTATATATGCCTTTGATTAATTGTTCATCATGTTTAATACCATGTTAGGCTAATCCCCTTTCAAGGGGTGGGGTAAAACCCTTATTTGATGTTATTTTATTTTAATTAGTTTAATTACTTGAAAAATTCATTTGAATGTTAATTTTGATCCCTCAACCTTAGATTTACGCCTCGAGAGAGGGTAAATGATTTTTGAGAGAAAATCGAAATTCTAGTGATAATACCCATTTGAGATTCGAATTAGAGATAGGGGTTTCTTAAGTGAGGTATTATCACTTGAATTTCAATTCTAAATTTATTTTATAAGATTGACATAAATTCTAATTGATCGATCCTAGTGGGTGATTAATTAAAAGGAGTGTGCATCTATTTTTCTAGAGTTGTGGGGTGTTAAATTTAACTTTCTAAAAGATTACTATTATAATTACACTTGCAACGAGAGTTGGTTTGTAATTTTGATATTAATTTGGGAGAATTCAATTAATTAAATTAATTAATTAGAATAACTAAAATTTGTGGTGTAATCTCATTCCTTGATTGTTCTCACAATTATTTACCTCACTTTATCTTTTATTTTAGTGTTAGACTTTATTTTCCATTTTAGTCATTTTCTAGTTAGTTATTATCATATCATATTTAGTTTAGTTTAGTTTAGTTTAAAACTTCACCTCACCCTATTGTTTTAATATTTGAAAAAGCTAAAAAAAATTGAAAAGTAAAAAATCACAAAAAGAAAATGAAAAAAATGAATTACACTGAATTTGTCTCTAGCTTACTCCATAGGATGTGGATTGATACCCTTACTTACCGCTACACTTTAGATTGTTTTATTTTGTAGGTAATTGAGGTTTTGACTAACTTGGCTTGCAACAACGACATACACAAAAGCATAGTTATCAGATGCCAAAATTTTGTGGAGGTGATTCCAAGTTATGATAGACCATGTGTTAGAGTTATGCTATTTATTTTTTGATCCATTGGATTGTTTCGAGGATAATTGATAGGATAGGATACATTAATCCATACCATATTGTAGGAAGTGCGGCAGAAATTTTCATATGGGGTCTTTGGTTGTGTAGTGAGAGTGCTGAGATACTAGGTTACTATTATGTTATTGGGATTATGGTTTGAGTGTTCATATTGCATACACTCTTATATATGATGCACATACACACACGAGTATGTGTAGTTCAACTTTGAGCATTTATACGAGCTACTGAGTTTCCCGCCCAACCCCCCTAGTTTATTGTATTTCAAGATTGATACGAGATGATATTTATGGCATCATTGGTATTGGGATCATCGTTAGAACCTCTAGATATTTATTTTCAAAATTTAAATATACCGCTTTGTTCATTGTAAATTATTTTGTAAAATGATATTTGAGATTTAATAATATTGACATATACTATTCAGTTGATTTATTATTTATGCTTCCACAAAATTTTTTAAGTTGTTGGAAAATATTTATGCTAATGCTAATTTATTTTAATAAGGCTTTAGTTTATCCGTAGTTTTAGTAGCACCGCCTGGGGTGTTACACCCTGGTAGTTGATATAAAACTTAGCTATGCACATAATCTCTGTAGTAATATGAGGATATCTCATAAAAAATCAATGAGGCGACTGGAATCGAGTTGATCAGACAAACTTCCATGTCTTTATAATCACGATGTACAATATCCCCCTCCCGATTGGGGATAACCACAAATACATAGAGCTCCAAGGAAATCTATCTACCTAATAATCATAGTACACACACACTACTAATAAAATGAAAAATCCTCAATATATAAGCCACACTCATACGCGTGAGTAATAATGTACCCATAACCATCCCCCGGAGGTTCCCCAAAAAGTTAGTTGCCACTAAGGCATCTAATGACTAGGTGGCTTCACCTGCCACGAGCATAACACCTTCTTTTTAAAGGAACTATCAAAATAGAGGCCCTACTGGTGGCCCTACTGACCTTACTTATGTGATTATAAATTCTGAAAGTTGCCTCGTTTACCCTGTTCACATAGGTCGTGGCTCTACTGGCCAGAATTCCCTTGGCCCTACTGACCAAACCAATAATATCATCAACTCTTGGAAATACTTTGGGGGCATCTCCCGTTATGAATCCCCTTATACTGGTGAGGTCTCATACTCAGATCCATGCCACACCTTCTCTATTTATTTGACTTACTTTGGCCTCTTTCTTCTAAATCTTCTGGACTTTATCCCCATAATGGTTAAAATGATCGTACTAATATAAAAGGTTAACTTTGACCATCTAAGCTCAAGTGGTGAACATCGGGTTACCTAGTAACATATGTGAAACACTTTTTTGTAAGGTTTTTGCCAACTCAAAAAGTCTTTCTTGTACTAGATGATAATGCAAACATCCTCATTCTCCTTTGTATCAATCTCCACTAGTGCAGAAAGAGAAATATAGTTGACCTCATCCTCATACTGACCAACATATGATTTCACATATAAGGTCTTCGAAAACTTAATTCTAATGCCGTTATGGATGGTGAGTGAGAATATTTCCCCTTGAACCATACACTATGCACTTCCTAAAGGTCTCGCATCCAAAATCCCTTAACTCCCGATGAAAGTTGACCTCATGTGTGGGACATCTCGCAAGCAAAATATGAAAAAGGAAATCTCTTTATACACTTTTTATAATCGAATCATTCGTCATCAAATAATGGCCCAAAACTCCTAAACGGTCATCTTTATTAAGAATAAAAACCCTAAATGGCAAAGCTTTAAATTAGCCAAAGAACGGAATGCGAAAAAGCGACGGATGCACTCAAGATCCATAGGACACTAGAACCTGAAATACTTTCATACCAAATGTGATACACCAAAAAGTCCATAAATAGATTGATCAGGTCTACTATTAAAAATCATGGGAATAAATTTTTTTGGTAACATTCTTCGCATAAGAGGACAAAGACAATATAATGAAATACTGAATCCACACAAAACCAACTTTGATACCAATCACGAGCTAGATAAAATAAGTCATCTCTAAATGTCAGTAGACATATACAACCGAGCTCGAAATAAAAGAGTATAATAAGTGGATGAGCTACACTTGCTACTCCTACAATCTTGGGAGTAAGAAATTGGAAACCATAATAGATGCTCCTCTAATGATCTCGCATCAACAGGAACTACCGCAATAAGGATCTATAAAAATATTTTTTTAAATAAAACATAAACATCAAGCCTATATAGAATAGGATTATAATTTAATATGGGTCACATCATAACTAAACATCTTCCTCCTGGGTTTTAACATATTTTAAGTTACTAGTTACCCAAGACAACAATCTAAAATACAATGCGATTTTAAATCTCGAACTTATATGTTGCCAATGTTATTAAGGCTTTATATCTTCATTATTTAATATATTATTTCTCATCTTTAGGTTTATCTCTTTCATTTTAAAACTAAGTTATTTTGTACTCTTAAACATACAGTTCGTCTCACCAAGTAACCCCTATCCCAATAATAGGCTTATATCTCAAGTCTATACCAATTGGACGATCTCATGCCAATAATAAAATATACACCTCTCTAGTATATGTAATAATACAAATACGAATCGTATGTAAATAAGTAGACATCCCTACTATAGGTCATGTACGTCACATAAACTGGTACAACTATCTCTAGTACCGTCACATACTAATCCCATATTATGGAAAAAATACTCTACTCACGTCTAATATCCATAATACATAAACTGGTACAACTATCTCTAGTACTGTCACATACTAATCCCATATTATAGGAAAAAGACTCTACTCTCGTCTAGTATCCATACAAAGGTACAAATTTTGGTTTTTACTAATATATGAGAATCTATCGCGTCCACGCATAATGAATGCCTACTCTAATTTCCTTCGGGATCTCTCGTGCGTACTGGGTATAGTCTTAGGGCATTCCAAACCTAAAACCAATGCACAGTCAAGAGATAAATCACCACGTCTACCCATTAGTCATAAAGCCTACCATACCAAATACTTATGAAAAAAATCTACCCAAAGACCCTTTCGCCCATGGGTACCTAAACGTGTGACCCAGGGTATACAAAATATGACCAAGGAAGTGCCCGTCTACTCACCTGGGTGCTAGTACAGTCTGCATCACACGTGTCCCCTCATGGAATCCCTATAAGTATGATACTCCACGAGCACACACACATGATATGTATTGCATATAAAACACGCAAGTAATTACAATCCTCATTAATGGGTTAAAGCATATACATACATAACCCTCATTAATGGGTTAATGTAATACGCATCCACATACCGAACCTAACTCTAACGGGTCATAGTAGCATCTCTATCAGAGAAGGGTATATCACATTTATTACCTTATATTCAAACCCATAATCTCATAGGTATATCACATCTATAACTTTATATTCATCACATAATATATTAACCCTAACCCTCTCGAGTTCCCAATTCTATGTGTAGTCTCACCATACCCTATATCCAATATACTCACATCCACAACATTCACCTTAATTAGCCCTAGGACAAATATCCCAAGGCATCACGTCTAGGAAAAAATCCACACCTAATATATATAAATGTATTGACTATCACAATTACCCTTCCCTAAGGGTTTTTAACTAAATTTCGAGTCTTGCCCAAAGGACAAATGACCCACAAGTCAATCACGATGACCCTAATAATTCCGAGCAGTAAGTTCAATCCTCTAACTAACAAATTCCTAATCATCAAACCCATTGTACACTTCGTCTTACCCTCGAATGTTAAATCCTCAATTTAACCCTTTAAATAAATTATTTTCCCAATAATTTAAGTTCCCTAAAAATTAATTCCTAATAATTCTCTATTCTATTTGTACATAAATACTATAGGCCAACAAATCCTAACCTTAGGCCTAAAACCTAAAAAATTTCAACCAATATCACAAATACCCATATTAGGTCATACCTATTACCAGTGATCGAACGACGCCCTATGACTGGTCGACCGATCAACATTGTAACATCCCAATTTTTCCCTATTGCGGGTTTCTTTATCTTCAACCCCAATTTTCTCTTTCCAAACTCCCTTAATGGATCAAATATCTTTCTCTAAGCACCCAATTAACTTCCAAATAATATCAACACATCAAAACAACAATATAAACCTAACTCTATCATCAAAAACAAAATCTATCCCAAGATTCAACAAAAATCCAATTCAAAATTCAAAAAACCTAGTTTATCCAATTATTCAAATTTCTATGGATTGATTCAATTAAACAAAGTTTTTTTAACTAATTTATAATAAAAAACATGGTCAAATCATTTTCTAACAATTTCAAGTCATATACATGAGGAAATCAATCTAAATCAGAGTGGTTTTAACCTAATTACTTAGATGATTAGGTTAATTATTGAATTAATCAATTAAATCTTACAAATCATATTTAAAATGTGCTTAGGGCTTAAATCATATGACATAAATATAATCTAACACATATGCAATCATAACCATCTTTTATATAGAACTTTCCATATGTATTGATTGAGAAACCAATCCTTAATTCCCCCCAAATCTTCCTTTCCTCTTGGTGTTTTCTCTTTCTAGCCCCACTAGTGATTCCCCTTTGTGCTTGTGATAAAATGCGCTCCCTAATGACCTCCTTCAACCCTTTAATATTGAAACTGGGTTTGGGCCCCAAATAAGCCCTAAAAGAGCCCAAAATAACTCTAAATGACTTAAAACCATAACTAGGCCTTATACTAACCCAATGAGACTTTAAATCATCATTTTAAACTATAAATAGACTATTGATGCGTCCCAAGAGCCAATTTACCAAATATACCCAAAATAAATAACTAACAACTCAGTTATTTAATAATTTCCGGATATGGGTCCAAATATTTATTAATTAAATTAATTAATCACCATGACTTAAGTTCAAATTCCAATCCAACTTAAATAACACATAACAATAAGTGGTGACATCTTTAGTCACAACGAGCACGCATATTTATTTTTCACAATTTAATTACTTAATCAATATGCATAAAATATAGGGTATTACACATGGTTTTTTTTAATGGGGTGGGGTGGGGCAAGAGTGGGGTATGTAAATCGGGGTCGAGTTTCAAGCAATGTTGCGAGGTCAGGGTTAAGGAGGGTACCCTTGCCCCAAACCCACCACCCTGCCATCCCTAGTTAAGGATTGAGATGATTTGGATACACTTGGGAGTATGCAATATCTTATATTCATATGTGTGTGTATGTGTATATACACACACACACACAAATATATTTCTTGTTGATGTGAGCATACCATATATGACTCGCAAGGAATATTTCCACTGGGGTTTTAATTTAAATGGTTGTGAACATGTACCGTACTTTTGGTTGATGATGCAGGACTTTATGGGGTCAATATATATTTATCATAAATTTAATAGGTTAATGGCTCAGGACATAAGATGTAGATGACCCGATATATTGGGAGAGTTTTAGTATAGGACTAATTGTCAGTGCGATTGTATTGTGATACCCCATTCTTATGTGTGTGTATGCATTTAAATATATTAGGTGAGAGACTCTTAAAGGTTTACCGATAGAGGCATCAAAAGGTCTGCAGAAGGTACATTCCTTGGTGCAGTTAACATAATACTAGTAACTATATGTAACCCCCCGCGCGTTCGAGGACTTAGGAATATAATTATTTGGGAGAAATAGAATTTTTAAATTGAGAGAATTTAAATTTTTTAGTTTTTGGAGTCTCGAATGATGAATTAGAGTGCACGGTTGATCTGGGAAGGGCCGAGGTAGTCAAAATGACTGTATGGAAGTTGGATTTGGGTTTCGGAGTATTTTGGACCTAGTTTGACTCGAATAAGTGGGAAAACGAGTCATTTAAAGTGTGTGTCATCATTTAAAGATGGGATTTATTGATTTAAAGGCTTAAGAGGCTCATGATTGGCCAAACTCATTTGTGAGAATAGAGAAAACCACAGAAATAGAGAGAGAAGAAGAAGAGGAAGAAGAGAAAATCTTGGAGTTGGGAATTTGGCTCAAATACACGGATTCAAGGAAGATTCAACCTCTACAACTTTGAGGCAAGTGATTAAACTTGATAAATAATTGTGTGTGTGAGTTGTCTCATTTTTGGTTGATGATTTAGTTGATTTTAGCTTTTATGGTTAAACCCTAAAATTTGAAGAGTTAATATTGTAATTGGGTTATATTTGTGGTTTTGATGAAAAAAATGGTGGGAATAATTTATGTATTGGGTTTTTATGATTAGGATATTGTTAGAGTGAGGTAGAATTGGATTTTAAAATGTAGGGTAAATCTTGTGAAGTGTAGAGTAAGGTTTTTGAGTACAAATCTCGTGGGAACAAAATTCTGCAGAATCGAACTGGTTCGGGTAGGAAGGCCGGATCGGTTTGTTTTTTAGGAACTCAAATCGGTTCGTCTTTAAGGGGTACCGAATCGTTCCGATCATTAAAAAGGTTCTGTCAAATTTTAGAACCCGGACTGGTTCATTTTTTAGGACCCCGTCTGGTTCGTTCTGGTCCCTGCTTTTGGCCAGCACCTATTTTACCCCTCTTCAATGGGTTTTAGTACTGAGGGACCTTCTGTTATCGTGTAGTAAGCATGTTTAGAAGATATTTTGAGGGGTCATAATTGGATATATAAGAGGAGACATTTGGGTGCTGTAATAGAGTTACATCTATGAGTAGATTGTGTCATTTTCTTTTATGAAATCCTCTATGGAATGAGGATTCTCTTGAGGATAGTTTTGGGTTATTATAGAGATATTTATAAGAACAAATTTGTACTGTTTCCTTTTGAAAAATCCTCCAAGGAATGAGGATTCATTGAGGATGGTTATGAGCTATTATGGACGCATATTTGGGAGTTTATCATGCCTAATTCATTCAAATTCTTCGAGTTCTAGGAATTCACTTAACGCCAATTATGGACTAGGTGAGAGAGAATTATTGTGTGTCCTTAGTGATGATTAAATTTATCGATTAGTCATATCTTAGGTGTGATGGATTAGTAGTCTCAAGAGAGGGATTGAATAAATAAAATGATTTGGGAAGGTATGCGAGAGTGTATCAGTTAGTACGATCAGAGTTATATACATATAACCAGATTCATTACTTTTACCCATGTGGACGTTATATATATATATATATATATATATATATATATATATATATATATATATATATATATATATTATGTGTTGCATAATCCTCTAGTGCTATCATGGGAAGTTGCGCGATGTGGGTGAATCCCCCTGACTTGAGGAGCAGAGAAAATATAATCCCCAGGTCATAGTCATCCATTTTTTATATTGTGTGATTTTTTTCTGGAGTAAGACGTCTTGGATATGATTCGTCTTACTTCCAGTGAGGAACTATGGCCGCTTTCCGTACGTTTGTGATTTGGTTTATACCAAGTCGGTGTGAGAGTCTGACCGCTAGTATCCAGGATGATGTGTGATTAATTCCCTGAAAGATGATAGCATTGTAGAGATGTTAGTACACATATTATGTGTGAATGTATGTGTACCTATTGAGAATGATAAATCATGTATTGTACGTGCATGTAATATTACACAAGCTTATAGATAGTGTGTGATATCTTAATATTAGAACTAGAGAAAGTTATAAAGTGTGTATGATGTTTTATCTTTTGTAGCATGAGAATGGATGAGTATACTCTTATGTCTATAGACGGGAAGTAATTTGGGTGTGTACTTTAGATCGAGGGCCTAAGGGATTTTCACGGCTGATAGTGCTAGCTAGTAGTGTATCGAGAAGGTTTCTTGTTTGGATTTCGCTTTGCGAGACGTCCCACGCACGAAACATAGTGTAATGTTGGGCGTGGGGAGATGTTGGTCCTCAATTCTTAGGTATATCTATTATAGTGGGGGTATATTACTAGCATTAAGGATGACATGTGATATCTTATGCTAATAACTTGTGATGTAATAATTGGAAACCGAGAAAATACACACACACACACACACACACACACACACACATATGTATGTATGTATGTATGTAAGTTTGGGCCTAAACTTAGGAGATGATAGAAGAATTAGATGGAGGGTTATGTTAGAGATAGAGAGTTACGTGAATGAGGTTTATGCATAGTTTTTAAGAGGATTTAGTCCTAGAATGTGTTGAGTAGCGTAGTTGAGGTTCATATGAATACGTTAGGTGTGCGCTATAGATGAGGGGAGAGGATGAGTCCCAAGAGATAATGAGACACCACTACAAGTATGATATTGTGCATTCATAATTATTATGCATTTTAATTCACTTGCTAAAATTATTTTTCAAACCTCGGACCCTGACCTGTTTATATCTTTTTTCTTGCTATATAGATATTGTTACTTTAGGTGTCCCGCCATAAAAACGCCAATGTTGCCTATTCTATCTAGGGTCCTGGGAGTTGTTGTAGTTGCGAGTTGTTACAAGATTTTGTTGTAGTCGCCTCCTATTTTTGTAAATATAGTTAAGGATTCAGTTTATATACCAGCTTTATGTGTACTCGTAGGTTGTATATTTATAGCTCTTTTATGATCTTTTCTAGATGTTGTATTGTCTATGACCCAACAGCATATTCGGACTTATTCTTTCTGTAATCGTGTATATATTATCATGTGTAGTAGTTATATTGAATGTTGGTTTGGAGTTTATCGTTTGGAATGGAAATTTTTGGCATCTGTTTATTTTATTATTGGGTGGTTAGTTATATTTTTATCTGTTAGACAGTGATGCTGAGGATGATCCACTTGAGATTCCTGTTTATCTTTGTATAGGGTTGGCCACCCATTATTAATTTAAGCGAGGTGTCGCAAGTGGTATCAGAGCGTCAGGTTCTAGTGTCTTAGGATCTGTGCGGGTTTTCTACGTTCTTCTGTGAGCTTTATTGACATAGAGTCCCAGTATTAAGACTGGTGTGTTCATATTGCGTTTACAAGCTTCTACGATGCGAAATTATTTGAACTGTATGCTTATACAGTTCGCTCTTATTTCAGATGCCGCTGAAGAGAGGTCGCCCATCTAGATTAAATAGAAGGGCAGAAAATTTGGAGCCCAAAGTGCCTTAGGGGACTATGACTGCAGCGGGGATTGCCAATATCGTGGATTAAGCGATCAATGTGGACATTAATGCCATGGCTCAATAATTTCTTCAGGCTCAGCAATAACCTATAGCACCGGTTGATCAAACACACATAGGGCTGTTTGGGTGGGAGAGAGATGAAGAAGCTTTTCATAAAGGTCATCCTCCAGAGTTTCAAGGGGAGAAAATGTGGTCATAGGAAGTTAGTGGAAGAATGATATTCAACGTCACCTTCGCATAGTGGAATGTAGTGATGTTCAGAAGTAGATACTTGCCACCTTTAAGTTAGTGGGAGCGGCTATCCAGTGGTGGGAGTGGGTCACTACGTCAAAGAAGAGAGATTCGTGTTTATATCAGATTTTTGGGTTCGATTTGATCGTAAGTATTTCCCTTAGGCAATTTAGACTGAGACAAGAAGAAGATTGTTAGAGGTGAAGTAGGGAAATAGGACGGCGACAGAGTATGGAGACGAATTTACCCGATTAACGAACTTTATGCCCGACAAGGTAAATACGGAGGAGAAACGTATATCAAAGTTCCTGGGAGGATTAGATTGGATAATTCGTCAGCATTTGTTGGGGAACCCGGCATTACTGACTTTTACCAATGTGATGAACGCGTCGTTGTTACATTGTCAGGACCACTGTCTTCGTTTGAAAGGATATATGAAATTAGGGGATTCGTACGTGGATAGTAAGTCGGGAGAAGGTGGTGCCAGTGGGGCACAATCATCACAACAACCGAAGAATAGACAAAGGGAGCAAGATCTACATTTAGGTCTTTCGAGTAAGAGGCAGCATTCAAGAGGTTTTAGATTCGATGATTGTGGCTCTAGATAGGATTATCATGGGTCGTAGCAAGGTTTTGATCCTCAGGGGGGATAGGAAGGATTTACTGGGAGATGTTTATTTTGGAGGGAGTTAGGCCATAAGAAGAAGGATTGTCCTATGAGAGGCAGAGGGCAACTATTTGAAGAGGTTCTGGATGTACAACCCTTACAGCAATTTATGGGCGGGTCCGAAGAAGAGAACTTTGATTAGGGTCCCATTAATGAGGCAAGGCAGTTAGATTATGGTGGTAACACATATATTATTTTCTTCCTATCAGTATAGGTGATTAGGCATAAATTCTTTCCATTTATCCCTTTAATTTGGAGGCTTTTATCGCTCCGCAAAGTGTAATTTAAGTGGATTTATCTCATACCATTGCTATTGATATTTTCTAGTTAGTACACCGAGTTTTGTGTATTTCCTATCTATTTTGCAGGTATTCAGTGCTTAGGAAGAATCGTTATTCTAATCCATGTTTCGGACAAAAAGTTACTAATCTTCAAAGAAATGCAAGGAGGAAAAATTCCTAAAAATAGGGAACCGAACTGAATGGGTTGGAAAAAGAACCGATCCCATTCTGGGAAACCTCCTGTAAATCCTGAGGAGGTGGAACCGAACCGTAGAGGAGGACAAATTAACCGATCATATGCTTGAAGAACTCCTGCAAAGCACGAAAAAGATGGAACCGAACAGAATGGCGTGAAAAACGAATCGAACCAGATCAAGGAAAAAGTTATGTAAAAGAAGGAACCGAACCGAACACCCTTAATAGGATCAGTTCGGGTATCAGAATTGCGACCTTATCCACTTGTAAAATTAGATTTTTTCATGGTTGAAACTCTTAGAAAACATAGAGTATATATTTTAAACACCTCCCAGATGTAGAGAGAGGCTGTAAATTCATTAAGGAAGGATTGTAATTAGTTTAGAAGACAACAACAAAGAAACCTTATTTTTTCTTTCAGTTTTGAAATTCAAGTAATATCATTCTAATTTGTGCTTTCATCATTGCAGTAGTGTTTTCTTTAGAGAGTATTTTCATTCTTCTTCTTCATTCATTAGAAAATTGTTTTCTTCCATTCAAAACGTGTTTTCTTCTAGATTTAATATGTCCGGCTATGTTTTTAAGGGTTGGGGTGCATGATCCCCACCCGATGTAATTCATGTTAGTGGAAATAGAAGTTGGAATCAAAACATTAGATGAATTGTATCGTAGTGAATACGTTACTACTTTAATTCAACCTTTGCTTACGTACTGTGTGGGCTACGATCCCTCATATGCGTAATACTTAGGAGCATTAAAACGTCGGATTCATTTAAATCTTTAATTCTAAATCTAGTATCCTACTAAGTGAATTACTAGCGTGTGGGGGATTATAACCCGACCCATCTTTCTCATTTTATAGTACAGTTTTAGTTTAATCATCATTAGTCTTCTAGTTAATTTAGAGTAATTGCATTTCATTTAGTCCTGATTTCAGTAATTAATCAGTTTCAAAATTGCATCTAGCTATAGTTGTTCACAAATCAAATTACCTTTTCATTCTTATTTAGCCATCAAAGTTAGGTTACCTTCGTCTTTCCAATGTCGTTACGACTCCGTTGTCTTGTTTCCCTGAGGATCGATACCCAACTTATCGGATTATTACTTGAGCGATAGGCTTGCACTTGAGCCTAAATAGCACGCACACTAGACACATTTGTGGTCGTGTCAAGTTTTTGACACCGTTGTCGGGGATTTAGGTATACTTAGGATAGATCAAGTCACTAAAACTTTGGCCAAAAATTTCCAAAAATCCAAAAACATAAAAAAAATCTGAAAATATAAAATATAAAAATTTCATCATCTCTCAAAAGTCTTTAATGTAAAATCCTGAACACACTCAGACTCCTCATTATACTCCAACTAAAATCCACGAAAACCCGATAGTTGAGTATAACTCTGAAAGCCCCCATACACCTCGTGTTCCATAATTCTGGTTTCCAATTCCTACTCCTAAGCACTCTATCAGTAGCTACACCCTGAGTCAAACTTTGAGTCACACATCTAGGACACCGAGTGATTACACAGAGTCATTTAAAGAGAGTGCAAGTGCGAGGTCTGATGCTGCGAGTTTCAGTACTGGAGAGGGAGATCTCCCCTATCGTCCCATGAAAGACTTACTCTTTCCTGAGTGGACTGTCACCCCTGGTTCCATTTTACTCCCATATAATGCCGATTAGTTCCACTTTTGCAATGGGATGATACAGATTCTCCCTACATTTCATGGCATGGATGCAGAGAAACCACGCCTGCATATTCGTGAGTTAGAAGAGGCGTGCGATACATTTAGTGATCAAGATTGCTCGCAAGATATCATTCGCCTAAATCTTTTTCCTTTTTACTTAAAGTATAAAGATAAGACTTGGCTATGGTCTTTACCCCCGAACTCCGTCACTTCCTGGAAAAATATGCAAAATAAGTTCGTCTCAAAATTCTATCCACAACACAAGACCAACTCCGCCAAGACTCAAATCCAAGCTTTCCGACAACACGATAATGAGTCATTTGACAAATGTTGGGAATGGTTCTAGGAGTTGGTAAGCCGATGACCCCATCATGGGTTGACAATAGCTTCCAAATAACTTGTGCGAACAATGTGTGAAAGACCCTTTTGGGATTTAAACTCACGCGATGTCGAGGCCCACCTTAAGTATGTCACGGAGACTACTCAAGCATGGGACACATATAATCCCAACCAAGCTCGACCTAGACAACCATCTATCAATCAAACTACCTCCGAACTATACCATTTGGATAGTTATACCTTAATAGACTGTCGATTCGATAAATTTCAAAGAGATATGAAAGAGTGTTTTGATGGTCGATTGCGAAATATCTCCGGATCCAGCCATGGTTCGAAAGAAAAAGTGTGTGCTATCTATGAGGCGGGCCACTCCACAAAGGCATGCCCGATGATTTATGCCTATAAGGCCATGCACACCGAGCAGGTGGACGCTATAGGAGGATTCAAGGGGAATTTTAATGCCCCCCGTGGGAATTCTTACAACCCTTCGTGGAGGAACCACCCTGGTTTCAACTATGGGAAACCACAAGCTGCGATGAACCCACATTCACAGGTTGGCCCACCTCCACCACCTCCTCAATACCAATAAGCGCCACCACCACTAGCCCCATATATAGCTCCACAGCGGAGGAGCCTCGAGGATACACTGAATCAATTCATCAATTCTCAAGGTGCACACAATGCTCGATATGAACGCTCGTTGACCGAGATAAATATAAACATATCCAAGATGCAATCTACATTAAGCATTCAAGAGATGGGAAAGTTTCCTGTCCAAGTCCAAAGACCTCCCCAAGGTCAACCTAGTGTTAGCTCCACTTCTACCGAACAGCAGGAGCACTGCCAAGCGATAACCACTCTTCGTAGTGGGAGAGTTGTTGATTTATCACCTCCCCCACACGACATTTCAAAAGACAAGGAGAATTCTTCCGGTACGAAAAAGGTCAAAGATATATCCTTGAAAGAGAGTGAAAAGGAAAACACTAGGGAGCCCGAGGTAGTTATAAAACCACCCTCCATTGTGCCATTTCCTCAAAGATTGGTTCATGCCCATAAAGGGACCATAAGTGAATAAGTGCTAGAAGTGCTTAAGAACGTAAAGCTAAACTTACCTTTCCTCGATGCAATAAGGCAAATTCCATCCTATGCAAAAGTCATAAAAGACTTATTTACAGTCAATAGGAGGATGAAGGTAAAAAAGAACGTGTTTCTAGCACAAAATATGAGCTCAGTCCTTCTTAATGATCTCCCACCTAAATATAAAGATCTCGGTGCCCCCACCATTTCCTGCACCATTGGAGAGAACAAATTCGAAAAAGCCTTACTCGATTTGGGGGGAAGTGTTAATATCCTCCCCTATTCAATTTATAGGAAACTTGATATGGGTGATCTCAATCCCACAAGGATCACTCTCCAGTTAGCGGATCGAACCGTGAAGATACTGCGAGGTATAGTTGAGCACGTGATAGTCCAAGTGGATATTTTCTACTTCTCGATAGATTTTGTTAATTGGGACACGGATCCCTCCTTCGCCTTGAAAAATCATGTTTCCATCATCCTTGGACTCCCATTATTAGCTACAGCTAATGCAGTTATCAATACTAGAAATGGGCAGATGCAAATCACTTTTGGGAATATGACTTTAGAAACAAACATCTTTAATATTGCCCAACAAGCAGGGGAAGAAGACGATATTCACGCGGTGAGCTTAATTGAGGATATTATTGAAGAACACTTTGAGGAAAATTACTGTGGAGATGAATTAGAAGCTTACCTAGCTTCAAGTCAAAAGAGTGAGGGATCCTACACCAAGTTCGAGATGGAGATAGAGGAGTTGAAAGGCTTACTCGATGAGAGAGCGTCCGATGAGGACGCGAGAGATGTTAATTGGGTTTCTCGATTCAAAGAGTTACCACCATGGGAGGCATGCATGTTGCCCTCTAGCGACAGATTCTCGACTCTCGAGTTGAAGAAACTACCCTCTAATGTTAAATATGCTTTCCTAGGTAAAAGTGAGACATTTCCTGTTACTGTCTCCTCTAGCTTAGATGAAGAGCAAGAGGGTAAGCTATTAAAGATTTTGAGGAAGCACCAAAGTGATTTTGGTTGGTGTATAGATAATTTAAAGGGGATAAGCCCTTTAATTTACACCCATAAGATTCACCTCGAGGAGAACGTTAAGCCTTCGAGAGAAATGCAAAGACGGCTAAACCCCACAACGAAAAATGTGGTGAGGACTGAAATTATAAAGTTGTTGGATGCCAGGTTTATCTACCTAATCTCGGATAGAAAGTGGGTGAGATCCGTTCAAGTAGTCCCGAAGAAGTCGGGCATGACTGTGATTGAAAATGCCAAGGGAGAGTTAGTTCCCCAACGTACCACTACCGGGTGGCGCGTTTGCACTGATTACTGGAAACTCAATGCGGGAACTAGGAAAGACCATTTCCCCTTGCCATTTATCGATCAAATACTTGAAAGAGTAGTGGGACACACCTATTATTGCTTCCTAGATGGTTATTCTGGATATAACCAAAATGAGGTAGATGTACTTGATCAAGAGAAGATGACCTTCACTTGCCCCTTTGGAATGTTGGCCTATAAACGTATGCCATTTGGTTTGTGTAATGCACCGGCGACCTTTCAAAGGTGCATGTTGAGCTTATTCAGTGACATGGTTGAGAGAGGGATAGAGGTGTTTATGGACGACTTTAGTGTTTTTGGCACATCTTTCGACCTATGTTTAGCCAATCTTGAGAAAGTACTAGCCCGATGTGTGGAAAAGAACTTAATGCTGAATTGGGGAAAATGCCATTTCATAGTAACCGAGGGTATAGTTCTTGGCCACATCGTGTCATCCAATGGGATCGATGTTGATAGAGCAAAAATAGATGTCATAGTTGACCTACCCCCGCCTAAATCGCTGAAAGACGTGCGCTCTTTCTTGGGCCATGCGGGGTTTTATAGAAGGTTTGTTAAGGATTTTAGCACCCTCGCTAGACCCTTAAGCAATCTTCTTATGAAGGACACCCCATTTGAGTGGACGGAAGCATGCCAAAGTGCTTTTGAAAAATTGAAAAATATGCTTGTGTCCACTCCCATTATGAAAGCTCCTGATTGGTCCTTACCATTCGAGCTTATGTGTGATGCTAGCTATTATGAGATAGGGGATGTTTTGAGCCAAAGAAAAGATAACAAGGCTCATGTCATCTACTACGCTAGTCGAACTTTTACCGAACCATAACTAAATTACTCCATCACGGAGAAGGAGTTGCTAGTGGTAATATTTGCTCTTGATAAATTTTGGTCCTATCTTATCGGTTCTCCCATCACTTGTTTCACCAACCGCACGGCTTTAAAATATCTACTTGCGAAGAAAGACGCAAAGTTGCGCCTCATAAGGTGGATCCTACTCCTATAAGAGTTTAATCTCTCCATTAAAGATAAAAAAGGAGTAAAAAACGTCGTTGTCGATCGCTTATCACGGCATTCGTCCGACGTACCTAGTGATCCCACACCCATAGATGAGTATTTTCTGGATGAGCAACTCTTTTCCACCTCTTCTTTGCCCTGGTTTGCAGATATAGTGAACTATCTTGTCAAGGGAGTCGTCCCTCCCGATTAGACACCGTAAGATAAGAAGAGGTTCATCACTTGGTCGCGCATGTTTTTCTATGACGACCCATTTCTTTTTAAATATTTCGCCGATCAAATCATCTGACGATGTGTACCGGATGATGAAATTCCAAAAGTCATCCAATTCTGTCATTCGGAAGCATGTGGAGGCCACTTTTCCATAAAAAAGACAACCACTAAAATTCTCCAATGTGGGTTGTACTAGCCCACAATGTTTCGGGATGTTAACAATTATTGCAAATCTTGTGACAAATGTCAACGAATGGGAGCGATCACCCGATGAGACATGATGCCATTAACCCTGATTCTCATCATTGAGAGTTTTGACTACTGGGGTATTGACTTCGTGGACCCTTTTCCCCCGTCCTTTGGCTACCTATACATCCTCGTCGCGGTAGACTATGTTTCTAAATGGGTGGAAGTTATAGCTACCAAGACTAATGACAATAAAGTGGTGATAAAGTTCCTACACGAACACATACTTTCTCGCTTCGGTGCACCTAAAGCGATAATCAGTGATAACGGCACGCACTTTTGCAACAAGACGTTTGAAAGAATCATGAAAAATTATGGTGTCCTTCACAAAGTCGGAATGATATATCAGCCACAAACGAATGGACATGCCAAATTGGCAAATTGTGAAATCAAGCACATACTTGAGAAGGCCGTCAATCCCGATCGGAAAGATTGGTCCCTTCGATTGAACGATCCTCTATGGGCCTACTGTATCGCATACAAGAACCCACTCAAAATTTCCCCATTCCTCTTTGTGTATGGACAACCTTTCCATCTTCCCGTTGAGTTGGGGCACAAAGCATATTGGGCCATTAATAGATTAAATTACGATATGAACAAAGCCGGTGAAGCTCACAAGCTTAAACTAAATGAGTTAGAGGAGATACGCAATGATGTGTATGAGAATGCCAAGATTGCAAAAGCCCGAAAGAAACTTGCACATGATAAGATTATTCGATGAAAAGAGTTTCAACCGGGACAAAAGGGACTCCTCTTCAGCTCCCGACTTCATCTATTTCTGGGTAAATTGCGGTCTCGATGGACTGGTCCATAAGATATGGGTTAAATACATAAAGTGTGAATGTATTTTATATGTTTTTTAACATAACGATGTGTCATGTCCATGTTAAAATTATGACTTGTGTTAATTGTGTCATCTCGTGTACAACGCCTAAAGCCATATGTTGAGGCGTGCGTAGAAGAGATCGACACCATCTGGTTGTCGAACCCCGTTTACGGGGTAGAGTGAGATTGAGCTAAGAGGTCGTCGTACCCCCGACGCATATGGGGTGAATTCTTGTGTGTAGTAGCTGCATGTAGGATAGTTAGAGTCCGTAGGTAGGTTACGAGAGGTTAGGGTTAGGATCACGTTCACCAACATGCACTTTGTGAAGGAGTCAAGTAAGTCCATTGTGAGAATAAGCACAAGAGTGTCGGAAAATTTTGAGGGTGCAAGAGGTCATTTTCAAAGGGGGAAGAGTTCAGCCTTAGGCGAACCGAACTGAATCCCCTTAGCCGGATCGATTCGGTTCTGATAAATCAAAAAATAAAAATAAAAATAAAAACAGAACCGGATCGGTTCGCCCCTGAACCGGATCGGTTCGGGTTATGCATTTTTTCTTCTTCTCGAGGTTACCTCCCCCTTTCCCCTATCTCCCCCCCCCCCCCCCTTTCCTTCCTTTCACACCCTCATTTCCCTCCAAACATTTTTCCCTCCAAATTCTCCCCCCCCCCCCCAAAAACCCTCCCCACCACCTATAAATCCCATCTCTTCCTACCACTCCTTTACACCTCCATCACATCCTCCCTCTCCACACCTATCTCTCCCATCTCAACAACTCCCAACAATTTCAATGGCAAATCCCGCTCTTCCCCCAAAGTATATATCCACCAAAATCTTGCCTAACGGTAATGGGGAGTACCGCTCGCACATGGAGTGCTTGTGGTGTGAAATATTTTTCAGCCTCTCTCGCCAACTGCACATTGAGCGCGTCATCAACTGGGATGAGCTTCCCTGCTCGGTCACCACCCTTTTCAGTCTGCGGGGGTGGATGCAACACCTTGTCGAACCACACAATGTCGTGTGGGCGGACGAGGTCTGCTCTTTTTATGGCTCTCTTGTCCGCACGGGCGAGTTTGAGGGTGCAGGTTTTGTCGACGGCCACCCCATCCCTTTCTCTTTGGCCATTCTAGCCCGTAAACTTACTACCAAAGGCGTTCCACACCCAGACATCTTTGACTACCCCGTCAATGCCCCCACCATCTTGAAACAGCAATGCATCGATCGTCTCGTACCGAATGAGATTTGGAAAAGGGGCACCTTTCCCGTGGGATGCCTCAATGACAAGGTGTGCATTACATTTGATATTGTGTGCGCCAACTTGCTTCAAACCACAAACGACTCGGCGATGCTCCCTCGCCAAGCTACCCTCGTCTACCACCCTTTGTATCCAAACTTCACTTTCAATCTGGCCCACAGGCTTTACACTGATATTTTTTATGCGGCCTTGGAGAAAAAGGGTTGTTCCCCTTCCATATGCCCATCTCATAACCTCCCTTATTTACGGTTCCGGTATCCAGCCACCTCGAGACTTTCCATGCCTCTCGGGGCCCATTGGGAGAGTGTCACGTACTAGGAGCGCCCAGCGACGGGCAGCCATTCGAGCCACCCGGGAGGTGGTTGATATAGATGAGGATAAGGCGATCAATGTCGAAGAGGAAGAGGCTGAAGATGTTGTTATGGGTGGAGCCTATGAAGAGGAGTATGACGAGGACGATGACTGAGATTTTGAGCCCCCGGGTGCAGATTTTGATAGGCGCCTTTCGGCGGTGGAAACCCACTTTGATGGTTTCCTCACGCAATACAATAGAGACCAATCGTCCTATCAACGGGATCAGGAGGCCTACCGAAGGGATACGAGCATGATGCATCGTCTCCAAACCCACTTATATGAGCTCAACTTCGGTGGACCCCCTCCAACCTTCTTCTATGATCCATATGATCCCAGCGCGCCCGGACCTTCCAATCCGCTGCCCCAGTGAAGCCTAATTCTGTTGTTTGCAATTTTTGTGTTGTTGGTGGTTGTTTAAAAATGTTGGTTATATGTTTTCCCCCCTCTCCCTTGTAACACAGGTTTTAAGTATCTAATATAAAACCAACATTTATGTTTTATTTGTTCGTTTGATTTTCTCGCACTTTTAATTCGCTTTGAGTTAGATTTTCGTCCTTTTTTCTTGAGGACAATGCAAAAGTCTAAGTTAGGGGGGGGTCACAAGTGCGTCTTTCTAAAACTTCACAATTTTTCAAAAATGCCCAGAAATTTAAAAAAAAATGAAAATTTTGAAAAATCCAAAAATATTTTTCCTTCAAAATAAATAAAAATTGGAATTCAAATTTTTCAAAAATATCATTAAAAGTCGGTTTAAAGTCTCAAATTGTAAAAACATAATACACAAAGCTGAAATAGAGCAAAGATGGAAATTGAGCGAACATAGACCACTTAGCGAATAAATGTGGAGATTAACAAACCTGGTGAGATTCGAACCTCTCCTTATTGTGAGTTTATAAATCAATCCAAGTTAATTGTTAACTCAAAGTTCTTTTTAGTACTGTAATAAGTCGTCAAGGATCTCAATTCTTTCACTTTGAACGGTTATGGAAAATGTGTGTGATATTGCCTTTAAAAACGTGCTAAATAGATCTCTAAACTAAAGTAATCTCAAAATGCATATGGTAACGCAATGAGTATTTCGGACAATGAATTAGGCCCTCGTTTATCACCCAAAAACATTGGCCAGAAAAAAGTAGAGAAAAATTAACCCTTTTGTAAACCAAAATTGAGCCAAATAAATTTTTCCCTTTCGTTTGACAACCCGAAGAACCCCAACTGGTCCGGAATTCTGGAAATTTATAATCCCATAAATTTAGTCCGGAAAGTGCATAAAAAAGGGGGAAAGAAAATATTTGATATGCTCAACAAAAATAGCGAGAAAAGAAAAGAGTGAAAAACATAAAAAATAGAAAAATAAGAAAAAATGAGCAAAAGCCCGAAAAAGCACTCACGAACATCATAAGAAAATTTTCCAATTCCAGATTTCCCTACTATTCTCATTTTACCCAATATACCTTTAACCCGAAAAAGTCATAACCGAGTCCAAAATTGTGAAATTGGTTACCGCGTGGAGAGCTAAAATGCAAAAAGATAATAAAAGAGATTAAAGATGTGAATTAGAGGCAATGATCCCATTTTCTTATATCCGTAACCCGATGATGAGATCCATTTACCATAAATTTCCTTCTTTCTATTTGTATGCGTGAACTTGTTTTCAATATATTTACTCGTATAAATCACGCATACCAAGAGAAAATAGCCACTCCTCCGAGAGATTCGTTTGCGAGAGTATCCCATGAGATTTTGAAATCAAAACGAATTTTCGGATAAGTAACGTAATGATCAATCGGAGGAAATCCACGATTAAATTTTCGGCTCTGCACACATGCACTATGAATTGAGACTCTTGAACATGATTTGATGATGACTATTTCTGGAAAAGTTTGAGTTATATAATTTTTGCGTATTTTGAGTTTTCTTTGAGTCGAATTTTGTGGGTATATTCACTGTAAACCCCCACGAGACACAACTCATCGTACTAGGGTAACCTAGGGGTTTAAAGACTTGTTGCATATGCTAAATGCAATCGCTTGCCCGTGAAAGAGGTATTCTATCCCTTTTTAGAGTTGGACCATGTTTTGATTCTTTTACATTGCTCGGGACAATCAAAGTTCTAAGTTAGGGGGTTTGATTATGCGTAAATGCTTCCCATTTATCCCCTTAATTCAGAGGCTTTTATCGCTTCGCAAAGTGTAATTCAAGTGGATTTATCTCATACCATTGCTATTGACATTTTATAATTAGTAAGCCGAGTTTTGTGTATTTCCTATCTATTTTGCAGGTATTCAGTGCTTAATTGGTATTCTAATCCGAGTTTCGGACCAAAAGTTACAAATCTTCAAAGAAATGCAAGGAGGAATAATTCCTGAAAATAGGGAACCGAGCTGAATGGGTTGGAAAAAGAACCGATCCCATCCTGGGAAACCTCCTGTAAAGCCTGAAGAGGTGGAACCGAACCGAAGAGGAGGAAAAACGAACCGATCCTTTGCTTGAAGAACTTCTATAAAGCAGGAAAAGATGAAACCGAACCGAATGGCATGAAAAACGAATCGAACCGAATCAAGGAAAAAGTTATGTAAAAGATGGAATCGAACCAAACCCCCTTAATAGGATCGGTTCGGGTATCGGAATTTTGAGCTTATCCACTTGTAAAATTTGAGTTTTGCATGGTTGAAACTCTTATAAAACATAGAGTATATATGTTAAACACCTCCCAAATGTAGAGAGAGGCTGGAAATTCATTAAGGAAGGATTGTAATTAGTTTAGAAGACAACAATAAATAAATCCTAGTTTTGCTTTCAGTTTTACAATTCAAGTAATATCATTCTAATTTGTGCTTTCATCATTGCAGTAGTGATTTCTTTGGAGAGTATTTTCATTCTTCTTCTTCTTCATTCATTAGTAAAAATGTTTTCATCCATTCAAAAAGTGTTTTTTCTAGATTTAATATGTCCAAATAAGTTTTCAAGGGTTGGGGTGCATGCACCCCACCCGATGTAATTCATGTTAGTGGAAATAGAAGTTGGAATCAAAACATTAGATGAATTGTATCATACTTAATACGATACTACTTTAATTCAACCTTTGCTTACGTACTGTGCGGGCTACGATCCCTCATATGTGTAATACTTAGGAGCATTAAAACGTCGGATTAATTTAAAGCTTTAATTCTGAATCTAGTATCCTAAGAAGTTAATTACTAGGGTGTGGGGGATTGTAACCCGACCCATCTTTCTCATCTTATAGTATACTTTTAGTTTAATCATCATCAGTCTTCTAGTTAATTTTGAGTATTTGCGTTTCATTTAGTCATGATTTCAGTAATTAATCATTTTTAAAATTGCATCTAGCTGTAATTGTTCACAAATCAAATTACCTTTTCATTCTTCTTTAGCAGTCAAAGTTAGGTTACCTTCCTCTTTCCAACGTCGGTACGACTCCATCGTTCTGTTTCCCTGAGGATCGATATCCAACTTATCGGATTATTACTTGAGCGACAAGTTTGCACTTGAGCCTAAATAGCAGGCACACTAGACACATTTATGGTCGCATTAATAGGGTATGCTTTGATTGATTTGAGGCGTGTCGCATGTAAGATTGCTATCTCTAGAACTCACAAAAGGAATGAATTTAGTGCATGGTTGGCTGGTATAACTAGGTTGTGTATACATAATTACCTTGACGAGGGTAAGCTTGGTACTTGGAAGAAACTCGTTGGAAAAATAGATTATTTTGAGAAGTGCCAATAGGGTTATAATTTTTCAAGAGTGCAACCATTAAGCCGTTTTGAGTGGTAACGGTAAGACTATCGTTTTGTTGTTTGGTTAGATGTATGAAATTGTTATGTCCCTGTTGTGAATGGGTCTATCTTGTGGTGATATTTTGAGATGATTTATTAGTTTTTTACTGATGAAATTCAGGGATTAGCGGGTTCATTATTGAGCGAAGAGTCTAGCTCGTAGTTGTGTGGTGCGTGTTGTGAACTTGATGATGGGGAGAACATTGCATTGATTGATGCCTTGTGCCTTGGGCATTTTAATTAATTTGTGTGTATCAGAATTCATAAAATTATTTTCTATATTATATTTTAGGCCTATGGGGACATATAAAATGATTTAAAAATCTTTTAAAACTGTAGTCTTGGTCTGTGTAAGGACACAAGTCTCCGATTGAGTCTCAATGTTGTGTTGGCTCAATTTCGAAAAAAAACATTTGAGTCATAAGATAGAGTTCAAGTTTATCCAATCAAGCCTATGACGTGTTAGTTGAAGACGTAGCGGCCAAGATTAAAGCTTCATAAAATGCCGAGTTTATTTTGCCTCGTTTCTACGTCAACATGTGTTCCGTTTACTCCTAGGGTATGAATGCATTACATATTTATATAGGAGCTTTGAACAGTTTTAACTGGGTGAATTTTTATTTTAAACTGATGTTTATTTTCAAAAGGTTTCTTTAAAACTTTAAAATAAAGTTTTTCTGGGTGAAAAATTAAATTTTATGCTTTTCGGAAGTTCGTTCGAAATTACGTTCGAACGAGCTTTTTGTTCGAACGAGAATGTCATTCGAACGAGTTCGAACGAGAATTTCGTTCGAACGAGTTTGCCAACGAGTTTTCCCAATAGGCCACTGGAACTTCTTTAGAAGTTTCATTCGAATGAGACTTCGTTCGAATGAAAATCTCGTTCGAATGAGATTTCCGACGGGAAAATTAATTTGCAGTTTTAGGCAGTTTTTCTCCTTTATCCCACTACTTTTCCCCCACTAACTTTTAAAAGACTTAATATGTGCAGGAACCAACCTTTTCAAACTAACTTTTTCATATTCCTCGATCTCCTAGAGAGAGTTTTGATAGTTTAACTTTTCTATGAAAAGGTTCATGGTTTAAGTGTTTTTGCTTTCCAAGAAAATCACCCTAAAACACTTTTGGTTTACACCCATATTGTATATTCCAAGTTTCCATATAAATATCTTGCATGGAGTGTTTGGCACCGGGTTTACTCTACCAAGTTGAAGAGCAGTTTTGGGTTTGCTTCTACATCCCTCAAAGAAGAAGTTCATTATTTTGCTGCGGCATTCTCACATAATGAAAGGCACCATGTGTGGTTGACGGTTGTTCCTACAGCTTCATTGGTGGATTTCAAGGTTTCGGTGGAGTTTCGAGATTGTCGGCTAGGCATAGGTAGTTACAAGAAGACGCATTGGGCTTGAAGGAATCGAGTCGACTGTTGTAAATCATCTTTCTTGTAATTGTAAATTCCGTACTTAGTGGACTTAAGGTTAGGGTCGTCTGAGGTTTTTTCCCGTTGTGGGTTTTTCCTCGTACATCGCGGCGTAGTGATTTATTTGTTTATTTTATCTTATGCAAAATTCACCTTAGATGCTTGCATAGGTAAAAAGATAAAATCTGGTTTAAATCACTACTTATTAAATTGGTGCAAATTCAATTTGGGTAAATGTTAATTTAATTCAAGTCATTAATTTTATTAGGTAAAATTTGGTTTGGCCTAATATTGCAAATTGAATATTTATTGTTAGGAAAATTTCTAGGACTTGGGTTGAGTTAATATGTTTAAGTGAAAAATGTATTTGTTGATTAATTTAATGTCACTTTAAGTTTTGTTTAATTTTAATTTGGAAGATTCTAAAATTTGGTGTTTGTGTGTGTTTAATTAAACCATCTCGCTTCCGTATCTTTAAAGTGTTATCAGAGCATTGATTTAGAAATTTACATGTGGTATCAGAGCATTGATTTAGAAAAACTCGCGTTTTCAAAGTGTTATCAAAGCAGAATTGCTAAATTTTTGCATTTAAGATCTTTTTAAATATTTTTTTTACTTAAATGGAATTTTCCCCATTTTCAAAATTTACTATTTTTTATGGTTCTGACTACGCGTATTGGAAAGCGCGGATGAAATTGGCACTAAAATCTATCGACGAGAGGGTTTGGTTGTCTGTTGTTAACGGGTGGTCCCCACCTACACATTTAGTAGATAAACATGTTCCCAAACCCGCCGATAGATGGAGTGAGAATGAATTTAAACTATCTTATTTTAATTCCCGAGGTTTAAATGTGTTATTTAGCGCAGTCACACCGGATGAATTCCGAAGCATTATGACGTGTGAAACCGCTAAAGAAGCTTGGAATATTTTACAACTCACTCGTGAAGGAACTAGTGTCGTTAAGGCTTCGAAACTCCATGAAAAGGGCGAATAACGTGTGATAATTGATTAACTTCGCAAATTTCTAATTTAGCACACTTATTGAATTTCATCTCCTAATCATACATCTAAAGTACAAGTGTCAACCCATAAACAAATAAAATAAGCGACACAAAGTTAAGGAAAAATCCCCGCAGGGCAAAACCTTTTATTTCTAGAACTTTATATAATTTACAAGACCATTGACTTACATACAACCTGATAATCGCCCACAAGTGTAACGCACGGTGTCTTTGGTAAACCTTCAAAGCAACGGCTAGAAACAGTGTCGGCTGGAATCTCTCGCAGGAACTCCAGGTGGTCAGCAATGAAGAAGAGAGACGGCTTCTCCACAAGTGTTGAACAAATACAAGGATGTGTTCTTGGGTTGCAAAAAGATTCACAAAGGATTGGCAAAGTTGTGTAAATCAAAACATGAGTCTGGGCTCAAAAAGATGAAGACTTAGAGTATTTAGGACTCTTAAAATCGTCTTGAAAATTCTTGCTAAATACCTCCCTGGAGTTGGTTTATAAAGGAAAAACTGGGCCTGAAAAATCTTTGCACGATCTGCTCGAATTTATCCCAGGCGAACCGGTCCGGTATGGATGTAGATCGGTTTAACCTCAGATCGATTCGTTTTCTCAAGGAGCTTCTTCGATTCACATTCGATCCGGGGTCTACTGGTTTGGTGCAAAGCGGATCGGTCCGATATAGGGGCGGATCGGTCCGGGTGTGGACCGGTTCTTTTTTAAATCAGGCGGACCGGTCTGGCTGATAAAAATTCTGATTCCTTTCTTCTTTTTGATATTCGAATTCGATGATGAAAATTGATCTTGAATTTCTTCAACGATGTAATGGCGAACGACATACAAATTGATAATGGACAAAAATGTCCTTACAAATCTCTCCCTATGTCTATGCCGGTACATACATAAAAACAACCATCCGAATTATCAAATATCAACATGCCTATACAAATCTACCCTTCCATGAACCCAAAACTGAAAAGGTACAAAAGAATAAGACTTCATCGTTTGTTCTTTAACTCTTCAGGAATCTTAAGGCTTTCCTCATCAGGGCGTGCAATTCAGAGATCATCATAGTAGTATCTACACACATGAGACAAAGCCAATACCAAGTGACGTATCGAGTTTGAAATGAGATAAACATAGATACCAATTTATGATAAAAACATAAGCTAAATCTCAAAAACTCACCCAAAATTCAAACTCCCCCATAATATGATAATTCTTTCTCCCCTTTTTTATGATGTTCCCAAATAGACAAATGAGAAGAATGAATCAAATAAGAAAAATCGGGGTGTCAAGGTACACAAAACAAGGAATCAAATAATATGGCCAACGTGCTCTTGCAAGGAGATGCTAAAAAACAAATCACAAATTATTTTTGATTTTTCAATTTTTCATACAAAAATAAGATACAATTGAAAAACAATATGCTACAAAAATCACACCATGGATTTACACTCAAACAACCAAGTCACGTAAATGGAATAAATGGGTGTGAACATATTCTATAGGTAAATCAACTCAATCAATCATATGTGCACGATGCATATGTGTACTCCTAACTAATGAGCATCAAAAGTATCCTTAGGTGAAAAAATTGTTGAATTTAGATGACATCGTTTTATGCAAATCAACAAATCAAAGTCAAAATAATTTCCACACCAATAACGTCCAAAACTATATAGTGCATTTTCAAGAAGTTCAAGGACGTGCAAACCCGTTATAAAATCTCCAACCAAACTCCCGCATATATATTTTCTTTTAGAGGAAATCTAAATTCTCAAACTTTGGAGAATTGATTCAAAAACCTAAATGGCCCATAATTTGGCATGAATTTCTTTTTATTGCCTTTCAATTTTTTCGAGCTCTTGTAACCTCTTTGGACCCCGGATAATAAAATTCCTCCATTTTTAGGTCCAATTTAATGGTGGCTTAGTATTCGCAAAGCCAAAATGAACCTTTCGCAGCCCTTCCACGTTTTAAAACAAATCACACAAACTCACAAAACGGTTTTTATATGTACAATTTCCTTATCAAAATTTATTGCGCTTGGTTCGTTTTAAGGACAGGATTGAAGTGAAAACACCCAACCAACATGTGATAAGACAAGCACAATAATCAAACAAATTCGTGCACGTGTGCAATAAAGGAAATCATGAGTCAAACATGTAGGAAGTGACACTTAATTACATCTTAATGACTCCAAACATTATAAAGCACACAAATGACATGGTATATTGTCTCAAAACACTATTAAATAGTCACATGAAGAAATGGAATGATGTTGTGACTTGGTCATCCTAAATGTTTGTCCATAAATGGTGCAAACAAAATACAAAAATCTTTTGGGATTTTCTCAAAATTTTAGCAAAAATAAAATATTTTTGTATTTTTTCAAAAAATATTCAAACCCAAAAAATATATACCAAAATGATACATACTAGCAATAGGCAAACAATGACATCATGAAACTCACCCTATGCTAGTAAACAAGTCAAACCTCAATCATTAGGTGCGGAGAGGTTTTCCAAAGGTGGTGACAACTTATGAAAAACCTCCATCAATTCTTGTGAAGATTTGACCAAAAACTTAACTTGATCACCTAAATGTGCAAACTCTCTCATGTAGTTTCCGGGAGCATGTAAAATATCATGTGTGGGTGCATGTGTGTCGGAAACACGTGTAAAGCAAAACGTGACACATACCCCAACTTAAAGCAAAATTCCCTAAGGTGTCCTCTCCTCTTACAATGTGAGCAAACATAAATAGGCCTAGGAATACCTCTCTCAAAAACTCTAGGACGCACTCTCCTAATAGGAATGGGACGCCTAGGTGGGTTAGGGTGAGACTTACGTGATTCAAACACTAAAGTGGGAACCGGCTCGGGTGCTAATTGGGAAGTAGAAGCACCGTCATGACTTATTCCTAACTTCTCACCTTTACCCTTATGAAATACCTTTTCAACCTTCTTAGGTGCGTTCACAAAATTGACATTGACCTCCCTGGTATGTTCGAGATCACTCTCGAGTTGGGATACACGTGTCGTCAGACTAGACAACGTGTTGGTCAAATCACACTTCTCCTTTCTCAAAACCTCCTTCTCTTTCTCCAAATCTAAAACCCGATGACCTAAATCCCTATTATACTTCTTTGTTTTCAAGGTCTCGGTGTACAAATCTCTAAAATCTTTTTGGAGCTCACTTTCATCTCCACTCTCACTTGAGCTTTCTCCCTCACTTGAAGAACACAAATCACTATCATCGCTCTCGTGTGCACACTTGTGAGACAAAGTCGGGGTGCTCACACGACTAGAAAAGGCGACAACCATACCATGTGCTAAACTTTTATCGGACTCATCTCTCTTATCACCCTTATCACCCTCACTATCACTAAGTGTGGCGGGCATAGCAGTTTCTTTGCCCTTTCTCCTTATCCTAGTAGGACACTCTCTAGCTATGTGCCCTTTTCCCTCACACTCAAACCACCTGATATCATCTTCCTTGTCACTATCTTTGGCCTCCTCTTTCTTTTTATTTGACTCAAAAGATCTTTTTTTATTGGAAGAATTTTCTTTATTCAATTGGAGAAACTTTTTAAAAAAATTCGCAAACAAGGCCATTTCTTTAAAATCAAAATCTTCCTCAGAGTCGTACTCACAAACTTTTTCTTTATTTTTCTTAAAATGAGTCTTTAAAGCAATGCCATTATCCTTAGCCTTAATGGTTTGGGGAAACATGTTCATCTCATAGGTTTGAAGATCTCCTACAAGTTCTTCCAACTTAAGTGATTTCAAATTTTCCGAAGAGTTCAAAACAGTGACTTTAGGAATAAAGCGTTTTGGAAGAGATCTCAAAATCTTTTTAACGATATGCGTGTTATCAATCACCTCACCCAAATTAAAACAAGTGTTAACAATGTCCAAAAAACGTGCATAAAAGTCATAAAAGCATTCAGACTCAGACTCAGACATGGTAATAGTCTCAAATTGGGTGGCCAGATTTTATAATTTTGAGTCTTTGACCGCGTTCGTACCCTCATGTGTCAATTTCAAAACATCCCAGGCCTCTTTATATGTGGTGAACGTCATAATTCGGTGAAACTCATCCGGAGTGACAGCTCCAGAAATAGTACTCAGATCACGGGAATTAAAATTGGACAATTCATAATCATCTTCAGTCCAGACTGACACGAGTTTTAAAGTGGTGATGTTATTAACAGTGACCGTGGGAGGAGTCCAACCATTTTCGCAAAGCAACCAAACACGCTCGTCAATAGATTTTAAAATCGATTTCATACGAGCTTTCCAGTAGGGGTGATTAGACCCATCAAAAATAGGCATCTGATTATATAAGTGCTCCATAGAAAAAAATGCGATTATTCACAAAACTGATTTTTTTTAAAAATCAATATCATACGATTTCTCGAAAAATAGGAATATGCGATAAATTAGCGCAACCTGCTCTGATACCAATTTGAAAACGTGAGTAGACAAATTGTATCAGAAAATAAATCCTCAAAAAATCAGGATCACGCGATAAATTAGCGTAACCCGCTCTGATACCAATTTAAAAAGTCTGAATAACGTGTGATAATTGATTAACTTCGCAAATTTCTAATTTAGCACACTTATTTAATTTCAGCCCCTAATCATGCATCTAAAGTGCAAGTGTCAACCCATATACAAATAAAACAAGCGACACAAAGTTAAGGAAAAATCCCCGCAGGGCAAAACCTTTTATTTCTAGAACTCTGTATAATTTACAAGACCATTGACTTACATACAACCTGATAATCGCCCACAAGTGTAACGCACGGTGTCTTCGGTAAACCTTCAAAGAAACGGCTAGAAACAGTGTCGGCTGGAATCTCCCGCAGGAACTCCAGATGGTCAGCAATGAAGAAGAGAGATGGCTTCTCCACAAGGGTTGAACAAATACAAGGAGTGGATCGGCCCGCTCTTTAGATATGGATGCGGATCGGCCCGCTCTTTAGATATGGATGCAGATCGACCCTCTCTTTTGATATGGAATCTGGTCGGCCCGACCTCGGACCGGTTCATTTTCTCAAGGAGCTTCCTCGGTTCGCATTCGATCCGGGGTCTACTGGTTTGGTGCAAAGCGAATCGGTCCGATATAGAGGCGGATCGGTCCGGGTGCAAACCGGTTCTTTTTTAAATCAGCTGGACCGGTCCGATTGATAAAAATTCTTATTCCTTTCTTCTTTTTGATATTCAGATTCGATGATGAAAATTGATCTTGAATTTCTTCAACGATGTAACGGCGAACGACATACAAATTGATAATGGACAAAAATGTCCTTACACTCCAAAACCTCACCACTCAATTTGAAACCATTAAAATGAATGAAAAAGAAACTTTTGATGAATTTTATGCTAGATTTTCTGATATAGTTAATTCATCTTTTAATTTGGGAGAGAAAATACCCGACAACCGAGTAGTTAGAAAATTGTAAGGTCCCTACCCGATAGATTTATTCCTATGGTGACCGTGTTAAATTCTTTACCAACTTTAGCCTTTACGAAATTAGAAGAGCTCATAAGTGATTTACAAACCTATGAACTAGATATGTTTCCCTCTAAAATCAAAAAGAAAATTGAGAAAGGCGTTGCTTTGAAAGCCCGAAAGGAGGAAAAACAATTAGTAGAGAGTGAAAGTGATAGTGACTTGGAAAATATGGCTATGTTTGCAAAAAAAATTCAAAAATTTCTTAAATTTAACAAAGATAAATTTCAAAATGATTTTAAGAAATTTGAAAAATCTAAGCATGACAAAGCCGAGAAGATCCCTAAAACTTCTAAGGAAAATGTAAATAGGGACGAGTCAGATAAGTGTTTTGGTTGTAAAGGGTATGGACATAGGGCTTTTGAGTGCCCCACTAAACTAAGGAGAGAGGGTAAGAAACCAATTTCCTACAATGTAACCCTTAGTGATAGTGATAAGGAAGAGGGACCCGATTCCCCATTGAGCGGAACTTTATCGCGTTCATTGCTAGCTATGTTAGTGATAATGAGGAATCATCCAATGATGACATCTTAATTCATAACACTTCTGAGGCCCTTGTTTGTGAAGCTATAAAAGAGGATGGTAGTGAAAGTGTAGAAGAAAGAGGGAGTGAAAATGAAAAAGAGGTTGATGTGAGTGAACTTCAAAATGCTTTTCAAGAATTATATGAAGAATCTATGAAATTAAAAAGATCTAATTTGAAGTTTGAAGCGAGTTTAAGAGAGCGTGTCAAGGTCGTTGATGACGGTGTGTTGGTTGAAGACCTTAGGACACGTGAGAGGATTCTTCGAGAGAAGCTTGAATATATAGAAGGCGAGAGAGATAGCCTTAGAGGTTTAATGGAATCAATGAAAAAGGAGCTTCTCGAGTTTGAAGAGAGAAATGTTTTATTAGAGTCTAAAATTTTAGAATTAAAAAATAAATTAAAAGACTCTAGTAAAGTCAAATTTAATTTGGAGTGACGTTCTGAAAAATTAGATAAAATAATAGGCACAGTCCAAATAAAAAATGACACTTATGGTTTAGGCTTCGATACTTGTAATGAATCAACTCATAAAGCCAAAACCAATGTTTTAGGAGAATTGCCTAGGAAATCCTTTAGAGATCATTCCTTAGGTAAGTCTTTTCACTGAGTCTTTAGGTGCTCACATTGTGGTCGAAAAGGTCATCTTAGGAAATTTTATTTTGATCTTAAACGAGGTCCTAGAAAATCCCTACGTAAGGCAGCCGAGGTAGCCACCTTTAGGATTTTTTATTCTCATTTACTTTCACATGCTTCCTCCCTTACAAAATCTAAAGGTTGAATGTGTTAGTTTTATTTGCATACTTTAGCTTTTGTACTACATGCTATATTATCATGCTTTTTTTTATTAGGGACAATTCCCCGCTGATTTATTGATAAATAGTACAATGATCAAAAGATCTAACAATAATGAAGGATGACTTTATAAATAGCCACCTTTACAACGAAAAATAAACTAATTATGAAACTCTGAAATTTGGGAAACCCCAAGCATCTAGATTAATCAAACCTTTTAATTCTTTAGGGAAATCATCTAAAGAATTAGAGGTTAGATTAATTTGGGAAGAAACTCCATGATTAGCCAGGAAATCAGCACATTTATTTCCTTCTCTGAGAATATGGCAGTAATGAACCTTTAAATTCTGAGACTTGTTTTGAATTTTAGCAATAACATGCATAATACTCCAAGGGCTCTGCATCTGACCATTCATCACTTTAATAACAAATAACGTATCACATTCAACAATTAGACCTTCCTTCACTGTATGTTCACATAATTCAATGGCTTTGAGAATTGACAAGGCTTCTGCCATCATATTCGAACCAAAACCAAACCTACAAGCAAAGGCAGTGATAAACTACCCTTTAGAATTTCTTAAAATACCTCCTCCTCCCATAGGCCCTGTATTACCTTTACAACTTCCATCTACATTTATTTTGATCCATTTGTCTTCAGGAGGCCTCCACTGAACACTTCTAATAGACTTTTGCTGATGAGGCCTATATATTTGAGTCGAGAAAAGTTTTATATTTAGATGGCGATGAATAAGAGAATGAATATCCATAATGGTTCTATCTGCCACCATTCTAGAGTTTTCAAACTTCCATTTGTTCCTCGCTTTCCACAACCCCCAATAAATAAAGGCTGGAATAACTGTCAATAGGTTTCCCCACATAGATTTTTTCGAACTGGTCCACCAAGCAATTAATCTACCTCTGATCGAGACATTTAAAATCTTGATCCCACACAGATCCTCAAAGTGCTTCCATATAGAAATTGCAAAATCACTCTGACTAAACAAATGCTCTGCAGATTCAATGTTTGGGCCTAGGCAATAACCACATTTTGAGGGACATCTGATACCAATTCTCATTATAGCTGTATCCACCGGTAAGAACTTGCGCAGTAGCGTTAGAAGGAAGAAAGAAAATTTTGAGGGAATCATTTTATTCCAAATGAAAGTGTTAGTCCATGAGTGACATTTGGTCTTCCTAACTATATTCCATGCTAAAGAGAGCGTAAACGAACCATCGTATGAAGGGCATCAATCTGTTAACTTTATAATGATCCCATTCTCCTTTATTGTCCAGCAAATCAGAAATTTTAATGTTCTTTACAATACCTGTAGAGTCGAAAGAAGCATTACCTGTCCAATTGTCCCATTTGGCATATAAATTTCCTTTCCCAATAATCCATAAGCTATTATTATCTGCCATCTCTCTATTCAAAACCATTCTTCTCCAAATGTGAGTTCCTCTAGCCTTTGTAGCCATAGGATGATTAATCCTACATTATTTTTGAAACAGAAAACGGGCCCAAAGAGATTCTTGCTTCCTGAACTTCCACCAAAGTTTAAGATTGAAAGCTTCAGCTATATCCTTTAAGTATTTGAACCCTACACCCCCTCCTCAATTGGCCTACATAGGTCCTTCCAAGCAATCCAATGGTATTTGTTCCTATCCACAATTGATCCCCATAAGAAATTTTCCATTATTTGTTCAGTGATGGCAATAACTTTCTTTGGGGGTTGCATTGCAGCTAGGGTATAGATAGGAATAGATTGAAGAACGTGCTTGATAAGAGTCATTCCCCCCCCCCCCCCCCCCCCCATGGATAGCATCTTAGCCTTCCAACTAACCAGTTTGCCCCTGATTTTAGAAATTAAATTTTTAAAAAGAGAGCACTTCAACCTTCCAACATAGATTGGACATCCCAGGTACACAAAAGGTCATTTTTTTTAATGGTCTGTAACACCCTGCCCGCCCGGGGAGAGCGAACGGAGCGCTACTATCGATAAAACTAAACTAATTCATAATATAACAAGGTATAGATCATCTAAAACCCACAATAAAAAAATAAGAGAATCTACTAATCTCAAATTTCTCCAAATTAAATAAAACCAAAATTCTCTCGAAGTAAAATAAATCTCCAATGCTCTATACATCAAAATAAATACAAATCTTCTCATCTTGTATACTCGAATATTCTTCCCAATAATAATCCATGCTAAATATCATTCTCCAAAGCGCCCAAAACCGCGCCAACCTACCACTAAAAGAAAAAATATGGGAAAGTACACAATACGACACGAAAGATGCTCAACAAATATTAGCGGTGAATAAAACGCAACAATACGAATGCGAATATTCAAATCAAATGTGAATCTCATAAGCAATTATATCAATATAATTTCTCAACAACACATTAACCGGGTCACCAGCCTCACCACCGTACCGCGTCTATGCATTTTTCTAGCATATCCAGAAAAAGGAATATTGGCGGGTGCCCAACTTCAGTGTCATATTAAAATCTCATGACAACATGCTCAACACCAAATATAATACCACATGAATCTATTAGATTCCAATAAATATTTTCAGATTTCCAAATGAATTTATCAATTCAAATATGAGTCAATAATCACAAGAAAACAACGAGAATAATACTCGTGAGATTTAGGAGCACATTATGTAAAACCCCATACCTCAAAATCATCACATAATTTCAGCCTCAAAATCTAATCACACCATCACATTCCTCTCGCGAAAATAATCAAATCTCGTTCTAGCCCAAACTATAGAAAACACCAAATAAGCCTTTTAATCTAAGGTTGAAATCTTGAATGAGTTTGGGGCTATGGTTTGTATATGAAAGGGAGTAATTTTGGAGAGGTCTTCTGGTTGAAAAGTTTGAGAAAAAGTTATTTGAAAAGCCAAGTCACAAATTTGTTGATATATAAAGGATTAAGAGTTTGATTAAGAAAAGAGTTCAAATCAGATACAAACACTAAAAATTTTATTCCGGACGATTGGACCTTTGAAATTGAATGAAATTTTACAAAGAATTAACTGAAGACGAGAGGAAGCTACAAAAAAAATTTCAGCTCGATCGGACCGTTCAATATTTTTAAATATTTTTTTTTTCTATAGAGTTTTATGTTTTGAGGACTCTTCTATATAATAAAAATTCAATTAAAACTCCATTTTAATTTCAATTTAGAAACCGTTTGAAATTCTCAGCTTTAAAAATAAAATCCAACATATTTGAGCAATAAAACTAATTTACCAAAAACTTTATTTTCCTCTATATTTTGAAAATACCCCAAAATTACGCTGGTTTTTACACTTTCCCACTAACAATGGAATTTCGCCCTCGAAATTCGTCGAATACCTAACTCTCAAAAATTAGACCAACAATCTCCAAAAATAATCTCGTCACCAAAAAATAATTTCCTCACATCTAATCTAGATGCCTAACGCGAAACGATTCTCTAAGAATTTCTATCTCCAAAATACGCGCCACAAAAACGCAACAGACCCAAAACACAAGACCCGAGGGTGGTCGTATACCTAAGCTCTGACACCATTCTGTAACACCCCGCCCGCCCGGAGAGAGCGAACGGAGCGCTACTATCGATAAAACTAATCAAATCCACAAATAACAAGGTATAGTGCATCTAAAAATCCCATAACAATAAAAGAGAACTACAAATCTCAAATCTCTTCAAATAAATACCAAGTCTCTCGAATTACATATAACAACTAACTCGAAAATAAAATACAACTCCCCAATGCTCTATACATCAAACTAATACAATCTTCTCATCTTGTATACTCGAATATTCTTCCCAATAATAATCCATGCTAAATATCATTCTCCAAAGAGCCCAAATCCGCGCCAACCTGCCACTAACAGAAAATATGGGGAAGTACACAATACGACACGAAAGATGCTCAACAAATATTAGCGGTGAATAAAACGCAACAATACGAATGCGAATATTCAAATCAAATGCGAATCTCATAAGCAATTATATCAATATAATTTCTCAACAACACATTAACCGGGTCACCAGGCCTCACCACCGTACCGCGCCTATGCATTTTTCTAGCATATTCGGAAAAAGAAATATTGGCGGGTGCCCAACTTCAGTGCCATATTAAAATCTCATGACAACATGCTCAACACCAAATATAATACCACATGAATCGAAATTAGATTCCAATAAATATTTCCAGATTTCCAAATGAATTTATCAATTCAAATATGAGTCAATAATCACAAGAAAACAACGAGAATAATACTCGCGATATTTAGGAGCACATTGTGTAAAACCCCATACCTCAAAATCATCACATAATTTCAGCCTCAAAATCTAATCACACCATCGCGTTCCTCTCGCGAAAATAATCAAATCTCGTTCTAACCCAAACTCTAGAAAACACCAAATAAGCCTTCTAATCTAAGGTTGAAATCTTAAATGAGTTTGGGGCTATGGTTTGTATATGAAAGGGAGTAATTTTGGAGAGGTCTTCTGGTTGAAAAGCTTGAGAAAAAGTGATTTGAAAAGCCAAGCCACAAATTTGTTGATATATAAAGGATTAAGAGTTTGATTAAGAAAAGAGTTCTAATCAGATACAAACACTAAAAAAAAAAATCGGATGATCGGACCGTTGGAATTGGATGAAAGTTTACAAAGAATTAACTGAAGACGAGAGGAAGCTACAAAAAAAAATTCAGCTCGATCGGACAGTTCAATATTTTTCAATATTTTTTTTTGCTAGAGAGATTTATGTTTTGAGGACTCTTAGAGAGTTTTATGTTTTGAGGACTCTTCGATATAATAAAAATTCAATTAAAACTCCATTTTAATTTTAATTTAGAAACCGTTTGAAATTCTCATCTTTAAAAATAAAATTAGACATATTTGAGCAATAAAAATAATTAACCAAAAACTTTATTTTCCTCTATATTTTGAAAATACCCCAAAATTACGCGGGTTGTTACATGGTCATATTCATAATCTCAAAGATTTTCTTTGATTTTGCTTTGTTGATCATCTTGGAGCAATAAATGAAGCTTTTTGACCTGCTAACTTCTTGACCTGAGGCAGCTTCATATCTGTTCATCACATTCCTCAACTGTTTGATGGCTTTAACACTCCCAGAAGAAAAAATAATCAAGTCATTAGCATATGCAAGATGAGATACCAAAGGGCAGGTGATTGGGGTTTTAAACTTGGGAATTGACGGTTTGTGGAACACTTTGTCTATGTTTCTGCTCAAAGCTTCAGCACAAATGATAAATAAAGCAGGAGATAATAGATCTCCTTGTCTTAAGCCCTTGAGAGATTTAAAGTAGCCCCATGATTCTCCATTTATGATCACTGAAAAAAATTATTAGAAATCAATCTCTAAATATAATCTAACCATACCTCATTGAAGCCAAATTTCCTCATGACTTTTATCAAGAAGAGCCAAGAAACTTTTTCATATGCCTTGTGCATATCTATCTTCACAGCTACGTTACTCCCTTCATTCTTAGCATTGATCATAGAGATCATCTCCTGAGTTAAAAGAATATTGTCCACAATGCCTCTATCTTTAACAAAAGCACTTTGGTTAGGGGAGATAATTTTTGGAAGGATTGAGGAAAGTCTAGAGGCTAAAATTTTGGATATAATTTTATTAAAGAAAGTACATAGGCTTATAGGACCGAATTCAGAGAAAGATTGTGGGTTATTATTTTTGGGAATCAGAATAATAATAGTGGAAGTAAAGAATTTAGGAATCTCCAAGCCACTGAAAAAACCTTCAATAGCTTTACATACATCCCCTCCAATAATATCCCAGGCTGATTGGAAAAACTTACCAGTGAATCCATCCATATCTGGAGAACTCTCCCCACTAAGAGCCCAAATGGTAGTTTCAATCTCCTTCATAGATGGAATATCAGTCAGCATGGCATTATCATCTTTACTAATTAGAGAAGGAATAACATCCATAAAGTCCTCATCTTCAGTTCTAACATTTTCCTCACCAAGCATAGACTGAAAAAATCTAAGGCCTTCATTTTTAATCATCAGTTTATCATCAATCCAGTCACCTGCCTCGTCCTTGATTTTATGAATGAAACTTTTTATCTTCTTACTTGAACAGACTTGTGGAAGAATTTAGAGTTTATATCCCCTTCTTGAGCCCACTTGCAATTGTATTTTTATCTCCAGAATTGCTCCTCCAATTTTAAATGATAAGCTAGATTGGCCTGACACATGTTCATCTCCTCCCTTTTGTCAATAGATGGATCACTCTCAAAAAGAATTTCACTTCTGAGAGCTCCATCTTCTGCATTTAAGGAATTCTGAAATAAATTATCAAAGGTCTCTTTATTCCATATACTAAGACCTACTCTGATATTCTTCAAGTTAGCTACCAAACAGTACATAGGATTGCCACTGGAGTATGGGAGGCAATGTTGTTTGATCAAGGACAGGTATGTAGAGTGAGAAGGCCAAAATTTTTGAAATATAAATCGTGAGTGGTGATTGTCCAAATCAGTAGATAAAGACAACAATATAGGAGAGTGATCCGAGGCTGTTTTGCTAAGATGATCAACCACCACTTTTGAGAACATCAACTTGCCATTAACATTCATTAACATTTTATCAATTCTCTCCCATATAGCATGATTTAACTCCCTTTTGTTCCAACATGTGAATCTAGATCCTAGGAATCCAAGGTCAACCAGACCATTAGAATCCATATATTGAGAATAATCTTCTGCGGAATTTATATCATAAGGAAGACCTCCAATCTTGTCCAATGAATTAGATACTGTATTAAAATCACCCCCTACAAACCATGTATCCATTGTATGAATTGAATTCAGGTACTCCCATAATTCTAGCCTCTCCCCCTAGTGCATTTAGCATAAACCAATGAAACATGGATAGACTTAGCTAGAAAAGGATGGGATATAGAAAAGGTTATGCATTGAGGAACTTGAGAAATAAAATTTACAGAAATGTCATATGAAAAAAACTCCACATAGAATTGGACTCATTTTTAATACCAGCTTGAAAATCAAATTTAATACGAAATTCCTCCAATCTAGCATGATCCACTTTCGGTTCTAGACAGATCAACATCACCAAACTATGCATCTGAATAAATTTTTTTATTCTTCTAACAGCTCCCTTCTTTGCAATACCTCTCACATTCCATATCATGATTTTAATAATTTAAAACGAGGACTAGGGGTAGCCTTAGATGAGGACCTTAACAGCTTCTTATCAATTCTTACAATTGAATTCTGCATTTTCTTCTTTTTCTTATTAGAGACCTGTGTCCATTCCACTTGTGATTGATGAGCATAGTCCCCATCTGAAGGAATAATCCTCGGGGATAAGTGTAGATTGTGGACCACATCTCCCTTTACCAAGCTTTCATCATCAAAATCCTCTACAATTCCCTCAATCTCTTTCTGAACAGATATTCCAGCCCCCTCATATGCCTCCTGTTGCTGATTTTTTTCTGTTATAACTTTATTGATCACAACTACTGCAATCTGCATTTGATCATCTTGGAGATTCTCATTTACAATTATAGCATCCTCCTTATTTGCCTCCTGCTTCTGAATTGTTCTTGTTATATCATTATTTACCACAACTATTTCAATCTGCATATGTTCTTCTCGTTATATCATTATTTACCACAACTATTTCAATCTGCATATGTTCTTCTTGGTGATTCTTATTTGCGATTATTTGTCCATCTTCTATATCTGTATTAATTTCCTTCTCCATATCCACATAATTTTCCTTCACGAACTTCTTCTTGACCCATTCCTTGGTTGACATTTTCCCTTGATCTTTGTCTTGAATTTCTTTCCCCCCTCCATTTCCACGCTGCATCCCATGTTGAATACTCTTGTTATTGCCTTCTTGGTTATTCTTCAATAAACATGAATTTAATTCGTGTCCTTTCTTGAAACATGAATTGCAGAAAAGAGGAATTTCTTCATAATCACATCTTTTCCAGAAACCTTTTCCTTCAATACCATAACCAATCCAAACTCTATGAGTTAGATACTTGGTTAGATCAATCTCTACACATACCCTTGCAAGACTAGGTCTTGTTAATGCTGTTGTAGGGCTGTCAAGTTTTAGGGGATTACCAAACGCACTTGCAATTGAAAAAATACTCGACTTATTATAGAGATGAATAGGGAGAAGAGGGAGTGTGATCCAAACCGGAGTGATTGATGATTCCTTCTCAGGGTGGAAATAGACCACTTGAAAACACGCATAGGGTACCTTTGTATGTACCATGTTTCACGCAACCAAATTCTCAGGAAATCTTCTTCATGGTAACATCTAATCAATATTTTTTTTGCATCAAGGACTCCAATATTGTATGCTGCGTTGAGGCCCATAGATACAAATACTTTCCTAATATTGTCAATAGTAGGGCGACCATGAGAAAACTTACCTACAAGGGTGTATTTGAATGGCTCCGATAATTTTGAAATATCTTCCATAGAGAAAAAAAATAGCTAGCTCTCCTCTATATGATTCTACCTTCTTCAAGTTTACTTTGGATTCAGTCTCAGCCTTGCCAACAATCTCAGCAAAAGATTTGTTCACATTAGTAGCCTTTATAAGAGTTCTAACAGGATTAGGGTTAACCGTGCTAGCCTCCAAGGTGGAGGCTGCATGAAAGGCCATGCACTAGGGTTTAGAAGTCGCCAGGAGAGAGAGAGAGAGAGAGAGAGAGAGAGAACTAATTTTTTTTCTTAATCTTTTTCTAGTCTATGCTCCATGCTTAATCACATGCTAGAATAATGATATATGTGTATCTTTTGTATTATACTTCTTTCATTTTAGTTTGCATTAAATGAAAAAATACAAAAAGATTTTGTTTATCATTTGTGTTTTACCTTTTTAGTAACTTAAGATTAATGAAAAATACAAATGATTTTTGTGTGTCTTTTGAGTAAATATTTTTATTTTTGGTTAAAAGTTTTAAAAAACTCAAAAAGATTTTTTGTGTATATTTTAGTTTGACACACTCTATGTGGCATACACTTGTGTTAGAATCCCTTCTTTTTCGCTTCCATGTGACCAGAACGTTTGGTGTAGATTGGCAATCCTTGAAATGTTATTTACCTTGCTTCCATGGAGTAGTTGGATTTTGTGTTGATATAATGAATTCTATTTTTGTATGCCTCAATTCACACATGCACAAGCTCACTTGAAACTATAACTTCATATGTATATTTGAGCTTTGTGAGGTGTTATCCTACCAATCTTGTCATCTACATGTTATGTGACCTAGCAGGACTAGTGCATGTTAAAATCCGTTGCACGTGAGATTTTTGTGAGACATAAAATGTTGTTTATAAATGTGCACGGGGAAGGGCTCCGAAAGGAATACTCATCCTTTGCGAGTAAGCCACCGTTTGTTTGGACCTAAAAGAAATACGTGGTCCAAAGGCCTAAAAGAATAATGGCATTAAAAGAAAATATTTTCCAAGGCCTATTTTGTTTAGTTGATCTATTCATTCAAAATATTATACTCTATATGCTTAAATTGAGGGAGTTTGGATGGTATATCAACGGTTTGCACAATGTCTATTTATCCTAGTTCTACTTTCAATGTCATGACCGTATTGGTTTGTAGAATCATCAAAATTCTAGGCTTGTATGCATTGTGTATGTTTGTTCATTGAGTTCAATCTATACTGTCACATGAGGTTATATTCAAATGTGATGAAGTTTGCAATCAAATGAGAACTCCGTGAACATATTTTAAGTGATTGGGTCTAAATTTAATTGTCACTAGTTCACACCCCAACACTTTCGTTTCCAAATGACACACGAGTGTGAAAAGCTTATTTTATTTTGTGTCATGTGCGGTATTTATACCTAGTATATGTGCGTGTGCGTTAATGATATTCATTATTTACTCATATACGAGGTATTGTATTTGTCTTTGCCTTGCTTGCTAGTCCATCTATGCTTGTACTTCATTTTTGGTATCTATCTTGTTCCGAATTTTTTTCGATATCACATGCTTAGATTACTACAATCAATTGATATCTTTTGCTATCGCATCATAGTTGATATTCATCTCTTTATGTGGATTAGTTGAATTTTAGTTGCCCATGTGCTTTAATGTTCTCATCACTTTATGCACTATTGCATGTTTAGCTTGTTATCCCATTCTATTCATCCATTGTTTAGTTTAGGGGGTGTATATGCTTTAATTGGGGGAGATACGTTAATTTTTTTATTCTTTTACCTTTGTCTATTCCTGAACAAAAAGGGGGAGAATTATAGGGGGAGTAAAAATATCTAATCCAATTGTAATCTTATCTAAGTTTAAGAGATATAACTTAGGGGGAGAGCGCTATCTTCCTAGGTTGATCATAGTTTATAAAGGGGAGAATTAATTTAGGGGGAGTAATTATTTTAATTGCATTTAATATTTTGATATTCTCTATGCGTTTGATAGTTTGCTTAAGTGTGCATGAATTCTTCTAAATACGGAAACTTTCATCGTCGGCAAAGATATTGATCTTTGGGTCTTTCAATCAGGCTATGTATTTTTTATTTTGGGTGGGATATGTTTGATTCTAGTAGAGCTTGACGGCCCTTTACGATTTTTGTTGGTTTTTGCCCTGGAATAGCCAAAGGGGGAGATTTGTAAGGACACAAGTCTCCGATTGAGTCTCAATGTTGTGTTGGCTCAATTCTGGACAAAAACATTTGAGTCATAGGATAGAGTTCAATTTTATCCATTCAAGCCTATAATGTGTTAGTTGAAGACGTAGAGGCCAAGATTAAAGCTTCATCAAATGCCGAGTTTGTTGTGCCTCGTTTCTACGTCAACAACATGGGTTTTGTTTACTCCTAAGGTATGAATGCATTACATATTTATATAGGAGCTTGGAACAATTTTAATTGGGTGAATTTTTATTTTAAACTGATGTTTATTTTTAGAAGGTTTCTTTAAAATTTTAAAATAAAGTTTCTGGGATAAAAATTAAATTTTATGCTTTCTGCAAGTTCATTCGAAATCGTCGTTCGAACTAGTTTTTTGTTTGAACGAGAATGTCGTTCGAACGAGTTCGCCAACGAGTTTTCCCAACAGGTCACTGGAACTTCGTTAGAAGTGTCGTTCGAACGAGATTTCCGACGGGAAAATTAATTGGCAGTTTTCCCCTCTATCCCACTACTTTTTCCCCACTCACTTTTGACAGAATTAATATGTGAGGGAACCAACCTTTTCAATCTAATTTTTTCACATTCCTCCATCTCCAAGAGAGAGTTTTGAGAGTTCAGCTTTTCTATGAAAAGCTTCATGGTTTAAGTGTTTTTGCTTTCCAAGAAAATCACCCTAAAATACTTTTGGTTTACACCCATATTGTTTATTCCAAGTTTCCATATAAATATCTTGCTTGGAGTGTTTGGCACCGGGTTTACTCTACCAAGTTGAAGAGAAGTTTGGGTTTTCTTCTACATCCCTCAAAGAAGAAGTTCGTTATTTTGTTGCGGTATTCTCACATGATAAAAGGCACCATGTGTTGTTGACGGTTGTTCCTACAGCTTCATTGGTGAATTCCAAGGTTACGGTGGAGTTTCGGGATTGTCAGCTAGGCAGAGGTAGTTACAAGAAGACGCATCGGGGCTTGAAGGAGTCGAGTCGAGTGTTATAAGTCATCTTGATTGTAATTGTAAATTTCGTACTTAGTGGACTTAAGGCTAGGGTCGTCTGAGGTTTTTTCCCGTTATGGGTTTTTCCTCGTACATCGCAGTGTAGTGATTTATTTGTTTATTTGATCTTATGCAAAATTCGCATGCTTAGGTAAAAAGATAAAATCTGGTTTAAATCACTACTTATTAAATTGGTGCAAATTCAATTTGGATAAATGTTAATTTAATTCAAGTCATTAATTTTATTGGATAAAATTTGGTTTGGCGTAATATTGCAAATTGAATATTTATTGTTAGGCCAATTTCTAGGACTTGGGTTGAGTTAATATGTTTAAGTGAAAAATGTATTTGTTGATTAATTTAATGTCACATTAAGTTTTGTTTAATTTTAATTTGATAGATATTAAAATTTGGTGTTTGTGTGTGTTTAATTGAACCATCTCGCTTCTGCATATTTAAAAGGAAATTGAATTTTACTTTTTGGTGTTAAGATTTAAAATCGGAGGCATTCGCATTTACAAGTGGTATCAGAGCATTAATTTAGAAAAACTCGCGTTTTCAGTCTGAGTGATCTCAATCCCTGACAGAGCTGCATAGTAGTGTACTGGGAGGGTTCCTTGTTTGGATTTCACCTGCGAGACCTCCCCCGCATGAAAGTAGCGAATGTCGAGAATTGAAAAAGGTTAAAACATCGGACATTTTTTTCAAAATTATTATTATTATTATTAGTATCATTTAATTAGATTAATTATTGAGAATTAACGTATTCCTATTGCAATATGGGATTGAGATTAGTTCATGGGTTAATGCTTTGGTTATTTTAGGCATATAATTGTAATGATAAGTGAAAGTTACGTTACAATCTAAGGCTAGTGGAGCCGGGTAATGACTGTGCAATTGAGCACAGACATAAGTTGTATGGGCACCTTGGTAGAGATTTTTTTGATTAATTCACTATGAGGAAGTGAAGAGATAAGAGTAGTTATTTGGATGTAAGATCTGAGCTTTGTACGAAGATATTTATCCAAATCTCGACGATGAAAATTTTTTTATAAGGAGGGGAGATTGTAACACCCCGTGTGTTCAAGGACTGAGGAATTTAATTATTTTGGGAGAAATAGAATTTTTAAATTGGGAGAATTTAGAATTTTCATTTTTCAAAGTCTCGAATGATGAATTAGGGTGCACGGTTGATCCGGTAAGGGCCGAGGTAGTCAATATGACTGTATGGAAGTTGGATTTGGGTTCTGGAGTATTTTGGACCTAGTTTGACTCGAATAAGTAGGAAATGCGTCATTTAAAGTGCGTATTATCATTTAAAGATAGTATTTATTGATTTAAAGGCTTAAGAGGATCGGGAGTGGCCAATCTCATTTGTGAGAAGAGAGAAAACCCTAGAAATAGAGGGAGAGAGAGGAAGAAGAGAAAAGCTTGGAGCTTGGGAATTTCGGCTCAAATACACGGATTCAAGAATTATTCAACCTTTAAAACTTTGAGGCAAGTGATTAAAATTGCTAAATAAATATGTGTGTGAGTTATCTCATAATTTTTGGTTGGTGATTTAGTTGATTTAAGCTTTTATGGTTAAACCCTAAAATTTGAGTAGTTAATCTTACATTTGGGTTATATTTGTGGTTTTGATGACAAAAATGGTGGGAATAATTTATGTACTGGGTTTTGTTGATTAGGATATTGTTAGAGTGAGGTAGAATTGGGTTTTAGAATGTAGGGTAATTCTTATGAAGTGTAGAGTAAGGTTTTGGAGTACAAATCTCGTGGGAACAAAATTCTACAGGATCAGACCGGTCCGGTAGGAAGGCCAGACCGGTTTGTTTTTTAGGAACTCGGATCAGTTCATTTTTAAGGGGTACCAGATCGGTCCGATCATTAAAAGGGTTCTGTTAGATTTTAGAACCCGGATCGATTGATTTTTTAGGACCCCGATTTGGTACGATCCGGTCCCTGCTTTTGGCCAGCACCAGTTTTACCCATTTTCAATTAGTTTTAGTACTGAGGGACCCTCTATTATCGTGTAGTAAGCATGTTTAGAAGATATTTTGAGGGTTTATAATTGGATATATAAGAGGAGCCATTTGGGGGGATATAATAAAGTTACATATATGAGTAGATTGTGTCATTTTCTTTTATCAAATCCTCTATGGAATGAGGATTCTCTTGAGGATAGTTTCGGGTTATTATGGAGATATTTATAAGAGAAAATTTGTATTGTTTCCTTTTGTAAAATCCTCCAAGGAATGAAGATTCATTGAGGATAATTACGAGTTATTATGGATGCATATTTAGGAGTTTATCATGCCTAATTCTTTCAAATTCTTCGAGTTGTAGGAATTTACTTAACGCCAATTATTCACTAGGTGAGAGAGAATTATTGTGCGTCCTTAGTGTTGATTAAATCTGGCGATTAAACATTTCTTAGCCGTGATGTATTAGAAGTTTTAAGTGAGGGATTGAATAAATAAAATGATTTGGGAAGGTATACGAGAATGTATCATTTAGTATGATGAGAGTTATATACATATAGCCATATTCATTACTTTATCCATACGGACGCGATGGTATGTATATATATATGGTGTAAACGTATATACCTTGTGTGATGGTGTGTATATATATGATGTGATCATATGTATATATCTAGTGTGTATGATATATATGTTATGTGGTGAATACCCCTCTAGTGCTATCGTGGGAAGTTGCGCAATGTGGGTGAATCCCCATGGCTTGAGGAGCAGAGAAAGTATAATTCCCAGGTCATAGTCGTCCATTTTTTATATTGTGTGATTTTATTCAGCAGTAAGACGTCTTGGGTATGATTCATCTTACTTCCAGTAAGGAACTATGGTCGCTTCACGTATGTTTGTGATTTGGTTTATACCAAGTCGGTATAAGAGTCCGATCGCTGGTACCCAGGATGATGTGTGAGTAATGTAAAGAATGTTAGTATACATATTATATGTGAATGTATGTGTACTTATTGAGAATGATAAATCATGTATTATACGTGAGTGCAATATTATACAAGCTTTATGAATAATGTGTGATATCTTAATATTATAACTAGAGAAAGTTATAAATTATGTATGATATTTTTTCTTTTATAGCATGAAAGTGGATGAGTATATTCTTATGTCTATAGACGGGAAGTAATTTGGGTGTGTACTTTGGACGGAGGGCCTAACGGATTTCCATGACTGGCAGTGCTAGATAGTAGTATATCGGGGGGGGGGGGGTTCTTGTTTTGATTTCTCTTTGCGAGACGTCCCCCGCACGAAACTTAGCGCAATGTTGGGCGTGGGGAGATGTTTGGCCCTCAGTTCTTGGGTATATGTATTATAGTGGGGGTCTATTACTAGCATTAAGGAGGACGTGTGATATCTTATGCCAATAACTTGTGAGTTAATAATTGGAAATCGAGATAATATATTTGATATATATATATATATATATATATATATATATATATATATATAGTATTTATGTATTAAAGTAAGTTTGGGCGTAAACTTAGGAGATGATAGAAGAAGTTGATGGAAGGTTATGTTAGAGATAGAGAGTTACATGAATGAGGTTTATGCGTAGTTTTTAAGAGGATTAATCCTAGAATATGTTGAGTAGCGTAGTTGAGGTTCATATACATACGTTAGGTGTGCGCTATAGATGAGGGGTGAGGATGAGTCCCAAGAGAGAGTGCGACACCACTATAATTATGATATCGTGCATTCATAGTTATTATGCATTTTAATCACTTGCTAAACTTATTTTTCAAACCTCGGGCTCTGACCCATTTATATATTTTCTCTTGCTATACATATATTGTTATTTTAGGTGTCCCTCCGCAAGGACGCCAATGTTGCCTATTCTATCCAGGATCCTGGGAGCTATAGCAGTTGCGGGTTGTTACAGCATTTTGTTGCAGTCGCCTCCTATTTTTGTAAATCTAATTAAGAATTCAGTTTGTATATCGGTTTTATGTGTACTCAGGGGTTATATATTTGTATATCTTTGATGATCTTATCTAGATGTTGTATTGTATGTGACCCGACAACATATTCGGGTTCATTCTTTTTGTAATCGTGTATGTGTTATCATGTGTTTTAGTTATATTGCATGTTGGTTTGGAGTTTATCGTTTGGAATGAAAATTTTTGGCATCCGTTTATTTTATTATTGGGTGGTTAGTTATATTTTTGTATGTTCGGCAGTGATGCTGAGCATGATAAACTTGAGATTACTAGTTATCTTGGTATAAGGCTGGCCACCCGTTATTAATTTAAGTGGGGTGTCACACTATAATACCATGGATCGATGGGGACGAACTATATGCTGCAAAACCTGCAAGAAAATCACGAAAATCCATTCAAACACAGATCATTAATTTCTCCATTCAAAACATGACATCAATGTCAAACAAAATCATTGATAATAGTGGCATGTATCATATCAAACTTCCAATGTAAACAATAGAAAAATACAACGAAAGAAAAATTATCATAACTAGTTATAAATAATAATATTACAAACCAAAAAGCTCAAATCAGAATATGTACAATGATATTACAAATCATAGTATGTATAACGACATTACAAACCATCCAGCTCTAAACAAAATATGTACAAAAATATATTACAAATCAAATTGGCTCTAATCAGATCTTTTTAATATCTTTCTTAAATTAAAGAGCATAAAATCTACCAACTTGAGCTATATCAAATCAAATAGCAACGTTAATAATTACCACAATTCATAAAATTAAAATTCATCTAAAACTCTCATAGCCTCGAAAAATTACCATCAATAAAGAACCTAAAATCCTTAATATTAATAATTCTCAACATGAAATCTAACTATTAAATTACAATATATTAAAGCATGTTCAACATTTCTCATAAGTCATGTGCTTTAATGGGAAATAAATGGAATCCTTTCACATTAAAGTAATATCCTATATTACAAAAGGAAAATTGAACCGTCTTCACTTGTATCATCTTTATTAGCATTGCGATCATATGTGAAATATGCTAATGAATTTTCATGACCATTAACACTATAATAAATTACCGAAGACAAAAACCAATTATTTTCCCCTACTAAAAAATAAATTTATATGTTAAAACCTAAGATGTTATTGAATAAACTAACAAAGTCTAAGAAATATAATAAAATATTAACCAATATTGATTCAAAGTAATCTACAATAGTTTCATATGATATCATTAAGCAAAGAAAACGTAAATCAAAGTCAATATATAATTAAAAAGTATCTAGAATAAATAATATTTCTTCAATTCAAAGATTCTTACATATAATCTCACATATAATCTCAGTAAACTAATATCATTTGATTAAAACAGACAATATTCATATTTGATCCCAACCATCATACATAAACATAAATTAAAATTAAGTCTATATTATATGTAAATAGATATTTGAACAAACTAAATGAAGGGTAATGAAAATCCATCCATTTGGTTTGTGGATTACCTTGAGAATTTTATTGAACGAATGTGCTTGAGAAATATAGATTGAGATAAAACTTTTCTTGCTAATTTGGCTGAATGAATAGGCAGGTTAAAGATGGTGTGCGGTGAAGAGAGAGATGGATAAAATGGAAGAGTCCATGGTTCATTATTTGTCTTCTAAACTAGGGTTCTGTTCCTTAGGAATTCTATATTTGTGTATTGGAGGGTAGGTTTAGAAGGGCGAAGAGATGAAGAAGAGGATTCACTAGGAGACATTGATAAGAGGAAGAAGAAGGATGGGATACGTGGGAGAAGATGAGTCTGATTCAATGTAGACTCAGATAGACTAAGAATTCACTTTGTCGAGTGGCTGTGTAGATCTCCCTTCGTTCGGTAGACAAATTTTTATATAGTCCAATGATGTACACTTTAATAAGGAACCATATGTCACACTAATATGTTACAATATGAGATTGTGTGCACCCTACTTTACGAGTGACATGTGCGACGGTTGGCACCGGTTTATAATATTTACATGTGTAGTTAGTAGCATCCGATATAATATCTTAATATATGATGTTCACTTATTAATTTAGTGATAGAGACTTTTAGTCTTGCTTATGCCATGGGATGGGACACTAGTGTAGTATTTCATTTATGAAGAGGGGTGAGGTATTTATTGCATATGCGTGTCTGTGAGTTGGCACGTTTATCATAGCACATGTTTATCATATATGTGTTGCATGATTATTACAACAGGAAATACTATAAGATATTTCTTGCAATTGTAGGGCGTTGACCAGAATTGTATAAAAATGCTTTCCAGGATTTCATAAACATAAGTAGGAGAGCCAAGGAGATTCAAACTTTCCACTTCATTGTGATTCCAGCCTTCCATTTGATCCATATATTAGGTTGTTATTTCTTATATGTCATTTTAGTTTTAGATTATTTATACAAAGATTTTTATGGACGGGGTTGGTCCTAGTTATTTATTTAGTTGGTTTTATTTATGAGAGCTAAGATTATTTCATTTACTCATGTTGGATATTAAGACATTGGATTTTATCAGTATTTATTATTTTATCGTTATCACATTTTGTGAATGGTTTAAATTAACTTGGGTTGTTATTTTTTATTTGAGAATGATATAAATTGATTAGAATGCAATATCTTTGGCATAATGAAATGGACAACTGATGTGTGAAAAATATGGGGTGTTAAAGTTAATTGGAATATATTGCTAGATTAATGCACAAACTCTTGTATATGATATTTGTATCTCTGTTTTATTATTGACTATATACTTTGTATCTCTGTTTTATTATTGACTATATACTCTCGAAATTGATATATATATAGAGAGAGAGAGAGCATTAAAGTGTTAAAACTCTTAAAATTTATCAATATAGAACATATTGCATAAAATCAATGAACTTTACACTGCACAACATTCTTTAGCATTCTTCGATCGAGATATTAAAACAAAGCAATTTTATTGATGCATCATGGTTATTTAAATGGTTATGATTTGAAAAGGGAATGTCATATTATGCCTTGTGCATATGAGATTTTTTTTCATAGTTGCCATTTAAAAGCCAAATGAAATATCATTCAAAATAATGAGAGATTATGTGGATAGGGCTGAAATTTCAATCTGTTCGAGCTACCTTTGAAAAATTGAAAATTGTTCTCTAACCCTTGTACTTGTGTGGAAGCCACTACAAGCAAAATTTTTGATAATCGACACCTCAAATAATTATATCTATAAATAAAATAGGGTAACACCAAGGGTATGAAACTAATTTTTTTTAATAATAAATCATTTGTATTAAGAAAGACCCAAGTGTTAGTTGAACATTTTAAACTTTGAAGGAAAATAAAAAAAATTCATAATAAACGTCAAAGTAGATTTTCTAAAAGTATATTTCATTGAATTTTGATTTTATCATTAAAGGCTCAATCGTCTTCACTTTTGTTCTTCACATGAGTTATATGCTCCTCTTTATTTCAATGTATATGATAAAGCTAGAAACATTGATTATGATGTTTAAATGCTTATGTTCTTATCATTAATTATTGTGTTTGAGAATTTAGATCTTAATGTACATGGTTGCATTGTAATTCGGATTTTTCCTTTTGAATTGGAACCCTGGAGTGCCCTGTGAAATATAGGTTAGGCTCAATGAAAGAAAGTACGCTCCGTGACAAATTAGGTCATTACAGGGAACAAATGACGTAAAAAAGTGATGGGTATACGGGCGACTCGAGGAAATCTTCCTCGCTTCAACAAAAATACCTATTTAAGGAACAAAAATGTTTGGTCACTAACGCGACCAACCAATTTCTACTTTTGTGTGTACGAATCTTCTCACGTCCAGTGAAGCGTTTCTCGCGACAGGGAATCGAGTTATAAAAATAAGAAACCATTAGTTCTAAACACTTTTCGCAACAATGGACTCTCATTTCTCTAACTCACTAAAATAATCAATCTCTATGAGCCTTAGTTTGCTTAATTCAAGTGAGTTTTTCAAAGTTTCAACATCAGATACACTTATGCATTGCCAGGTAGGCCTATTTACTTCACTTCAGGTTAGGATTTTCAAAAAATGCTAGCATTTGGGGATTTTTTAATTTTTTTTGCTCAACAACTATCTATGATGGAATTGATTTTATTCTTGAAATTATTTTAGTTACTAAAAATTAGTTTCATATAAATTTAATGAATCTCCATCACTTAATTAAATTACTTGTCAAATAACCCTTATTAACTTAGGTCTTTTTTAGTTTCTAATAACCTACCATCTTATATATATATTGGTTTGAAACTTTTGTCTGCATTTAGGACTATACTCCTCTTTAATTTTTTAGTTTAAACCTTGTTTTAAATATAATTTAGAGTATTTATGTTCTTGCCTTTGTTCTCCTTGTAATGGCTATAATGGGCATCTCATCGAGAAAAAAGTTCATTTTGAGCGTAGTGTTATGGTTGACAATTAATTAAAAAGATTATAATATGGGTATGTAACGAGTTCTCAAATAAAAAACTGTTGAATACGCATGCAAGGGGGTGAGAACTAGAGGTTTTTCCCAAATCGGTGAGGGAATTATACTCTAATGTCGAGTTTGATGATGGTTTAAGAAAATTTTCACACAACCATTCGAGGCATCCGGGTTGAAATTTCAAGCGACATCATTTCTCAACCCTATTAATTTCTTAGTGTTGAACGATTTAGACTTCCGTACTAAGGACGAGAGAAGCCATTTAATTAGGGGTGATAAATGGATAGATACGGAACGAATAAAATGTTATCCCTGTATCCATTATATAGATGCACTATCCGTATCCTCATTTGTATCCGTTTGGATCGTAAAAACAACTATCCACATTTTTATCCTCTCGAATTCCCCAAATTCGGATAATATCCGTTTACGTTGTTTATCCATTGCAATTAACACTAATTTTAAAATTAAATAAAATTCATATTTAATAAAAAAAATTAGACGATCAAGATCAACCTTTAATGTTCATATTGAATATAAACTCTTAAAAAAATATTTGAAATCAAATACTAACCTTTAATGCTCATATTCATGAATCATGAATTTACGAAACATAAATAAGTCACTGAATTTATGAAAAACAACTAATAATGAAAATAATAACAACAACAACAACAACAACAACAACAACAACAACAACAACAACAACAACAACAATAATAATAATAATAATAATAATAATAATGATAATAATAATAATAATAATTGTAAAAAGTCCCATATATGAAGATGTATTTAGGCTCCACTCCCATATGTTTTTAAAATTGTAAAAAGTCCCATAATAACAAAAGTTGTCATCGTCATCAAAATATACATCTCCAAAGATCACATGTCTCCATTCTCATAATAATTCTAATCAACTGTAAAATCAACATCTGTTACTTTGTGTTTTACTATTTAAAACAATTGTGCTCCAATCAACAACTGTCACTTTCTGTGTTATGTGCACGTGCATGTGTAGTTGTTATGTTTGTGTAGCAGACTAGAGGAGGTTGTGTCTGCATAGCAGTAAATGTGTGTGCAAAGGTGGCTATATGTACAGTGTGTGTTTGTGTGTGTAGGGGGAGAGAGAGAGAGAGAGAGAGGAAAAGGAGGAGGAGGAGGAGGATGAGTTATGCCACTAGAATAGAGGAGGAGGAGGAGGAGGAGGGAGGGATGTGGGAAGAAAATAAAAGAAATGGTGAGTTAGGGCTTTGAGTTTTATTGTGTCAGGTGGGCGTGGATTTTGTTTTGTTGTTTAATATTTTCTTTTATTATTATTTTACTTTTTGTTGTTTTAAACCATTTAAAAAAAATTCATTTGATTTCCTTTTTTTCTATTCTTTATTTTAATAACTTTAGGGTTTCTATTTCTCTTTTAATTTAAAAAAAAATATTTTTTCTCCACTTTTTTGTTAAATGAATGGTCAATATTTTATATTACATATTTACATTTTACATTTAATAATAAATATTATATATAATAACTATAAATAAATGATATTAATAATAATTTAATACTAGATACAATACGGATACGGATATCCAAAAATGAATATCCGCAAATATGGATACTCCGTCTCAGATACAAATTATCCGTGTCGGATACACATACTATCCGTATCCGTTTTTCGGATATTTTAACACACCATCCATATTCATATCCATATCCGTTTTTCTGGATAAATATCCACAAAATCCGGACAAATTAGAATTTTTGAATATCCGTTTATACCCCCCACATCCAATGATGAAGTTTGGGATGAAATCACGAGTGGTATCTGGATATGTTATTTGAAAAATCCATTGGAGCAAAGGCAATTATCCAATTATTACTATCTTTTACATATGTTATTGGGTAACATGTTATTGACATGTTACCACACCACACTTCCTGCACCTTATTGCTTGTTTTTATACAAGATTAGCACTAGTGTTCCAATTAACCTTTCCCAAGAAATGTATAGTACTATGAGGACTTCAGTTAAAAAAAATGTGAGGCATTCACTGCCATATGGGTTCGTTTGTTTGTCAGAAAAGTTAAGCGGGAAAATGATTTTCAGGAAAAGTGAAGGAAATGAAAAAGAAAGATATTTTCTTATGTGTGTTTGGTTAACAAGAGGAAAACTGCATGAAAATTATAAATAAATAAATAATTATATACATACACACATATATAGTTATAACTTTACAAAAAAAAGTAAAATATATTTTCTTATTTCAATTACCAAAAAGTATAATTTATATAATAAACGTCCATTTAAATCAAACATTAGTAAATATGAAATAAAAATTATAAAAATGTATTTGGTAAAAATATCGATAAATAATGTATTTTTATGAATAGTTATTGATGAATGCATTCGTAGTGGTTATAATAACAGCAACAGCAACAACAACAAAAATTATAATAATAATAATAATAATAATAATAATAATAATAATAATAATAATAATAATAATAATAATAATAATAATAATAACAGTTGGTACCCCTTTTGTCAACCAGGCCCATAAAAGCAGCCGGCCAAGCCCAAGTGAATAATAAAAAGCACCCAACCCAAATTATGAGTCATGAATGACGGTTAGAGTAAAAGGATATGACCGAGTCCATCCCCAAAAATCTCAGATGAGATATTCAAGGGATACTGGGTTAAACGTGTTGGTTACCAACACTCTCTCTCTTTCAACTGAATATATATTATGTCCCTGGCCTAGGGATAGGGGCATGTAGCACAAAACTATCTCGAGGGTTACTTAAAAAGAAAAATAATAGACCTCTACGTGGACTTGGGCAAGTTGCTGAACCACGTAAATTCTTATGTTGTGATTGTGATTGTTTGTTGTTCTTATTTTCTTGGTGATTGTTTTCTTTCATTATTATTTGTGTTGTGATTTTTGTCACCACAATTGGTGTCGTCTGTGGGAATTGATTGTTATTCCTATGAAAACCCTCATCAATAAGAACAAGTGATATCCCATCACAGCAGTAACGTCCCTCAAGCATGAGACATTCAGCATCAGCCTAACCCTCCAATGGTAAGGTCTAAAATTCGTCATTCAAACCCAAGACTTCGCCAGGAGAGGCAAGTCTCCGAAGAAAGCCATGGGCCACCCAGGTCCACGCAGATCTCTAGGTTGATAGACGCCTATGAGGCCAAACTCCATGAGCAGGAGGAGGCTACTCACCAGCAGCAAGATGAAAATGCTCACCTCAAGAGGCCCCTGGAAAGGAAGGAGAGAAAATCGAAGCACAAGGCAATACCACAATCAGACTCTTAGCCCTCAGGTGAGAAAGTCTTGCAGTCGAGGAAGGAGCTCGAGACATGGGACAAAAAGAACCAAAAAGCACTGGTTAGATGATGACCATTCCAAACGACTTTAACCAGCTCACCATTATAGGAGTCCTAGTTGACAGAACGATGACATACGAAGTTTGGTCCGAAGGGAGATGGACCGGCACCCAGATCATCGCGGTGCCAGATCTACGAGAGAGCTATCCAGGAGATCTCTCAAGATAAAGTCCCCTTTTTAAGGGAAATAGAAGTAAATGAGGCCTCGAAGAAGTTCGCAATTCCCAGGTTCAAGATTTACGATGGGAAGACTGATCCCATTGATCATGTCAAGCAATACCGATAAGCTATGACTCTATGGAGTCACAATGATGCGCTCATGTGTCGAATCTTCCCTTTGAGCTTGCACGATGTGTCCCAAAAGTGGTTTGAGAAGCTACCTCATAGGTTCATTCAAAATTTTAAATCCTTAGTTGAGTAGTTTACAGCTTGCTTCATAACAAGCAGTTCCCACTAGAAGAGGATGGATGCACTGTTTACTATGAAGAAGAAACTGCAGGAGAACCTCAGAGAGTACGTGAAGAGATATTGGGAAGTATTTAATGAAATTGAGGATTACTCAGAGCAGGTCACTGTAGTATCCTTCAAAATTAGTTTATCGAGTTCCTGCCTCCTGTACCAGTTTTTAACTAAAGAGGAGGCTGCATCCATCGATGACTTGATAGCTCATATTAAAAAATACGCCAAAGTCATGGATGTGACCCATCTTAATGTAGAGGATAATGGTCGCGTGAAGGCTGGAAAAGGAGTCAAGAAAAATAAATCATAGAAGAAAGGGAACAAGAATGGGGGGAAAATGGCTCTAAGAATGGGAATAAAAATAATGTCACAAAGTCATTTCAGGTTGTAAACACAGTCTTCAAGGAGCCAATATAATATTCTTACAAAAATGAGCCATTTATTAAGTGGCCAAAGAAGATGGAAGGATACCCTTATAAATGGAATAATGCACTTAGGTGCGCATTCCAGAAGGAGAGCGATCACAAGACTGAGCATTGTAAAGCCCTCAAGTCTCACCTCAAGGATTTGGCCCAAGTCGGGCACCTTAATGAGTTTGTGGAGAAGAGGACAAATAAGGCAGCAGCGAACGACGAGCAAAGTCCCGAGAATATCCTCGAGGAGTATATCGGCAACGAATTCATAGTGATAAATGGGGCATCATACCTCAACTAAATTTAAAGAAATGTAGCTCGGGTGGAAGTTAAGAAGCTTACTGTAGTCATGCAGGCCTTTAAGATTTACCCAGCCAAGACTCAGGCAGGGAAACATCGACGACAAGTGGAAGTCGATTACAATAAGCATATTGTGTTCACGAACGATGATTTGGAAGGGGTGAGAACCCCTCATCATGACGCACTGGTCATTAAACTCAGGATAATGAACTGGGACATCGACAGGTTGTTCATCGACTAAGGCATCTCATTCAAAGTAATGTACCTATAATTATTCAAAAAGCAGAAGCTGAGCATTACCGACCTCAAGAAAGCCACTATTCTGTTGGTCAGCTTCGCGGGAAAGATCACAGTCCCTTTAGGAAAGATCGTCCTACCAGTCAGTGTAGGAAATATCTAAAAAATTACTGAGTTTCTTATTATTGATATTAGATCACAGTATGAAGCCATCCTCGGTAGGGGATAGCTCCATGTAATGAAGGTCGTTCCATCGACCTATCATCAGAACTTGAAGTGTGTAACTGATCTATGAGTAGTTAAGATCCATGGAGACCAGACTACGATAAGGAAGTGTTTTATCACGGCCATACGCCCCAAATAGGAGAAGAAAGTAGAAGAATCGAAAACCAAGGAAAGAGCCCAGGAGGGGTTGGTGCCCTCCAAATAGCCGCTAAGGTATAGTCGATCGTGAGTGGAGGAGACCAGGCTCCTTCCCTCTAATGGGGTCATTAAAGACCTGGAAGAAGTCGCAGCTGGGAGTAGCTCGACTGGAAAGAAGTTTTTGATTAGTTCCTCCTTAACCGATCACTAAAAGAAAGACCTGGTTACCCTTCTTCGGAGTAACTTGGATGTTTTTGCATAGGAGCCCTACAAGCTGTCTGAGATTGATCCCAGCATTGCTTGTCATCAATTACATATGGACCCAGCCTTCAAGCCAGTCACATAGTAGTAGAGTAAGAGGTCGGGAATCTACTGGATGCAAGTTCCATAGGGGAGGTTCAGTTCCCTAAATGGCTATCCAATCCATTAGTAGTTCCAAAGAGTAATGGAAAGTGGAGAGTTTATATCGACTTCAACGACCTCAACAGGGCCTGACCCAAAGACAGTTTCCCCCTTTCGAAGATTGATCAACTGGTTGATGCTACAGCACGTCAGAGGATGAGATTTTTAGATGCATTCTCTGGATACCACCAATCCCCCTTCATGTGCCGGATCAAGATAAGACCTCCTTCATAAACACTATTAGTTTGTATTGTTATAAAGTTATCACATTTGGCCTTAAGAATGCAGGAGCGACCTATCAATGTCTAGTACAAAAATGTTTAAAGATCAAATGGGGGATATTATGGAGGTTTACATTAATGATATGCTCGTCAAGAGCAAGCTCAAGGATAATCACCTCTCCGACCTGGTAAGGACTTTCGAAATCCTCAAGAAATAATGAATGAAACTTAACGCAAGGATGTCCAATCAGAAAAATTCCTTGGATACTTGGTCAACAAGAGAGGAATAGAGGAAAATCCTGACCAGATTGAGTCCATCAATAAAGTTCAGCCCCCTCAAATAGTAAGAGATGTACAGAAGCTCACAGGAATGCTCGTCACGCTCAACTGGTTCATTTCTAAGTCTTCAGAGCGGTGTCAATAATTCTTTCAATTATTAAAAAGTAACAAGGAAGTGACATGGAACGAGGACTGCTCGAGGGCCTTAGAAGAACTCAAGTACTATCTCAGCAGACCCCATTTACTCGTGATTCCTAGATAGAATGATCCTTTATATCTTTACCTTATAGTATCAGACCATGCTGTGGGCTCTGCCTTGGTATGTGAGAGGGAGGGGAACTAACATCTAGTCTACTATGCAAGCAAGACCCTTTTGAAAGCCGAGCAAAGGTACCTTCCATTGGACAAGCTCGCTTACGCACTAGTGATAGCCTCAAGGAAATTGAAGCATTATTTTAAGGCCCACTCCCTCTTCGTGATTACTTTGCACCCCCTCAAGGCTGTTCTGAGGAAAGTAGACCTCTCTGGCCGACCATCGAAGTGGTTGGTCGAGCTCTAAAGATTTGATATTCACTTTTAACTAAGAATAACCTTCAAGGGGAAAATCCTAATTGATTTCATCCCTGATTTCATAGGAGAGCAACCCGGTGATCAGCCAGAAACAAGTTGATTAAGGCAAAGCTTACAGGAACCAAGTGTTTGAATCTTATACGTTGATGGAGGCTCCAACTCAAAGGGGGCGGGATAAGGTATCGTACTAGTGACTCCTAAAAATACAGTCCTCGATCAGGGAATCAAACTTGAACTTGAAGCCTCCAATAAAGAGGCGAAATACGAGGCACTGATCACCGGACTAGGCAAAGAACAGTTGTTAGGGGCAAGGCACCTTTAAGTCTTCGGCAACTCTCAGCTGGTATCCAACCAGATAAATGGTGATTTTATTGTAAAAGATGATAGGATGGAGGCTTATCTCACCGTTGTGAAGGGACAAATAGCCAACTTCGATTAAGTGGATGTTCAATAGTTTCCTAGAGGATAGAACAACCATGCAGATAGTGTAGCAGCCCTAAGTTCAACAATAGACTCTGACTTGAGAATAACGATCCAAATAGATTTCCTCGCATAACCCAGCATTGATCAGACTACTGAGCCGCTGAATCCCGAGCAGGTTCTCCACATTAAAAAGGCTCTGAGCTGGATAGACCCCATTGCAGACTACTTACAAAGTGATATACTGCCAAGTGACAAGAGGTCGGCTCATTAGATGAGAGTCAAAGTTGCTCTCTTTCACTTATCTCCTGATGGGAAGTTGTATAAGAGATCCTCCACTGGGCCCTACCTCTACTGCGTTCGTCCATAAGGCGTTGAGAAGATTTTGTACAAACTTAATGAGGGAATTTATGGAAGTCATGCAGGAGGAAGGTCGCTAGCCTTTCGAGCAATAAAGGAAGGGTATTGGTGGCCATACATGCAAAAGGACGCTAGAATCTACGTTCGGAAGTGCGAGAAATGCCAAAAATACTCACCCATGGTCCACTAGCCTTCCAGTGATCTAAAGTCACTAACTAACCCATGGCCCTTTCCCTAGTGGGGTTTGGACATCGTACGTCCTCTGCCTACTGCGACAGGCAACCGAAAGTATTTGTTCATCACCACAGACTACTTCACTAAGTGGATAGAGGCTGAACCACTAACGAACATCAGAGACACATGAATTATGAGGTTTATATGTAGAAATATCATTACCCGCTTCGGTATACCAAGAATGGTCATTATTGACAAAAGGACCCAGTTCGAGAGTGGCCCCTTCCAAAGTTTTGTAACGATCATAGAATAAGGCATTACTTCAGCTCTGTTGCATACCCCCAGAGCAATGATCAAGCTGAGGCTTCTAAAAAAATAGTGATCGATGGAATAAAGAAATGATTATAATGAGCCAAAGGAGCTTGGGCAAACCCCACATCCTCTGGGCCTATTGCATCACCCCAAGGTGAGTAACTGGGGAAACACCTTTTGCTCTCACATATGGGATGGAAGAAGTTATTCCGCTAGAAGATGGTATCCTTACCATGAGGTCTACGCTGGTCGAACAAGGCCACAATGATGAATCATTACTCACTGAACTTGACTTAGCCGATGAACGGCGAGAATTGGCTCTAGTTAGACTGGCATCCTACCAGCAACAACTAGCCAAACAATACAATCAGAGCCATTTGAAATATAGAATGTAGTTTTGATAAGATAACACCGATACACCATTACACCAATATTGAAGCAACACCCGCTCTGATACTAATTTGACGTAAACTACACGTCAAAAGGCTCCAAAAAACTAAACACAAACTTTAAGAGAGAGAAAGTAATATTTTCTTCCAAATATTGAGTGCCCCAAATGAGGAATACAAGGGTCTATTTATAAGTGGAAAAGTGGAGCACTAAATGGTTCTCTAACCAATGTAGAACTCCCACTTTACAAATAATCTTAATACCCATTTGTGCTCGCCTATGTCCAAACTTAACAATAAACAACAAAACAAAATTACTAAAAATAAAAGAAAAATACAACGATTATCTAAATATAAAAAGAAACCCTAAATTATATTTAAAAGGAAACCCTAAATTATATTCTTCATTTGGGGCACTCAGTATTTCGAAGAAAATATTACTTTCTCTGTCTTAAAGTTTGTGTTAAGTTTTTTGGAGCGTTTTGACGTGTAGTTTACGTCAAATTGGTATCAGAACGGGTATTGCTCCAACATTGGTGTAGTGGTGTATCGGTGTTATTTTATGAAAATCGCATTCTACATTTCAAATGGCTCTGGATATGGTGCACATTAATGATAGGTTAAATTTTCTCTCCCAAATCTCCCAAAACCTAGATACCCCCTTCACCCTATGCCTAAAAGCCACTGCGCACCAACCAAACCCTCCCACCACCACAATCACCTCCCCAACCCTCCCCCATGGCTGTCGCCTGCACCCTCGAACCCCTGCTACCAAAAAATAGTCCACCCCCTGTTCAGACCCAAAAAACACCCCCACCCGCCTCTGTTCAGACCTAGGGATACCCCTCGTCCTCCCCCACTGCTCTGACAATCCTCCCCCCCATAAACACCCCTTCTGACCCTTCCCTTTTTCTTGTCTTTTTATCGCGTCATTTCCAAAATTATCACCCCAGTATATAAGTATCACCCTTATATGTTGAAGGAGAGTGCACGACACGTGGAAATATGATTCCTAAACTATCCTTATGTATTATTTGTAGCCGACATCATCATTCTTTAGAACATGACTGATTAAAGCTAACGCGAACGACCATGCTCAGATCACCACAAATTCCCATAATCTAAGAAGATCTATAGGGATAAATATCATTGTGACTATAATTCCAGTATAACTCGACCACAACATTCCAAATAGAGTCAACAGTGGTTAATCATCAAGAAGTCTGTACTCAATTATAATTGTAGATTGATAGGCCTCTTATGTAATACAAATACGACCCCTCATTATGAGGAGAGGTTATACGGAACGCTTTCGCACTTGTAGACTTGGATTTCATCTAGCACTCTAGTGTTGGGGATTGATATAATAAATAAAATTATTTCCCTAATAACTTTTATTAATCATGCATTAGAGAGAAGAAAAAAATAATTATATTTAAATATAGATCTAAGGTTCTGATCATGACACCTTTAAGAATATTGTAGGTGATCCGAATGAGGAGCAATATTTAATGTAAAAGATGATGTGGTTGACTTTCTTCCACATCCGATAGTTCCTAGAATGCCATTGATTCGACTCGAATATTATGTATTACCACCATCTTTACTTATGCATTTTAGCCCCTTTGGGTACCTTAATTCCTATATTTATGCTCTTTAACTAGACAACCTCTGTCTTATATGCTTACATGTTTTGTGAGGTATAATTGAGCTTTTGTAGGTATTACGATTCTTAGTGTGAAGTTCGATAGCATTTCGAGGAAGTTTCGTCGACAATCGCACATACAAGGGCATCTTAGTAATTCTATAATTTGGGTTTCTGGACCAATATCCAATGAAAGTTGAACCCCTATGAGTCATCTTCACGTGGCCACTGACGATACGCGATTTCGATCAATAACAAAGAAGTTGCGGGATTTATCGCGGAGGAAGGACAACACCAAAACCACTTAGGACAAATCATTTATTTTCCACTAATTCTTTTACAACTTACTATATAAGTGGATTTTGTGGATTTGAAGACATATCTTCCAATTCATTATTTTATCTTCTTTTTATCAAGCTTTCAAGTTCGGTTAGAGGAAGAAGGGTTTTGGAAGTTATTTTGGGTTTTGCTTCTCTCTCTCATAGGGTTTCACCCAAATGGGTTGTAAGTCACTATTCATCATCTTCTTCTCTAATCCAAGCTTCCATTATTATTTTTCTTGCTTTGTTAGGTAGGTTTACTTTCTTTGTAACTTAGATTTAATTGCTTTGATTTACTTTCTTTCATTTAATTAACGTCATTTAACATGCTTTCTAGCTAACTTAAATTAGGTTGAGATTAATGGAACTCACCTTGTGTTTAATGAGTTTCTTTGCAATGGTGATGGGTTATATGTATTTAATTCAATTGGGTTGATATAGTTATTACGCCTAGGAGATTTAACGGGGCATATCATGTATGCTCCGTATTTACAACCTTGCGCGCGTAATTTTCGGGGTATTTGTTGACGCCAAAATCATATTAGGATTTTATGAGAATTTAGGGTGTGACAACTCTAGATTTAATTGATTATTGAAATGAGATTCAATCTTTCTAAATTCGTGTTCCATGTAACCATTTATACGTGTTAAGCCGAGGTGAGGGATATTAGTCGCAACCTATAGTTTTACTCTTTTTGTTAATTTAAGTTTAAATACATGCCTGAATGATTTGCTCACATATCATCTTTTACACTTTTAATCATGAAGTATTAAATTAATAGAATTCTAACAACTAGTCTATGTGGATTCCATACCCGGACTGGCCGTTGTACTCCCTTAAAAGAGTGTGGTCAATAATTTAGGTTTTTGTATTGAGGTGGTGAAACGATTTCAACGATTGATATATTGACAACGCGCTACCTTTCTCCCTTGATCAAAATGGTGCCGTTGTCGGGGACTTGTTTGTTTTAGAATTTAATTGATTTAGTATTTCGTAATATTTTCTTTATATTTGTATTTTGTTAAGCACCAAGAAACGTCGAATTCGCGCCTGCACACCACACTGTTGAGCATCCATCGTGGAACCATTTTGGGTAAGTTTGTCTTACACTTATGATTTCAATCGTTGTAATGATTTGGGTTCGGGAGTTTATCCTAAGAATAATTTTCAATGTCCCACTATGCCTATAACTTTCAGTGAATACTTGCATGTTGAGAAGAATGAAAATTGCAAGATTACTTTCGACGAGTATTTACATAATAAAAATAACGATTTGGGGATTTCTGAAAGTTATTCTAATGACAAAATGCCTTAAACTTATTACAATAACAAAGTTGAAAGCCATTGTGATAGTAGTTCTCCGAGCTATAACTTTCAATGTCATTATATGAATAAGCTTGAAAGTTACGATAATAGTTCTCAAATTAGTCTTTTTGGAGAAGTTACGAAGCCACAAAATTCGTTTGGTGCGTCGTTGCAAAGTCAAAATATGGAAAAATTTGATAAATTTTATTGGGAGGAAAATCATTATTGGGGGCATGATTTTGATTTATTATTTGAAACCAACGATGATTCTTCTCTTGAAACTTTGAAAGATGACTAGTGTTTTAAACCAAATGAGTAATTCGAGTTTCTTAAGCCGGCAATGCCTACTTTGGAACAAACCATTTTGCATTTATCCCAAGGCATAATGGATAATTAAAACAATGAAGATATGGAGATTGACGCACTTTGCAATGAGATGATTTCTTCCGTGAACAACAAAAATGATTTGAACACTTGTGTTTCATCTCAAATGATTTTGGAAGAACATTTCACTAAAAGTGAATCTTTTTCCTTTTGAATTTAACCATCGAGCGATGACGAGTCATCTCTTCAGGTTGAATTAATTTCCTCCCCATTTCCATTCATCGTTATTCAGCCATTACAACATTCCTATGAGTCGGTTGAAAGTTTTGAAACGTTCAATCTACTCACTGATGAGGAATACTTGCTTGAGTTTCTCGTTTTGATGGGTTCCTCTATGTTGTGTGCTCCTCCCTCTATGCTTTTTGAAATTCCCTTGGGAGGAAATTCGATTTTTCCCGGATCCCATGTGTTTTCGCCGCCCATTCAATCCAAGCCCCCCGTCATCCCCCCAAATTTTTTAATGGATGATGGTTATTTTCTTCCGTCGTACACATACCTTCCGTTGTTCAAACGGAATTCCTATTTTCTGGAAGGTATGCATGAAATTGAGGGGCAACTAATTATCCCTCAAAGTCAAATCATTGTTTGGGCGAACCCTCAAAGATTTCAACTCCTTTTGTATAGTTAATTAAGTAATTGAAATTTAGGTTATACATAGTTAATTCATTTTTTTTCGTATAGCTTTTAGTGTGATTAGTTAATTTTTTTTCTTTATTTTTTTTTGTATGCTTGGTTCTGACAATTTTTGTAGGTTTGCCGAACTGAATTTATGAAAAGTGTGCGTCCCAGATATGCGGTTGTAAGAAGCTGAAAAAAATTAACTCACAAAAATATTTTCTTTATTTTGCACTCTCATACTCACTTATACATATATTTTTTTCTTATGTGTGTGTGTGTGTGTGTGTGCGTGTCGCCCATTGTAAATTTCATCCTTACTTTTTTTGTAGAGTATATACTTTTATATAGTATTTTTTATACTTATTTTTCATTTATTCTTTTATATCTTTTCTTGGTTTTTAATTTTTTTTATCCCAACATTTTATTCCCCATTGCATGGGTTTAAAAAAAATGTAGGTCTTCATTTTATATACCAAATAACAAGCAGGTCTTTGTAAGGTTTGCTTGCCAAAAACAAAGAGAGCAGGTCTTCATTTGGTCTTTGTTTAAAAAAGGTTGTAAGCAGGTCTTAAAACAAACAAAATGAGAGCAGGTCCTTTGCATAAAACAAAGGTTTTGGGCATAAAAAAAGGGGTGGTAACAGACCTTGTAGAATAAAAAAAAGCAGGTGCATAATACAAGCAGGTCTCGGCCAAGAAAAAAAAAGAAGTCGGTCCATTTTTATCTACCCCGGTCGACCGGTTCCGGACCGCGATTGACCGGTCCCCATTTTCCTCCTGCATTGTCTCAGCTCTACGACTAAATTGGAAAACAGGATCGAATGGGTTCCTACCCGCGGTCGACCGGGAGCAACAGGTCTTAGTTATTTTTCACTCTCATTTAAGAATTTTCACTCCCCAACTACTCCTCCCTTATTTTGTGCCCTTATTTCCCCACACTTTCAATACCGAATTTCACTGGATTTCAACCATATCTACATAATTAAGGATATAAATTCTTCATATTTAACTTATCAAATTGGTATTGTTGGTTGCTAATTGTCAAAATTTCAAGGGTTTTATATTTATTTTGATAATTTGTGAAGTTTTTTGTTGGGTGTTCCCCAATTAGTGTTCCAACATTTTTTATGCTTAATTATTCATTAATAACCATTCATGAACACAAATTGTTGATGATTTAATGTGTTTGTTCGTGAATAGGGATTGTGTTGGTTCAAATGGCACTCACACACTCTTATACCACATTGTGCACACCAAGTGTTCACTAAAATTCCTTAACCATTTTTTTTCGAGATTTCTAGCACGCACTTGCATATTTTTAACTCATTATCGCACCCCGGCACATTTTAGCACATTGTGGTATATTTTCATCTGGTTTCACACACTTACAGTGCCATTTAGACTCGTACACCAAATAATTTTAATTGCGTTTTACAATTTTTTTGTCTTGCCTAATTATTGTTTTGTAGGTTTAAATGGCTGCAAAAGTATGATTCGACCAAATGTGTGCCCTCCCGGGGTGTCCAGGGATTCCGTTGTGAAAGACGAGTCATCTTGCGTCACCACAATTGTGTGCATTTTTCTTGCCAAGAATGGTCGCATCAATGTGGACTTTGTGCGTATTTTTCATGCGACATTCGTGGTGGTGAAAGGGAAGGGAGGCAGACGGAATATGAGCCTATGGAGAGGATTGGGTGAAGATATGCGTCGGGATCCTCTGGTGGTCCCGGTTTCTTTCTTTGTTGTTGTAATGGGGAATTTTCTTTTTATTTTTCTTCTTTTCTTTCTTTCTAATATTATTGTTTTAACTTTTTAGTATTGTATTGTTTTAAGTTATTTTGTGAAATTATGAAATTGTGAATGATAATGTAGTTGTTGCTTATCTATTGGATGTTGATGTGTGTGGGCCCTCCCTTTTATAAAATAGATTTTTTTCCTTCAATTTATCTAGTATTTTCACCTCAACCCCTCAACATTATTGTGATGTACGACATGATTTCTTTTAACTTAATTCTTATGTACATATTTTTATTTTTTTTGGTGTGTATAGGGTTCACGTCGACTATCTCGAGGATCGCTTTCTATCCCTCTCTTTGTCATATTGTCTTTAATTACATTAAGGACAATGTCCGATTCAAGTTAGGGTGTGTATGATTATTCATCTCAACTTCTATTTTATCATCGTGAGCCATGTTTATATTTATTAATTACATTTTAAAAAATCAAAATCAAAATCGAAATCGAAATCAAAAAATCAAAAATTCAAAAAATTCAAAAAATATTTTTTTTTATTTATTTTCTCTTTCTTGGACCTTTTGCCCCAATTTCCTATGATTAATTTAATAATTTCCCAGTCCAATTTCTAATTCAATGATGAATTTTCTATTTCTTTCATGTTATTAAACTTTAATCCATAAACTATTCAATATTGAGAATAAATGCATTAATTAAACCATGAAAACCCATGAGCACTTGAGCATATTTTCTAAATGATTCGGTAGGATAATTATAACTTGGTATATTTTTGTTGCTTTCTGTACACTAAAACCGAGCAAGCTTTGTTTTTTCTTCATTTGTGAGTGTTTATACACTACTCTTTCCTCCTTGAAAACGATGATTTCGTCGGTAATCTCACTATTCTTTGATTTGTTCGTTTATTATTTGAGTTCATATAAAAAATGTGTTACTTGAGCTTGATTTTAAAGTTATTTTGACTAAAGAATTGCGTAAATTTTAGGAAAGGATCATAGGACCTCTTTGTTATAGCACTCATATTGACCTTGACCTTACCTTATATATTTTCCTAGTCAACCCCTTTGAGCCTAAATATAGCCTTTCATTTTATTGCCAAAAAATCCATTAAGCAACTCCAAATTGAAGTTATAAACCATACATATTACCTTTCATACCTTTGTTTGGAATGATACTTGGGATTAAAGGATGTTCTTGTTATGTGGTTGAAATTAAACAAGTGAGAGTGAGAAAAAGTGAAACGAAAGAAGTGAAAAATAAAAGAAAAAAAGCAAAAAGCAAAAAGACAACAAAAAAAATATGAGAAAAAAAAAAGACAAAAAAGAGAAAGTTTGTACATGTTGTATATTGCGTTCAATAACCTTTGTCACATTCTATTGTTATATTCATTGCTTGTTGTGGAAATCACTTTCCAATTTTAAAATTTCCAACAATTTTCCATTATCCCGAGTTTTCATCCCCGAACACCTTTGAATTCGTAAATATACTTTTCCTTTCATAACTGATTATACCAAAGATAGTACCAACAAATAAACTTTTAAGACTATGCACAACTCAAGCTCAATAAGGACAACAATGGAGATATAAACTATAACAGATATATAAATGAGAGAAGGAGGTGAGGATAAGAGGAAATGCACCAGAAGTTAAGTGGTTCGGTCGGAGCCTATGTCCACTGTGCAATGAGAAGGTGTTTCCACTATAATAAGGGCACTAATGGCCTGTAAATACAACACTCAAGCTTTTGTCTCTCTTCTGTGTATTTTGACAGATCTTTTCTAGGGTTGAAAATAATCGATCCCTTCTAATGAATGAAATTAAGTGTATATATAATGATTGGGGGTGTAGTGTACCCCCAAGCATGCAATAGACATGTGCACCAAGGGAGCTTCCACTAAGATGCGGACGCCTGTCTCTAGTACACATATGTAATAATGATGCAATATTCCCTCACATGGGGGAATGATCTTGTTATAACAGTTTTGTCCACGTGTGATCTATCATGCTGGAGCCTTAAACTTCTCGTACTGTAGATGTTAGGCTGAAAGAGTCTCGGCTCGGTCGAGTGCAAGATCCGATTACATCCCTGTTCGAAGTCCTAGAAAAAGTGTGGTATCGACTGAGGGGGTCAGGACGAGGGTTAACGCATGGTCTCGACTGATTTATGATTGAGGCACGTCTTTGAAGCCGATGAACTGCATGTTGTCTTGACCCATACGTTGGCTGAGGTGTGCCATTGGTCAAAGACGACCACTTTAGAGCCGAGGCTAAATTATAGTTTGATGGATTCTCTCGAGACTCAACTGGGATGGAGCTCAACTAGCTCTGTGCCGATCCCAGTTCTATACGAGGTCACACTTACGGTATATCAATCACCCCTAGCCCTTAGTCTTCGGTGTGGATAGGAGACTGAGGGGTATGAGTTGATGTGAACGTTGATGAGACGTTTCTGGGCTATCAGGTGAAGATTGTTTACTGGGTGGATGAGTGACACTTGTCACCAAACCAATGTTCAGCGTGTTGCCCAAGTATCTCTTTGACGGCTGAGCACTTAGGGTGTTATGCCTTGGAATAATGAGTTTTTTTCTGAAATGTGCACAATGATTGCAACCATATAAAATCCAAAACCCTTTCCTTTCTTTTTCTTCTTTCCATGTTTTCCCGCTTTTTTCTCTCTCAAACGCTCCCAACAAACTGCCATTACCACCTCACTTTCCTCTCTCAATTCGAGCCTTTTCCAGTCATTCTTCTTCCCCAAGAGTTTCCTCCCATCTCAGGTAAACCTCTTTTCCATAGCTTTGTCTTTGTTTTTTATGTTTTCTGCATTTTTCAATTTTTGGCGAACTTTGCTTTTTCGGTGAGGCTGTTTGAATTTTTAGGTTTGAGTCTGCCCTTTGGTTGCTTCCACTTAGGGTTGTAGGCGATACTAGGGTGGAAGTTAGGAGTTTTTAGGAACAAACGTCAAAATTTTGGTTTTCAGGCGACCCTCCGATCATCTTCTCCGGCTAAACCTTCAAGAAATTCTTGAGTGTTCTTCAGAAAAATGATTAGGTTTCCCTTATTTGATCTTTAGTCAACCAGAGTCAAAGTCGCAAGTTGTTTGTCCAATATTTAACCAAATTTGTTCCTATGTGTAGCCTCGTCTTGTGGACGTTAGCACGACTGTATAATCTAGCTTAAGAGTTCCCATCCCCCAGGGAGAAGTGATTTAGGTAGATTAAGAGAATAGAGGAAGAAAAAGCTGCTAAGCACAGGTCTGAGGCATTCCTCCTTCGTCCAATATACCCTCCTCCACTAGATGTCATACATCCTCCTATTATAGAGCTGAGTGAGCCAATGCCCGAGTCTGTTGCATCGACCAATGACAACATATCCGATTCTCCCCTAGTCGAGAGAGTGGATTCTTTTGAAGAGGCCATGGCATACTCATCACCCTGCCGAGGGGTTTGGAGTGGATGAGGCCTCATCTCGTATCTCATCGTCTCATAGGGCCAGGATCTCAAACCAATCCGACTCTTTTCTTCAGATTTTAGAACCCACTGTAGTCTTTCCTCCTCCCATAAATGCAGTATGTCTCGCAACTTCTACGAGGGACGAGTTTATTAAAAAAAATTGAAGTGGTGTCTCGGTTAATCCCCACTGCCGAAAGTACAAACAACAACAATGAATATAGTGAAATCGATACTTCTATTGCAGAATCTTTTAAAAGCATCGTCTCTGAGGTAGACCTCCTGACATGGAGGCACATGTACGGTATAGGACCCTCTGTTACTATAAGGGTACCTTCTGCGGACAAGAGATCTTATGATGGTCGAGAAGGGGAGGTCTGTGTCTACGAAATAATGTTCAAGTTCTTCTTCTGCTTGCCTATTCATCCAATCATACGAGCCATCCTATCTCATTTAGGTGTTGCTCTATCGCAGCTTTCTCCTAATTCCTGGATAATCATTCTCAGCTTCATTTTTATCTAGAAGATAGTTTATCAAACCGACGTTCCAGGTAGTACTTTTATGGGGTGTCACACTGCGTCGTCCCCAAAAACTCAACCTAATTACTATCATCTCTTAGCCAGGAAGCCCACAAAGAAGGTTTTGTTGGTTACTCACACCTCTAACCACAATTGGAAGCCTCGTTACTTTTTTATCTCTGGGGCTTGGGAGTTCGGCCCATATACTGCATATGGTGCTTCTGAGCCAAGGGTTCCCCAACGATGGGCCAAAATCTTTGCTTCGGCCAAATTTGATACAGGCATGAACCCTAAGGCCTCTGAGAAAATTGAGAGAATACGAGAAAAGGGTGAAGGAGGTCATCACGTCAGGTTTGAGAAGCTGATGACCCCATATTATTTAGCTCAGACAGGTTTGGGGGTTGACCCCCTAACCGAATTGTGTAAGTGTCTTTTCTTAGAAACGGTTAAGTCGTCACTCTTCATTCATCATATTTTCTTTTTGCTGACCTTGTCCATATTTTGCAGGTCATTACCCTGTGACATCCCACCTAATCAAATATCGGGTGATCATTCCTTTATTAAATTAAAATAGCATGTCCAGTTAGTTCCTTTTTAGCATCACGGTCGAAAACCATATTAATTACTAATCACTTATTAGTTAATTAAGCCTGTGCCAAATTTTATCTTTCAATTAACTGATAAATATACTCGAAAATAAATAAACCAATCCATATACACAATCACTGAGTAAGACAAATACTGAATAAATGGATAACTAAATTGACGAATAAACTATCAGTTAACAAAAACCCCAAACCAAGTAATATTCCAACAAATAATAAATAAAATCCAAATACAATCTGAATTGAAATTATCTGAAAAAGTACCGAGGGCAACATGCCCTCAATAAATACTGAGATTAGATTCCTAATCTAGGAATTAATAAAAGAGAAGTGTCTACTCCAACTCCTGTATGCATCCACATATGTTGCAGTTGCGTAGCCCTGGAATAGAATATCAAGTCTGACGTCACTGTGGCTGGACACCTAAAAGATTTTGAAAATAATTTGACACGGTTCAGAGCCCAAAAAAAATGTTTTGAAAATATTTTGCAAGTGATTAAAATGCAGTAATTAAAATGCATGACTACTCTTCATATTTAAGCTAGTGTTGCACTCCCTTGAGATTACTCACCACTCAACTATCGTGCACACCTACCGCTTTCTTTATAATCCACCTAGTTATACTACCCCGTCTAACTAGTCTCGTTATTACCGTTTATTGCCACACTACTCTAGCCCAAGTACTTTTGTTGTTAATTTATAACTTATATCTCACACTAACTTCATTAATCCTGTTTAATCAAGATAAATAACAGTCTCACTAGTTATATATAATTAATACATTAACACCCTTTGTTTTTTTTACCCGTATATAATTATTAACCCTATTATATATATATATATATATATATATCCATCCTCCCCAGTAGTACCTCACCAGATGTTTTCTCTAAAATGCTATCACTCAAGGTAATTCACTTTAACCCGATTATCCCAAGTCGGAGTCACTCACGAACTTGATAAAAATATAAACGTAGGGGAGGCGGTCATAATTCCTACCTGAAAGTGAGAATAAATCATACCCAATACGTCCTACCCAAAATCGGGACGCTATGACCTGGTGATTATACTCTCCCTGCTCCTCAAGCCAGGGGTATTCACCCGCATCGCCCAACCTCCTGTGATAGCATTAGAGGGGTATGTATTTTTAAAAATATCTAATCACCGATATTTAATGAGCATACACACACAATATATATATATATATATATATATATATATATATATATATATATATATATATATATATATATATATATATATATATATATATATATATATATAGAGAGAGAGAGAGAGAGAGAGAGAGAGAGAGAGGCAGGCTTATGAATAATTGCTTATGAATTTATCCCCCAACTACAATACCCGGACACATTCACTCGGCCCGTACATAAATGCTTATGAATTTATCCCCCGAAATTCTTTCCCTAAGCTTTACCCCTTATGTAGTTTAAATATCCTTAATACCATCTTCCCAGAGTCCTGGGTATCAAGTTAAAATTTAATTTTCACTAATTACCTCTTTTAAAGTCCCCAAAAGAAATTAAGGATATATAATAAAAATAAACCTCATTACCAAAATTCCTGCTTAGTAGATCGATCGACTCCTTGGGTCGATCGATTGATCGACCAGTTCATCTTCTCCACGGCCTTATGTTCGACCATTGTTATTCCTTCATGTTCTATAGCCTCTACCCATAACTTAATCTCACCAAACCCATCATATACTCCTTCTCTAAAATAGGTTCTAACCACATATTGATCCTTAGAATCACAATGATATATTAACGGTTACAAATTTTCGTAACAGGTTTCACAATTATCATTCTATCATTTTTCTCAAATTTGATTTAAAATTCCGAAATTCATCAATCACAACTACTAAGATTCTCACATAAATCAGATTTCTACATCATGAAATTTCGTTCTATCGTCAATTAAATATCTAATCAACACAGGAAGATTCAAATTATCCAAAATCCCCCTTTTTATGATACCCACCCAAAAGCGGATTTCAACTTAACACCCACTATGATATGAATCAATTATCACAAATTTGAAATTACAGCAATTTAACCACTTACCTCTAATGGTTTGTAGGGTCTGATCCTTTGAAGTTGACAACAATTTGACGAAGAACATCCCAAATTACTCATTGATTCGTCTCCCAAAACATCCCCAATTTCCCCCTCTACTTTTCTCTCAAAGTCTTAGGTTAGAATGATGTTATCTGCGATTCAACCCTCTTACACTTAGGTTAAATAATGAAAATCCCATTTTTAGGCTAATGGTCCAAGTCCAAATAACCCGAACACCCCCGTGTGGGCCCGGTTATGCCAAAAAATGTCCCGAGACCCAATTACTACCCCCCGGATACTCTTTTCCAACTATCTCGGCCCTTCCAGAACCAACCGGGCACTCCGAATCGTCATCCGAGTTACTTTATAAAATTCTCAAATTTCTACCTCAAAATACGACACATGTGAAATATAAAAATAGTTTGAATTAATTAAATCTTAATTCACTAAATTAATTAAATCCTCCAAATTAAATAAATTCTCCAAATCATCAATTTAATTTAAATTCTATATCCTAAAAAATACGGAGTATTACATACTTCTCCCCTTACAAAGGAATTTCGTCCTCGAAATTCGGATAAGTCTAGTACTTCAATCCTCGAATACTTCCCTATTCATGTACTCCTAAGACAGTTTCATTATATCTCTACCCCTTCTACTCGCGGATATATTAAGATTATATTAATTATCGAGGGCGCCCATACACTCTATATCTGTGCATGACTGCACAAATGTTCCCCAGTTCCACTAGCCTTAATTATTATACAACTTTTGACTCATAGCTATAACTACATATATTCATAATAACCAAGGTACCAAAACTATGTCCTAATGGCCAAACATCTCCCCACTTACTGTGAAACAACAACACATATTGTTGGTAAGTTTTTTGTCTAAAATACTTACGTGTCTTATATATATGTAATTATATATAAGTTTTTTGTCTAAACTAATCCCACGGTGTTATCATTTGTTCGATAGGCGGACAAGGTGCGCAATGCTATGGACTTAATATAGAACAGTATTGATGATGGAATTGCTGCTGATCCGGCCAAATTAATTGCACGCGATGTCCAAACCTACGATATCCTAGTTGCGGCCATTGGGGTAGGCAGGCCGATTGTCATTGATGAGCGGGTGGCAAAGAAAAGAAAGTCCAAAGGCAAGGGAAAAGAGAAAGTAGTTGAGGGGTCGCATAGAAGTAAAAGAAATAAATAGGTCAACTGTCATTGAATGTTTGTATTGATGTTGGAGTTAGTATTAAAGTGGAACAATATTGTATGAATGTTTGGTATAAAAGTGGAACAATATTGGATAAATGTGTAATTATTTTGTTGATTGTGGATTATTTTGTATAAACATCCTTAATAGTGGCCTTTCTTTTTTGGAGTGTGAGGTCCATTCGGCATGATTATAACGAATAAGGGTTATTATTTCGGCATATATATACCAAACCAGTTCTGAGGAAACTTGGTTCGGTATAAACATTCCTAGCAGAGAACTTTCTTTTTTGGAGAGTCAGGTCCATTAGGCATGATTATAACGAATAAGGGTTATTATTTTGGCATATATATATATATATATATATATATATATATATATATATATATATATATATATATATATATATATATATATATATATATATATATATATATATATTGAACCAGTTCTGGGGAAACTTGGTTCGGTATAAACATCCCTAACAGTGGTCGTTCTTTTTTGGAGAGTCAAGTCCATTCGACATGATTATAGCGAATAAGTTAAGGATGTTAAACCATTCTCATTGTGTTCACCATTCTGTTAGGGATGTTAAACCATTGTGTTCACCATTAAGTTACAAATTTTAAACCAACTAAATGTTAAACCATTTTGTTAGGAATGTTAAACCAACCTGTGGTTCTCATAAGCAGAAAATTACTAGGGTAGTTCTCATTACTCATACAACTTCATTAAAAATATCATGCAACTACATTTGAATATCATACAATAAACCAACTACATTTGAATATCATACTTTCTTCATTTGAATATCATACAACTACATTTGAATATCATACAAAGGCATTTTAATTTCACATCATACAAAATCATTTCATACACTAAACTAGTCGATCTGGATAGATTGATCATTGGTTGCTACATCGTTTGAGTAGATTTTTCAGAACTCCGCTACTTGTTGCGCATATTTATCAATCCACGGTTTTGCTTCGGGAAACGAACAATTATGCCAGTGACTTGCTATCGAGGGAATTGGACAACCGTACTTCGATGATTCCAATTTACATGAGCAATCTCTATGAACATGGGATGCACGGTTTATTCATGTCTCATTGGTATAAATGTGAGACACTGTCACTTCGAAATGAGGATGCACAAGCACTTGTAAGTTTTCGCCAAAAGATAGCTTCACTCAGGCATGATCATCTTAGACTTGGGCATATATAGGATTGAATAATCCTCCAACATATGTAGAACAATGTTCAGAAACCAATCACCAAAATAATGTGCATAGAATTCATTATTTGTCGTAACTTCTTCAATCAAGTCCGATCTCACATGTCTCCATCCGTCCGGCCCAAATCTGAGGCTTTTAGCAACGCATTTAAACCCATAATTTTCGTCAACTTCAACCTCGATGATATCTTCTACACAATCTTTATAAAAGACCGGTATCTCATTGATATATTATTTGTACGTGGGGGAGTAGTTCGGGCACCATGGGGCTGGGCGGGTGAACTCCATGAAATCAATTTTCTTCTTAAGCCTTTGGACTGCGGGGTGTTCGTTTTCTGTCAATTTCCTAGAAAGTTCAAAGCCCGAGGGATCCCTTTTAGTTGACTTCTCGTGCCTTTTCTCTTTACCAATTGGTTTTCGACCTCTCGGACGACCCTTACAATACTTTAGCACAGATGGGTCAAATAACCTAGAAGTTTTGGGACGCCCAGTGTCCTTGAGTTATCGCAACATGGCCCTTTGCTCATCGATAGTTGACTGTTCCCACCTTTGTTTAAAAAGTATCATTTTCGGCTCGTAGTCAACCATATGGTACTTCGCTAATTCGGGCACCATTGTTAATTGTGCCAATGTGCATCGACAACCCCCCCATAGTATTGCCCTACCCTCCATCCGGTAGATGACCAATTCATGAGTGCACGGTAGATCATAGATGTTGCATGCCAAGTGTAGGCACGATTTAACATCCATGCCAACTGTATCACAAGTCTTCATCTCCTCAAAAATTAGGTCAATGGAATAATGAGAAACCCGATCTATGAGCTCTCGCAAAATAGGAATATTATGGGAGTGCTTTAATTTTTACAAAGAATCCTCAAACTCCCTCTTAATCTCCATCACTTGTAACTCAATGTAGTTGTGCATGCCGACAAAAACCTTGTCAAAAGGAAGTTGAGAACTCTCCAAGCGCCTCTTCAACTTAGCATGTGCTCCTTCACAACAGTTAGTAGTTCGGTTACCCCGTGCCTAACCATATTTGTCCACGCATGAATGAATCTTTCTCTTAGATTGTACCATGTGCAATCTATGTAGTGAAGCGTGTTTGGGAACGCAACCCAATCACAATGAAAAAGTGTCCACTCTTCGTTAAAATCGTTCACGGTGGGAGATTCAATCAAATGTATCCAATCCCCCATGAACTTCTTCAATGTATCCTCATCGTTGATTACTATTCCTAGCATGGATCTCCACATTGTGATGAATTTGGAAGGTGCAAGCCATAATTATCAACTCCGAGAACTCAACCCACAATGCGTTCGTGCACGCATACTCCCGATCTGTGATGAAAACTGTGGAGCATGCAAATGAATCGAATAGGGATTTCAAATGTACCAACGCCCATCGATAGTTCTCCACCTTCTCCGCTGCTAAAAAACAAAGGCAATATTAAAAGTCCTTAACCATATCGAACAAAGGCATCTTGTAGCGATTGTTCTTGTATGGGCAGTCAAGAATGGCAACAGATGAAAAACACTTGGCTAGTTGGATTGAGTTTGGATGCGCCCAAAAAATGTCTTCCACCTCCATGGTAGACTCATTCATTCTATACAAATACATGTAATGTTTATCCCCAAGCAACTTCATTAATTGTTGCATTATCGTTCTACCCTCTCGTTCTGAAATCCTCAACTTCTCCTTGGCATTGTAAATTTTTTTCATGGTCGAAACATTACTAACATTACGACTTTTAATCGTGTTAAAATGGCAACTAGTTTTACCCCATTCAAGGATAACTCTTCAACAATATTTTTCTCCACCGAAGTAAGTCGACCGGCATATGCATGTCCAACTAACGTTTTCAGAAATTAGTGATTGTGAATGCCGCTAACGATAAACATCATCCACTATCCATTGTCAAGCGAAATGCCCTTCAACAAAAATGGACAGTTGCCCTTTCGGGGGCTCGTGTCCCTCTTCCTACCTTCTTGCTTTTGGCTACTACCTTCGTTCCCAACATTCTTACCGTGATGATCACAGTACTCACCTCCCTTCTCACAACCAATGTGTAGACATCCCTTACGCGTTTCAGAAGGTGCATCGGACTTGTTGATGACTATTACTATTTTAACGGACCGGGCTTGCTCTTGAGCCAAAGCAACCAACTCTTGCCATGGGGGAAATACCTTCGTCGTAAAGAATGTCATGCTGACATCAACTCCTAAGGAAGCATCATCCGCGTTGTTGGGTATCTCCTTATTTGCTAACGTCTCGTCAAATAATACGGAGTTAAAATCCAAGAAGGCATCCTTTATAAGTAAAAATATTATAAGTTGAATAACGATAACAATATTTCAATCAATATAAGGGTTGAGATGATGTTTGTATGTACGAATCACAACAATAATATTTGAATATCTATTGAATTACTTGAAAGTTTGGATTTAACAATACGAATCACATTAACAATTCCATTCAGCATGAATGTGCTGAAATTATTACAATATTTCGGGGTAACTACCCCGAGTCTAAGGCAGTTTATTCAGGGTAGTTATCGCGAATTAAGCCCAAAACTTTGGCATGTTTATGTCGAATAATATAAGTAGAATAGGGGTGATTATACCGAATGGACCTAGTTCGTAAAAAAATATAAGTCTTGTTCGGGATGGTTACCTCGAAATTTGTACTTCAATTTGGGGCCCCGATCTCGAGTCACTAACATATATTTGCACGATTTATGAATTTTTTATTTATTCATTCCCTTAGAATATATTAATATTTATATAATGGGACCCAAAGTTTACCTCATAAATGTCATTTGTTGAGTTTTCATTTGCTTTGAATGTGTTGTCATTGTCTTTGGTTGGATTATCCATTGGTATTTGTGTATTTACCAATAAAACCCTAGTTTATTGTTGAAAATCGTTGGGATGCCAGGGGACAAGAAATTTAATAATGTTGTGGGGATCAATGGAAGAAAACTTTAATAATGTTGAAGATGGTTGGATTAATGGAGACAAAGTTGTCTTGAGTTTTGTGAAGAATACAAAGGTAGGGTTTGGAGTGTAGGGAGTAGAGAGGCGTAATGTGTAGGGTTTTGTGTTGAAATAATTGTGAAAAAATATATATATACAATGTGGTGGCCCTTACCAAAAAAATTATATTTTTATCTCATGGTATTTTGTAGTAATAAGTGTGGAGCCCTTAGAAACACCCTATAAATATTATTTGTTTAGTGCAAGCAAACTCGAAGTAACATGTCTCAACAAATATATACTACTCACATCATTTACCAAGATACAAACTCATCCCATTCTATATATCCAACTAATGAGTTGAGATAAAGAAAAGATTCAATGACATTAAAAAATTATGGACCACGAGTACCAGCAACATACAATTACAGAATAGTTGGTCATGTAAACACCATTTCATGTAACAGCCAACTAATCCAATTTATAGTATTTGTCTACCCATATATACACCCATTTGGTACACAAACAAAAACACACACCAGGCACATAGGTAAATGTGGCAATTCGGATTAACGGGTCGTGTTTCGAGCGGACACGACACGATTTTTTTGGACACGTACACGACAAGACACAAATTCGTATTTTTTTTAGTTGACACGAACACGATCCGAATAAAAAACAGCACGGCACGACACGACACGAATAGCAGAATTTCTTAAATTTTATGCCTAAAAAACACGATAACACGATACGACACGACTCATAATTCAGACACGAACACGACACGACATGATTTCGTGTCAAAAAAACACGACACGAACACGATATATCATGTCAATTTCGGATCGTTCCGTGTCGTTTTTTCGTGTCGTTTCTAAAATTGTCCCCCTCCACATAGGTATCAATCACTGGCGCTACCCATTTCTCATTGGAAACAAACACACACCCTGATATTCTTGTGAGAGAATAAGTGAGGGCCAACAGCTTTATTCCGAGAACATAATTCATCACAACTTATATAATATACCCTAATGAAAATAGTACTGCAATTCATGTCAAAAATATAGAATTCTCAATAAAATGTTTCCTAATTCCCAATAATAAAACAAACACCGACAAATCAAAATGTTATACTATTTAGTTTTAAACTTGAAGAAATGACGGTAACATTGGAGTTAGGTCTGAAAGCAGCTTTGGGGTGGGTTAAGTAATCACGAGGCCTAAGGAAATTCAAAACATATTATGAAAACCATATAATTGTAGATTGTAGAGGAGCGAGAAGAGGGAAATGAGAAGCAATCTGGAACAATTATCGTTTGAAAAAGTAATAAATTGAGGAGCAACAAGTGGTGTGGCGGTGGGGAAGACTGTATCTGGTGGAAGAAAATTTAATTTTGCATATATAATGATTTTTTTTTAATTTTGTTTTAATTAAAGTAAAGCATACACTTTACCTCCAATTTCCTATTCCAAAGATGCTTGACACACCACAGTAAAGCATACACTCTTCAACTCTGGTAAAGTGTCTATGATTCCTAGATTATCTTTATTTCCAAACCATAAGCTAACACTTTCTTTCTTCTGCATTTTCGAAAATTGAGAATGTAAAATTGAATACACATTTAAGCAACTAAAACATGAATCATAAGCAATATTACTTGACATTTGTATGAATTATCTTATTCTTCAACATTACCTAAATATGAGCATAAGTGTAATCATATATCATAAAATATTATTGTTAACCAAGCCTCTTGGCTCAGTGAGGTATAAGGTTGTCACTGGGACATTCTTGAAAGTGGATTGGGTTTGGTCCCTAGTTCGATCCCTGGCACTGTCAAAATAATGCTTGGTCAGCGGAAGCCACGAACCGCGAATGGGGATTAGTTGAGGTGCGCGTAAACTAGTCCGGACACCTCATGGTATGCTACCAAAAAATAAATAAATATTATTGTTAAACATTTCTATATTCTATCTATAAATGTTGTATTGAATGTAATACAATGTCAATTTTAATATTTAATATGTGAACAATCACTATTTGTATTTTACTTCGAGATTTTCTGTGTTACAAAGCACAAAACAAAAGCATGAAAAGCAACTCATAATGAGATAGACTCAAACACGCATAAGTTGGGAGGCTAGAATTATGTGTAAATATTCATTGACCAGACAATCACTTAAAGGTGAAGTAATTGATGGATAATATAACCTCTTATAATAATAAGAGGTTGGTGTTGTACTAAAGACTAATATGTTATTTTGTAATTCATGTATGCTGAAAGAAACTAACGCGATTATATTCTTATTACTCTAAATTAAAGAACAATTATGAATATATGCCCAACAGAGAACTATGTATAAATAATCCCAAGCACAAACAAGAGAAACAATTGCCTTAAGTTAATGGTGAGTGCTGAAAGTTTGATTAAGTTATGTGAGAAGAAGATCACAATTGATTTACACGTGGCATACAGACGGGTGCAGCTCCCTTTTTTAAAGTAAGTTATATGATAATATATAATAGATACAATGAATCATATCATATAAGTATATAAAAAATGAAATCTTCTCTTTAGAGACCTCCATGTGTCAGTGTATTTATCATCTTTCATGAGACTCTAACTTCCCATTTTATGCCACATTTTGTGCAATAAAACCTGCTTATGTAACGATCAACTTCCTCTCTCTCACATTTTCTTCATTTATGTCCTTTTTTCTTCTCAATGCCATCTTTTCCTATCATTTCTATCATAATCATTCATCTCTTTTTATCCTACATGGTTTCACGCCACACTACCAATGGACTAATCTGCAATCAAAACAATCCCCGTACTCAACGATGAAGCAGAAGCAACAGAAACAGAGACTATGTAGGGATTCTAGAGAGACACAAGAAAAAAGGCACTCAAAATATTTTCCACAAACTCAGGATCAAACTACCTCCCCGAATACCAATCTCTCATCGCTGAATCCATCATTATAGTTTGCCCCTCTCTCTATATGTTGATATTGAATAGGTGGTGTTATATCTTTTAATAATTCAAAAACTTTTTGGGTGAACCAATGATGGACTCTCCCTCTCTCTAGTTTCTTCATAATCTCTAGTTTCTACAAAAACTTTTTGGGTGAACTAACGATGGAACAGGTGCATTGGTCCTAAGGAGGGAAGCCTATCGTTTAGCTCCTTAAAAGAGTTGGCTTTGTCTTTCGTCCATCCGGTAAAGGTGGATGATTCATGGTTAGGACTCGCCATGGTTAATAGGCCAAGCCAATATATGTGGAAAGGCTAAGACTTTAGCAGATATAGATAAAGAGTTATAAACTTCAAGGGTACGTTGTGGGTTCATACGTTGTGTGGCACGAGTCATTGTTATAATTTGGTTGTTTCCTCTTGGCGTGAAAGTCGCGTGGTTCGTTGCGCTCCTTGTGTCTTCCTCGACACAATAATGGGAATTGTTGATCGGTGGTAATTCGGGTATGGCATTGCATGAGCTTAGTAGTGGTGCGGGTTAGGCTAGTTGTGGCTGATGCATCACGGTATATGAGTGCACTCTTTTTCGAAAGCACCTTTTTCTACACTAGTTTGTGTGTACGCGGGGTCTCGCGTTGTTGCATATAGTTGAATATGTTACTTAATTGCATTACGTTAACATGTTTCATTAGTTAACTAGTATTGCTAATTACGAGTTGGACGTGTGTCCCAAGGTCGTGACTTAAGAATATTTTGAGTATCAAGGCTTGATGTAGCATTAGGTACTAGAATTGCAATCTATTAAGAGTTGTGAGTATTGAGGATGTGATTGCTTAGGTATAATTGTATTATTCTAGGTTAGCACAAGGATTTTGTAAGGGATATTGGTCTGGCAAGCCTATGTGAGAAAGTGATTGTCTTAGGAATCATTGATATGTATGATGAGAAGTGTCGAGGTTGTATCAGCCTAGGGTAGGCATGATCCAAGATTTGTTTAAAGAAATGTGGGTTGTTAATCCTAAAATAGAAACGATCCTTGGTGATGAGTTAAATTGGTAATAGTGCCATATTTGGTGAGTATCGATTATCTTGATGTTTTGTCTAGATAGACGTGTTAGTCATCCTTGAGACTTAGCAACAAGACCATAGAGTTCATCATGATCGGGTCAATGATAGAGATCGATGAAAATGAAGTTTTGGGCTTAGACTGTAATGTTGGGAATACCTTTGGGACTGAAAATAAGTTGCTAGTTAGCCGAGCTCTAAGTTTTGGATAAGCCAAGAATTTTGGGGACAAAATTCCCCAAGGAGAGAAGTTTGTAATACCTCGCCCCAACAATTCGATTAAATTTTATATGGATTATAAATTGACAAGGAGTTAATAATAAGTGCAGAAGAATTGTGGATAAAATTGGAGAAAAATTAAGAGAATTATTGTTTAAGAAACTTCTACCCTTCCATTCGATTTTAATGTGGTACGTCTTGTAAGATTAAGGAAGTTGATGGGTCAAATTTGCAAAATTTAGTAACTTTCAAAGGTTTAGTTGTTCTAGCGAGATCCCATTATCGGTCGAATGAAAAAACCTTATCATTCGAACGACAAAAGTGGTCATTCGAACGACCAGGAAGAAATCAGGCTTGTCATTTATGCTGTCAACTTGTAAGCCATTGATCAACATTTCTCGTCGGCTCCTGGAGCTTAACGGTGGGGATGAAAGCTCTTAGTGAGCATTAGATAATTTATGCGTTATCAGTTGTGTATAAGAAAAGAACGTCAGTAGTAAATAGAGGAAGTAAAGACCATTTTTCCCATATTGTTTCTCAAGGAGCTCAAGCTCCCTCCCCAATTTTTCACCTACTGCCTTGGGCATTTAAGAGTTCTAATGAATATAGTCACACCACAAAATACTTATTTCCTATCGTTAGGGTATAAGCTATGAAATATAGAAGTGTTTGTTGGGGGTTTTGATGGGTATTTGAGGAGGGTGTTCTTGGAAGAAAACGATGGGTTTGTTGAGTATTTTTTGAGTATTTTGGAGCATCCATTAGAGGTTGCATAGTGGAGCTTTTTGTGACTCCTTTTAGGGCCACCTTTGGAGATGGGGGAGTCACTCATCTTTACCACCACCATCATCTTTGAAGACTTTTAAGGTGAAAAAAACTAACTTTGATATAAGTTTATAGTGTAGTATAAATTCAACATGTTATTTACATATATTAGGCTAAATATATGTAGGATTAATGTTAGTTGCACCTAAGTGTTGATTAGTAATCATCTCATCATTTGTATGAAAATGGGTTTCAAAAAGGGTGATTTAAAATGACTCTTGAAATGAAGAAATTTCCAGAATATATAACTTCAACATTTTATGCAATAAAATGTGTTATAATGATATTTTAAAGGAAAAGAATGTGATTTTATGGAACAAAAATGTATTAGGCTTGTTTGGGCCATTTTGTGAGATTAAAAGATGATTTCCTACATGAATGAAGGGTGATAAACGAAAAAGTGAAAATTACACTTAATAGGTATTTTAAAGTGTGTAAAACTCATGTAGAAAGTAAAGTAGGTTTAAATGTTGAAATGTAATAAAGATACGATTTTACATAAATTGTGGGGTAAAAGTGAATAGTGGAAGTTTAAGGGTGCAAATGTGTGAATAGTAGAAAATTGGGTGTTAAGATACAAAATCTCATAAATAAAATGTGTATTCCAAGTGTGTAGAGAATTGGAATTTAATGTGTAAAAAGGTGTTATTTAATGTGTTAAAGGTATTAAAGTATCATGCAAGGATGTTGGGTAAATTATGATATTGATCAAGTGTTAAAAATAATTAAGAGTGTTTAAAATATTAAGTTGGAAACTTAATAATAATTTTGGGAAAATGACACTTGTTAAAGGATTAAATTGCAAAGTTGGCTACAAAAGGGGTAAATTGATAATTTACTTAAGGAGGAACATTTTATGGAATGAAATGTTAATAAATGTTTTTTTTACACACTACTATTGGTGAAATTGAGTTAAGTCTTAAAAGCGTGAATGATTTTGATATAAAATCGATGTGTATATGAATAAAGGGCTTAAAGAAAAAAGAAACAGTTTTTCAAGTGTTAATGGAAAAACGAACTGTTAAGTTCGGGCTTTTGGCTTCGGCCTGTAAATGAGAAATAATGTGGACATGTGCAAAATGTTAAACATATCAATAAAGGTACTCGGATGACACCGGGAGAAGCAAGAAGGGCCCGGAGCCCTTCGGTGAAAAGCCCTAAACACTGGCCAGAGCATATGATGCGCATAGCCGGCGATGTAGAGTCCGTTGAAGTATGCGGTATTTTGAAGACTCTAAAAAAGAGAATGGAACATAGTAAGTAAAGGGTTGCGTGGTGAATGTATAAAGACAACCTAACTTGAATGTAATAATAAATGCTCCAGTTAATGTAATGTGGACAAGTAAATTGAGAATAATTACTAATATCCATAAGAATAGCGAACAGGTTAAGTAGGGCAACTTAATTAGGTTACCTAATGAGGATAAAACCCATAATAACACAAGTGTGTGTGTCGCATAAGGATTTCATGTTAAATAAACAATTCTAACATGATGTGTGCTCGTGTGGAAGGAAAGTCTTAAGTAGTGGTTAAGCAACTCTGGTGTGAGTTAATGAGTGTTAAGTAATAAGCATTTTTAAAAGTAAGTGAAGGGTTTTTTCCCTAAGCGTGCGTTAATGGGAAGAAATGTTGGTTTTAAGCATACTGATGCAAACTAACCAGTCTGTAAGGACCAAGGGAATAAACGGTACTATATAACATTTTTTTTAAATAAAACGATTTAATACATTGAGATATGCATTTTCAAAGGTGTATATATATATATACGTATTTATTTCCACATACATGTAGTTACAAAGTGTGAGTAATCTTTTCTATTGTTTGTTTTTATACTGCATTATATAGTTCCCACTGAGTATTCTGCTCACTCACTCCCCTTTTGTTACAACAGGTTATATGCGATTTCGTATGTTGAGAGCGTTGTACATGTAAGCTTTTCATTTTATTTAAGTTAGTAAGCTCTATATGCATTGTTCTCTAGGAATATTTCTTACGGGTCCCTCACGTAGCTGAATATAAAATTGGACTCATATGCTAATAAGTGAAACCTTAAATAAATTAAAACAGGAATTGAAATATTATATAGGTTGTTTCATGGCATTTCATACCTAACGCTTGATTCAGACCGGGTTGACTACTGGTAACCCATAAATTCGGGTCGGGCATTACACTACTTCTGCCTTCTCTCTCCATAATCTTTTAATTTCTCCACAATTACTTCTAATGTTTTTTCACCATGTTATCCCTTACAGGTCAGGTGTTCAGATTTTGAGCTTAAAGTATTAAGATTTGGTCTGATAAGAAGCTGTCTCTAAGGTATTTCATAAGTTGTGGATTATGGAGACCCTCCTTTATGGGTCAGTTATAAAGAGAATGTCCATTTAGTAACGTTATTCTTTCATTCTTTTGCTATAACAGGTTAAGTGTTTTGTTTCGACTCCAGTTGAGTTTGATAGTATTGGTTTTTCCCAATTAAGTTTAGGTTAACGACTTGAGAAGATTAGAAACGGAATTATGAGAAATATGGGTCGTGTCTAATTACCACACAAACCCAAACTATTAATATTATTAGGTAATGCTGAAATAATACATTAATGCCCCTAACTTAAACTTTTTAACATAAAATAAGAACTCTTAACACTCCCCCTCAAGCTGAAGCATAAAGATTAAATATTGCTGAATGTGGGACATGCTAAGGAGTTTGTGAAAATATCTCCTAATTGATCTCCAAACTAAATATAGGTAGTGACAATCTAATTTGATCACTGATTTCGCATAATAAGGTCTAGGATATAGTGACAATCGATCTCAATATGTTTCGTCCACTCATTAAACATTGGGTTACTGGCAATGAACATAATTACTTAATTATTACAATACATCGTCATAGGTGGTGGAATATCAATATGCATATCACATAGTAAAGATCTAACCCATAACATCGCAGATGCAGTATGAGCCACATAGCCTGGTACTCTACTTCCACACTAGATCGAGCCACAACATTTTGTTTCTTACCTTGGCCATGTGACTAGGTTACCACCAACAAATGTACAATAACCAGAAATGGATTGACGATCATTACTAGTCACCGATAGAGGAAAAGCAGATGAACTATATAATAATCCCTTACCAGGAGCACCTTTGAGATATCGTCGAATATGACAAATAGCCTCCCAATGAAGCTTACACAGAGCTTACCTAAATTATCAGTACTCCAACAGCATATGTAATATATGGACGAGTAACTGTAAGACAAATAAGCTTACCCACCGACATGTAATACCGACATACGTCCTCAAATGGATCTCCACTACTAGCATATAACTTCATAGAGTAATCCATGGGAGTATCGACGAGGCATGCACCAAGGGTCCCAATCTCATAAAGAAAATTGAGGACATACTTACGTTGACACAAACTGATATCCTCCTTCGATTTATCAACCTCAAATCTAAGGAAGTAGTGAAGATGTCCCAAATCTTTGGTGTGAAATTGCTTACCCAATTGGAACTTTAATTTCCCTATTCCAGCTGAATCACCGCCACTAGTAATAATATTATCCATAGAAACAACCAAGACAATAATCCTCGAGGGAGATTAACGAATGAATACGAAGTGATCTGAAGTAGAATGTTGAAAGCCAAATTGAAGAATAACTGTGCTAAATTTGTCAAACCATGCTCTCGATGACTACTTTAGACTATATAAGGCTTTATGCAAACGACATACTAATTGTTATTTCCCAACAACAACATAGCCATGTGGTTGAGCCATATAAACCTCCTCTTATAAATCTCCATGAAGATATGCATTTTTTATATCCAGCTGATAAAAAGGTCGGTTATGACTCACTACAATAGAAATAAGAACTCTAACCCACTCCATATGTATGAGTATAGCTCTTTGCAACAAGTCGAGCCTTCAAACACTCAGCAGATATCAAGATGATACTTCACAGTGTAAACCCAACGACAACCTACCAATTATTTCCCGGGAGGAAGACTCGTCAACTCCCATTTTGATTCTTATGTCATGAATTTATCTCATCCATAGCCAATTCCCATTAAGGAGAATCAATAGCCTGTGCCAAAGAACTAGGAATGGAAACAACGAACAGATGGAGAAAGACGATGATGAGAAACAACATTAGAAATGGGGTGTTGAGTACAACTACGAGTACCTTTCCTGAATGCAATAAGGAGATCAGAAGACTGTGAAATATCGGATGGGGCCTCAATTGAAGTTGGAATTAGTTGAGAGTCATGAACCCTTGGTACAACTCGTCCATGCTTGGACCACTAATAAACCTGAAGTCGAGGGTTAACCACCGAAGAGGAAGCTGGCATCAAATCTGAGGGAATAGGCAACAGAGGTTCCCCTTGACGTGAATAATAAGATCAATATGATGCTCTGAGTAAAACTGAGATGATTAAAAAAGGTGACGTCGACAGTAGAGTGGTAGCGACTGGAGACATGATCATAGCATCGATATCCCTTTTAAGTACGAGCATACCTTAAGAAGATGCACTTTATCGAGCAAGGAGACATTTTTTCACGATCGGGGTCCAGACAATGAACAAAAGCAACATAACCAAAGACATGAGGGGTTAAATTGAAAGGAGTCACCCAAGGATAAGAAGGGATATTTTTTATCTAGCACAGAATATGGCATACGTTCAATAAGATATATGGCAATGGGCATGACATCGGCCCAAAAGGACTTAGGAACAGGTATATTAAACATTAGAGTATGAGCAACATCAAGAATATATCTATATTTTCGTTCAACAAAGCCATTTTATCGGGAAGCATGCGGGCATGTGGTTTGATGAATGATCCCATGAGAAGCACAAAACTCCTCAATGAATGACTTAGTATACTCTAGGGCATTGTCAGAACGAAGAAACTTGATTCATTTATCAAACTGACCCAAGATTTCATTGTAAAAAGTAATATTAAACAATTCTAAATGAAGTTTCATAAGAAATAACCAAGTCATCAGAGAATAATCATCCATAAACAACGTTTGAAAATCACTCTAGGCATATACCTCGAGGCGAATTGCTAAAAAATCACCATGAGGCTTAAGCGTCAAGGTTGAATTTGAGGCTTATGCCTCAATGCGCCTCGACGTTTACACCTTGCATTACACCAAAACACGCCATTAGTAACACAATTTTACCATTACTAAATATATTAGTAACATAATTTTTCTGTTAGAAAAAAGGTGTGGGGCACGAAGCTAGTAACGGTAAAATTCTATTACTAATAGTAACGGAAAAAATTAGAATTAGTAACAGTAAAATTCTATTACTAATAGTAACGAAAAAGATTAGATTTAGTAACGATAAAATTTTGTTACTAATAGTAACGGTAAAATTCAAAATTCGTAACGGTTAAATTCTGTTACTAATAGTAACAGTAAAATTCAGAATTAATAACGGTAAAGCTCTGTTATTGATAGTAACAGGAAGATCAAAATTAGTAACGGTAAAATTATGTTACTAATAGTAACAGTAAAATTCATGATTAGTAACGGTAAAATTATGTTACTAATCTTAGTACATATTTAAAAAATATATAATTTTCAAGGGCCCTCCCCAAATCCAAAACCTTTGGCCAATTCCTTACCATTTCCATTGTCAATTTCAGCTGATGGTGGGGGCACACATAACTTCATTAAACCTCAAGCAGCCAAGAAGAGTGTATGTGAGATGGGATAAACAATATAAGAAGAGGCCACATGGGAGAATGAAATCTTTCATTCCAGAAAAGTCTGCCAGGAAAAAATGCAATCTCCTTAGTTTCATATTCTGCAAAGCAAAACCTTTTGATCATTTGGTTTCCTTTATCTCGAGGAATATATGAGTCAACTACATGCCCTTATTGAATGGGAATATCATAAAAATCCTATTGATCACTTTCTCATCCATATTACCTATTAATTGAGAATTTGAGATTTCTAAAAAAGAAAGAAAAAAATGGATAAGCAGTTCACTAGGAGAGCATAGAAAAGAAAAAAAAAAAGAAATGAATACAGATTCACAAAGAAGATAAACGGTAGGCAGATATCCACCAAACCTATATATATATATATATATATATATATAATGCTCTTGTGCGGACTAGTCCGCATTTTAAGAATGCGGACCGGACATGTGTCGCCTAACCGTGCGCCTAGAAATTATCGCCTAAATTATAGGCATTCTCTCTCTTTTCTTGGCTCACCGCCAGGTGACACATGCCTGGTCCTCATTCTTAAAATGCGGACTAGTCCGCACAAGAGCAGGACTGTATATATATATATATATATATATATATATATATATAGAGAGAGAGAGAGAGAGAGAGAGAGAGAGAGAGATCTGATATTATGACATGATTGGTAATTTTGTAAAGTGTTCGTGATATACACCAATCACGGTAGTGTTCGTGATTGGTAATTTTGTTAAGTGTATAATAAAACTTCGCTCAAGTTCCATTTATAATACAAATATTTTGTAAAAATTGGGCAAAGCTTCCTTTGTTTATACGATTATCCACCCTGTTTAGACAATACAAAATACCACCACCACCACAACAACAACAATAATAATAATAATAGTCCATCTTGAACCTCCCATATACCATCAACCATTTAAACTTCAATTAACTCTACCAAACCAAACAGGGGTGTGGTAAATATACCTCAAATGGAAATTTGGATTCATATTCATATGCTAAACAGGCATGAAAACTATCAAACACTAACATTCTTCCGCCTCGAAGCATATCGACCACTGATAAAAAAATAAAAGATGCAAATCTAGAAGTTAATGACTGCGCAACAGATGTAGAAGTTGATGCAGGGATACCAAACAAAGGTGCAGCAGGTGCTGATTGCGCTTGCAATGTTGAGGCTGCAGTAGACTTTGATCCAACGCGCATATTTAAATTGGTGCCAAATTACAATCCCAGTTAGTTGTCTTCTAAAACTCTGCAATCTGTGTGATAAGAGAAGGAATAATGAATAGACCATGTAACTAATGAATACCTTTTTTTCCCAACAAAACAAATCATATAAAATAACACCACATACCATAATACAATGTACATTTTGGAAAATATGAGTTAAAACTAAAAAACTAAAAAATAAAATGCATGTGTTAGTAGTTAATGTCTGGAGAAACTAAAATTTGGATACGGATAAATTTGGACGAGTCAAGAGCAGGTCAAATAGAATAATTTATTCGGGTCAAATTCGGGTCTGGTTATGACAAACCCAGGTTGGGTCGAACCGCTCCACCCCAGAAAAAGATTCACTTTGATTTTAAAAACAAATCCGAAAAAAAATGCAAATCGTTTTTTAAAGAACCATGTCGATTTTTGCAGATTAAACCTAGATCGTAAAACAGATCGAGTAAGAGATTCAGATCATGTTTTTTTCTTTAAAAAAATAACAGTTACAAAAAATCAGATCATTCGGGTTTGTGCATCAGATCGGATCGGTTGGTTTTGGAAAATGGATCGTGAACAAAAACCAAAAACAAATTCGGTTTAAACCAATCAGGTCCGATTTGGTACCACATCTCTTAGTCTACTATGAACACGGAATGTCCACCAACATTTTTTCAAAGGAGTTGCCAAAACTACAAAACCACCAACAGAACAGGCGTTTTCCTTGCAAAATGTCCAAAAATGCAGTAAACAGAGATCGTGTGAAAATGCAGTAAAGAACGTGAGTGTGTAACTTGCAAATTCTGGCATCAAACCAATATAGTAAGTGTGTACATCATGATCAATGTGTGTGTCAATTAAGTTTTTCTTGTATTTTTCGGTCCAAACTCATAGTAATCACCAACAGATAATGAAATAAGTATTTAAGGGCGATGAACGATAATTTACCTCAGTAAATCTTGGTCACGGTTTAAATCCATGCACGACTCCATCAGTTGATGGTTAGAATAATTCAAGAAATGGAACCTGAAAGAGGATAATAAAAGGAGGCTGCTATTAAATCTATAAGAAGATAATGAAGAATAATCAAAATCAAAATTTCTGACTTTTTTAGTGACTTTAATCTTAAGATGAGAGAACACAGTTCTCTATTGACTTTAATCTTAAAAGGAGTCTGCTATTAGATCTATTAGAGCTATCAAAACATCTTTAATAATCCAAATGACATAAATTCACAGGTCCAATGCTGGTATAAAATTATGAAAACATAACTAAGAATGGATAATAAAGATAAACGAAATATTAAAAGAGGATTTTGAAACTACAAATGCTGAAGTATTAGTAATCCATATACAAATCTTATTTAATCTGTAATACCTCCCCATAAAAACAATCTAAAGCATTAAAACCAAATCTTTTTATTTAATCTAACCGGATCAACATGTAATATACAAAGAACTCTGACTTTCAAACAAATGGCCAAAATAGGTGTTTTATACGGTCAAACTCATTTCAAACAAAATGAGGTTCATCTAATGTATTTCTATTTTGGTCATTATCTATAATTATGATAAGAATACTCTGAGCAAAATTATACAACAAATCTGTTTAATTATACAAAATGAACCAAATGAGGTTCAGCTACATATCGTAATTCCGATATGAACAAAATGAACTCAAAGAAAACTCACCGACCAAGAAGATCCCCCATCTAGCATACAAAAACTCAATTCGAAAAAAGAAAAGAACACCAACTGTTTGAATGCAACTACAGGAGGAATATAGCGACAAAAAATTTAGCAACTGTTTTCAATGCAATTTAGAGAAAGAAAAAAACACCAACCAAATAGAGATATAAACCTTCTTCTTAGTAATCAAAGAATTTCAGATCTGTCATCTACTTTCACACCGATCAAATAGAAAATCACAACTTTTGCACCAATAGAGATATAAACCTTCTTCTTAGTAATGATTACATCCAAGTCAACGGGGAAGCGTTTTCCCTTCAATCTGTGAACGACATCGTTGCATAACATGGACTACAAATCCCAAATAGCTGGCATATTAAGTATATAACTTTCTCATAGCATCTTTTGACTTAAATCCACATAAGGTTCTTGGACTATATCCTTATCTAATGCCTCAAGCACCAGCTTTTTATCCTTTTCAACCCCACCATCACATGTGCAATAGTTTTAAACCGCAACCAAAAATAAAACATTAGTATTAGCATATTATAAATACGCATAGTGAACTGATAAAACTGTCAACAGTGAAGACAAAGTGAAAAAAAATCTGAAAATTGAAAAAATTAAACAGAAGAACTCCTTTTGCGCCATAAAAGGTAATCAGTCTTCCAAAAGTAAGAACTAATGGCACAAACTCAAATTGACATTTGGACTGTAAATTAAATATTTTAAATCCACAATGGAAGACCACAATCTGAGGAAATATTGAAATCCAAATTTGGACATATTCAGCTACATAATTTTATACCAGTTCATGCGGTGTGATTTCGTAATAAATACTTGTAAAGCATAAACAAAGAGCACGATAGAATGACAGAGAATAATAAAGAGAAAAACATGTAGTTTACCTGATACGGGTCAGTAGTGCAGAGGGCTAGGGCCAGCTGAGCCAAATTCTACAAATACTTCATCTTTCTTAAGTCAAAATCCTAATCATTACCCTGATCGCAAAAAAAATACAAAGTACAACTGAAGCAGAGTAGGTTTCCAATAGTCATTTGAAACTCAAATTTCCACACATGAAACAATCTGAAGCATAGTAAGTTTCCCACGATGCATACAAATTAATGCAACATTTTTAAAATCAAATAATATTTGAAGAAGAGTAAATTTGATTCAACTATAATGACACGAAAACTTATTATACTCCCTGAATTTCAAAACCTTGAAACAAAACCTTAAATTTGAAAAAAAATGTAATGCGAAGATTTGAAGCTAAAGAAAAACAAAGCGTAGTGGGATCAGTGGTACAATCGGAGAACTATTACCACAAAACTCATTTTCCTAATTCCGAGAGTTCAAACTCATGGAATTCATGAATTCCATTTTATTATGATAGACGCCATCTTGAGGAAGTACTTGGTTCCTCTCAAGTTTCAAACGACTCGTTGATCCAGGCATGCCTTTTTCATCAATCTGTAACCATGCAGTTTCTAACCTCTGCACGCGGATAATCGATTATATTCTTTGGACAAAAAATAGGCAGTTTCCCCCTCTTTCAAGCCGTTCATTTTAACATTCTCTTTAGCCAATAAGGTTGGTAATTCAGTATCATTAAAGGTTCCTCTTGATACCTTTAGTGGGTCCTGCTGCTAATCGAGATCGGAATAAAGATCTTTCTCATTGGAGAAATTTTCTTTCTGCTCGACGTTGATAACCTCATTTGAGTTGATCATCTTCTGAATTGAAGTATCCAATAATACAACTTGTTTTGCGCTATTTATAGAAATCTCATTGTCCACCAACATCACAATTCTAACCTCTATATTCTGTTACAGAAAAATTTCGAACGAGTTTGTGATACTGCTAAGAAACCTTTTAGCGTTGAGTTTAATATCTCTATTCCCAAATGCAATATAATCAACAAGAGCACCTACAGGCATGTGGAAGACATTGGCGCTGAGATCTAAATCACATTACGGCCCCATTTGGCATGGCCCCCATTTGCAATTCAGAATTAAAAATTTCATAGGCGATAAAAGGAAACCTGTGCACACAGTAAATTAATAAATTCATTATTAAATGCAATGACTTGAGCTACTGTTTCTTCCTCTGTATGTAGATCAACCTGCTTCCCCTCGAAATACTGAACATTAATGTCTCGTTCCAGTTCTGCATTTATACCAGCACTGGTGGATTGCACTGTATTCTCGGTTTCTTGGGCAGGCACCTCGTGTTTCTCATCTTTATTCTCTTGAAGAGTAGATGAATTTGTTTCCATATTTGAAGTTTCATGAACTTTAGACCCTAGAGAAGGATATTTGTCTACAGCGATATCTTCTTCTAAGGTGCTGTCAACCCCATTATCAACCTTCACGTCATCTTCTTTTGCGGAAATGAAAATATCATCATCAAGAGTATCACGTGTTCGTGTTCCATGTCTTTTTTAGATCCCCCATCAACCTTCTCAATCATCAAGTTTTGATCTTTCCCTAAAGAGCTTAGATTCTCACCCAAATTATCATTTCCTGATACTTCATATTTACAATCCAGTACCGCCTCACTGCTCACACGTTCAACTTCCCCTCTTTCGGCAACATGACCTTGTTCATATGGTGATCCCAAATCAGTGGGCCCAACACAATCTTTTTCAGTATGTTCACGAACTGATTCACACTTCACATTCTGATTATCTTCTAAACAAGATGCTATTTCATCCATACCACTTGTTTAAACTTCCACTTCAGGATTTGTGATTGTTGTACCTTCATTGCCATTGATTACTTGGGTTTGTTCCATAAAATATTCTGGTTCTGTGAATACAAAATCACTTCTAGAGCTCTCACCCACCATTTCCTCCTTCTCAACCATCAAGGGTTGTTCTTCCAGTGGATAACTTAAATTGCCACCTAAAGCATCAAGACCTGACACTTTTTTCTTAAAATATCATAAACGGATAATATTTTATTAATAAGACAACATAATTCAAAATGCCAGCATGGGGGATCAGCAACCATACCTGACACTTCAGCAACACCAGCTTGTTCATATGCAGATTCTGGATCGACAGGTAGAATGCCATCTTTTCCAGCATTTCCAGAAGATTTAAATCTGTTGATATGTCAGGGGTAACTATTTGGCAAGAAACCAAATCAATGACATTTGTGATAGAAAGAAAAGCAAAATGAAGAATGAGAACTCAAAATTAAACATATGCTTACCTTTCCTTCCTCCTTTATCCGGGCTTGGGACCGACAATGCTCAAATAAATATTAGCATTGGCGGAGTTAAAAGGGGTTTTACAATAAAAAAAAACAGGGCAAATTAACTCCAAATCAAATATAGATAGATCCAAATAAAGTTCACAACAAAACATATTGCAAATTAAGTCCAAATAAAGATAACAAAGTTCACAACATAAACTAAACATATATGAGCCAACAATCCAGCCAAATCAAATATCCCCCCAATACTAGGTCAGCAAAAGTGAATTGGCCACTTTGAGGAGCATCAAACAACCTAGCATCCGGCTTCATCACTTCCTCCACATATACTTTCCTCTCCCCGACTCCAACTCGCTTACCATGACATATATCCTTTGTTGCATCTGTCACGACATACCCCTTTGCTAATTCTTTATTATACCTATCAAGCAAGATGACTTTGGGATTATTGGTAAGAGAAGGTGTGGTCATGCAAACAGGGCGAGAAGCGGATGCAAAAACATTATCTAAATTTTGACAGAGATTCCTATGTTGTAGACTTGTATTGGATGCATGCTCACTTATCGATGTGATTGGTGGACCCTTTTCATTTTGAGCATTGAAGGCATCAACCAAACGTTGTATAGCATCATATGAAAAGACGGATCAAACAATAGTAAGTTAATATCTATTATATCTAGATAGGTCTTTTTAATTAATGAAATTATATAAAATACATATATACCATAATTTGTGTGTTACTTTCCTCAAATCTTTTATTGACGGAAGAGATGATATCTTCCTTCAATGCATCCACATCATCATTTACCTTCTTTCTTTGTTTAAGTTTGGCCTTTGCTACCCCTAAATACATCAACTGCTTCTTCAAAATTTTAGGACAAACTACACGAACTCCTCCCTTTTTCTCCTTCCCAAAAACCTCTATCAACTCATCATTCTCTATGCATTGGCTCTTGCTACTACCCTCTCCACTCTCGCTCTTTCTTTTCTCCACCTCATTCTTTACTTTACCCTATCAAATGATAGTTATAAATCAGAATGAGAAAATTTCATCAATAAACGCAATAAATAATACTGTTATTTTTCATGTAAATACGCACATAGTAAATCTTAGCACTTTTTAAGGCATTCCCCATTTTGTCCTCGTATCCCGCAAGCCATGTATCTACTTGCATTAATTCTTGTTCTGGGTTCGATAGAACCTACAATTTAGATATCACATGTTATACACAAAAGTAGTGCTGATAATTGAAAAACATTATGATACATACCATTTCATATTGCAAATCAGCATAGGTGCGACGTCCTGGGGATATTCTAAATTGGATCGATTCTTGGCATTTTGGATGTTTTATGACTTATTTTTTGCTTTCCTTTCGTTCTCACAAAATAATCTCCATATGTTGGGATCAACACCTTTCGATAGGACTCCAGGATTGTCTTCAGTAGGCAAAAAACATCTCATATTACTTTTGTGTGTCCTAAACTTCTGTGCAAACCTATTCTCCATCAGCAGGCGGGCCACCTCCGGTTCAACATCTAACTCAAATCCTACCGTTAAAGCATTCCAAACATCATCTTTGTAATTATTTGGCACAACTCTCCAATCTTCGTAACTAATCGAAATATAAGATCTAATAAGATCACCAACACGAGTGCTCCATCGCCCACTCTATAGACCGACTACACTCCCATACACTAGAACGGTGACTCTAATTTTACCATCTTGGGTCATATATTGTAATTGTTTAGCCTTTTTATCCATTTCAACTTGCTTCTTTTTATTTTCACTTGAGGTAGGTTGCTTCGAACCTCCATCGACTAATTCTTTCTGTGGAGTGGATGATATTTGTTGCGGTGTTGATGACGTTTGTTGTTTCGAACCACCACTTGCACTTGAAACCATGATGCCCAATATAGTGCTGCCAAAACAAAAACAGATGCCAACAATAGAAATAACAGTCATAAAATAATATGTATTGAATCATATTGATAGAGATATATATAAAAATCACAAGATGATATCATTAAAATCACAAGTCGCTACTTTCAACGGTTAACATACCACCAATAAATTTATATATTAACAACGGGGTAAAACAAAATGTAGTCATGCTGGCAAAACAAAACAGATGCCAACAATAGAAATAATAGTCATAAAATAATATGTATTGAATTATCATATTACTACAAAATCAACACATTAATAGAGATATATATAGAAATCACAAGATGATATCATTAAAATCACAAGTCGCTACTTTCAACGGTAAACATACCACCAATAAGTTTATATATTAACAACGGGGTAAAATAAAATGTAGTCATGCTGGCAAAACAAAACAGATGCCAACAATAGAAATAATAGTCATAAAATAATATGTATTGAATTATCATATTACTACAACATTAGCATATTGATAAAAATATATATAGAAATCACAAGATGATATCATTAAAATCACAAGTCGCTACTTTCAACAGTTAACATACCAACAATAAATTTATATATTAACAGCGAGGTAAAACAAAATGTAGTCATGCTGGCAAAACAAAACAGCTTTCAACAGTTACAATATTCAAAAAAAAATATTAAAACAACTAAATGGAGTCATATTGCTTCAGCAAACTTTCCAAGTGCGGTTGGTCTTCAAGAATAGATTGGAAGATTGTTGGTGTCTCTAAGTCGTCCACTTGACTTGTCAATCTCTTCGATGAATGTAGAACAACCCACCAATTGGGATTTTTAAGATCTTTCGAATAGAATACTTGACTAGCCTCGGATGCAAGAATGGAAGGCTCATTATACTCATTATCAACGCTCTTAAACTTATCAAAATTTACCATCACTAGATTGGAGTCCGTACAAAGCTTACAACCATTAGTTTTATCCTCCACTCTCACCCAATCACAATAAAATACCACCTCCTTAAACAAGGTATAGTCCAGCTCAATAATTTGTTTGATAACTCCATACCACATAGTCCAAGTATTTGTGAGATTCTTATCACTATTTCTAGCTCGAAATTGTGTCCATGCCTTTAAGAAAACACCGGTATCCTGTGAGACAACAGTATCATTGTGATACTTAGTCGGGAATACGAAACCATTTACACGATAATTTTTATATGTTTAAGCCTTGAATTACGGCCCTTGAACTAACCACCATAATGTTTCATTTATCTTCGTCTCTCCTGATTTCAGCAACTGTTTGATGGAAACAAATCATAATTACTACAAATGTTTCAATTCTCATCACACTTAATGGAAAGATTAATAAAAATACTAGTATTTATATAATCACCTTCTCGGATAACAAAGGGATAAAAGAAGTTTGTTTCTCCACTTCTGTCATTTTAATCCCCTTCCCTTTAGCACGAGACACAGATTTCAGTGATGCTTCATACTCACTGCAATATGTAGTTTGATATAAGTAATTATAACTCAAAATAATAATTAATTCTTAACTATAAACAAACGAAAGAACTCAAACCTATAGTACTCTTGAAGTCCATTAACATTTAGTCAAAATGATACCCATCTACGTATTTGTTGAAACTGTACGGGTCCCAACATTATAGTCTTATCATCAAGCAAAGGCTCTTCATCAGAGAACTCTCCACCTTCATCTAAAAAGGCTTCACGTGAGCATTTGTGATTTCCATCAGATGGATTTGGCATGTACTCCATGCAATATCTAACAGATTCAGCAACAACGTAGGATTCTGCAATGGAACCTTCAACATACCACTTATTGTTGGGTATATATTTGAAATCTTTCATCGGCCTATTTGTATAAGGTAGTAAAAATTAATAACAAGCATTATTAACTTAAATGGGGCATATTTTATTATATTAAAAGGTAAAAAAATCACCTTTCGAATAGATTCATCCAATGAGCGTCGGTTGGTCCACAAACCAGGGCTTCATCTGCTAGATGCAGAGTGAGGTGAATGCTAATATCAAAAAAAGTAGGTGGGAAATATTTTTCCAACACGCACAATGCTTCAACAACCATGTATTTGGCTCTTTGGATATCTTGCCGAATTAAAACCTTAGAGCACAATATGTTAAAGAACAAACTTACTTGTTGGATTGCTTTTCTCAAATCTAGATGTTTCGAAAGGCATGTTGGAGCAACACAGGTAGCAGATGTTCAATTATGACATGATAATCATGAGACTTTAAAGAGTGCAAAGATGGGGACTAAGACTTACTATATTGCTTAAGTTAGAGGAAAAACTAGTAGGAAGCTTTAAGTCCTTCAAATTTTGGTAGAATTGTCTTTTTTCTTCTTTATTCAAGATAAATGATGTTGTTGGTTTTAACGATTTTCCAGTGCGTCCATCAACTTGAAGCCATTGACCGCTGTGTATGCCCATACCCTTCATATCCAATCGCCCCTTTTCAGTATCCTTTGTTTTATTATCATCAAGAATTGTGTTTATTAAATGCTCTGCAATATTTTTTTCGATGTGCATCACATCAAGGACATGTCGAACTTGATGATATGGCCAGTATTCCAAATCAAAGAAAATAGATTTATTATACCAAGGTTCTTTAACTTCAACATTATCACTCCCATTAGCATTATTAGACTTTCTCTTCTTAGCGGGAACTTTTGAGACTTTTCCAGGTACATACTTTATATTTCTTAACTTCTCCAGAAGTGCATCTCCTTTTAGTCGAACCGCGGGACGTCCAACTTCTTGTGTCCTAAGTCCCAAACCTCTACCACTCCCAAATATATGATAGCTTTTAAGAAACTTACGATAGTTTGTGTAAACTATCTTCATGTTGTGTTCTAGCCGAATGGATGGAGTGTCATCGCCACAAATAGGACATGCTTTGTAACCATGTGTTACACACCCAGATAAGTTTCCATATGCGGGAAAATCATAAATCCCCCACATCGACATAGCTCTCAACGTAAAAGGTTGCATTTTCTGCATGTCAATAGCTAGAACTCCTTCCCATAGTTGCTTCAATTCATCTACTAGTGGTTGAAGAAAAACATCAATGTTTTGACCCGGTGCCTTTGGCCCAGGAATCAGTAAAGATAAAATTTAGAACTCACGCTTTAAGCACAAAGAAGGTCCCACATTATAAGGCGCGGTCATGACAGGGAAGCAACTATAACTACTAGACTGAATACCATAGGGATTGAACCCATCTATTACTATTGCAAGCCAAACATTGGGCCCTTACTCGGCGAAATCGGGCCATCTACTTTTTAGCATTATCCATTAGGATGAATCACAAGGATGTCGTTGATAATCCCATGAACTTGTTGCCCGATGGTGCCATGTCATTTCATGCGCTATCCAAGATATAATATACAATCTCACTAGCCTTGGAATTATAGGGAAATGTCTCAACACTTTCATCGGTTCTTTACATAACCTTTTCCCTTTCTTTGAGGTCACTGCATATCTCGGTTCTCCACACTGAGGACATTCCTCCAAATCTTCATTCTCTTTCCAGTATAAAATACAGTTGTTAATGCACGCATGAATGTAATTTTCTTTCATCCTTAGGTCTTTCATCATTCCCTTCATGTGCGGATATTTTTCTGGTAATGTATTTCCTTTTGTAAGTTACCTCTTTAAGACCAACAAGAGAGAGGTCACGCTATTTCCCGACCAACCAAACTTCTTTTTCAAATTATGCAATTCCACAATTATAGAGAGAGTAGTCTCAGGACGCTCACATGAAGGGTACAATTTCTCGATCGCTAATTTATTATATTGATTATACTTCTCATTGTCGACATACGATTTTTCAGAGAATCCTTCCTGATCGGGTTCTACATAATATTGTTTGTGCGCTCCGTAACATGCGTCAACTAAGTTTCGCAACCTTTCATTCTCATTATTATCAGCTCCATCATGTCCTTCACAATCAATAGGTTCTACTACGGGACATGTTAGGTTCGATGATAGTGTTTCACCATGTAAAACCCACTTAGTATATGTCATGTCTATACCATGCATTATCAAATGACCCTTGATATCTACCGCAGTAAAACGCTTCTTATTTCGGCACTTAACACATGGACAAGGAAAGGTCGAGAATTGATGGTCATTGTTTGCAATTGCAAAATTAAGAAAAGACGCAACTCCATTTGTGTACACCTCGTTTATTCTATTCCTCTCATTCATTCACTCTTTGTTCAATGTTTGTGACATTCTGCACTACCAAAAAAATATGGTTTACACACAAGTTATATGACAATATATAAAAAATAGAATTATCTTTGACAAGTTATATGACAATATGGTTTACACACAAGTTATATGACAATACAAAAGAAAAATCACAGTTAGAAAAATATTTATGAGTTGCTTCAAAAAAACAACTCATCTACAAAAATATACAAAATGAGAACCCTTAAATAGAAAGCAAAGGTATAACACAGAAAATCTACAAAATGAAAATTAGGGCACAATATGTAAGAATGATTGTAAGAACCCTCAAAATGATTGTGTAGATAAGAGTAAAATGTAGAAAATCCAATTAGGGCACAATATCAACAAAATAACTTCGAAAATTAGGGGGTTTTGTGTGTGTACATTCTTCCATTTTGAGCGTTACCAGCAATACCACTATAGAAAGCAATAACTCTGTGAGAGAGAGATACCTTCGACTTGTTTGGAGCGTTCTCTACACTTCTGAACAGACAGATGATGGAATATACCGAAATCTCCTGTTTGGAGGAACAACGAGATGTGTTATCGACAAGACATCAAGGGTTTCTCAACGAGATGTGTTATCGACATGATTTTCAATTGATTTTTCTTCACGAAGACATCAAGGGTTCTACACAATCTCCCATGGCGTGTGTGAAAGCGCGCGCGCGCGAGAGAAAGAGAGAGAGAGATTTTGGGCATGTGTGTGTTTGAGCGGGATTTTGAGTTTTGGGGGTGAATTTTTTCTAAAAAAATATCTTAAAATATTCAATCAATATTAGTAACATTTATATTAAATTACTAACGGTATTTATTGTGATAAATAGTAATGGTAAAATACTATTAGTAATTTAAAAAATAGTGTTAATATCAAATTTAATCTGCTGACATGGACCAATCATATGAAGACACGTGGCTATCTACATGGCAACAACAAACACTTTCGAGGAACCCACGTGCTCCGAGGAACAAGACTACAACGAGGAAGACTAGTTCCCCGAGGAACTCACAAGCTCCGAGGAACAATGCCTCTCCGAGGAACTATTGAGTACCGAGAAGCTTAGGCGGTCCGAGCAACTCAGGCTGTCCGAGCTGCACCTCGAAGCAGGATACCAACAGTTTAACTGCTCATTAAATGCTTATCATTTGGACGCACACGCAAAGAGGGCATTAAATGTATTACCCTTTCATATGTATATCATTTAATGTATTACCCTTTCACATTACAGCCTCAGGGCTATAAATACATTGTACAATCCTCATTGTAAAAGGATCTGGATCCGGACCTAGACTTCGAATTCAGAGGGGAATTTCTTAATATCGAGAATTCTCAAACACTCAGAAATAAAGAAACAGTGGACGTAGGCCATTCTTATAAGGCTGAACCACTTTGAAATTCTCTGTCTCATTTATTTATCTGTGATTGAATTATTAGAGTAATCTAATTTTTTACATCAACAGATTGGCGCCGTCTGTGGGAAACGACTGATAATATCGTTTTTCATCAAAAATAATCCCTTACCAATGGCGAATATTCCTGAATCCAGCAATCGAATCGTTGGAACCCCTCCAAATCCATCTACTCCACCAATTATTCCAGATCTGATTGGAATAATGGCAAATTTGGCTCAGGGCCAGACCGTCATGCAAGAAACAATGCGACAACTCATCCAAACCCTCCATGGCGGTGCATCAGCCCATTCTGGACCACGAAGCATTCAAAGAAATACCCGCGCGCCTTCTTCGTGTACTAGGCGTACTAACTCACATCGCAATGAGGAATCTGATGATTTCTCTTATCAACCTGGGCGAACTTCGTCGGTGCGAGCCACGGATACTGAACAACTTGTCACCCTCTCCCGAGAAAGGACCAGCGTGTTGGAAAGATTAAGTAGGGTTTCTCCTTTCGACCGATTAGGCCCTAGGAGGAACAAAAGTCCTCTTAATGCAGTGTCGAGGAGCTTTCGACGACCATCAGATTAAAGGGAAGGATCTGCCCAGTCGCGACCAGCTGCTCGTCAAGATAGATCCTATGACCGACCAGCTGCTCGTCAAGATAAATCCCAGGAAGCCACTTCAACGCGATCAGTTGCTCGAACCAATAGGCCCGGGGAAGGAAATGATGCATGGAAAGGATTTATTCAGAGGCTGGAGGATAGATTAGGGGAAATGGCTAAGGCCAAGAACCCTCTACAACGAACCTTTGTTCGAGGAACACCTTTTGTCCAGGATATTGTTGATTTTCCAACACCATCAAAGTTCAAAGCACCTGTTGTGACTCCCAAGTATGATGGGAAGACTGACCCTGTCCTTCATATAGAACAATACCAAGCTGCAGCCGACATCTATGCTGTCCCAGATGAGATGAGATGCAGAGCATTCTCGGGAACACTTACCGGATCTGCTCAAATATGGTATAATAATCTTCCTCGGGTTAAGATTTCAACTTTTCTTCAACTGGCCGAGTTATTCATTGGAAATTTCTGCTTTGGAGCAAAGCCAGTTAAACGAGTAGCACACTTGTTAAGTGTTAGACAAAAAGCTGGTGAGAGTACCAGAGATTATATAACTCCTTTTAATAACGAGAAACTCGAAGTCATTGATTATGAGGAAAAGACAGCGATTACCGCTTTGATGAGTGGACTACTGCCAAACAAGTTGTACTATACTTTGGCCAAAGATCCACCTCGAACCATGTCAGACCTGATGGGAAAATCGTCCAAGATTATGAATGCCGAGGAGGCCATGTCTGCGAAGAAGAATATGGATGCCAAAGAAACCAAGGTGGAAGGTGATAAAGCTAAGAAGAAAGAACATAAGAACAGAGGTGGTGACAAATAATCCAAAAATAGGTCGTAATGGGAGGTCTTGAGGAAATTTGATAATTACACACCTTTGAAGGTAAATATCAACCACGTCCTGGAAGAAATTAAGAACAGCGAGGAGTTAAACTGGCCAAAGAAAATGAAGGCATACCCTGACACGAAGAATAGGGAAAAATATTGCGAGTTCCACAAGGATCATGGCCATATGACCAAGAATTGCATAGCTCTTCAGAATGAGATTGAAACACTCATCCGACGAGGAAAGATAACAAAGTACGTTGATCGGGGAGGCGAAAGAAAAAACAACGACCGAACTAGAGAGATGTCTAGATCTCCTCGTCGAGCAGAGGAGAACAAGAAGAGAAACCATGAAGTTGATCCAGAGGATGACCCCGACCTTCCCAAGAAACCAAGGCAGCCAGAACGAGAGGTATTTTAAATACGCTTTGGGTCATTTGATTGTAATGTTATTACAGGAGGAGATGCAGGAGGAGGAGACCTTACTCCAGAAAGAAAAGCTTACCTCGGTGAGGCTCAAGCTTGCTCGTACATTCAGTGAATAAATCTAGCTGAGGAAGATCGCCCGAGAAAGGTGAACAAGGAGAAATTGGTTATCGGTTTTTCAAAAAATGACCTTCCAGGTGTTTTATATCCTCATGATGACCTGCTGGTAATCAAAATGAGAATGAAGGAAGTCATGATTTCAAGAGTACTAGTCGACAATGGTAGCTCGGCAGACATCATGTTTTACTCATGCTTCGATAGTTTAAATCTAAAGCTATCTCAACTGGAGCCTTACCACAGACCCCTCATTGGTTTTGCTGGAGAGAAAGTATTTCCACTTGGAACGATCAAGCTGGATATATTCATTGGAATGTGGCCTGCTTATCGGATAGAAAGAATACGTTTCTTCGTGATGGATAAGAATGTCCAGTCATCGTACAATATCATCATAGGAAGAGTAGGATTGAAGAAGTTCGAGGCTGTGCCATCTACAGTGCATCAGTGCCTAAAATTTCCAACAAACTTTGGAGTAGGAGTTGTGAAAGGTTATCAGAAAGTAGCTCGGGAATGCTATTATTCATCCGCCGAGCAAGAAGAAATGGAAGAATCAAAGAAAAAGACCACTACTTATCAAGTGGATGAAGGTGCAGCAATTGAAACATTGGATCCTCGAGATGAGTCGCAACTCGTGAAGGGTCAAGTGGTGGAAGCTACTGAAAACATCATTCTGGACGAAGAGCACCCTGAGCGAACTACTCAAATAGGTTCGACATTGGAAGCCTCATGAAAACAAGAATTAATAATTTTCCTTAAAAGCAGAAAACAAACTTTTGCGTGGAGTCATGAAGATATGCTTGGGATAGACCCAAACTTCTTATGTCACGAGCTCAATGTGAATAAGGAGATCAAGCCTGTGAAGCAGAGAAGAAGAGTATTTAGTCCCGAGAAGAATCAAGCCATAAAAGAGGAAGTCGAGAAGCTACAGAAAGCTTGTTTTATTGAAGATGTTAAATATCCAGATTAGTTAGCCAATGTGGTAATGGTAAAGAAGAAGAACAACAAGTGGAGGATGTGTGTGGACTTCACCGACCTCAACAAAGCATGCCCAAAGGATCATTTTCCATTGCCCCGAATTGATCATCTGGTAGATGCTACCTCGGGACACGAGTTGATGAGCTTCATGGATGCTTATTCTGGCTACAATCAAATTAAAATGAAACCTGAAGACAGGGAGAGTACTTATTTCATTACCCCTTGGGGAACTTATTGTTATAATGTTATGCCTTTTGGTTTGAAAAATGCAGGTGCGACATATCAGAGGCTGATGAACAAGTACTTTGCTGAACAAATCAGTGACAACATGGAAGTCTATGTTGACGATATGCTGACGAAAAGCAAGAAAGCTGTCGATCATCTAGTTGACTTAAGTCAGACTTTTGATCAACTAGATAAATATCAAATGAAGCTAAACCCAACGAAGTTCATCTTTGGAGTACGCGAAGGCATGTTTCTCGGGTACATTGTCAATCAACGAGGCATTGAAGTAAATCCTGAAAAGATCAAAGCTCTATTAGGGCTGCGATCTCCAACGGCGAAGAAGGAAGTACAGAGTCTCACAGGACGAGTAGCGGCACTCAATAGATTTGTGTCACGAGCAACTGATAGATGTCTCCCATTCTTCAAGACACTCAGAAAGACTTTTGAGTGGAATGATAAATGCGAGAAGGCTTTTCAAGACTTGAAGAAATACTTGGGAGCACCCCCATTGTTGTCCAGGCCAGTGATGGGAGAAAAATTGTACTTGTACCTTGCAGTGTCCGAGAATGCAGTTAGCTCGGCGTTGATCAGAGTGGAGAATGGAGTACAAAAGCTAATTTACTACACAAGTAAGGCCTTCCGAGGAGCAGAGATTAGATATCCAAGGCTAGAGAAATTGGCATTGGCGCTGATTGAGGCGAGTAGGAGAATGAGGCCATATTTCCAGGCTCATACCATAGTAGTATATACTGATATGCCATTGAGGCAAGCCCTGCATAAGCCAGAAAAATCAGGAAGATTGATGTACTGGGCAATAGAGCTCGGTGAATATGATATAGTCTATGAACCCAAATCATCGCTTAAAGGGCAGGCTATAACGGATTTTATAGCGGAGTTCACCTATCCTGATAGCTTCGAGGAATAAAAGTTGCTCGTTGATCAGCCTGTGAATGTTACAGGATCAATAAACACAGGCTCAGACCAATTCCGATTGGTAAAAGGGCGTCTGGATGTTACAAGATGCGATGCAGAGATAGTTGTGAGGACTCCGGACGAGAAACAAGAGTTGCTCGCTGATCAACCTATGGATGTTATAGGATCAACAGACACTGGATCAGACCAACTCCGGTTGGTAAAAGGGTAAGTGGATGTTACAAGATCATTGACTTCGGGCTCAGACCAACTCCGGTTGGTAAAAGGGCAAGAAGAAATGATTGACGAAGAGCAAGAAGAATCCGAGGAGGAAATGAAGCAACAAATATTTCACCGAGGAACTCTAACTGATCATAAATTTGAAGACGAGTTACCTATATGGAGACTATATGTAGATGGCTCATCTTGCACTACAGGTTGCGGCACGGGGATAGTTTTGAGCACTCCAGATGAGGTCGATATGGAATACACCTTGCGTTTCCAATTCAAAGCTTCCAACAATGAGGCTGAGTATGAGGCCATGATTGCAGGACTTGGTTTAGCAAAAATTATGAAGGCGCAACAGGTCATTGTTTTCAGTGATTCTCAATTGATCATAAACCAAATGATGGGAGTATATGCAGTTAGAGGAGAATTGATGATCAGATATCATGCAAAGGCAAAGGAGCTGGTGTCAGAATTTGTCGCTATTCAGCTGGTCAGAATACCAAGAATGGATAATGCGAGAGCAGACGCCCTAGCTCGACTAGCATCAGCTACTCGCACCGAGCTACGATGAATAATCCCAATTGAAGTGTTAGCTGGTCGGAGCATAGATGAAGATCTGACGATGAACTTTATCAACCTTGATTTAGGACCATCTTGGATGGATTCTATCAGTGTGTATATCGAGAAGGGAGAATTGCCAATTGACAAGCTCGCTGCCAAAAAATTGAAGTTTAAAGTTGCTCGGTATGTATTAACTAATGGTGTTTTATATAGACGAGGAATTATGGCAGGTTTGTAGATATGTGTACACCCCTCCGAGGTTAAAGAATTAATTGAAGAGATCCATGAAGGGTCTTGTGGAGCACATGTAGCAGGTCGGACGCTTTTACAAAGGGTAATGACGCAAGGATACTACTGGCCGACAATGAGGGCTGATTGTATAGCCTACGCCAAGAAGAGTGACAAGTGCCAGCGTTTTTCATCCATCCGAAGAACTCCACAAGCATTGTTGACACCCATAACTTCCCCTTGGCCATTTTCCATATGGGGAATTGACTTGGTTGGGCCACTGCCAACGACCCGAGGAAGGTTCAAGTACCTCGTCGTCGCAGTGGATTATTTTACTAAATGGGTAGAAGCTGAGCCACTCATTGACATGACGTACGAGAAGGTGTACCAATTTGTTTGGAAGAACATCATTTGTCGATATAGTCTACCTCATGCCTTCATCACAGACCATGGAACATAATTTGATAATGAGGAGTTTGCCGCCTATTGTCATCAGTCAAATATTTTGAAGGGCCACTCAGCACCAGGCCATCCTCAAAGCAATGGACAACCTGAAGTGACAAACAGGACGCTGATAAATGGCTTGAAAAAAAGATTGGATGATGCAAAAGCGAACTGGATCAACAAGTTACAATCAGTACTTTGGGCTTACCGAACTACTCCCCGAGTAGCAGCTGGAGAATCACCATACATGCTGGCGTTTGGAAGTGAAGCTGTCATACCTGCCGAGTTGGGCCTTCCAACACACAGGGTACTGAATTTCAATTCCCCTGTCAACGACTTAATGAGAAGACTGGATTTAGACATGCTCGAGGAAGTTAGAGAAGAAACAGCCATAGAAATGCTGCTTACCAGCAGCGAACAACTTTGTTCTACAACAAAAGGGTGAAGAGGTGCGACTTGAAAGAAGGAGACTATGTGCTGAAGAAAGTAATTCAAAAGCACAATAAGCTGGAAGCAAACTGGCATGGACCATACCGAGTTACAGAAGTTGTTCGACCAGGAACTTATCGAATAGCAACTCTAGAGGGGGAGGAGTTCAAGAATGCATGGAACGCAGAGCACCTACGCAAGTATTATCAGTGATGTATATGTAACACAGTTCCATCAGTATGAATAAAATGAAGATATTCTGCTAAAGTCTCTCCTTTTATTGAGAATTTTTTGGGGAATACTAGTGCTACACACTACTCGGCAAAACTCAGACTACTCAACAGCAAAATATTCCTAAAAATGCCAACTTCGGTTGGTTAGGAAACAAAATATTCCTAAAAATGCGAACTTCGGTTGGTTAGGAAACAAAATATTCCTAAAAATGCCAACTTCGGTTGGTTAGGAAACAAAATATTCCTAAAAATGCCAACCTCGGTTGGTTAGGAAACAAAATATTCCTAAAAATGCCAACTTCGGTTGGTTAGGAAACAAAATATTCCTAAAAATGCCAACCTGTTTGGCTAGGAAACGAAATATTCCTAAAAATGCCAACCTGTTTGGCTAGGAAACAAAATATTCCTAAAAATGCCAACCTGTTTGGCTAGGAAACAAAATATTCTCGCAAATGCCAACTTATGTTGGTCGGGAGGTAAGATTATTCCAGAAAGTGCAAAAGTTGCTAACTATAGCTGGTCGGGGATAAAAACCTGCCAACTTTAGTTGGTCGACAAAAAAAATTTACCGACCTTGGTTGGTCGGAAACATTTAAGAGAAAAGTCTACTAACTATGGCTGGTCGGAGATAAAAACCCACCCTGTAGTTAGTCGACAAGCAAAATTTACCGATCTTGGTTGGTCGGAAACATTTTATGGGTAAAATTATTTCAAAAAGACTAACTATAGCTGGTCAGGGATAAAAACCCACTAACTGTAGTTGGTCGACATGGAGAATCTAACAACCTTAGTTGGTTGGAAACATTCTAAACAACATTTTTATACTCATTACTTTATTATTAAGTGATCTAGCAACAGTATTGGTACTTGTAACTTTTTAATTGTTACTGAGTTGGTCGACAAACAACACAATATTATTATCTTTTTAACAGATATGCATAAATATAAAGTGTTTGATAAATACAAGATAATAGCAATCAAGATTTGCAAACAAAAATGAAAGTCTTTCATTGAATTCAAAATAAATTACATTACAGTTACATTGACATGTATACTAACTATTACATCAAAAATTCCTATTCTATTGGTCTCTTCCCCTCTGCTTTTGACACGGGTTCCTCGCCAGCAGGCGGATCATTTAACGACAGAGGAGAATTGATGAAGTTGAGATCCTTCAACATCCTGACATTCATCACTGATGGTCGATCTAAGAGATGCTCGGGACGAGATACCTCGATTTGAGAATGTAAATTGTAGTCACCGAGATACTTTGAAATTAAGCTCCGAGGAATGGCCCGAGCAGGGATCCAATCCATGTCCAAATTGTATGGTGGCACAGGCAAGTCGAGCAACCCGGGATCATGGTAGTCCCACAGATAATGACCTTGTTAGAGCTTCAACACACCTAAGGCATTTAGCCAGCGTTGCTTGTAGCCCTCATTGTTGGCATTCTGGATACGATCGTCCAAGTGGAATAGTGCTTCGTTGTATCCAGCCATCCAGAACTCCCTGGGTTGTTTGTGGAATTGATATGTTAGCCTTTCTAGCTGCTCGTGGAGATTCTTGATGAAAAGCTCCTTATTCTCCAAGATTAACTTCTGCGCAGAGAGCTATTTTTCCAGGTCCCTAATCTTCTTTGACATATCAGACAATGCCTGGTTCTTCGCTATTAGTTGGAAGGCCTGGTTCTCTAAGGCAGACTGAGTTCTCTGTTCCTCGACAAGAACCCGAGTTGCTCTTGCTCGTCCCCAAGGAGCTCTTGCTCAACCACGAGAAGATGAAGAGGTGAAAGAACTCCTCAAAGTCTCCAACTCTTCCCTCAACTTGGCGTTCTCAACCTCTAAGAACGAAAATCCTTCATCGGTCACTAGGATCGAGACACTAGAATTGGAAGCCGCAGACTTCAATTGTGATAGCTCCTTCTGCAGGTTATTATTTTCCTTTTCCAGCAACTCAGCAATCTGTCTGCATTTTCGACTTCACCTCTCAAGGTTCTCTCCCTTACATCGTACCCAGCAAAGAGCTTCTCGTAGCCCTTGTCAGCAATGATCTGCTGGTACTTCTTCTCGTACCCCTCATGCAACAAAGCAGTGGATTCTTTATATTGAAGCTGAAGGTCTTCGAGGGTGCCTTAAAGATCCTCGATCATCTCATAATAGGCAACGTTATTGGCTACAGCCCAAATAAAGCAGACACTTAAGATATTGATATGCTTCCACTGCCTGTTCTGAAGCTTCCTGACCAAGTATGTCGACAACTTGTGCAGCACTCAGGTCTGTGTGACCAGCCTTAAAGTACTCATTACATTGTCGCAGCAACTTTGTATCATGGGCAGATAGCAGTTCCATCCTGGCCAGAAACTAACAGAGAAAGAAGAGCAATCATCAATAAGAATAATAAGCAGAGTATGAATGAAAGATAGATAACAATATGCAAAAAGTTCAAGTTTTATTAGATCATAATTCAGAATTACATCTTCTGGGTTACATTTGATAAAGAGAAACAAAATAAAGAGAAAACCCGAACAACACTAAACCTTTTCCTTATTACCCAAAACCTTCTCGGGAGGCTGGGATGAAGAGGTAGGTTTCTCGGAGGGAAGAGATAGCTGCTCGGGTAGAGTAGGCAGTTGCTCGGAGGAAGAAATGATGTGCTGATTTTCCTCGATAGCAGGCTGGATGGTTAGGGCACGATCTCCCATCACCATTGAAGACTCTTCAGAGGTAGCTTCGTCCTCTTCTAATTCTTCTGGAGTTGGGGGGGGGGGGACCAGGGATATGTCTCTGGAAGAGCTCAGAAGACTCGTCGACCTTCATTTCCTAAAGGGTAGCAACCCATCCATCCCTAAAGTATTTGAGGCTGCCATAGTCTACTTGCGACACCATGGCAGCCAACCCCTTGTTCCAACCCTTGTCCCAGCCAGAGCTGAAGGACTTCTTCACATCAGCTTTCCTCTTCAGCTTCTCCGAGGAAAGTTTCTCAGACAGTAGGCTCTCAGCAGCCTTCAATTTATTTTCTGCTTCCTCCTTTTGCCGACCTACTTCTTGAAGCTGGCCCAACCTTTCCTCAGCAACCCTGAGCTTATCTTCAAGCTCTCCAGCAGTTTTGAGCTTCTCTTCGAGCTCCTTATTTGCCTTCTCCGAGGCATTTATTCTTTTCTCCAACTCTTTGGAGGCATCAACAGCCCGAGCTTTTTCCTGCTCGATGGAGGCAAGCTTCTTCTCCCAGACAGCTTTGTTATCAGCATATTTCCAGCGAGAATCTGCCAGAGACTTAGTAGCTTCTTTCAGAGCTCCCTCCACACTGGACGAGGAGCAAGAAGCCTTAATCTCTTCATCCTTCTTCAGGATTATATTGAAGCAGCTCGTCAACTGTGAACAGAAAAAGAAAGCAAGTTAGAAACATAAATAACACAGGAAATATGAAAAATTTAAAGTAAAGAGACTTACAGAAGCAAGGTGACGAGCAGCTAGTGAGGTGACCATGTCCCGAGTAAGGTTTTCTTCAGTACCTTGGACCTCGGGAATGATCGAGGACTTCACCCAGCTCATGACAAAGCTAGGGGGAACGAAAGTTGGAACCCCAGTTCTAATAACTAGGGGCTGAGTAATGGTATCAGCCAAATTCACCGAGGAGCTCTTTTTCAGCCTCCTCGGGGGAACAGGTACAGATTCAACCAAGGAAGAACCCTTGGTCGGTGATATCACAATCACCTCTCCAGGAGCAACAGACCTGCTCGGAGCCACTGCGGGCTTCTCAGCAACTTTAACAGTAGCAGCTGGAGGAGCTGCATCAGTCTTCTTTGTCCCCTCCCTTGGGACATCAATTCTACTCCTTTTTACCTCCCCAGATCCAGAGGCAGTTTTCTCAAACAGGGCAGGAGGTCTTCTCTTCTTCATCCTTTCACTTAAAGGAATATGGGATTCAGGCGATGAGCTGGTGGAAGCTAGTACTGGCTCTGGCTCACTTATCACTGGACGAGCAGTGAAAGAAGTGGTGTAGCTCTTGTACTGGAGCAGATACGAAGCCGACCTAATGTGCTCGTCAGCAACACTCTGATGCAGACTCCAGATAAGTTTCAGATGTCTTACATTAACATCTGCTTCCTTTGGGCACTTTCTTTTGTTATCAACTGTAAATAAATAAACATTGTTATCAGTAGCACATTTTATCTAACACAAAAGAAACATGATTTCAAAATAAATAAAATAAAATAAAAATAACCTATCCCATTGCCATAAGGAGGGCATCTGGGACCCTAATAAACCTCATCTCCAGCTAATGGAGGGTGTTGCCAATTTTTTATGACAACCCCGTGTTCAAAATAATCCCTATTGGCATCAGGGAGATTGACTACTAAGGCTCTATTTAAAAATCTAGTTTTTAAATAAAAAATATTATCATTAACTGCCCATCTATAGCAGTACATGATTTCTGTAATTCCTATTCGAGTTCCATGAATTTGATTTAACCTATGCACCCCATTAACTATTCTCCATGAGTTGGGGGATATTCTCGCAGGAACGACGTCAAAATAATGACAGAATTCCAGACACAAGGGATTTTGTGGAAAAGAAAATCCACACTCAGCAATAAAAAGGCTGGGGAACCAATGTCCCTCAGCCAAATTGAAATAATCAGAAGGCTCAGAAAGCTCTTCCAATACAACCCAAGAGGGAATGGAAAAATCAGAGCGAAATTTTTCAAGAGACTCAACAGAGTAAACCATGATGATGAATAAAAGAAATGAAGAAGAAAGAAGAAGATCTTACAGAAAAAGAGTAGAGCTGTTGACAACGAATGACGAAAAAGATGAACGCACAAGAAAGTAGGAAGAGACGACGTAAAACTCGAAGATAAAAATTTGAAAGGTAGAAGACGATGGGAGCGTCTGTGAAGTTTAAATACCTTGCCTTAGGAAATGGTGAAGTAATGATTACAAAAAAGGATGATTACGTTACCGGTGGCTAAAAAGATGAAAGTAGCGCGGGAATCAAAGCGGACAACAGAGGCTAAAAAGATAAAAAGTGGCGCGGGAATCAAAGCGGACAACAGCGGCTAAGAAAATGAAAAGTGACGCGGGAATCGAAGCACGCAGAAAAGTCCAAAAAAGCATGATTCTACGAATTGGGAAGGAGAAATAAATACAAGGTAAACGCTCCTAAAAATCAGGAAGACTATTTAAAGCTACCATATTTCGAGAAAGAATGTTCCATACTCCTCAAATTTCGAACTATGAAACATTGGGGGATTTTATTGATACCAAATTTAATCTGCTGACATGGACCAATCATATGAAGACACGTGGCTATCTACATGGCAACAACAAACACTTCCGAGGAACCCACGCGCTCTGAGGAACAAGACTACAATGAGGAAGACTAATTCCCCGAGGAACTCACAAGCTCCTAGGAACAATGCCTCTCCGAGGAACTATTGAGTACCGAGAAGCTTAGGCGGTCCGAGCAACTCAGGCGGTCCGAGATGCACCTCGAAGCAGGATACCAACAGTTTAACTGCTCATTAAATGCTTATCATTTGGACGCACACGCAAAGAGGTCATTAAATGTATTACCCTTTCATATGTATATCATTTAATGTATTACCCTTTCACATTACAGCCTCAGGGCTATAAATACATTGTACAATCCTCATTGTAAAGGGATCTGGATCCGGAACTAGACTTCGAATTCATAGGGGAATTTTTTGATATCGAGAATTCTCAAACACTCAGAAATAAAGCAACAGTGGACGTAGGCCATTCTTATAAGGCTGAACCACTTTAAAATTCTTTGTCTCATTTATTTATCTGTGATTGAATTATTAGAGTAATCTAATTTTTTACATCAACAAATAGTTTGTTACTAAATGAGTGTTTTGGTGTATGCGCCTCGTGCTCCTTTGCCGAGACGCAAAATAAAAAATTGCTCTTCTTCCATCACGAACTCTGTTTTTTTTTGTTATTTTAATATATGTCGACAATTGATCAATTTTTTATTTTTATTTTTAAATTCACTATTTTTTCAAACGTTAAAGTGTTCTTCATTTTTCTCAAATTACATTTAACTTAAAAAATTTGTTGTTTTAATCTACTAACTTTTATTTTTTTTGTTTTATTTTTTTATTTTAAAATTGCACTTAAATTTATATTATTTACTATTTTAACTTTTAAAAAAATTAAAAATAACTAATGTGGAGGAAACTTAAAAAAATAATTTTGTCAATATGTTGCAATGATTAATTTATTCTCATATTATAAAATAACCAATATGTGAATGAAACTAAAAAAAATGATTTTGGCAATTTAATTTTGCATTGATTAATTTATTGTCATATTATTAAAATGAAAAAAATGATTTTTCATTAAGTGATTTATTGTCATATTGTAAAATAACATATATGTTAAAATTGATTTTATCAAATTATTAAAAATAAAAAATAAAAAATTCATTTTGGAAGAACAAAAAAATATTTATCTATGTGAGAAAGTCCCCAAAGATGTATTTCTTGCAGTTTTATTTTATATTTCTTTATTACTTTATTTTTATGATTTTATTAGTATTTTTTAATATTATTTTATTCTTTTTTTGTGAGGCTTACGCCTCGCCTCGCGCTTTATTAATCATTGTCCACAAAGACTAAATACCAAAAATCAGAAGTACTTTTTATTCTTGAAGGACCCCAATTATCAGAGTCCAAATATCATAGTATACAAGATTAAAAGGACTTGACTGACGATTACTAAGGTGTTGTTTGTTTTTACCTCTTAAGTTTGAATCTGAACCATTTATAGGTAAGAGGTATAAAAAATATTTGTTTTTTCAAATGGTTAAGAAGCTAACGGTTATATTTGACTCTTAATGGTTAAGAGGTAGAATTATATTTGAAGTTTGAATCTGAAATATGAATAAGTCTAAATACATTCATTCAGACATTAAAACAAACTTATTTTTCAGATTCAGATGAAAAATGTAGCTTTTGCAATGACGGGTGACCCAGTTGATAATGCCACTGAAGAGGATATACGGTGCACTCAGTAATTACTTCAGGGTCCAAATAGTACAAACTGCTGCGCTCATGCCCTCAACCAATCATCGTTTTCTTCTGAAGGTTCTAAAAAACACAAGAAGAAGGAAAAATGTCACTGAACATTGAAGAGATTTTGTTAACTGGCTCACGGATAATAAGTTGAAAGCAAATTTGGGAAGGGAACAAATAAACTAGAAGGAAGATACATTGAATTAGTATGATGAAAGTCTCCAATACCAAGGCTAAAGGACCCACCTGCTAAAACAATATGGGATTTTAAGGAACAAAAATTGGAAAACAAAGAAGACTTACGCACTGCTAGGGGTGACAATTTTAAAAACGGCGTAGAACGATATAAAACTGACTTGATATGTCGTGTTCGTGTCGTATTTTTTTTACACGAATTCGTGTCGTGTCGTGCCGTGCTTAGGCGTGAAATTTAAGAAATTTTGGTATTCGGGTCGTGTCATGCCGTGTTATTTTTTATTCGTATCGTGTTCATGTCAACTAAAAAAATCTGAATTCATGTCGTGTTCGTGTCCAAAAAAATATTATCGTTTCGTGTTGTGTTGGCCCGAATTGCCAACCCACTGGCTATGAGAACCAGATGTGGAAGGACCAACGATAGAGGTTTGGATCACTGTGCTAACTGAAGTATTGTCAGGCACATAATTAACATTACTAGGTTTCCCCTAATGATCCTAACGATAGTTGTTGGTAGGTCCTAAACCGCCACAATATTTTATTTCGAAAGCATGAGACCAAACACGATAATTCTTCCCATTTAACTTTCGAAATATTACTTAGAGAGATATGTCATCCCCAAGGTTCTAAAAGGCGCGAGGCGTGGTCGAGGCGTGGAGGTCAAGCCTCAAGCCTTAGGAGCCAAGGCATAAAAAGGCGTTTTTCCTTTTTTTATTATTTTAATTATTCCAAGGCTAGTAATATAATAAAATAGTACATACCTTGAATTTTGAAAATATATCCATATGTTTGGTAGCCATCGTTCTCATATTCATGCTCCATAACCAATATTTGTCAACTAATCCTTTGTTTTTTTTTAAAAAATGTACCTTAAGCCTTTTACCAAGAATAAGGCGTAATAAGTCGTAGGCGATACGTTTCTCTCAAGCCTCAAGCCTAGGCGGGCCTTTTAGAACAGAGGTCATCAACAAGCTAATTTTTCAAATCACCAATAGAGGCCATTTTTTAGGAAGAAGAACAATCAACACACAATAATAATACCACACACTAGACCACACTATAATGGAAGCCTCTAATTGCCTTTCACAAACCCTAACCGGGTTTTTTTTATGATGGAATGAAATATGAAGGCAATGCCCACTTTTCCCCTTCCTATTTTTTTCCAAACTTATAAACTTTCAGAAATTACACAAACACCACAGAAATTATTTTTCACCCCTCCTCCACTAATAACACCCATTATTCACTCATCACCTCAAAAAAATAATTTCAAACTCACCCCCACCAGTTTTAAAAAATACGTGGAAGCTTTCCTAACCTCTGAAAATTATATTTCATGCCCTAAAATTTCTAAAATTCACAACTCCGCCCCAAAAACTTCCAAAAATTCTTTTAACCCCAGTGTTTTTTTAGAAGAAGAGGTTGGGTTCATTCTCGAGGATTTCTGCGATATTTTCGTTGAAGATGATTGGGTGACCCACACATATTTTCGTGAGGTGGAGTCGTATGATTTGATTAATTTCTCCCCACTTTTGGGGTACGATTTTGATGGGGTGGATTTGTTTATTATGTCTCTGGAGGAGGACATGTTGCTTGGAGTGGCCGAGATGATTCAAGGGTATGTTAACCCATTGTGGGAGACTTTTGAGGCACGGTCGAAGGTTGTGATGTGCTTATCATTGAAAACTTGGACTATATTTAGCACCGTTTGTCTAGGCGTCGTTGTGATGATTTTTATCATGGTAGGATCTGAGCTCGCGTTTTTTCTAATCGGTCGGGTGGGGATTTTATGACTATTATCCTAAGGTTTTTTGCTAATGATATGTTGGGTGCTTTCGAGGATGACTTCCCTCTCAAGTGGTTAACTTTCCGTAACATTAATTGATGTTTTATATTCATATTTTTGTGATGTGAAAATCTAAAATTCGTTTTGGGTACAAAAGGATACAAAAATGGGGTTTTTGTATACTAAACACTGAATGAAATTAATGGGAAATTAATATGGGAATTCATTGTGTTACATGGTTCTGATATAATGATTTATTCAGATGTGAAAACCCAGTAGAAATTTATGAACGAATTTGGGACAAACAGATGAAATTGGGACTGAACGAGTAAAGACCCATAAATTTTTCCAAATTCGGAAAAGTAGAGATTTGTGAAATTTAATTTGTTTTTAAGGTTCTAGGGGAGGTCTTGATCATGTTCCCATATAGTTATAATGTTGTGTATGCTTGAAATGAACCAAGTACAAGCTTAGAGATTAGAGAAATCCATTAATGGCAGAAACAGGAAGTCGGAGAAGATGATGACCTGCTCGATCGATCGATCGATGGTTGGGGATCGATCGATCGATGGCTGGGTATTTTTGACAGTTTGGCCTTGGGAGTTTTGGGGGGGATTTCCTTTTAGTTTAATTACCACCAAGTCTAATTAAGGAAGAAAATTTAATTAGGGAGGTTAATATCCTCACAATTATAGGGGCATATAATTGGGGGTGGTGGGGTAATTAAGTGTAACACTTACGTATGAATTTTGAGAATAAATTCTGAAAAATAAAATAACGAACTGGGTGAATAAGCTCGCATATAGTAGTAGGGCGACACAACTCACTTAAATTAATTATGGATGAAAAAAAAATAATTCAGAGTCGGGGATTTGACTCGGGTATTATATTTATTTCGAACCACGAGAGCGAGTTCGAGTATATTGGTAGGGCGACACCAAAAGTAATTTAATTAATTAAGGTGCAAATGAATTAATAATAAGAGTTGGACCATAAACTCGAGATACTAAGTATAGGTTAGTGTTACGGACTCAGTACACGGTTAAACCGGGATATTTTATATTTATATACATACGGTGTGCGGTACTATATATATGGTGTGTGCGTATAAATATCAGTGATTAGATATTATTAATATATATACTCTAGTGCTATCAGAGGACGTTGCGCGATGTGGGTGAATCCCCTAGCTTGAGGAGTAGGGCGAGTATATCCCCAGGTCATAGCGTCTGTTATATGGGTGAGGGGCTTATCTCACTTTCGGGGAAGGAATATGACCGCCTCCTTTATGTTTAAATTTTTGGCCAAGTTAGTGAGCGATTCTGACTTGGGGTATCTAGGTTATGCGAGTACACCAGTGTGATAGCACTTTAGTGAATACATCCGGTGAGTTATTACTCGGGAGGATGGGTTATATTTATATTCAACATATGTGTAAATGTTGTAATATGGTTCTACGTATATAATGGGATAAATAGTTATATATAGATCATTAAATACATGAAGTGAATCGTATTATTTATATATGGGTTATATTCATATTCAACAGGCGTGATTGTTGTAAAATAACAGTACATATATAATGGGGTGAATAATTATATACAGGAAATTTAAATACATGGAAAAAAGTGTATTATTTATAAAACTAGTGAAATTTATATGACTTTCAAGGAAAGATGATTAACTAAGTTAAGGCGATAAATAACTTATAAGTCAAACATTAAAAATACTCAGGATTGGGTAGGGCAGTTGACAAGAGTTATATTAAGTATCTAGTTCCGGGATAGAGGACTAGGTGGGATATAAAGAAGGTGCTAGGTGTGCACATTAGTTGAGGGGTGAGGCTGTCTTCATGGGAGTGCGACACTAATTAACATATGAAGCGCATTCATGCATATTCTATTACTGAAAATTAATCATTTGCTAAATGTTTTTAAAATATTTTGGGTTCTAACCCTTGCTATAAAATATTTTCAAAACCTTTTAGGTGTGCAGCCACAGGGATGCCAGGATTGATTCATTCCAGGGATTCACAGCTGCAGCATATGTGGATGTTGCAGTTTTTGGATAGGCGCCTCTATTCCTTCTATTCCTAGTATAGGGATTTTCTATCAGATATTCGAGCATATTGCTCATGGTTTTATTTAGTATTTATTTCAGTTATTTGAGATCCATTATTATCTGTCTTTATATTTGTGTTGGATTTTAGCCGATGGTTTATTCGGCCAGATTCTTATTTATATCTGATGGTTGTATTCAGTTAACTTGAGATTGTTAATTATTTATTCCCGCATGAGTATTTCATTGAATTAATGAAAGATAAAACTTAGCACCAGTCTAATTTCACTTAGGTGGTTAGTAATTAAAAAGTTTTCGACAGTGATGCTAAGAATGAACCAACTGTTAAACCTGTTCTAATTTAATTTAGGACTGATCACCCAGGTTTAATTAGGCGGGGTGTCACAAATGGTATCAGAGCATCAGGTTCTAGTGTCCTTAGGATCTGTGCGGATTTTCACGCTTCAGCTTAGCGTTCTTTGATGTAGAGCCTTATGATAGGATTGTTGTATTCATCTACATATGCGACTTACGTTCTCCTGCTATCAAGTATAGTTGTTGTGGTTCATATACGAGTTTGATTAGGCATTGTACATCGAACAATTTCGGATGACCAGTGAGGGCCGTTAGAAGTACTGCAAGAGGAGAGGGAAGGTAGAAGATGTAGATTATTCGTGGAATAGGATAATCACTCGAGGGAAGTAAATTTCCCCAATCACTGTAGTAGAGAATGGTGATCCAATTTTGGACTCACTCAGCATTGTTGGCAAGGTGAGAGAGTTGGGGAGGATTATTTTCGAGAGTCAGTCACCACGTATGAAGGAGAATATATGGAGTCAAACGAGAAATTTTGGGTACAGTGTGACCTTAAGATCGTCCATCCTATATTCAAATAGAGGTGCGAGTGAAATTTTAGAGTTTATGAAACGGTTAAGATTGTAACTGATCGTGAGAGAGACGATGAATTGTATAAGATAACTTCGTAACCGACGAATGGAATACGTAGAACGATAAAGGAACCCACAAATGGATAATGAACCGTGCGAGAATACACAATAATGGATGGGAAATCCGACTAGGATGACTTGTGTGGAGGTCATCAATATCTTTTGTTTGCCAGCTTACATTAACGCTTCGAAGATGTAGGAGCCAATAAGGTTAAAGAGTTTAACCCAAGAACAAAATGAGATTTAATGGTGCTAGTTAAGCACGACGGAAGGGTATACCTAGTAAGGGACCCACTTGACGTTTTAAATTAAGTAAATTTCTACCTATTGACGGTGGATTTGATCTGAGTCATCGAGGCCAATGAAGAGTCCCATAGGACTAGAGAAGCCAAAGGGGCAACGGGGGTAGCACTTAGGGTCAAGGCTACCAAGTACGCAAGAAGAACAACCCCAACGTGGCCATTTGGGCCAGAGGCAGGGAATTGACACAGAGAGGTGTCTTATGTGTGGAAGTGGAACCACAACAATTGATTATGTCCACAGTGAGTCAGGGGATAGAAGTGGGATGCCCAGTAAGGACAACAATTGTGAAGTTTTGGTTCGATCGGAAGAGAATATTGTCCAGGAGCCATTTAGGTCGCCGATGTATAGGCAAGTGGAAGTATTAATTTTATCCTCAGATAAAGGGAGTGAATTTCGTGACACGAGTGATCACAATATTCTTGCTATCACAATATTCGTGTGGGGGACGAGTTTAGTGGGTGTATAGTAGTGTTACTATTAAGTAGATGGTTACCACGGGGTAACAGGGCCCTCTTTTATTTTATCTGTAGGGAAGCATGCGTGAAAACTAAAAGGGTTTATTTTATGAGATTTACTCATTTTGAGGAGTGTTATGAAAGCATGATTTCGTGGGTATGGATTGGTTAGCAATGGGTGTGAACTATTACGAATAGTGATAGTAAGTTTTGGTGTTCGTGACACCAGGTTATGAATGACTCCTGCTAGGTGTCACCTGAGAGGGAGCCTAGCCTATATATATATATATATATATATATATATATATATATATATATATATATATATATATATATATATATATATATATATATATATATATATATACATATACAGGTTGTATTGTGAGGTACGATAGACATCTAAGAATGTCTTGTATTATTATATTTTTTCCAGTAAGAAGGGATGTATACTGAAGCGATTCAGGGCGGTTAAAATTATTTTCGAGCGGGGAGAGATAGCTCGAGATTTATTTTGCCCAAGAACTAGTGATAGTAAGGGCGCGGTATTTTATGTTGTCTTTTGTAGCATAAAAGTAGACGTGTATGCTTTTGTGTTAAGAGACAAGTATTTGAGGGTACATGCTATGGACTAAGGGTCTAACAGATCTCAACAACCGACAATGTTAGGTAGTAGTGTATCAGGGGGGTTCCTTGTTTAGATTTCTCTTTGCGAGACATCTCACGCATGAAACTTAGTGCAACGTTGGAAGTGGGAAGATGTTTGGTCGTTAGTACACAGGTTGGGTACCCCGGTTATTATTCATGTATGTGATATGACACACCCCAATCCAGTTACTTATAATTAAGTTTGAAAGTCAAAGTGAGTCAAACCATGATTAATTTAACCAAACCATAAACACGAGTTCTAATTTCAGAGTCATCATTGTAAATCCATATAACTGAAAACCTTTTTACAACATCAGCTTATTCATGCCCATAAAAACTTTCTTGAAGGATAAGTTAACTTAATTACATCATTTACACACAAAAAAAATCCATGTTTCTCCCATTCCTGGCTAACCCAACCCGACCTCCTAGATTTGGCAGTGACATCGCATTACCTGAAAAAAATGTGAACATAGAAACCATGAGCAAAATAGCCCAGTGAATGCATCACTACTATACTAATGCATGAATTTAAATGCAATAAATCATGTCCATATTATTATTTATTAACGTACCCGGCTCATTCATAATGAATGACCAACTTTTTCGAATCATGATTCACATATCATGTCTAAATAAACAATTCTCCCCCATTCCTGGTCGAGGAGTAACCCCTTGTCATTAATAGACAAATCTCCCCCATTATGGGTCGGGGAGTAACCTCCCATTTTGGTAAACCAAAATGAACAATTTTATATTCATAACATTATGATCATATTCGTAACATTATACAAATACATCATTCCAGTGAGTACACTCACCTTGGTTGACAACTATGTATTCACGTTTCCTTCGGGTGGAGCTGAACTGGGTGGATTAGACCTTACACCTGTCAATCCAACTAGTTTAGTACTGAATCTCAATCATAAGTATCATCCTAATATAATTGTGTAACTTTCCATGACTATACAACGACCATATAATTCCACTTAAGTCACATTCCATGAAACATGAGTAAAGACAAAACAATGGTGCACATATTGATAAAGTTATGAACATTCAACCGTAGGAAATACCTCATAAGGAATTTATAACTAAACGAAAGTAAATATGAAAACATACTTCTCAATGTATACACACATGAAACATGTTCTCAAAATACTCTTTGGAAAGAGGAGATAATAATATTCCTTTATGGGTTATCCAATATGGCCTCAATTTATTATTCTCTTCACTCAATCATCATATATTCCTAAATTGTATAAATATAGGTGTCCAACCTTATCAATATGAAAACATATATGAATATACTTTCCAGTACAAGTGATGGTGTAATTTTTCAAGCTTCCTAGAGTAAGTTATGACCATCTCTTTACAACACAATAAATCTGCCCTACAAGCTCCTCTATTGTTCCTTCAACTTCCAAGAATTTTCATAATTTTTCTACAACATAAATCTCCTTGATTTTTAACCACTTTTCAGTAAACATAATGAATAGTACATAATTAAAGTTTCATAATTTTTTCACTTCATTTGCTATCTCAAAATATTGACCAAACTCAGGGCATATTGAAATGAAATATACAAACAACAACTATATACCAAATTGCAATCATCACCAAGGCCTAACCACGAGGAGTTAAATTCTAATTTTTGGATATGATATGAATATATGAGTCTACTTTCATATACAACTGGAATTTATCAATTCCAGTAAGCACACAAAGAGATATGCAAGTTTGAATACAAGGGGTTTAAATACAAAGCAATATGACCTATAAACACTACTTATCTCACATATGAACCAATACATATTATCACAAAGGATAATGGAATTTTAATCAATAATTCACGATTTATATACTTTGAAATAAGTATAATACAATATTAAAACAATATTAACACACAATTTTACCTTGGAAACACCTTAAGGATTTTGTTGGAATTTTTCCTAGCTTTTAATGTAACCCTTTCTTTCTTAACTTCTACTTTTTCTTTCCTTAAGCATAAAAACACCTCAAACTGAACCTAGGGCTTAATTTGCTGAAGAAATAAGTTAAAGGGAGAATTTTAAGTCGACAAAGACGTGCCTCCTTTCCATCCAATCAAATTAAGCCATTTGGTTTACTAAAAGACAATTTACCACTTAAAGGAAATGGACAGATTTGCCCCTTGTTCGTAAATTCGGTATAACGCCTTACTCGGGCATTCGTTTGATGCACCATTTGTTGTGTTAAAACCCTAACTCGCATCTCTACAACTATCTAGCTTTTACCTCAAGTCAATTGTAATGTGATAAGGGTCAAAACTAGTATCTAACAGGAACATTTCTACCGAAAACAACAAAATTTTGTGTTTGTAAATAATTATAACAACCCTCGCTTTTAAGAGTTGATTTTATATTAATTTACTATGTGAAGTAATTATATAAAATGTTGGTATATAGAGTAAATATTAATTATATGGGGTAAAAGTTAATATTTACGAAGATTGTTGTATATTTACTGTATGTGTAAGTAAATATCAATATGTTGCGTTTATAGTGTCATGTGCATTAAATGACATTCATGGTTTAAAATGAAATCAGGATTTGAAATGAATTATAAAATTTCCAAATGATAATTTGGAGGGCGTAGTTAGTCCCTAAATGTGCGAGATAGTCAAAATGAGTGTCATATTGTATTTTTAGGTTCCGGGCACTTTTGACTAGTTTTGACTCAAATGTGTAGTTGTGAGTCATTTTAATGTGGTATTAACCACTTAAGTTGATAATTTTAGACTTAAGGCACGATTTATGTCTTGCCTTTCATTTATTTCCCTTAAAAGCATTTATTAACCTAGAGAGAGGAAGAGAGCTTTGGAGAAAGAGGAGAAAAGGAAGAAAGGGAGAGATTGGAGCTTGGATTGTTGCTACCTCTAAGAAATCTGAGATTTCTTCTTCGAGGCAAGTTTTCTACTTGCTACTATATGATTTGAGATGAGTAAATTGTGTGGTGGTTGTGTATTTGAAATTATGGATCAAAAATGGAATTTATGGTGTTTGAGCCCTAATTATGGTTTATGTTGATGATATTGTAGATTATAGTCTTGGTTAATCATGTAGGATGATTTGGGATAGATTAATGTTGATGGTTGTGTGTAAAAATGGAAGAGAACTTGGTTTTGGGGAGAAACTAGGGTTCATAACCCGTAGCCCCCTTCTTGGCCCATTTGCAGGGGCAAGTTGAACTTAGGCGTGTGCGTAGATTTCAAGAACGTCCGAAAAGGCCTTTTCCGCGGTCTAGAAGGCCGCCATCTCTCATGTGGATTGGGATTCGGCCACTGATCGAAGCAGATACTGAAGCTTCAAACAATCTATATACGAAATTTGGATATTAGCGAGCTGATTGAAAGGAAGATAGGACGAATTCTATCCAGGCCCCTAGGGTGAATCGATTCTCTAAGGGGACAGTTTTCAGGTCTGGGGACCCGAATCGATTCGGGTTAAGGACGAATTGATTCGATTATTACAGAAAGTTGGGTTCATCACCCGAATCGATTCGCTTTTTGTGCGAATCAATTCGCTTTGTGGGGCAAATCGATTCGGACCCTGCTGTTTTGAGTTGATTTTTTCAACTCAATTTTTATCTTTTTTCTTTAGGATTAGGACCTAGGAACCTTCTTGAATGAAGTAAATTTAGAGTCCTAGAGTTTTAGATGAGTTGGGAGCTACCCTAGATTAGAAATGTATTAAATGGAGTTTGTTTCGAGAGCGTCTAAAGTGATGTTCGGGCATTACTTTCCTTTAGTTAATTATTAGGAATCTAGGAGTGGTAATGTCATATTGGGAGACTTGAGGGGCTCAATTGAGGTATATAAAACCTGGTGAATAATAAAAGTGTGACGATCTCTCGAAAAATAATTCGGGAGCGTAGAAAATGATGATGTTAATGGATTTTGGTTTCGGATAAAATGAAACATGCACTTGGCATAGGAAAATGAAATGAATATGGTAACGATTATGGTAAATGATAAATTACTTAATCATGAACATAGTAAATGATAATTTACTTAAACACACCTCTTTAAATGCTATCATAAGGGAAGTGTGCGCGTGAGGTGAAGCCCCCTGGCTAATGAATGCAGGGTGGATATAGTCCAAGGCCATATGAGAGTTGTTATATATTTTTTTGCGCTGGATAGGTGATTATGGGTGTGGTCATGACTATCCCACAGGCATATGGCCGCTTCCCGACGTCTTGCGTTATGTGCCCAGGTTGTCTTATATGATAGACCCTGGAAGATGATAGTCATTTAGGGGCGCGCCCAGTGGGGAAACTCGGAGGGGCGGTCTTAGAATCGTTATATGTATATGAATATAACCATTCTGTATCAAGTGGGACTTGATGTATGATAAATGCCACAAAGAGCATATCAAAGTGATTATATTCCTGCTAAGGAATGGAATGCCATAAAGAGCATATGATTTAAATTGTATTCCTAATAAGGAATGGAAATATGAAATGAAAGGGTGAAAATGATAAAGGCTTTTAATTAATGATGTTTATTCATATCCTGTTGTATAACTGAATTAAATTTATAATCATTTAAATTGTCTTAGTCTATAATATGAGGTTAACATGTTAGATCATCATCTTTATCATTCATGATTAACTATTCATAACCGTCATACTTTTTATTCATCTGGTGATCATATAAAATCAGGCCCTGACCCGTTCGTATTCCTTGTTGTGCATGTATCTTGTATCCTCTCAGGTGCTTCGCCGCAAGGACGCCCGTTTTGACTTTCCACTCCGTTGCTTTTGGGGGAGCCGTAATACTTTGCGGATATTACGGGATATGTTGTTAGACGCCTTCATTTTTGTATTCTAGTTATGATTGGGTCTTTTACTCGAGCGTGTGGCCCAAACTTTTGTAACTGTCTAATGGATGTACTATGTAACTTAATTAACTTGTTATATTTGGTTTGTATGGACTGTTGACCGACTGCATATTCGGTCCTTTTATTGTATGCTTGTTGTTATGTAATATAAGTGTTCTTGGGTTTCCACTTTCTTTTCAACTTGGGTTGTTCAAATGTGTTCTTTAACTTATAAAACAAAACTTTTTGGCAAACCATTTTTCTAAATTATTGGGTGGTTATCCTGTATACTTATTATATTGTTGTGATGTTGAGAATGATTCCATCCATGACTCCTGTTATATTGGAGTATCGGGCTGGCCACCCCATATTTTGGAGAGCGAGTTGTCACAATAATTCGATATTTCATGATTTATGATAGTATGATTAGACTAAACATAATCACTCAAAATTAGATATACTAATAACACATTCTCCATATCACATAAGATAAGCATGATTTAATTATAATTTATCATAATTATATCCGGGTTGCCACATGATATGACTACGAGTTGGAAGTTATACTACGGGTTACGGCTAGCATAGTTGGGTAACTTTCGTGCGGTTGAGCACGGGGATAGGGTGTATGGGCACCTTGGTTAATTAAGGTAAATTTTGTGCGGTTAAGCACAGGATATAGGGTGTATGGGCACCCTGGTTAGTGTAAATAACCATATTGAATGTACGCCTGCGGGGCAATCAGAGAATAAATGGAAAAGTGTAGTGAACTGAAATCCGTTTGAGAAAGGAAACGGTCTGACTATATGTATATCAAGGAGAACTACCTCCACCGTAGGGAGTGGGATTGTGGGGGAGACCTATGTAATAAGATATCCCTAGGCAAGGGAGAAACCCACATTTTTGGGAAAAATATAAAAGAGTTTCACTTAGTCTTATGCCTAGAGTGGTTTTTCGCATAGGCATTGTGTAGAATCCTACCCAACAAAATCTGCACAAGGATTTGAGTTCTTGAGCATAGGAATTAGTGATGAATGAGATATAGTAAATTTGTCTCCGGGTAAATCATTTAAGGACTGAAAAGGGTTGATTGAAGGGTATCAAACAGGAAATTTTCAATTTATGGTTCCAGTGAAGGAATTAATGCTCAGGTTATTAAAATCGTGGAGGGGACAAGGTTTCCATCGCGTTGCTGAATGGATTGACATGAACACGAATTTTTATCTTGGAATGGATTATACTATCGAGTAGTATACCCAACTTTACTCTTAACAGGAAGGAGTGAAACAGAACAAGGTATCGTCCAAGATTGTTGGAAATTTGGGTGAGACCTTCAGTCCCACCTCTAGTAAAGAGTGTCAGGAGGTGATAGGGACAGAGTTACGTATTGGGTTAAACGTGTCGGCCATAAGTCGATGGGTATACGGGAAGTGAGGATTATGCATTCTATATTTTGGGTAATTCGGGAGTAGAAATTACCACGGGTAGAGTTGCATGTGATGCCTCATAACGGTTTGGTCCACGAGACACCTTAGGAGACTTTATGGTAAAAGTTTCATTGTCCACCTTTGGTAGATAAGAGGTGGGGAAATAACAAGCTGCTAGGACCCGAGATGGGTTATGGCACATCATCAGGAATTAAGTAAGTTGTATCCTTTCATATAATTCAGGGACATAAGGAGGGGTACATCACCGTGAGTTAAAGGTTCAAGTTTGACATGCTTAGTCAGGGGTGATGCGGGTAATTACCCGGATAATAGTCACGCGTTTTGGCAACAAGGGAATTGACACCCACATAGGAGGGGAATTTCCTAACTTGGAGATAGTGGAGCCGACAAAGTATTGGCTCATCTTCTGGGGCACTATGTTGTCAGGGGCCATAGAGTTAAAAATTTGTGACTAGGTATTGGTTCGGGTGTCTCCTATGAAAGGAGTGATGAAGTTCGGCAACAAAGGGGAGCTAGCGTTGAGATATGTGGGTCCTTTCCCTATCTTTGAGAGGGTGGGGCTGGTAGCTTATTGACTAGGTTTACGAGAACATCTTCAGCGGATACGGGATATGTTCCACGTGGCATAGCTGGAGGGATACGGGAGGAAAGATTTAGCTTTTTGCGCACGCTCCACTCAACGATAATGACTTTTAATAAGACACCTCATATGAGGGGAGGCTGGTAGCTATGTGAGCGCAATCTGTAGCCTAAGATAGTACCACCAGTTAGAGTGTAGTGGAGTGGGGTCATCACAGTATTGATGAGTATACGTGGGACCGGGAGAAGGATATGTGAGAACTGTATCCAGATTTATTCGCCGCAGTAATGACCAAATTTCGGGGACGAAATTTCTTTGCAAGGGGGAGAGTATGTAACACCCCGTATTTCTGTGCATGTAATATTTAATTAATTCGGGAAATTTCAAATTACTTGTGTGTCGTAATTTAATTGAATTAATTATGGTAATATTTATTTAAATATCAATCGGAGAGTGTATGGCTAATATTTAGGGAAATTTAATTACTAAGTGAATAGTAATAATTTGTTTACATCATAATGTGTATTAGTGACGTGGCATTTATTTATCTCAGCCGGTAGTCGGTTCAGACTAATTTGGGTGTGAGAAGGATTTATATAAATTAATTTAGATATCGATTTTGAGTGCACGGTTGAGTCCGGATGGGTCGAGATAGTCGAAAAAGTGTACCCGGGGGTAGTAAACGGGTCACGGGGCGTTTTAGGCATAACCGGACCCACATGGGGCTATTTGGGTCACTTGGGCTTGGCCCATTAGTCTAAAAACGGGACTAGTGTTTTGAGACCTAATTCTAAGAGTGGGTAACGACAGAGAAACATAAACCTAAATCTAAGAATTTGGGGAGAAAGTGAGAGGGAGCAGTTAGAGCCAAATTGGAGTCTTTTGGAGACAAGGCAAGGAACCTATTGGAAGTTCATCATCAACCTTGCAAAGTTCACCTTGGATCAGACCATACGAATCATAAAGGCAACGGTTAACTTGCTTTAACATTAATTGATGTTTTCAATTCATATTTTTATGATGTGGAAATATGAAATTCGTTTTGGGTACAAAAATGGGGTTTTTGTATATAGAACACTCGAATGAAATTAATGGGAAATTAATATTGAAATTTATTGTGTTGCATGGTTCTGATATAATGATTTATTCAGATGTGAAAACCCAGTAGAAATTTATGAATGAATTTGGGACAAACAAATGAAATTGGGACTGAATGAGTAAAGACCCGAAAATTTCCCAAATTCGGAAAAGTAGAGATTTGTGAAATTTAATTTGTGTTTAAGGTTCTAGGGGAGGTACTGAACATGTTCCCATATAGTTATAATGTTGTGTATGCTTGAAATGAACCAAGGACAAGCTTAGAGATTAGAGAAATTCGTTAATGGCAGAAACGGGAAGCCGGAGAAGATGATGACCTGCTCGATCGATCGATCGATGGTTGGGGATCGATCGATCGATGGCTGGGAATTTTTTACAGTTTGGCCTTGGGAGTTTTGGGGGGGATTTCCTTTTAGTTTAATTACCACCAAGTCTAATTAAGGAAGAAAATTTAATTAGGGAGGTTAATATCCTCACAATTATAGGGGCATATAATTGGGAGTGGTGGAGTAATTAAGTGTAACACCTACGTATGAATTTTGAGAATAAATTCTGAGAAATAAAATAACGAACTGGGTGAATAAGTTCTGGTATAGTAGTACGGCGACACTACTCACTTAATTTAATTATCGATGAAAAACAAATTAGGAGTCGGGGATTAGACTCCGGTATTATATTTATTTCGGACCACGAGAGCGAGTTCGAGTATATTGGTTGGGCGACACCAGAAGTAATTTAATTAATTAAGGTGAAAATTAATTAATAATCAGAGTTGGACCATAAACTCGAGATACTAAGTACAGGCTAGTGTTACGAGCTCAATACACGGTGACGCCGGAATATTTTATATTTATATACAAACGGTGTGCGGTAGTATATATATGGTGTGTGCATATAAATATAGTGATTAGATATTATTCATATATATACTCTAGTGCTATCGGAGGAAGCTGCGCGATGTGGGTGAATCCCCTAGCTTGAGGAGTTGGGCGAGTATATCCCCAGCCCATAGCGTTCGCTATATGGGTGAGGGGATTATCTCACTTTCAGGGAAGGAATATGGCCGCCTCCATTATGTTTATATTTTTGGCCAAGTTAGTGAGCGATTCTGACTTGGGATAACTAGGTTATGTGAGTACACCTAGTGTGATAGCACTTTAGAGAATACATCCGGTGAGTTATTACTTGGGAGGATGGGTTATATTTATATTCAACATATGTGTGAATGTTATAATATGGTTCTACATATATAATGGGATAAATAGTTATATACGGGTCATTAAATACATGAAGTGAATCGTATTATTTATATATGGGTTATATTCATATTCAACAGGCGTGATTATTGTAAGATAACTGTACGTATATAATGGGGTGAATAATTGTATACGGGAAATTTAAATACATGGAGAAAAGTGTATTATTTATATAACTAGTGAATGTTATTTGACTTTCAAGGAAAGATGATTAACTAAGTTAAGGTGATAAATAACTTATAAGTCATACATTAAAAATACTCGAGATTGAGTAGGGCAGTTGACAAGAGTTATATTAAGTATCTACTTCCGGGGTAGAGGACTAGGTGGGATATAAAGAATGCGTTAGGTGTGCACATTAGTTGAGGGGTGAGTCTGTCCTCAAGGGAGTGCGACAGTAACTAAAATATGAAGCGCATTCATGCATATTTTATTACTGCAAGATAATCATTTGCTAAATGTTTTTAAAAAAATTTGGGTTCTAACCCTTGCTATAAAATATTTTCAAAACCTTTTAGGTGTTCAACCACAGGGACGTCAGGCTTGATTCATTCCAGGGATTTGCTGCTGCAACATATGTGGATGTTGCAGGATTTGGATAGGGGCCTCTATTCCTTATATTCCTAGTATAGGGATTTTCTATCAGATATTCGAGCATGTTGCTCACGATTTTATTTAGTATTTATTTCAGTTACTTGAGATCTGTTATTATCTGTCTTTATATTTGTGTTGGATTTTAGCCGATGGTTTATTCGGCCAGATTCTTATTTATAACTGATGGTTGTATTCAGTTAACTTGTGATTGTTAATTATTTATTCCCGCATAAGTATTTCATTGAATTAATGAAAGATAAAAATTGTCACCAGTTTAATTTCACTTAGGTGGTTAGTAATTAAAAAGCTTTCGACAGTGATGCTAAGAATGAACTAACTGAGAAACCTGTTCTAATTTAATTTAGGATTGATCACCCGGGGTTTAATTAGGTGGGGTGTCACAGGTTATCTTTTCTCTCTTATAACGAATCGAAAAGCTCAATGATTAAAGGTAACTTTCTTGTACTCTTAGAATTTCTTGCTCGTAGGGAGGCATTTGTTAATAATGTTGTAATTAATAATGCTCCTAAAAATTTAAAATTGACATCTCCCGATATTCGAAAAGATGTTGCAAAGGCAACTGCTAGTGAGGTTATTAAAGAAATATTAAATGATCTTGGATGATGCTTGGTTGAGTAATACTTCCATAGCATACATTGAAAAGGATGTGTTTGATGTAATTTCCAATGATGTAATCGTGAATCATTGTCAGAAGATGAAAATTCTTAGAGGAATTTTATATAAAGTAATGACAACTATCTATTTTTGTATGAGTTTACATTAGTATCATTTTGTAATGATATTTTGTTTTTTAAATCATTGTAATTCATTTGTTTATATGTTATTTTTTATGGAGTTAAAAGATTATTATAAGTACTCCTCAAAAAAAAAAATCGAGGGCTCTCACCCCCGAACCCATAAAATTTCCTTTAGTGTCCAAGCAACCAATTATTCTTGGCTCCGCCACTGTGTGTGTGTGTGTGTGTTTTCATGTCATAATATTGGAAGAAATTTTAGAATGGCACTAGTTGTTGTATATGTGTCGTATGAGATTGGATAGCTCATTGTGAACTCTTCAATTGTGATTTACCAACTCTTTTTGTGTTTCTAAAAGTGTATTTGAAGGTGTTCGAGTGTGAGGAGATGGAAACCATTGGTTTTGTTTAATATTTTTTTTCACAGTAAAATTTTAAATATTTTAGTCAATAGTATGTATCGAGTCAAAATCCGCAGTCATTGCAGACAATAACCATAGGTTTGAAAAATGAACTCTCAAAGGAGGCAGGATTGGTTTTGTTTTTAGTCCATATGAATGGTTTAATTGCTGGAAATCAAAGTTATGAGGGTAAAGTTTCATACAACTTAATTTTTTATTTTTTGGTAGCATACCATGAGACGCTCGAGCCAGCTTACGTTCACCTCGTTTAATCCCATTCGCGGTTCGTGGCTTCCGCTGGCCAAACATTATTGTGACAGTACCGGGGATCAAACTAGGGGCCAAACCTAATCTACCCCAAGACTGTCCCAGTGGCAGCCTTATATCAGTTGTATGAAACAATATTCACTGTTGTTTATGATGACGAGTTAAATTTGGGACAGTTTCTTGTTGTTTACGTTAAATTATGCCATCTTAATTATATACAAAATGACTTGATTTATATTCACATTTGAGAATCCTGTAATAGAATTCTTTTTAGTAAAAAAAATGGTTTGTTCATTGCTTGGATTAAAAAAAGTTTGTCATACATAAGTGTGTTTTATTAAGGTAAGAAAATGAAGGTTTTTTGTGTTCAGGATGTACTAGAATCTAAAATCAACAATTCTCATGGATGATCTGGTTTTCCTGTATATCATCAAAACCTAGGCTTTTTAGAGCTGAATTTATTTTCAAATGTGGGCTTGGTCTAGTGTTCGTTCATTTCTTGCAAACTATGTTCTCACCACGAGTTGACATCACATCAGGGCTATTACAGGTGTATTTTTGGTTACGTAATTCCTATTTTTTTTTAGTTTTTATATATTCTTTTTACAATGTTTATTCCATACATATCTTATGTTCTGCTGTTGGATGTCGTTTGATGTCCTCTTCTCCCAAATGAGTTTTGTTTGAGAGGACACTATTTTTTGTGGCATGGATTAATTTAAGCTAGACCTGGTAATATGGGTCCAGAAAGATCAAACCACCCATCCTTGCCCATAAACAAATCGCCCAGATTTATCTTTACCTTTACGATTCAAAATGGGTAAAACATTTCATTCTTTCGGGTTAATGGCGGGTCAGAAGTTACGGGTTATAAAGAACCTTTCATTTTATATCTGCATTTGGGAGTTTTTGAGAGAAAAGAAAGGAAAGGAAAATTTTTTAGGAGAGAAAAGAAAAGAAGAGAACGTTAATAAGAGAGAAAAGAAGAGAAAGGAGATTGGGAGAGAAAATAAAATAACTTTCTTTTTTGTGTTTGGGAGTTTGGGAGGAAAATGATTTTTCTAAGGAGAGGAAGGAAAAATTCATAAAAAAACTTCCATTTCTCTCTATTTCTTTCCGATTTGGAAAGAAAGTTAACTCTCAAATGAGAGAAAGTCAATTTATTTCCTACTTAAACTCCTAAACGAAGGAAAGAAAATACACTTTTCTTCCTTTCATTTCTTTTCTCTCCAAAATAAGAACTCACAAACATGGCTTAAAATCTGATCAGCGCAGAAATCTCTCTTTCTCCTCTCTTTCTCTTTCTCATTATCAACAGAAGTAGGTTCCGGTCTCATACTTCTTTTGGATCTAGTTCCATTTTTTGGTTCATAGCAGGTATAAGAGAGAACGAGGAGTGACAAGGAAAATGGTTTTGTCCAAAACCAACTGGTACAAACCCGATCCAAATTCGGCCCACATATGTCCTCAAACCCTGTCTAACCCGCCCAAAACCAACCAAAGTCCATGTCTAATCTGCCCACATCCACCCATAACCACCCAATTGTCGGGTCTAATTTAAGTTATGGAAATAATGGGGACGTTTTTGGGCTATAACTTCATGCGGTAAACTATATTTTTATTTAAAAATTATTATCACCATTTAAAGATAAAAATATTATCAGGTAGCAAAGGTAGATTAATTTTAGTTAGAACATTCGCAAGCTCAACACTTTCTATGTGATCAAGCTAAAAGGACATTAACAGATTCATACATTTAACATGTTAATAACATCTTGTATCTTTCGTGTATTACGTTTGCCAAAGTGATGAATGATTGGTTTTCAATCCATTTGTATACATAGGATTTATTCAGTTCCATCAAAATTACAAATCCCTTATAGGCAATTTTCGCATTTTACCTCCAAAACATATTGAGACAACATATGAGCACTACGGAGAAACCACTCGAAAATAATAAAAATAGATTTCTTAAAGCATTCCTGACTGTTTTTATAGTGCCACGGGTTGAGACACTAGGACCCGATGATATGTGATGCATCAACAAGAGGCAAAACTGTTACATAAGTGTAAATTTTGCATAGACAAACTAAATTAACAGTAGTTAAAATAATGGGTGTTCTCCCTTCAGCTCAGTGAAAAGGTTCTAAAGGAGTTTTTTATCCAAAGAATCGACAGTTAGTTTCTGAGCCTACGGCCCATTTGGTTTTGTATTCAAAAAACTAGATTTAAACACTGTTTTGAAATAAAGTTTTAAAATTCATTTTTTTGTATTTGTAATTATTGGTGTGCATTTGGTAAACTTGTTTTTAAAAAACAGTTTTTTGAAAATTCGACAAAATTGGCAAGCATGTATAGAGGCTGGATCGTATACGGACCTAGTTTACGGACCGCTACCGGCCAAGAATTATCTAGGGATCATTTTGTCTTTTTAGGACCACCTTTTGGGACCGCGATGTCTTTTAACTTCTTCTAAGTTTTGGGGAATATCAATTTTTACCCCAATGATTTCTAAGGTCATTTAAGCTTATTTTAACGCTTAATTAATCTGGAAGTCTAAGTGTGGAAGTTTCAGGGCTACTGCTACTTCTCAAGCTTCTTCTGTCACTATCGTACTGAAGTTTTGAATAGCGAGGATTATCTATATAAATAATTTCTTCAGGAAGTCTAGAATTTGGAAGAGGTTTTGATGAAAAATATTCTAGTCTTAAATACCTTATACGGTATCGTGGGTTTATTTGTCTAGTTTCTTTATATATTTGATTAATAGTATCAATTATATCGTTATCTATAAATTTGTCTAAATTATTATCACCATAAGATGACAAAAATCTTCGGTATGTTCTAGGGGCACCTGTCTCTACGTTTTTAAGGAGAGGACGGATTCCTCCGGCTCTAATTAAAGTAGCTTTTGTTTCAGCTAACCTTTTACGTCTAACAAATTTTAATACATCTATACTGTCTTCAAGTTTTCTAGTGTATTCTTGATATTTTTCAGGTCTTGATAGTTCTTCTGCAAAATCTTCAGTTCTTAATTTTTTTCTAAAGAGATCTCGGATCCCTGTTCTAATTATTTCTATTCTAGGTACTTCTCTTCCTAACCACTCAATGATCTGGTCTATGTATTTAAAAGTACCACCTGCATATACTAAAGCAGTTTCTATAAGTTCTTTATCTTTAGGGTCTGTAAGAGTCCAGTCTTGAATTTCTCTAGTTAAGTCTAAGCTTGTTTGATTAACAAATTCTAAAAAGTCTTTAGTGATTTGTAAGCTCGTATAAAAATCTTTTTAAAGAAATAATATGAAAAAATAGTTAAGGGTTTGGTTCGAGTTGTACCTTCCTTCTGGTGTGCAATATCTTTATCTTCTACCCTTTGTCTCTTCAGCCTTGCTACTATTCTTCTCCGGTCTCGATCTCTTACAACTCTCTCTTTATGTGTCGCACCTCAATCCACTACTTTAGCGGTTGACCCGTTTCCTGCCTGTACGCCTCCACGCCCAACGCCCACCTGGCTAACGGCTCACGGCTAATCGACACCCGACGGCGGTTCACCAGTACAACACCTTGTGTGCTACACCAGAGGTTCCACACAATAGTCCTCTATGAACAGAAAGTTGGAGACAATTTGGAAAATAATAACAACTTAGCATAAGAGATTTCTGGAAAAGAAAACACTTTTATTGCATAGCATAAGTAAATACAACTCTCCCCTCTCCCCTAACTATGAGAGGTTTACTCACTCATATACATATTACTCTCTAAAAGCATACTCTCTAAAAGTCTAACAATCTCTCACTCTCTAACTCCTTATGTCTAAAGCATAAATGGACGCTCCCTTTTATAGATCAAGGGCACTACAAAATGACTGGTAACCGGTTGTCAAAAGCAGTCCGGTTGAAAGCATCAATTATTAAAGCAACATTGTCTTCCGAATCTTATCAGCTTGGTCTACAGGCTTTTATCGTCTTTTGATAATTGGGGGGGACCTTTTTCTTTATAAAAGGAAAGGCGTGCCAAGTCTTCATCATAGTCTTATCGTTTTGTAATAATGCAAGAGCATCAAACTAAGTCTTCGTCTTTTTCATCAGTCTGGTGGCCCATGTGGGGCAGGCATCTTTATGCTTTATGGAAAACATAGTCTAGGCAAACGATTCTTCCGTCTTTAATAATTCATCCACCACTGAGGGACCCTTCTTTGTCGTGTCTGTGTCTTCTTCTGCCTTGTCCTGGTTTGGGAGGGTATTGTTGAAAAACTCATCAATAAGGCCTACCGTTCTAAGGCTAGCTAGAAAAGCTATCTCTACCATTTCTTTGGATTCCTTCTTGAGCCTTCCATTGAATGGCTCATCAGCTTGGATTATTAGGTCTTCTTTGTGGTAGGCAGTGTACCACCTGTCTTCTCCTGTTAATAACTCCATGATTTCAATTGTCTCCATGGCTTGAGAGATCTGGAGCTTGGACTTATCGATAATTAAATCTTTAATCTCGTCTTCTGATAGGATCTCAACATCTTCAAATGTATAATTAGAAAATCTAACAAGTCTAAATCCTTTCACTCTCATTCCTCCGCATGAACTTGGAGCAATCTGATAAATTCTAGCGAATAAAGGAAGGAAATCTTCTACCTTTTTAACATACTCGTGGACTATCCTTCCAAGAGCAACCGAGTCTTCTATAGTCTCAATATGGATGAGTCCGATGAACCCATAGCCTGCTAAGATTATCTGGGCAATTTCTGCTTTCCCAGCAAGATAAATCTTTGGAACGTCTTTGAAGAAACCTTTCATTATTAAAGCATCTCCATTAGTCTCAGATAATAACATATTGAAATGTTCAATAATGCTATTAGATTCTTTCTTATAGTCTTCAGTTAATGGAAGATTATTATGACCAAATGGTATAACAATCTTAGTCTTAAAAGTCTTTTTCTGATAACAAAAATTATCAGTGGGTCTAGCTTTGGAGGATTCTCCAAGAGTCGGAGCATAGGTTTGAGTCTGTGGTCTAGGTATAGCAGTACCACTGAGTTGGGTAACTCCAAGTCTTTGAGTCCTCATAAATCTGGCAATATCTACCAAATTTTGTTTGAACTCGATCCAAAGTCTATTCTTCACGTTCCACCATATGGCATCTATGAGGGTATTTTTGTCTTCTGAGAATTCTCGTCTAAATTTTATCAAGTCTGAGTATCTTTGATCGGGTCTATATTGGGGAAAATACATCTTCCCAATGAGTCTATTTTGAGAAATAATCTATTGTCTAGATTTTTTCCAGGAGGAACTAAGATATCATCAAAGTTCTCTAGGATTGGTCTTTCTTGAGAGTCTTGAATATGAGTCGGTCTTTGCGTTACACCAGCATTTGGTCTTACGCGTCTAAGATAGTCTGCAACGTCTTCCCTGTTCAGTCTATTCGTTCCAGAGGAACTCTTATCTTCTGGGTCTTCTGTTTGCAACATAAAACATGAAATCTTATTAGTGTTAGCAAACATTGGCTCTCTTGATATAATGTCGGGAATGGTATTTTTACTTCCCTTAATATGTATAACAGAGAAGTCATAACCATTAAGCAATTGTTGCCATCTAATTAGTCTATTAGTCCTTGATTTGGACAAGTCTAAATCTCTGAATTTTACTGCATAAGAAGAGTCAGTATAAACAGTAAAATGTTTAGGTCTAAGAAACAACATATATTTTTCTATTGCTCTTACTATGGCTAAAACTTCTTTTTCATGGTCAGTGTATCTTGTTTCTGGGTCTGTAAAGGTTCCAGAACTACGTCTACAAAGTTTTTTCTTTTTTATCTGATGATCAATGGCAAAGTATACTGCTCCCCATTGTTTATCAGAAGCGTCTGTTTCTACTATAAATTGGTCTTCTGCATTAGGCAGTTCAAGTAAAGGAATATTCTTGACTGCATCTTTAATTTGTCTTATTACTTCAAAGTCATCTTTAGTCCAATAAAAGGGATTGGTTTTGTCTGTTCCTTTTAATTTGGATGTTAAGCTTTGTCTTTTTGAAGCAAGATCTTTAATGAAGTTTGCAGCACAATTAAGCAATCCTAAAAGCGATTGTAATTATTTTCTATCTTTGAGTTGATCTGGAAACTCAAGAATCATTTTAGTTATGTGTTCAGCTAAGGATACTTTTCCTTTATTAATATGCATTCCCACAAAGTCTATTTCAGTCTAGAATAATTGCATTTTCCTTTCGAAAATAACAATACCATGTTTATCTAATTCTAAGATAATCTTTTTAAGATGGTCTACATGCTCTATCTCAGTCTTACTTGCTACAAGAATATCATCTATGTAAACAAGGCAAAATTCTGAATAAGGTCTAAATATATTACCCATTCTTCTTTGGAAAACTTGAGGAGCATTCAAGTATCCAAATGGCATTACAAGCCATTCGTATTTTCCTTGGGGCACACTAAAGGTTGTCCAAGTAACACTGTCTGGATGCATCTTAATTTTCCAGAAGCCTGATTTGCAATCAAACTTACTGAATATAATTCTATCTTCGATTAAATTAATCAAATTATTCTTGTCTGGTATCTTATAAGAATCAAATTCACAATTCTTATTTAATTGTCTATAGTCTATAACCATGCGTCTTTTTGCTCTTTTACGTTCAGATTCATTTTGAACATAGAAGGCTAAACTATTATGCCTACTTTTACTTTCTCTAATAATGCCTAACTTAAGCATTTCATCTATTTCTTTCTTGAATTCTTCCCTATCTTCTTGTGAGTATCCTTTCTTATAGGTTCCACCATTAATAGTGGCGTCTGGGTTAATAGGGATGATTTCACAATAGCTTTGGTCTTTACCCCACTTAGCGATGGGATTTTCTCCTAAATTAGGCTCATCTAGTTGCTTAATCTTCTCTTTTTCAACTTCTATATCCATTTTCTTCTGTTTGGATATGGCTTGAACCTGTAATAAGGTATGTTGGGCATGATCTAAAATGTCTTGTTGTATAAGCGCTATTTGCTTATAACACTTTTGGTCTGGACACTTACACTCTTTTTGTAAGGGGTTAGTAATGTCTAGGGCTTCTTGTTGGGTTTTAGGTCTAGGTCCACCATGCTCAGCTGAAGAACTCTGATGTTTTATGGGTCTATAATTGGGTTTGACCTGCATAAGGTCAAAGGCAGTCTTATGATCTATTAGAGGAGCTTTAATATTAATTTTCTCTTGATCACTAATTAATATCTTATCATTATACTGAGTATAAGGATGATATTTACTAATAAAGTCTTGTCCTAAAATAATGTTTCCTGTGTAACTAGGACGAGGATCCATTATCCAAAATTGATGATTAACGGTTTTGTTGGTCTGATTTCCTAATTTAAAATTAATAGGAATAGTCTGGAAATATAAGGTAAATGGATCTCCATTAGCCACTTTACCATAGATTTCTTTAGTACTTTCTAAAAAGTAGTCTTCAGGGAAGGCATTAGCCTTACAAATACTCTGAGAGCACCCTGTATCTATAAAAGCTGAAAGTCTTTTAGGATAGTCTTTATGTTGAACAAATAATTCTACAAAACAAGCATGCGGTTTAGTAGAAATTCCTAAATTGTTCTTTTCTAAAATAGATATTCCTTTCTGAGGTTTATCTATAAAATCTAAGGGTATTTGGTCTTCTGAACTATTATCAGAATGGTATTCTTCTAAATCATAGGAAATTCCTTTCCCTTTGACATCTTCAGTTTCTTGTAGTCTTTTGGCTATATTTTTATCAATGTCTTGATAATATGTTTTAATATCTAAGTCTATTTGAGCGTCATACTGGCTAGTATAGATTGCTCTAAATCTAGTTCTCCAACAGTCTTCATGGTAGTGTAATTGATAAAAAATACAGACCATAAATAATTTTGTTTGTATAGTCTCAAAACATTCTACGCATCTAAAGTCTTTCTTACTACATTTCATTTCAAATGTACAATAATGTCTTTCATCAAAATAACATCTAGGTATATAGGTTAGTAATTCAGGATTACTAATTTTCCATCTTTTCTTTAAAAAGGGGCTTAATATACACTTATACCAAGCGTCTTCAAAATCTATATATTCATCATCTAGATCGTCTTGATTAGTCTGCATCTTGTATACGTCTAGAGTATCCTGAGAGTCTTCATACTCATCAGTATCACTATATTCTTCTGAATCACTGTCTGTGTAAATACTATAGATACTAGTGTTATCATCATCTTCTATGTCTGATATTTCTATAGCATATGAGATATCTAATTCTTCTTGATCTGCATAGTCTAATATTGTATTAATAATCTTAATACTTTCTTTATCTTTCTTATTTGGGCAGCCTTTAGCAAAGTGTCCTTCTTTGCCGCAAGTCCAACATTCTTTGGTGGTAGTCTTAGATTAAGCTACGTCTTTTTCTTTCCTATAATTAAGAACCTTCTTATGTTTACTAGTATTTTTCTTAAAATATATTCTTTGATTAAATCTATTTTTCTTAGTCTTAGGATTCTTTTCTCTAAAGTTAGTAGATTGTCTAAATTTATACTTCTTTGGAAATCCTAAAGGTCTAGTCTTAAACTTCCTATGTTTCCATTCTACTTTCTTTTTGAATTTCTTAGATTCACTTCCACATCCCCATTGGATTGGTGCGATGTCTCTTTCGTCTTTGATCGGAGGGATCTGCTTGAAAGTTTCTTCTATTAACTTTCCTTGAGTTATATCACGTCTATTAGATATGATATAGTCTTTGGCGAAATTGATTCTTTCACTAAGGGAGTTATTCTTAACTCCAGCTACACCTGGCCAATTCCTATATTCATTAATTAAGATTTGTCCTATGGTTGGTATCTTTCTAAAGTATTCATCTTTTAAGGTCTCTCCAAATTCTTTAATTTGGTAATATAGTTGCTCATAATTATTGCTATATTCATTTATCTTATCTAATTTGCAAATGCTAAGGAGGGCTAACTTAGTTTTTGCTAGGTATTGTTCATTGATCTGAGCTAGATGTCCAGCTCCAATGAATTTTGAAGTGAACAATTGAATATATTCTTCAATTGATCTTTCTTCTAGGTTTTCCTTCATCTTCTCAATCTTAGCTAAGGAGTTTTCATCTGTAGCCTTTCTTAAACTATCTAAGTAATCTTTTGCAATACCTCTAATGGATTGCTCAGCGTACTGCTTACATGAACTTGCATCCCATTGTTCATTATATGCAAAACACATGTTCATCTGATTACGCCATTGGTCTAAGGCCTTCTTCCTATCTTGAACATTGTCTAGGTTAAGGTATATACCTACTGGATTTATGGCTTGGCTTACCATAGTCTTAACAGGAGTGAAACTCTTATCAATTGTTGGGAAGTCTTTTATATAATCAGTGTTGATGTAAAAAATTAGATTGCTCTAATTATTCAATCACAGATAAATAAAATGAAACAAAGATTTTTAAAGTGGTTCAGCCTTATATGAATGGCCTACGTCCACTGTTATGTTATTGCTGATTGTTTGGGAATTATCAAGTACAAGTTCTCTCAAGAAATTCCCGTCCCCTTGAATGAGGGTGATACAAGGTATTTATAGCCCTTAGGCTGTACATGAAAGGGTCGATACATTAAATGATATACATATGAAAGGGTAATACATTTAATGCAGCGTGCGCGTCAAGATAATAAACATTCAATGAATAGTTGAACTATTGACATTCTGGCAATTAATGCTACGGCCGAGATGCAGCGCGGACCGCCTTAGTTGCTCGTTGATCAGGAGTTCCTCGGAGCGTTAGAGTACCTCGGAGAGTTGTAGTTCCTCGGTATATACTCGTTGCTCGGGGAAAACATGACTTGGTCGGGGAAATGAACTTCCTCGTTGCTATTGTGCCAAGTAAATTGACACGTGTCTTCATTATATTCTTCCACGTCAGCATACTAATTTTGGTATCAACAGAAGCCCCCAATGTTTCATATTTGGAACTTTGAGGAGTATGGAACATTCTTTCTCGGTATATGGCGATATTAAATGACCTTCCTGGGTTTTAGGAGCCTTTTGCATATTTGAATTTCCTTCCAAATTCGCAGAATCCGCCATTTTGCATTTTTATAGGCGCTTCGATCTTCGTGCCTTTTTTTGTCCTTTTAGCCGCCGGTAGTTCAATAGTTTCTTTTTTGTAATCATTTCCTTCGCCGCTTCCCAAGGCAAAGTATTTAAACTTCTTAGGTAACCATACCATCTTCTTCTTTTCCCAATTTTCTGCATTCAAGCTTTCGAATTCTCCATAATCTTTCTTTCTCTCGTGCGTTCATCCCTGTTTTCGTTCGTTGTCAATAGAGATATCCTTTTTTCCTGTAAGATCTTATTCCTTCTTCTTTTTCTCATCATGGTTTATGTTGTTGAATCTATTGAAAAATTCCGTTCTGATTATTCCATTCCATCTTGGATTACTCTAGAAAATCTTCCTGAGCCCTTTGATTATTTCGTTTGGCTGAGGGACATTGGTTCCCCAGCCTCTTTATTGCTGAGTGTGGATTTTCATTTCCACCCAACTCTTTATGTTTAGAATTCTGCCAACATTTCGATGTTGTTCCTGCAAAATTAGCCCCCAATACATGGAGAATAGTTAATGGGGTGCATAAATTAAATCAAACTCATGGAACTCGCATAGGAATTCCTGAGATTATGTACTGCTATAGATGGGCAGTTTTAGACAACGTTTATTATTTAAAAACTAGGTTTTTAAATAGGGCTCTTGTAGTTAACCTCCCTGATGCCAACAGGGATTATTTTGAACATGGATTAGTTTTTAAAAATTGGCAACATGCTCCTCTGGTTGGAGACAGAGTGTATGAAGGTCCCAAATGTCCCCCTTATGGCAATGGGATAGGTTGTTTTCATTTTATTTTATTCTTGAAATTGTGACTTTATTATGTTTGAATAAATGCATGATTGACATTTCAAATGGTTTTTGTTTGCAGTTAACAGCAAGAGAAAAACTCCTAGAGAAATAGAAGTTAATATAAGGCAGTTGAAACATATCTGGAGCTTGCATCAGAAGATTGCAGACGAGCACATCAGGTCTGCCTCATACTTGTTGCAGTATAGGAGTTATACATCTTCATTTACTGCTCGCCCTGTGGTCAGTTCCAGTATTCCAGTGCAAATTCCTGAAGACTCCGATCCAGAATCTCATATTCCTTTGAGCCAGAAAATGGGCAAGAGAAGAGTTCCCACTCTATTCGAGGAGAGTTCCTCTGCTGGTGATGGGAAGAGAACCAGGGTTACTGTCCCAAAGGGGACAAAGAAGATAGATGATGCTCCTTCTGTTGCTGTTCAGAAGGTTGCAGAGAAGCCCCCAGTGGCTCCTGTGCAGAAGGATGCATCTGTTGAGGTAATTACTATCTCACCAACAAAAGGTTCCTCTTTGGTTGAGGTGGTTGAGAAGGCACCGAGGAGATTGAGGAAATCCTCCTCGGTTGATGGAGATGGTGTTCCAGCTATTATTCCTCCGAGCTCTATAATGAGTTTGGCAACATTTTCACCCATCCCCGAGGTGCAAGGTACTGAAGAAGACCTTACTCGGGATGTGGTTACTTCTTTGGCTGCTCGTCATTTGGCTTCAGTAAGTATCTCTACTCCGAGCTTTTTTTTTTTTTTGTGCTGTTTCTCATATTTGTTTCTGATTCCATTTTCCTCTTTTGGTTGCAGTTGACGAGCTATTTCAATTTAATCCTTAAAAAGGATGAAGCGATCAAAGCTTCTTGCTCCTCGTCCACTGTAGAAGGAGCACTGGAGAAAGCTATTAAATCCGTGAGCGAATCTCGTCAGAAGTATGACGAAGATAAAATTGAATGGGAGAAGAAATTGACTGCATCTGAAGCAGAGAAAGTACAACTGAGCAATAAAGTGAAGGACTTGGAGAGAGATAACAAAAACTACGTCGAGAAACTGAAGTTAGCTGATGAAGAGTTGACAATTCTGCGCGAGGCTAATCGTCAGAAGGAAGAATTGGAGGCTAAACTGAAAGCCTCCGAGGACCTTCTATCCGAGAAGATCTCCTCGGAGAAGATTAAGAGAAGAACTGCTGTGAAGAAATCCTTTAAGACTGGTTGGGACAAAGGATGGGACAGGGGAGTGGCAGCTATGATGACCCAAGTGAAGTATGGGAGTTTGAAATATTTTCATGATGGTTGGGTTGCAGCACTGCAGGAGTTGAAAGTGAACGAGGACTCCAAGCTATTTCAACAGCATCTCCCTGGTCCTCCTCCAGTTATTGAAGATGAATCTTCAGACGAAGCTGCATCTGAAGAATCTTTAATGATAGGGGGTGATCAAGTCCCAGCCTCTTTACCCTCTGCTAACGAGGATATTTCTTCATTGCCTACTCCTTCAGAACAAGTCCCAGCTTCTGTCGATCAGATCAATGTTCGCACCGAGCAACCAAGCTCCTCGTCCCAGCCTCCCGAGAAAGTCTTGGGAGATAAGGAAAAGGTGTGAAGTTGTTCGGTACCATCTCTCTATTTTTTTTCTTGTTTGTACTTCTGTATCCCAAATGATGTAATTTTGTTGATGATGTAATAAAATCACCTCTTTTTGTTCCTCTTCATTGTTGATGCTTTGTCTGCTCTTATTTATTAACTCTTGCCTTTTCTTCATTATTAGTTTGTGGCTAGAATGGATCTGATATCTGCACACGACACAAAGCTGATGCAGCAATGCCACGAGTATTATAAAGCTGGTCATGCAGATCTTAGCACACCAGAAATAATTGACATCCTTGGTCATGATGCCTCAGAGTAAGCAGTTGAGGCTTATCGGTACTTAAAAGATTTGCTCGACCGAGCTGTGGCCAACAATGTGGCTTATTATGAATTGATCGAGGAACTTCATTGTACTTTAGAAGATCTTCAGAATCAACATAATGAATCAACTGCTTTGCTGCACAAGGGGTATGAAAATAAATATCAGCAGCTTTCTTCTGAAACAGGCCATAAGCAGATCCTTGCTGGATATGATATTAGAGATAGAACTTTAAAAGGCGAAGTTGAGGCTTGCAGGTAGATTGCTGAGTTACTGGAACAAGAAAACAATAATTTGCAGAAGAAGATGGCTCAATACGAATCTGTAGCTTCATCTTCTACCGCTTTGGTGCCAGTCAATGATGAAGGTTTCTCGTTCTTAGAAGTTGAGAATGCCAAATTAAGGCAAGAACTGGATACCTTGAGAAGGTCTGGTGTTTCTGCTACTGCTCGGGGACGAAGAAGAGGTTCTCGTGGGCGAGGAAGAAATACTCTGAATGTTGAAGAACAAATTATTCCACTTGCTCGGGGACCACCAAGAGTTCTTCGTCGTACTGTTGAAGAAACTCGTACCTTGTCAACATTGGAAACTCAAGCGTACCAGTTAAATGCAAAAGGTCGTGCTCTGGCTGAGGTGTCCCAGAAAAATATATCCTTGGAGGATCAACTTACTTCGATGAAGTCTGCTCTGGATAATAAAGATGTTTTTGTCAGGAGCCTTCACGAACAATTGGATAGATTAACCTTCCAATTCCATAAGCAGCCCAGAGAATTTTGGATGGCGGGATATAATGAAGCCTTGGTTCATTTAGATGCTCGGATTGAACATGCCAACAATGAAGGTTATAAGCAGGGATGGTTGAACGCCCTGGGTGTAGTAAAATTGGAGCAAGGACATTTTTTGTGGGATTATCATGCCCCAGGGTTATTAGACTTGCCTGTGCCACCCTTCAAATTAGATATGGAGTGGATTCCTGCTCGCTCCATTCCTCGGAGTTTAATTTCGAAGTATCTCGGCGATTATAATCTTCATTCCCAGGCTGAACTATCTCGTCCTGAGCATCTCCAAGATACACCTTCTATAATGAATGTTAGAATGCTCAGAGATATTAATTTCATCAATTCTCCTCTTTGTTTAGAAGATCCCCCTGCTGGCGAGGAACCTGTTTCAAAAGATGAAGGACAGAAACCAATAGAATAGGTTCTTCAATGTAATAATTAGCACATATGTATAATTTGTAATACATTTTTATCTTTAATGAAAGAATTTCATTTTCTGTTTGCGAATATGTGTTGCTATTCTGTTGTGCTTGTTTAAACACCTTGTGTATGTGTATATGTTAAAAAGATAACCATATGATGCTGTTCATCAACAAATTTAATAATCAAAATTATAAGTATCAATATTGCTCAACCACCTAATAATAAAGTAATGAGTATAAAATGTTTAAACAGTTTCCAACCAACCAAGGTTGTTAAATTGTGCTTGTTATTGTGCTTGTCGACCAACTACAGTTGAAGGGTTTTTATCCTCGACCAGCCATACTTGGTTCATTTTGAAATATTTTCATAAAATGTATCCGACCAACCAAGGTCGGTAATTTATCCTCGTCGCTCAAATATAGTTATTGGGTTTTTATCACCGACCAGCCATATTTGGTTCAATTTGGAATATTTTAAAAAGGTTTTACCTTCTGACCAACTTGTTGGCATATTTTGTTTCTTAACTAGCCAAAGTTTTAAGAATGTTGTTCTCGCCCTTTTACCATCCAAAGTTGGTCGTGGGTTTGAATTATCTGGTTCTTTCGAACTATCTTGTCCACAAGCTATTTTACCAACCGAAGTTGATCACGCAAGTGTACGTTATGCCTCCTAACCAAAGGAGTATAATTTGTTCTCGTTATTTTACCAACCGAAGTTGATCACGCGAGAACTATCGTGTTCTTTCGAACTATCTTGTCCACAAGCTATTTTACCAACCGAAGTTGATCACGCAAGTGTACGTTTTGCCTCCTAACCAAAGGAGTATAATTTGTTCTCGTTATTTTACCAACCGAAGTTGATCACGCGAGAACTATCGTGTTCTTTCGAACTATCTTCTCCACAAGCTATTTTACCAACCGAAGTTGATCACGCAAGTGTACGTTTTGCCTCCTAACCAAAGGAGTATAATTTGTTCTCGTTATTTTACCAACCGAAGTTGATCACGCGAGAACTATCTGGTGTAGTGGTAATGTATCACACTAATATTCCCCAAAAAACTTGTAATAAAAGGGAGGAGATGGTGAAACATCATCATTTTATTCATAATGAAGGAAGTGCTTTACATTTTACATAACTGATAATACTTGCGAAGGTGTTCAGCATTCCAAGCATTCTTGAATTCCTCTCCTTCTAAAGTTGCTATTCGGTAAGTTCCTGGTCGAACGACTTCTGTAACTCGGTAAGGACCATGCCAGTTTGCCTCCAATTTATTGTGTTTCTGAATAACCTTCTTTAACACATAATCTCCTTCTTTTAAATCGCATTTCTTCACCCTTTTGTTGTAGAAAAGAGCTGTTCGTTGTTGATAAGCAGCATTCCTAATGGCTACCTCTTCTCTGACTTCCTCGAGCATGTTCAAATCCAGTCTTCTCATCAAATCGCTGACTGGGGAATTGAAATTCAGCACTCTGTGTGTTGGGAGACCTAACTCGGCAGGTATTACAGCCTCACTGCTAAATGCTAGCATATATGGTGATTCTCCAGTCGCTGCTCGAGGAGTTGTTCGATAAGCCCATAATACTGATTGTAGCTCGTTAATCCAGTTAGCTTTAGCTTCGCTTAACCTCTTCTTCAAACCATTTAAAAGCGTTCTGTTTGTCACCTCGGTCTTCCCATTGCTTTGAGGATGACCTGGTGCTGAATGAGTCTTCAGGATATTTGATTGTTGACAATAGGTAGCAAACTCTTCATTGTCGAACTGTGTTCCATGATCTGTGATGAAGGCATGAGGGAGACCATATCGACAGATGATATTCTTCCAAACGAACTGGTATACCTTCTCGTACGTCATGTCGATCAGGGGTTCAGCTTCTACCCACTTAGTAAAATAGTCTACTGCGATGACGAGGTACTTGAATCTTCCTCGGGTGGTCGGCAATGGTCCCACCAAATCAATTCCCCACATGGCGAATGGCCAAGGGGAAGTTATGGGTGTCAACAATGCTTGTGGAGTTCGTCGAATAGAAGAAAAACGTTGGCACTTGTCACATTTCTTAGCATAGGCTATTCAATCAGCCCTCATCGTCGGCCAGAAATATCCCTGTGTCATCACCCTTTGTAAAAGTGTTCGACCTGCTACATGGGCTCCACATGACCCTTCATGGATCTCTTCAATCAATTCTTTCACCTCGGATGGATGTACACATCTCTGCAAACCTACCATAATTCCTCGTCTATATAAAATACCATTAGATAATACATACCGAGCAGCTTTATACTTCAATTTTTTAGCAGCGAGCTTATCCTCTGGTAATCCTCCTTCTTCAATATATACCCTGATGGGATCCATCCAAGATGGTCCTAAATCAAGGGTAATAATATTCATCGTTAGGTCTTCATCTATGCTCCGACTTTCTAATACTTCAATTGGTATCGTTCTTCGCAGCTCGGTACGAGTAGCTGATGTTAATCGGGCCAGTGCGTCTGCTTGTACATTCTCCATCCTCGGTATTCTCACCAATTGAATGGCATCAAATTCTGCCAATAACTCCATCATCTTTGCATGATATTTTGCCATTAAATCTCCTTTAACTGCATATATTCCCATCATCTGATTCACAATTAATTGAGAATCACTGAAGACCATCACTTGTTGTGCTTCCATGATCTTTGCTAGATTAAGACCTGCTATCATGGCCTCATATTCAGCCTCATTATTAGAGGTTTTGAATTGAAATCGCAAGGCATATTCTATATCAATCTCGTCTGGGGTTTTCAAAACAATCTCTGCTCCACAACCCGTTGTGCAAGATGATCCATATACATATAATCTCCAAGTAGGTAACTCGTCTTCAAATTTCTTATTCAACAGAGTTCCTCGGTGAAATATCTGTTGTTCTCTTTCATCCTCCCCTGGTATTTTTCGTTCCTCGTCGACCATCTCTTCTCGCCCTTTTACCAACCGGAGTTGGTCTGGGTTTGAATTTGATGATCTTTCTACATCCACAAGCCCTTTTACCAACCGGAGTTGGTCTGGACTTGTGTCTGTTGATCCTGTAACATCCACAGGTTGGTTGGTGAGCATTTTTTGTTCCTCGGGGGTATCAGGATATGTAAACTCTGCTATAAAATCAGCTACATCTTGCCCTTTCAACGATGACCTGGGTTCATACACAATATCATATTCACCAAGCTCTATTGCCCAGTACATAAGTCTTCCTGATTTTTCTAGCTTGTGAAGGGCTTGTCTCAATGGCATGTCGGTATACACAATGATGGTATGGGCCTGGAAATATGGCCTCATTCTTCTACTTGCTTCAATTAATGCCAATGCCAATTTTTCTAACCTTGGGTACCTGATCTCGGCACCTCGGAAAGCCTTACTTGTGTAATAAATTGGCTTCTGGACTCCATTCTCCAATCTGATCAATGCCGAGCTAAATGCATTCTCTGATACCGCCAGATATAAGTACAACTTATCCCCTGTTATTGGCCTAGACAATAATGGAGGTGCTCCCAAATAATTTTTCAAGTCTTGAAAGGCCTCCTCACATTCATCAGTCCACTCTAAAGTTTTTCGAAGTATTTTGAAGAATGGGAGGCATTTATCAGTTGCTCGGGATACAAATCTGTTGAGCGCTGCGACTCGTCCTGTAAGACTCTGCACTTCTTTCTTTGTTGTTGGAGATCGCAACCCTAAAAGAGCTTTGATCTTATCTGGATTTGCTTCAATGCCTCGTTGATTGACAATGTATCCAAGAAACATTCCTTCTCGTACTCCAAATGTGCACTTCGTCGGGTTGAGCTTCATCTGGTATTTATCCAGTTGGTCAAATGTCTGAGCTAAGTCAACTAGATGATCTGCAGCTTTCTTACTTTTTGTTAGCATATCATCGACATAGACTTCCATGTTGCAACTGATTTGTTCGGTGAAAACCTTGTTCATCAGCCGCTGGTATGTTGCTCCTGCGTTTTTCAAACCAAAAGGCATAACATTATAGCAATAAGTTACCCTAGGGGTAATAAAAGAAGTACTCTCCCTGTCTTCAGGTTTCATCTTGATCTGGTTGTAGCCTGAATAAGCATCCATGAAGCTAAGCAACTCGTGTCCCGAGGTAGCATCCACCAGTTGGTCAATTCTGGGCAATGGAAAATGATCTTTTGGACATGCCTTGTTGAGATCAGTGAAATCAACACACATTCTCCATTTATTGTTCTTCTTCTTTACCATCACCACATTTGCCAGCCAGTCGGGATATTTCACATCTTCTATGAATTGAGCCTTCTGGAGCTTGTCGACCTCCTCTTGAATGGCTTGATTCTTCTCGGGGCTGAATACCCTTCTTCTCTGCTTTACAGGCTTGATCTCCTTATCCACATTGAGTTCGTGACATAAGAAGTTTGGATCTATTCCTGTCATGTCCTCATGACTCCATACGAAAGTTTTCTTCCTGTTTCTCAAGAACATTATCAACTCTTGTTTTATAGAAGCATCCAACGACGAACCTATCTGGGTTACTCGTTCAGGGTGCTCCTCGTCCAAAATAACATTTTCTGTAGATTCCACTACCTGTCCTTTTACAAGTTGGAATTCATCCCTGGGATCAAGAGTTTCAATTTCTGTACCTTCCTCTACCTGGTAGGTTATAGTCTTTCTCCTTGATTCCTCAAGTTCCTCTTGCTCGGCAGATGAATAATAGCATTCCCGAGCTACTTTTTGATCACCTTTCACAACTCCTACTCCAAAGTTTGTTAGGAATTTTAGGCATTGATGCACTGTAGATGGAACTGCTTCAAACTTTTTCAAACCAACTCTTCCCATGATGATGTTGCAGGCTGACTGCACATTCTTATCCATCACAAAGAAGCGTATTCTTTCTATTCAACAAGCAGGCCAAGTTCCAATGAATATATCCAACTTGATCGTCCCAAGTGGAAAAACTTTCTCGCCAGCAAAACCCAGAAGGGGTCTGTGATAAGGTTCCAATTGAGATAATTTCAAATTCAAGCTGTCAAAGCATGAATAGTACATGATGTCTGCCGAACTGCCATTGTCTACCAGCACCCTTGAAATCATTATTTCTTTCATCCTCATTTTGATCACCAAAGAATCGTCGTGAGGATAAAGAACACCTGCCAGGTCATTTTTTGAAAAACCAATAACCAGCTTCTCTTTATTTACCTTCCTCGGACGATCGTCCTCGGCTAGGTTTATTCGCTGAATGTACGAGCAAGCTTGAGCCTCACCGAGATAGGCCTTTCTTTCTGCTGTAAGGTCTCCTCCTCCTGCATCTCCTCCTGTAATAACATTACAATCAAATGATCCAAAACGGATGGAAAATACCTCTCGTTCTGGCTGCCTTGGTCTCTTAGGAAGATCGGGGTCATCATCTGGATCATCTTCGTGGTCCCTCTTCTTTTTCTCCTCTGCCCGACGAGGAGATCTAGATCTCTTTCTAGTTTGATCATTGTTTCTCTTCTCGCCTCCCCGATCAACATATTTTGATAGCTTCCCTCTTCGGATGAGTGTTTCAATCTCGTTCTGAAGAGCTATGCAATTTTTGGTCATATGACCATGATCTTTATGAAATTCGCAATACTTATCTCTACTCCTCGAATCAGGATCTGACTTCAGTTTCTTTGGCCATTTTACCTCCTCGTTGTTCTTGATTTCTTCCAAGACATGATTAATACCCATTTTCAAAGGAGTATAATTGTCATATTTCTTCATGACTTCCCATGACGTCCTATTATTCTTGGAGTGTTTGTCACCACCATTACCTTTTTGCTCTTTCTTCTTAGATTTGTCAACCTCCACCTTGGTCTCTTTATCCATATTCTTCTTTGCAGCCATAGCCTCCTCGGCATTCATGATTTTGGCCGCTTTTGCCATCAACTCTGACATAGTTTTAGGTGGATCTTTGGCCAAAGTGTAGTATAATTTGTTAGGCAGCAATCCACTCATCAAAGCAGTGATCGCTGTATTTTCTTCGTAATCTATGACTTCCAACTTCTCGTTATTAAAACGAGTTATGTAATCTCTAGTACTCTCGCCTGATTTTTGTCTAACACTTAACAAGTGCGCCACTCGCTTTACCGGCTTTGCTCCAAAATAGAAATTACCAATGAACAACTCGGCTAACTGAACAAAAGTCGAAATCTTACCTCGAGGAAGATTGTTATACCATATATGTGCAGATCCGGTAAGAGTTCCCGAGAATGCTCTACATCTCATCTCGTCGGGGACGGCATATATGTCGGCAGCAGCTTGGTATTGTTCTATATGAAGAACAGGATTTGTCTTTCCATCATATTTAGGGGTCACTACAGGTGCTTTAAATTTCGATGGGGTAGGAAAATTCACAATGGCCTGCACAAAAGGTGTCCCTTGAACAAAAGTTCTCTGTAAGGGATTCCTTTCTTTAGCCATTGCTCCCAGTTTATCCTCCAATCGCTGAATGGAAACCTTCCATGCTTCATTTCCTTCATCGGGTTGCTTAGTCCGAGCAATTGATTGTTCTGACGTAGCCTCCTGAGATCTATCTCGATGAGTAGCTGGTCTTGATTGTGCTGATCCTTCTCTGAGATCTGATGGTCGTCGAAAACTCCTCGACATAGTCTTAGGTGGACTCCTATTCCTCCTCGGTCCTAATCGACTGAAAGGAGAAGCTCTGCTTAATCTTTCCAGGGCGCCAGTTTTTTCCGGAGAGAGGGTGATATGTTGATCTGTATCCGTAGCCCGTATCGATGAAGTTCACCCGGGTTGATAAGAAAAATCATTAGATTCTTCATTACGATATGAGCCAGTACGCCTGGATCGCGATTGCCCACGATCACTCATTTGCATTGAATGGGTAGGTGCACCGCCGTGAAGAGTTTGAATGAGTTGCCTCATTGTTTCTTGCATGGAGGTTTGTCCTTCAGCCAGATTCGTCATAATTCCAGCCAGATCTGGAGGTGCAGATGGATTCGGAGGATTTCCAACATTTCCAGCATTTCGATTACTGGATTCTGGGTAATCTGCCATTGATGATAAATGATTTTTGGTGAAAAAACGATAGCAACAGTCGCTTCCCACAGACGGCGCCAATCTGTTGATGTAAAAAATTAGATTGCTCTAATTATTCAATCACAGATAAATAAAATGAAACAAAAATTTTTAAAGTGGTTCAGCCTTATATGAATGGCCTACGTCCACTGTTATGTTATTGCTGATTGTTTGGGAATTATCAAGTACAAGTTCTCTCAAGAAATTCCCGTCCCCTTGAATGAGGGTGATACAAGGTATTTATAGCCCTTAGGCTGTACATGAAAGGGTCGATACATTAAATGATATACATATGAAAGGGTAATACATTTAATGCAGCGTGCGCGTCAAGATAATAAACATTCAATGAATAGTTGAACTATTGACATTCTGGAAATTAATGCTACGGCCGAGATGCAGCTTGGACCGCCTTAGTTGCTCGTTGATCAGGAGTTCCTCGGAGCGTTAGAGTACCTCGGAGAGTTGTAGTTCCTCGGTATATCCTCGTTGCTCAGGGAAAACATGACTTGGTCGGGAAAATGAACTTCCTCGTTGCTATTGTGCCAAGTAAATTGACACGTGTCTTCATTATATTCTTCCACGTCAGCATACTAATTTTGGTATCAACAATCAGGTTTAGTCTTAACCATGGTGCTTGAGTATATAAGAATATTTATTCCTATTGGTTTACTAAAAAGTCTAGGAACATCTTCTAGCCTACTACTATTTCCTATCTCTTGTTTACTAGGTTCTACTTCTGTAGATGGCATTAGTCTTTGTTCTCCTTCTTCTATTAGTCTTAAGTTTCTAAGAAGTTCTTTAGTATTCTTAGATTCTTTTAATTTTAATACGCGGTCTTGGGCTATCATATTAAATCTTTCTCTTTCTTGAAACCTAACAGAATGACTTTTCTTAAGGTTATCTTTAAATGTCTTCATATCCAATTCTGAGGGTTCATGTCCAAAGTTTTGGATCCTAGCTTTTTCTTTAACTAAGTCTTTTGGTTCAAATGATCTTATAGGTCTAATTATTGGGGCTTGTCTTAGTAAACTAGCACTAATCTTACTACTACATTCTCCTTCTGAAGGATCATTGATTATGGCTTCTCCCATATTCCTAAATCTAATTTCTTCAGTCTGGATATTCTTATTGACAATCTTAGGAGGACCAAACTGGATGGTACATTTCCAGTGACGTCGTCTTGATTAATAAATAAAGGTTTATTTTGTATAGTCTTAGTTTCTTGAAATTCTGGCAATTGCCAGAGGGTCTTAGCTTTTTCTTTCATAGGTCCAGTATTACTAATACTGTAAGTATGATTATAGTCTGACACATTGGTTCTAACTAAGATTTCTTCATTAAGTTTACTGCTAGGAATTCCCGATTGCATTCCTTCATAAGGAAATTGGGAGAACTTCACATAGCTTTGGAATTCTATATTTATATTAGCGTCTGGGATAATATAGTCTTCATAGCCACTAGCATATAAGATTAACTTAAAATGTTTGGTTGTGTCTACGGTTACTGTAAATGCCGGAATGACATTAAAGTATCCTATGTTGTCTGACATTTCTAATTGGGCTATCCCAATAAAACTTTTCTCAAAGTCTTTCCATCTTTTGTCTACTAAACAACATAATATGTTAATATTATTTTGAGGTCTATGTAATCCATGGATTCTTGCTTGAAAGAGTCCAAAGGTTAAGAATTGGAACTTTCTATCAGTTCCTCTAGATCTAAGCCATTCTGAGTCAAAAACTTGGAGCTCAGTATAGGATTTGTCTAACACATGATTTCTACAATGGTAGGTTATGTTATAATTGGGGGTCTTAGGAGTGGCACCTTCTTTAAACAAGTCTATGTATCTAACGGCTGGAAGTTGTCCATTATGAATGGAATCTTCAACAATCTTCCAGTCAACTTCACCCCACTCTTTCCATTGGAGGGGATTGGTGAAATTTCTTTCTTTCCACCATGTCCTAACATTGGAGGATGAATCCTTAAGTCTTTGGAGCATATGATTACTCTGTCCAATATTTGGGATAAAGCTGGCTATCTTATTAGACTTATCTAATCCATCATTTATGATTCGTCTACCTATGGTATTTCTTTCTCTAGTTTCTATAGGAGGGGATTCTTTAAACTTACAGGTGGTTACCTGTTTTTGTTCAAGTCTTTTTTCAATTCTTTTTAAGAAGTCTGAATAATCTTTTTGTCTTTTTATCTGATTAAGGATTTCTTCTTTAAAATTATTATTCTCTTTTCTAGTCTTTTCAGAAGTTTCTTCACTATGTCTAGCTAGAGAATTAACGATGGTTTTACTAACGTTAGTGATATAGTCTTTTACTTCATTATCTTTTTCTAGTTGTTGCGTAGTTCTAACTTCTATGGCTTTTACAGTCTTTTCAATTTTATCTAACCTAGTTAGAATAAAAAGAGAGTCTATTTCTGCCTGAGAAGGTTTATTATATACGACCTTAATTCCGCTTATAATTTCTTCGTATTTTTCTTCTACTTTGGCCATGTCTAGTCTAAGTTCATTAATAATACTATCCATTTTATATAGATTATGTCTTTCCATATTATTAAGGTAATTTGCTAAATTCTGTTGGAATTTAACAAAGTCTGTATAGAAGGTAGTTAATCCTTTTATCTTAGCCTTTAAGTCTAAATGTAAGTCTTTAACAAAGCTACTGTTATAGTCTTGGGTAGATGCTATGGATGTAGAAATTAAATTTAATATTTCTAATATAAGTCTAGTTGCCTTAGCTGCGTTGGCAATCTCATTTTCATTTATCTTATAATAAAATCTATCATCATTTATCTTTTCTAAAATTCTTTGATGAAAGTCTGATAAAGTCTGTATGGAGAGGTCTCTTGGTACCTCATTCCAGTCTGATCTAACTATCTCCATTAGGAAGATAACTATCTAATCTAGGGATAAGCTTAGCTTGTTCTTTGGTAAGTTTAATTAACTCACTGTCTTGATTTTTAATTAAGGTTTTAATTTCTAAGATGTTTTTCTTAAGGACTTCTATATGATTAGTCTTAATATTTATTTCTTGTAAAACATGGACTAAGTCTATTGGAATTTGATTATCTATGTCTAGTAATCTTTTAGAGATATTTTTTATCTTTGTTTCTAAGGTTTGAGTGTCTTTTATTAATTGTCTTAATATAAGCAATATACACTTATTTTGGTATATTATGCTATTAATAGCACTAGCAGTAACTTGTCTACTGTCTGCGTGTTTGGCTGGAATATGTTCAATATGTGAACAACCGTCTATGTGAGAGGTTAAGCAACCTACTGAGTCTAAATAAGTTATGGGTATAGGTTGGTAGTCTGGGTTGGATCCAAAAATATCGTGGTAAATGCGAGGAATAAATCCCATGGGCATTAAAGTCTTTTTAGTCTAAAAGGAACGTCTTATGGATCTGATACCATTTTGCACCAGGGTACACAGCGCGAAGCGTGCGTGTGGCATGCAAAGGTCCCTCAGAACGGATTTTTACGCATGTTGCCTCTCGATAACTACAACCCACATCGGGCCTTAACCGATGGGTCACTCTAGGGGTAAGAGAGTCATCACTTCGCCACCAGTCGTGAAGAACTGTCATGAGGCGAGAACCCCCTATGAGTCTGGTTTCCTCTTCAAAGGCGAGGTTTTATAACACATAGCCGCTCTGATACCAGAATTTGGGTTTTGGTTAGAATTTGGTGAGGTTCTAAAATCTTTAAGGTCTTGATACCAATTTTGGGTCTAAACTATAAATCTTTTAATTATATGGTCTTAAATTAAGGTTTTAGTATAAGACAAGAGGGGGACCATCTAGAGTAAATAACAAAAGTCTTTGGGACCACGAGGGGACCACTTACGGGATAAGGACAAAGTCCGCACGGGAAGTCCGCACCTGAGCCTATCTGAGCATGTATATATATATATATATATATATATATATATATATATATATATATATATATATATATATATATATATATATATATACATACATACATACATCATAAATTATATGCATGTACATTTATGTATATTTAATGAGGTATGTTGGTGAGTTTATATAAATATATATACATAATACAAATGATAACGTACATACATATATAAATGTACATATATATATATATATTGATATTGCATATATAATTTACTATAAAATTATATACATATATGAATTGATAATATTTTTTAATACATATGCACTATATATATATATATATTTTATATTATTCCGTACTGATATACCAAAATATACCCTCGGCCAGCCGAGGGTAGCCTCGTATAGGACATGGGCTCAACCTTTCACCATCCAGGGGTCATACTGAAGGTAGGGGCCCAACAGCCCAAGCTCCCATAAAAATGAAGCCTCGGTCCGGCTTAATAATCAAGTAGGATAGCCGACCTGCCGACTGGCCGACCCTCCACTGGTCGATAGTAAGTGTCAGTTTGGGGAATTAGAGCTTCTACAATACTAACCTCACCCTGTGGTTACCCCAATAGGCTGAGGGTGACACTCTCATGGCGCGTGGTTTAGGAGCTGCGTGGTACAGTGCGCGTGGGACTCATGTAGCATGTGGACTAAACCGTTATAACAAGATCATTCTCTCACGTGAGGGAATATTATGTCATCATTATCTACAGGTGGCCCAGCCAGGTGTCAACAGGGGATTAGATAAACCGTCATTACATGCTCAATGCATGCTTGGGGGGTACATTACACCCCCCAAGACCTATATATACTTGTCATCTTCAACCTTGCAAAGGTATTGATAATTGTAACCCTAACTGAAACTTTGTTTGTACACACAATAGAGAGAGAAATATTGTTCACTGTATCCAAGGCCTTGAGTGCTCGTATTTAGTGGATCATACATTCAAAGTGGATGTAGGCCTGCTTAGCTGAACCACTATACATCATTGTCTTCATATCTCTTCTACTCACCTCCTTCTATATATATACATATATAACTTTATTGTTGCCATTGCTGCTACTGTTTGAGCTTTTATCACCTCTTTATCTAGTGGTGTTGTTCTAAGCATCATCAGTTTGGCTCCGTCTGTGGGAACGAGAAGCTATCTCTTCCTTTCTACAGCTTGACCTCACCGGAGACTCTGGTGGTGAACCGGTTCTCCCCCTTGTGTGGAGTTGTTTCACCATTAAAAGAGATCTTCTCAAGCTCGTCAGTCTTTTGATCATTTACCTCATCACAGTTCAAATATATGGCACCGGAGTTAACACCACCTCCTTCATCGAATGGTGAACTAGGACCTAGTTCCATTCATGTACCACCTCAGTCTGAGATGGCTGAGGTGGCTGCCGCCTTGAAGTCTTTGGCAGCAAGCTAACAGGTTATGCAAGAGCAATTTGTAGCTCTTAGCCAAAACATATTGAGACCACCAGGAGTCTCACCGAAGATGATTGCTCCGGCAGCTGCACAGGGACAACATGAGGCCAGGGGACCACCCCAGGCACCATGCAAATACTTTCCACCTCCACAACGACGGAGGGATGTTGCTGACCCCAGGCATTTACATATGGGGAGGCAAGGAAACCCTTACCCAGAGGATAGGTATGATGATATGGAAGTAAAAGATGTTCCAGAAGATTACTGGGAGTCGTATGAGATCTCCAAAAATACTATACGACCTATCCAGGGGAGTCGAGGGAGGTGTACGAGACAAAATCCTGATGATCGCCCCAGAGGCTCGGCTTTTGACCGTCTGAGTATAGGGTAGGCCTTTGAGAGGCTGGGCCCAGTCAATGACCTAAGGGAACGATTGTCTAGATCGAGAAGTCTTGCAAGGACCAGGAGAGAAGTGGGAGATGGCCGACCCTATGGGGGCCGACCACATGATGGTCGTAACCCTCTTGGATGAGACAACGATTATGGAGAAGTAAATAGTCAACGAAGGTTGGCTGTAGCAGACCCCTTAGTTCACCCCTTGGAGGCGATGGGGGATAGTATCGGCTTGGTCGACCCTGTTAGACCATGGAATGACTCGATTCAAAGGCTAGAGGATAAAATTAGTGATATTTTGAAAAATCGAGACCATCTGCAGAAAGGATACTCCGAGGGCTCACCCTTTTGTGGAGAAGATAGTCAACTTCCCAACGCCGGCCAAGTTTAAGCCACCTGTGGTCACCCCAAGGTATGATGGGAGTAACCCATCATATCGATATGTACCCGTCAGTAGCAAACATATACTCTATCTCAGATGAGATGAGATGTCGAGCCTTTTCAATCACTATGACTGGGGTTGCACATGTTTGGTATACATCTCTTCCGAAGAACTCTATTGAAAGCTTTAAGTAGCTAGCAGAGCGGTTCATTCATAACTTCTTCTTTGAAGTAAGGCCACATAAGAAGACCACTCACTTGCTCTATGTTAAGAAAAGGAAAAATGAGAGTCTCAGAGACTATATAGCTAGGTTTAATAAAGAAAAGTTAAAGGTGGAAGACTACGTAGAGAGTATAGCCATGATGGCCCTCATTGGAGGACTCCAAAAGCGAAAGCTATTGTAGAAGCTTACAGAAGATCCCCTGAAGTCGATGGCTGAGCTACAGGCAACGGAGGGGAAGGTGATGAATGTCGAAGAGGAAATGGCCACCAAATACGAGGATGAAAAAGGAGGTACTAGTGGAGGTAAATACCAGAAAAAGAATAAGGATGGGAAAAAAAGACCAGCAGATAACAAGTTTGCAGATTACACCCCGCTGACAATCAGCTGTGAAACACATCCTAAATGAGATAAAGAGCGATCAATCTTTAAAATTTCCCGAGAAGTTAAGAGCTCCCCCCCACAAGAGGAATAAAAACATGTGGTGTGAATTCCATCAATATCATAGCCATTTGAGCGATAAATGCTTTGCTCTAAAAGATGAAATCGAGAAAATGTTAAAGGCAGAGAGGTTGAGAAAGTGTGTGGATAAGGGCGCCTTCAAGAGTGGCCGAGCTGACCCTAGGAAGAAAAGAAGTGATAAATGCAGAGAAGAGGCCCCCGACATGCGTGATGACCCCTAAGAGGATGATGATGATCCTAACCTTCCACCAAAGGACAACCATGGCCCGGTAAAAAGGCTTAATATGATTTCATTCAGTGTTAAAATGATCTCTAGGGGCCTAGATGAAGGAGGATCAGAAGTGGCCGATAGGAAGGCCCATGTAGCTAAAGTGAAGGCAGTAACAAAGGCTGAAGTTGTGCACTCAACCTCTATCGAAGCCAAGCCTAAAAAAAGGAAGAAGGTTAACATGGATACCCTGATGGTGGGTTTCTCAAGGTTGGATTTTAAGGGCCTCCTAGCCCCACATGATGACCCTCTCATCATCACCACCAGGTTGTATGGATGTGAGGTGTCGAGGATCTTGGTAGATGGGGCAATTCTGCAGACGTGATGTTTTAGCGATGTTTCAAAGCCCTAGGACTTAGTCGCGATAGGATCGTCCCATACCATCATCCCCTGATCAGTTTCAGTGGAGAAAAAGTTCATCCCCTGGGGGATGTATGAGACTAATGTAAGAATGGGAGATTAGTGGCCGAAATGGCTCACCAGGAAGATCAACTTTTTCATGATGGACGAAAATGTCTTTTCAGCCTACAACCTCATACTGGGATGAGTAGACCTTAAGGAATTTAAGGTCATGCCTTCAACGAGTCACCAGATGATAAAATTATCGACTCCTTATGGGGTAGGGGAAGTTATGGGTGACCAAACAACGGCACGGGAATTCTACTTGAACTCTGCCAAGGAAAGAGAGACTCGCAAGAAAGAAACCACTACTTACAATATTGATACCCTTGATCCCAGGGAAGAGACAAAGTTAAAGAAGGGAGAAGTCACGAAAGAGGTGGAATCCATCATCCTCAATGAGGATGAGCCAAAAAAAATCATCCAAGTCGATAAATCCCTAAAGCCAGATATAAAAGAAGAGTTCATCAAGTTGCTAAGGAGAAGACAGAGTATCTTTACATGGAGTCATGCAGACATGTCGGGTATCGACCCCAAAATCACGCGTCACAAGCTCAACGTGATAGAAGATGCCAATCCAATAAAGCAGAGGAGGAAAATTTATTCTCGAGAAAAATATGAGGTCATAAGGGATGAGGTCAAGAAGATCGAAGAAGCTGAATTTATCAGGGAGGTCATCTATCCCGAATGGCTATCTAATGCGGTCATAGTCCCCAAAGAAAATGGGAAATAGAGGATGTGTGTGAACTTCACTGACCTCAATAAATATTACCCCAAAGACAGTTTCCATCTTCCTCGCATCGATCAAATGGTGGACGCTACTGCAGTCCATGAGTTAATGAGCTTCATGGATGCATACTCGGGCTACAATCAAATCTCCATGGACCCTGCGGACTCAGAAAAGACAACTTTCATTACTGACAAAGGGACATACTGTTATAGGGTCATGGCCTTTGGCATGAAGAATGCAGTGGAAACGTATCAGCGTCTCGTGAATAAAATGTTCGAAGACCAAATTGGGAAGTTTATGGAGGTCTATGTAGATGACATGCTGACCAAGAGTTTGAAAGCCAAGGATCATGTGGCCGACCTTGAGAGGACCTTTGACACGATGGACAAATACCGGATGAAGCTCAACCCAGTCAAGTGCATTTTTAGGGTTGGAGCAAGAAAGTTCTTAGGGTTCATCGTCAATCAAAGGGGTATTGAGGCCAATCCTGATAAGATAAAGGCTCTACTAGAAATGAAGACCCCTGAGACCATTAAAGACGTCCAGAGGCTTATAGGGCGAGTGGCTACTTTAAATAAATTTGTATCCAGAGCCACAGACAAATGTCTACCATTTTTCAAAGTTATCAGAAAGGCTTTTGAGTGGAACGAAGAGTGTGACAAGGCTTTCAAAGATTTAAAATCCTACTTAGGGTCTCCTTTACTTTTATCGCTTACACTGCAAGGCAAAAGATTGTACGTGTACCTAGCTGTCTTAGAGTCAGCCATCAGCGCTACTATTGTGAGAGAAGAAGACGGGGTGCAGAAGCCGGTGTATTTTAATAGTAAAGCACTCTAAGGAGCATAAAAAAGGTACCCTAGGATGGAGAAGTTAGCCTATGCCTTGATTCATGCCTCAATGAAGATGAATCCGTACTTCCAGTCCCATATAATGGTAATCCTTATTGACTCTCCTCTTAGACAGGTCATACACAAGCCAGAGAAATCGGGGAGGCTAATGGCCTGGGCAATACAGCTGGGAGAGTTTGATATTTTATATCAACCTAGGGTGACTATCAAAGGGCAAGCACTAGATGATTTTTTGGTTTAATTCACTTGAGAAGAGGCTGAGGCTGAAAATGGGAACCTTGAGAAGACAAATAATCAACAAGGCATAATTATTGACCCGTCCATAGATAAGGCTGAGACAAGCGCAGGTAGAGAAAAAGTTATTGCAAATGAAGAAGGAAGATACCTCTTTAGACAGGGATCCCTATTTGAGGGAAATTTCTCAGAGGAACAGACTGTGTGGAATCTCTTTATTGATGGGTCCTCCTGCAAAAATGGAAGTGGAGCTGGATTGATAATGTCAGCACCAGACGGCACGGGCATCAAGTATTCCCTAAGGTTCAACTTCAAAGCCTCTAATAATAAGTTAGAATATGAGGCCCTGATAGCAGGCCTCTCCTTGGCTAGAACTCTTAGTGTTGGCCAACTTTTATTGCATAGTGATTCAAGGTTGGTAGTGAATCAGATGCTGGGAGCATATGAGGCTACGAATGAGAGAATGGCCAAATATCTTGAGAGAGTAAAGTCACTGTTGAAAAGCTTCAGAGAAGTAAAGTTGAAGAGGATACCTCGGCTGGACAATGGCCGAGCCGATGCACTTGCAGGACTAGCCTCAGCAACTAGGACAAATATTAGGAGAACAGTGTCAGTGGAAATTCTGCTTCGGCTAGCGATTGAAGATGAAGATAGAACACTTAGCTCCTACCTAAGTATAAATAGGGAAACTTCATGGATGGACACTCTAACTAGATACATTAAAGAGGGGGATATGCCAGAGGCAAAATCCAAAAGGAAGAAGTTGAGGTACAGGGCTGCAAAATTCACTGTCATTAGAGATACTTTGTACAAGAAAGGGTTCTTGCTCCCTTTTCTTAGGTGTGTTCATCCGTATGTGGTCCCATATATCTTTCAAGATGTGCATGAGGGGTCTTTTTCAAGCCACATTGGAGGAAAGTCGTTAGCTAAGAGGATAGTCACACAGGGATACTAGTGGTCGACCTTGGCCAAGGAAGCTACGACATATGTGAAGTACTCCCAAGAAAGACGAGGGAGGACTTATGTTTGAAAACATCATTAATTTGGTCGATTATCTCCCTCAGCTAGGATGAAGGTTAATGGTAGGTACGACCCTCCACTCACTCCCAAGAAAGACGAGGGGGACTTGTGTTTGAAAACATCATTAATTTGGTGGATCATCTCCCTCGGATAGGATGAGGGTGAATGGTACGGGCGACCCTTCACTCACTCCCAAGAAAGACGAGGGAGAACTTATGTTTGAAAACATCATTAATTTGGTGGATTATCTCCCTCGGCTAGGATGAGCGTGAATGGTAGGGACGACCCTCCACTCACTCCCAAGAAAGACGAGGGAGGACTTGTATTAACTTGGCAGATGGTTAGCATAAATTATAAAAATGACAGAATAAAAGACCAAATGGAAGGGAAGAGCATTTTTCATTAAAAATAGAATGAGTTACAATACATCATGTTCAAAAGATAGAGTAAAACATAATTACATCAAGAGGGTATAGGTCACAGACGACCACCCTAAAGAGATGTCTCAGAGGGTAAAATCTCAACACCATCATTAGGCAAGGCATCGTCAGCAGCATTGGCAGTCAGCCGACCCTCCGATGTTCCCGTTCCCTCAACAGCTGTTTGAGACTCCATGTGGGATAGAGCCTCGGCCATCAAGTGGTCTTCCAATTCTATAGCTTCCAGAGAGGGGCGAATGGCTGACACTGCGTCAGCAAACTTTAATACAACCCACCGATAGGCCGTCTTGATTCCCTTCTCCAGGTATTCAAGGTCGAAGCCTTAGAATTCATAAGAGAGATTGTATGCCTCCATAACATCAGTCCCAGCCCTTTGAACAGCTGCATCAAGGTCTGGCTTAAATTGCGTTGCCTGATTGGTCAAAGCCTCGTCCTTGGCCGTGAAAAAGGTTATCCTTTTGCTTCAGCTGCTCAGTATGCTCTTTTTCAAGCTCACCAAGAACCCTCGAGTGATCGACCTTCACATCCTCCAGCTCTTTCTTGAGATTTTCCAAGTCAGTCTTCATGTTGGCCTCACTTTGAATAACTCTCTCAGCCTCTTAAAATTTTGGAAAATTCTCAGCCATCCATTTCATGGCCGAGGTAAAGGCGCTTACAGACTAAAAAAGGCGAGATCAAAGTTAGTGATGGAAGGACGAGGGTCCAGTTGATATTGGTGAATTAAAATTAAAGGGATGAGATAAATACCTGGGCCAGACTGTGAATCCCAAAGTCAAAGACTATGGGTGGGGCATCTTATCCAAGAAGTCATAATCAGAGGATGACGGAGCAGAGAACATGGAGACCTTGGCAGCCTTCATGTGGGTAATCAGAGAGGAGGGGATGGCCTTTAACATGGTAAGATTGGTAGACCAGAAGGCATCCAGAGATGAAGAAGAACTCGTTCCCTCAGTGTGTGTAGGGGCCTCCACCCTCACCCTCGTAGAGGCATTAGGCCAACCATCAACAGGATCTTCTGTCTCCTTCCTCTTTTGTGAAGCCTCAGGGGTCAGCCCCACGACGGTGGCCCCACACCAGTTGTTTTCTTCTTGATTTGTTGAGGCTGCTTACCCTTCTTCTTTCTGAGACCAACCAACAGAATTGGGGCAGACATCTCCCAAAGTGAATCAGTTGTGTTTGGAGGTTAATCTGTAAAAGTAAGATGATAAGTCATATGATAAAAGTAAAAGGGTAACACTTAAAAGAAATTAAAACAAAAAGCAACTCACATAATTCTGTCAAATGGCCGACCCTCAGACCAACTTCTTTGAGGAGACGAGGGGTCATTAAATCTTCAAATTGTGGAATCGCACCATTCTTCCCCTTCTCCCTCAGATAGTCAGCTATAGATCTTTCGTCTAAGATGAGTCTAGGGTCTGACCTTGCTTTCATGGAGGGGTTGGACAATGTTCGAGGGACCCTCAGGCTATCTTCTGAAGGTTCAACCTCAGAAGGGAATTCCCAATCCCCAGAGACAAATAAAAATCTCTTATTTCGGACGTGGTTTGAAGTTTGTGCAACATGGAGAAGTTTCTTGTCAGACCTCCTAGACCCTAGATGGAAGTACCCAGGTTATTTGGATGAGGAGGTTATGTTATAACAGGCTAGGAACAGACTGGAGAGGGCTTATTAGTGAATGTGTTCTTCCAGAGAGATATGTAGACGAGGATGATCCTCCATGAGTTAGGAGTAAGTCGGATAGGATAAACCCAAAGGGCAGAGAGTATAGAGACGATGAAAGGATGAAGAGGCAACCTGACGTCGACCCTAAACATCTGCTCGTACATAAAAAATTCTCCCTCTCGCCTATGGAAGACCTTTTCATATTCATCTGGGATCCTCATAGTGGCATTGGGTTTAACACCGAAGGAGTGTCTCCATAGTAAGAGATCACGATCCTTAGAGGATAAGACGAAACATGAGGATGCTAAGGTGTCACCCTCATTATTTGAATTCTCACTCTCATCCTCGACCCCACTACCCTCCGCCTCACTTCTCTCGTCCCCAGCTCCATCTGCCCCATCGTTGTCAAAGGGTGAGGGTCCATCTGGACAGGTGATTTGAAATTCAAGGGAGGACATAGTTGTCACAGGGACAACCTCAGGGTCAACTGTTCCCTCGGCTTGTTCGTTTGGGGGATGGTTTAATGGGTCATATCTTCCAGAGGTGCCAACACCGAAAGAAGACGACGCTCTTATTTGTTTATCCATTTCTTCCTGGAGTTGACTCTCAATTTGATGGCAAGATTACCCAAAAGGCTAAGGGGGTAAAGGCAGAATTGTGGCTAATAGAATGGGGAAAATGGGTCGTACCCAAACAGGGTCGGCCCTACGTCTAACCCCGTTCTCGTCTTCTATCCTCCTAATATCTGTAAATCACCTCTCTCTCAGAGTGGGAAACTCCTCGGCCAATTTATAAAGCCTTTGGAGCATCAAGAGGACGACCCTAGACTTTAGAATTTTTCAACAAACTCACAAACAAGTTAAACAGTTGACTAAGTTGACTTTAAGATTAAACTTAGAGAAATGAAGAGTTTTGGGGAAGAACAACTTAGAACAAAGGGAATAAAGCACACCGGAGAAGACGATCGGAGGTCCACCGAAATGCTTAAAACACTGAGTTTTATCTACAGAGCAACCAGTCGAAACCTAAAAAAAAACTAATACTCATCGCCTTTCACCTAGAACCACCAAATAATGGTGGATTCACTTGTCGAAAAAAGAAAGACTAACTGAAAAATGCGCAAAACTTAACTAAGCAGAAATTAATGATGCGCTTGAAGAAAATGGAGGATAAAGGGGAAAGAATGACAGGGAAATTATCTGGAAAGAAGGTTGGAGCTGGATTAAGCTTGGAAGTCTTGAGAGGAGGCATGAATGGCGATTAACTGCTAAATCTAGAGAGAAAGAGTGCAAGCGAAGAAGAAAATAGAAGAGAGAGAGAGAGAGAGAGAGAGAGAGAGAGAGAGAGAGAGTTATTTGAAAATGCTTAAATACATAGTCATTATTAGGCCAAATAAGAAAGGCGGCGCAGAGCCCACGAGGAAAATCATCATTAGGGCACAATGTTCAAAGTTTATTGTGTAGCCGTCATTCCTGGGAAACATAGCACTATGATTGACACCTGATCAACGTTAATCAACTTGCCAAGTGTCACTCACCAGCCTGGCAACTCATCAAATCAGCATCCAAAGACAATATTACCCCTCAACCACCTCAACAACATCGATGACTAAGGGCTAGGGGTGATTAATATACCAAAATATACCCTCGTCCATCCAAGGGTAGCCTCGTCTAGGACGAGGTCTCAACCTTTCACCATCCAGGGGTCATACTGAAGGTAGGGGATCAACAGCCCAAGGCCCCGTCAAACCGAAGCCTCGACCCGACTTAACAATCGAGTAGGATAGCCGAACTTCCGTCTGGACGACCCTCCACTGGTCGATAGTAAGTGTCAGTTTGGGAAATCAGATCTTTTACAACACTAGTATCGGCCCGTGGTTACCCCCACTAGGCCGAGGGTGACACTCTCATGGCGCATGGTTTAGGAGATGCGTGGTACAGTGCGCGTGGAACTCATGTAGCACGTGGAATAAACCGTTATAATAAGATCATTCCCTCACGTGAGGGAATATTATGTCATCATTATCTATAGGTGGCCCAGCCAGGTGTCAATAGGGGATTAGCTAAACTGTCATTACATGCTCAATGCATGCTTGGAGGGGTACACTACACCCCCCAAGCCCTATATATACTTGTCATCTTCAACCTTGCAAAGGGATCGATAATTGTAACCCTAACTGAAACTCTGTTTGTACACACAGTAGAGAGAGAAAGCTTGTGCATTGTATCCAAGGCCTTAAGTCCCCGTATTTAGTGGATCACACACTCAAAGTGGATGTAGGCCTAATGGTTGAACCACTATACATCATTGTCTTCATATCTCTTCTACTCACCTCCTTCTATACATATACATATATAACTTTATTGCTGCCATTGTTGCTACTGTTTGAGCTCTATCACCTCTTTATCTGGTGGTGTTGTTCTAAGCATCATCACATACATTAATAATACATGTATAAAACTATATATAAGTAGCATGTATCAATTGATAATATCATTTAACTTTATATTATTCCATTAATAATTTTGTGTGCATGTACATATATATATATATTCATAAGAACTACACACATATTAATGTATTATGTATATCTATATTATATTAAGGTATAAATGCATCAAAATATTAAGAATGACTAATTATGAGTTGAAAAATAAAAAACAGAAGTTATAAAACACCCTCAACCTGTTTTCTGAACAACTTGATTATAACAAAGAAATATTGTAGTTCGGTGTTTAAAAACAAGTTACCAAATGCAGATTTTTATCAGAATTGTATTTAAACACAAAAAATAGAATTATTGTTGTAAACCAAACAGGAGGGGAGTCCCTCTCCCCATTTCTAAATAATTAATTAGGTTTCAAGTGTTCTACTTTTTATTCATTGATTTTGTTTTGATGTTTTTAGTGAATTGTGACACTCAGATGGTATCATCTTTCTTTCCATCTCTGTGTAAAAATGAATCTAAAGTTACCAAATATATTTCCATATATGGATGTTAAAGATCTCAATGTCACGGTATTTCCGCGAGTTTCCAGGGAATCAACCACATATTGATGGCGAATATTTAATAAAAGTTATCTAAGAATATGATGGGCATGTTTCCTTTAAACTACAAAAGTTTTTCTTCTTCTGAAAAGGCGAGTTTATTTTCCATCTATGTCTGAAAGTGACAACTAAAACTGGATTAGATATTTAGGTCCAAATGTGGGAAGCATATTTAAGTTGGAATCAACCAATAGGCAATTTCCTTCTTTGTTATTTGAGCACGTTTTAAAAAAACAAACTGATAACATAGGTTGTTTTAAGAGCACATATAGGTATTTATCTTTCTTAACATAGTCTTTGGTTCTGTAAAAGTTACTTGAATTTTCCGTCAGAATATAACATTTTTGTATGTTTTATTTCTTTTTATTAAGAACACATAAATTGGGTTTGAGATTATTACTGAGTACCTAAGAACCACGGACGTGAGTGCGGGTGCGACGTTTCATAAATTCTCATAAAAATAGGATATGGATGCGACAAGAAAATAATCAATAATAAATATAATATATTAATCCTCCATTTATATAGATAGATACTCATCATAGAAACAATTTGTCAATTACGGATCAGAAAAAACAAACATCATAAATTTAACAATCAAATAGGTAGAAAAATTAAAGTCACAATTCGAAAAGGTAAACTAAAAAAGGGAACTAACAAAGAAATAAGCTATATAAACCTAATAAAATAAGTATTAAAGATTTGAATTCTTCCATAAAACTAATAAAACAAGCTATACAAGCCAATAAAGTAAGACAAGCTTTGAATCACTCCTGAAAAATTACAAAGGAATCGTAAGGCGCGCGCGCACACACACACACACACACACACACACACATATATATATATATATATATATATATATATATATAGAGAGAGGGAGAGAGAGAGAGAGATGAAGTGAAAACAGGAGGCAAACAACCCGAGTGGAGAGCGAAACTACTCCGGAGTGGTCAAAACAACCTTAAGGGTAAAGTCGAAGTGGCTCCAATGGGGTCGATGGTTTAATCGGTTCTTAAAGGGTCGATTATGATTAAGATGATTTGGGATTTTTCAATTATTATAAATTAAACCACGTAACTTTTTTATTTAAAAAAATGATCCAATTTTTACATAATTATCAAATATCAGAAAAAACGAATCCAAAAAGAATCCTATACGAATCCCCGCCAAATTGGAATTTCAGATTTATTTATTCTATCCCATTCTTCTTGGGTGTGAATTGGGGCCGAATTGGAGCCGTACCCAATTCAAATTTGATTCGAACTCGAGGCCATTTTCAAAGAATCAGTGTCCTTTTAATTAACGACTATCCCTATAAAAATTTACAAAATTAATATTAACCGCATTCTGTATAAGTTCAAGACACACAAGGGCCCTAACCATATTTTGACTCATGATCAATCCCTAGAGACCAACAGAAAAAATAAACCATGGATAAATCAAAGCTACCTGTTCTTATTCTTAAATCTAAGCGATCTTTTCGTAGGCGTTTGCACCTGATCCAATCAGCACATAGCCGAGTACATGGTTAGAATACCTCTTAATTAGAACCTTTCCTAATTTATATGATTAACGAGTTTGCTTATTTCACATTGCCGATTATATAATTGGATTTTAAAGACTATTGAGTTCTTACTTTGTCTTCTTCTCCCCCTTTCTTCTTTTGGTGGCCATTGAACATTGATGATGAATATATAAAACATTTTTCACTTTAGGTCTACGATTATGAATAAAATACAAACTTTATAATCATTTATATATTTCTATTTGTGATTATACACTATATAAAATACCCACTATGTATGTGTGTATATGATTATGCACGCGCATAAGACATATGCTCTTTCTCTTTTCCTTATTTTCTCCCTTTAATTTCCATTGTTTCCCTCCCTAAACCTCCCTTTTATCTCCCCTTCCCCAACTGGGTAGTTTTCTCTTCTATCTGCAATTATTTTAAGGGGGTTTTGGAAAAAGGTCCTTATAATGCTTAAAGTGTATAAAAATAGTATACTCCGTATAATTTTATAAATTTAGTCCCTGTACTAAAACCATCATGAAAAATGGTGCCGCTAGCGCCAACCAAAAAAATAAAGGCAATTGTACCACAAGGACTAGATTTATAAATGCTATTGTACCACAAGGACTAGATTTATAAACTTGAAAATCATTGTACTAAAAATCCAAATATAGGAAGGAACATGACATTTACCTTCATTCTCTATTATTTTAAATATTTAAAGAGATTGAGCGATTTCGATATTAGATCCATGGATACAAAACCACTTGACACAGGTTAACCGTTGAAGCTTGAAGTCTCACATAAGTCTCTTACAAGGTTGAAAATTTCATCGTTTTCCATATTGATTGACATGTGATCTACTGTATGATTTGATTAGGTTTTAATATGGTAGATCTATTTTCCAATTCTTGACAATGATGAGAGAGAACAAACGTTTCACACTCAACAATGAGTTAGAAAATGTTCAGTAAATCTTATGGAACAATAAAAAATTTCCTTCCTCTAGGATACCAATCAGAACTTTGGTGACATTGATTTCAAACATTTTCTATAGTTAACAGATTCACTGCTGAAAAATGTTATTAATTTTGGAAGTTTTTTTGGGATGTTCATTAATTCGTCATTGCTTATATACAAAAATTTTTAGTCAGACTACGTGGAAAGATTTGTTTTCTCACTATGCACCATATAGTTGACCCCTTTTAAACATCATCTATAATAGAGAGCATAATGTTTACTACGAATAGGAATGATATTAATTGGAAATTTAAGAACAACATATTAGTTGTTTTGTGTTTATTTCAATCCATGTACTTTCCTGAATTGAGTAGGTTAAATTTGTTTAGATTTGGAACAAACCTTTATTATAAATATATCTAAACAACAAGGAATATCTACCAAGTAGCAAAGTAACTTTCCCTCAGGCTTAATTCCATATATAACTATCTTCATGTTAATGAGTCTTAACCATGTTCAAAATACTTTCTTAAAATTGTTTCTAATAACTAGTGTAGGAAATTTTTAGGGTAAAGTAAAATGGCTAAACGTGACCAGTATAGTTAAATTAGAGATTTGCTACAAGCGTATTATGTGATAAGAATAAGTTTTATTGAGCAAACAAGTAACATGTTCAAAAAAGAGCATGAATATATATATAGATAGTAGAAGTAATGTGAAATGTTAAGTCCGTTTGCACAACCTAGAATTCCGGAGCGCGAAACGTGTGGTACAGGCTAGTCTTCCACATTGCCTCCACGCCAAACCAACTAATAGAAATAAAATATGCAAGCCCCTTAGAAAGAAAAGGTTCTTCCTCCTCACGGATGTGCATTAAATTTATAAGTGCCAATAAAAAATAACAGAATTCATAAAACAATAGAAATAGCTCTTTTACATGGTGTGAACACATCAAGCGCAAGTCAACAAGTGTCCATGTAAAAAAAAGGGGGATAAACTTAAATTGAGTTGGTATGAAACTGTAGGAAATTGTTAGCGATGACACGATAGTTTGTGGCATAACTGATCATATTAAGCTAATACTTGTGAGTATTAAGATAAGATTCTAATACTATAAAAAAAGGATTCTAGTCGAAAACAAAATAAGAACTTATGGCGATGTCATACAAGGCGTAAGAGCCCATAAGCCATAATGTTGTTTTTTAAGTTGACCCTACGCTAAACCCAGGATATTTTTTTTCTTTTAGTCCCATTTCCAAAGTTCTATTGAGCTTCCATCTCGTGTATTTATTAAATTATAGCATGTCCCATAATCAAACAAAACTGTACATAACCGACCTCCTCCTTTTCGCAAAAAATGACACTTATCCCATGACACTACACATGAATCTTCGAAAATTGGACAAAATACTTGTGATCCCAAAAATACCCTTGAACTATACACATTTAAAAACATAGAAAATCAATTGTGAGGTCGATACATTAGTGCGATGGCAAAATACCTTCGCCCAAGCTAAAGTTGGTGTCGGATTCGAAACATGGGAACAACCTCTTCATATGTGTGTGTGTATATATATACATATGAGGGTAAATTGTGACACCCCGACTAATTAAATATCAGATCGCCACTCCTTTATTTAAATTAATACAAAATGTCAAGTTAGTTCAATTCATAGCATTACTGTCGAAAAATATTTAATTAATTACTAACCACCTAATCTCTATATACTATAAAATGCTATACAAAGCATTAAAAGCCCTATTTTCTTAGAGTGTCCATGTGGACATGTTTTCTTATAGCTCTCCCAAAATACTAATGCGATTTTTCCAACTGTTCGGGTCTCCTTATCTCTAGAACTTCGATATCTGACCCTTCTTATTCTTTAACTATTCCACACCCTGACTATATATCGTGTCTCTCTTAGAAATTAACAGCTTCCCCCATTTCTCTCCTGGTCGCTCCTCATACGAGATCTCTGGCTGTAAGTCAATATCCTCGAGTGGAACACGCCAGAAGGCCCTCTCGTTCCTTTGATATTTCTTCAGTAATGCCACATGGAACACATCGTGTATCCACTGAAAGTGCTCCGACAAACCCAGTCTATAAGCTACCGGTCCCACCCTCTAAATAATAGGGAAGGTCCCCACCTACCTCGACGCTAATTTACCTTTCTTAACAAACCTCATCACCCCTTTCATAGGGTACATCCTAACTAATACCTGATCCCCAACCTCCAACTCCATATGTCTCCGTGAAGCATCATCATAACTCTTCTACCTATCTGAGCTATCCGAATCCATGTCGTCTCCTGGAAAATCTCCGGCGCCAATAACTTGTTGTCCCCCACTTCTAACCAACATGCGGGGGAATAACAAGGTCTCCCATATAGTGCCTCGAACGGTGCCATGCCAACCGTAAACTGGTAAGATTTGTTATACGCGAACTCTACCAAAGGAAGATATCGCTCCCATCCTCCCCCAAAGTCTAAAATGCACATCTTTAGCATGTCTTCTAGCATCTAATTTACTCTCTTTGTCTGCCCATCTGTCTGTGGATGATAGGCAGTACTCAATCGTAACTCTGTGCCCATAGCCTCCTGAAAGATATGCCAAAAATGGGCCACAAAAATCTTATCTCTGTCAGACATAATATTAATTGGCACCCCGTGCAGCTTAACTATCTCCGCTATGAATAGATGTGCGTAACGCATCGTCTTGAAGTCTGTACCAACCGGTAAGAAATAGGCTACCTTGGTCAATCGATCCACAATCACCCATATGGAATCGTGACCCCTCTGATATGTAGGCAACCCGGTAATGAAGTCCATGGAGATGCTCTCCCACTTCCACACGGGAATCTCTAATGGTTGTAGCATCCCTGAAGGTCTCTGATGATCGACTTTCACACGCTTACATGTGGTACATTTCGAGACAAACTCTGTTATCTCCCATTTTATTCCTGCCCATCAATACTGTCTCTTCATATCCTGGTACATTTTTTCCCCATCGGGATGTACCACAAACCTTAAACCACGGGACTCTGTCATAACAGCCTGCCTCAAATCCTCATCTTTCAACATAATCAACCTCCCATTAAAGTACAGGCCTCCCTTCGAGCTGACAGAATAACCCTCTGATCCCTCGGCCAGTAGCTGACGTACTCTATCCTAGCAGATCTGGTCCCTGCCTATGCCCTCATAACACGCATAATAATCTCAGGAGTGATGGATAAAAATGATATACATGTCCTAGCAACGTCATCATCATGATGAAGCTCTCTTCGTTTCTCTCTCCAAACCTCTGTAATTTCCCCCGTAGGCCTTCGGTTCAACGCGTCTGCCACCACGTTAGCCTTACCAGGATGATATTGGATATTAAACTGGTAGTCTTTCACGAATTCTAGCCACTGCCTCTGCCTCTGCCTCATATTCAGATCCTTCTCTATGAAGAGATGCTGAAGTGACTTATGATCCGTGAATAGAGTAAACTTCTCTCCCAGAAGATAATGCATCCATATCCTCAAAGCAAAAATGGCCGCTGCTAACTCTAGGTCGTGAGTGGGGTAATTCTTCTCATGGGTATTAAGTTTCATGGACGCATAAGATATAGCCCTCTTTTCTTGTTGTAATACACCCCCAAGTCCCCACAAGGATGCGTCGATGTAGACCCGATACTCTAGTCCTACCCTAGCCAAAGCAAGCACGGGTGCAGATGTCAACTTGTCCTTTAGCTCATTGAAAGCTAATTGACAATTATCACTCCAAATAAAAGGTACCCCCTTGCGAGTCAAATTCACCAAAGGACCCGCGATCTTTAAAAACCCCTTAATGAATCGCCTGTAATACCCTGCTAACCCCAAAAAGCTATGAACCTCGATCGGTGTCTTGGGCTACCCCCACTCCTTCACCGCCGATACCTTACTTGGATCTATAGCAATACCCCGATCTGACACCACATGACCAAGGAACTGCACCTCCCCTAGCCAAAATCCACACTTCCCAAATTTGGCATAAAGCTGGTGGTTTTGTAGCTTCTGTAGAACCATATGCAGATGCTCTATGTGCTCCTCCTCTGTGCGCGAGTAGACCAAAATGTCGTCAATAAACACGATAATGAACTGGTCAAGATACTCTCTGAAAACCCTGTTCATGAGATCCATGAACAGTGTTGGCACATTGGTGAGCCCAAACGGCATCACCCTGAACTCGTAGGATCCATACCGCGACAGAAAAACAGTCTTAGGAATATCCTCCTCTCGAATACGTAGATGATGATACCCTGACCTCAAATCGATCTTTGAGAAGTATGCTACCCCTCCCAACTGATCGAACAGGTCATCAATCATGGGTAACGGATACTTATTCCGTATTGTCACCTTGTTCAGCTCCCTGTAGTCCACACACAACCGAAGTGAACCCTCCCTTTTCTTTATGAACAACACGGGCGCACCTCACGACGATGTGCTCTTCCGAATGAAACCCTGACCCAAGAGCTGCTGAATCTTCTCTCTAAGCTCACACATCTCTGAAGGGGCCATGTAGTAAGGTTCTCAAGCAATTGACCTTGTACCCGGTGCTAAATCAATTAAAAACTCAATCTCCTTGCTGGGTGGTAACCCTGGTATCTCCTGGAACACATCCTTGAAGTCCCTCACTACCGAAATCGAATCCAACGGAATCACCACCTCTTGTGAGGTCTCCTCCTCAATATAATACAAATGAGTGCATGATCCTCCCTCTGGAAGAGGCATCTCCACTAGGAACATCTCTTGTCCTGAAATGTAGAACACGATGGTCCTCTCGAAGCAATCTACCGTCGCTCTGTATCTTGCCAACCAGTCCATACCTAGGATGAAATCATATCCCTCCATATCTAACACTAGGAGGCTCGCTGCTAAACTCAGCCTCCCAATTAAAATGTCCACTCCTCTATAGATCGAATGTATAAGTGAACCACTACCCATCGGTGACTCTATACATATAAAGAGACTGCCCGTTGTCTCTAGCAAACCGGCGACCTTAACAAATCTGGTTTTAATAAATGAGTGTGATGCCCCAGTATCAAAAAGTATCCTACCCTCATGCCCATGGATAGGAAACGTACCCTCAACTGCTGGCGGCGCCTGAGGTACTGGTGGAATGGGGATATCCCGGACGTTATAGACACGCTCATAGTGCATCTGCCCCTATTGCTATGGGGCTAGTGGAGTCGGTGTTGTTGGCGGCATCCGTCCCTGCTACCCCTGTTAGGCACCCTGCTACTGGCCCCTACCTCTCTGTGGGCACTATCTCTTAAAATATCCCATCTGTACACAAATAAAATAATGCCTCTGACCGTTTCCCTGTCGTTGGCCCTGCTGGCCCTGACGAGGCTAGCCATGCTGTCCTCCTCCATTGTTCCCTTGTCCCTGACGGCCCTAAGGAACCTTCTGCTGTTGATTAGGGCCCTGCTGTCCCTGCCTAAACCCCTGTCCTCCCTATCGAAAACCTCCAGGCTTAAATTTCTTTGCTTGATTCCCCTGCTGACTGCCAGACTGCTGCTGAACACTGCTAGTATCACCACCAACTGCCTTGCCCTGCTGGCTCCCCTCCCCTCCCCTCTTACTTCCTTTCGCATGGAAGTGATGATCCTGACAGTGCACTAAAGCAGCATTAACGACATCAGTGTATGTCACCAACGCTGGATTATCGATCAAATGTTGTCTGATCCTCCAGGCCAAGCCATCCATAAACCTTGACTTCTTCCTCTCCTCGCCACTCACCTCGTTTGGTACAAATTTAGCCAAACGGGTGAACTCTTCCTCATAATCATCCATTGAGTGATCACCTTGAACCAACTCACTGAATTATTCCTCATCTCTGACTCTACTGTCAGTGGGAAGTATTTGCGGTCAAACCGCATCTAGAAATCAGAAATCATCATCAAGTCCCTCTCCTTGGCGGTGGTAACTAACTCCCACCACTGTAAAACTTCCCCTGACAGACGGAAGGTAGCAAACATCTATTTTTCCACATCGGTACACTCAAGCATGCGCAGGTGACGCTGAATGTTCTTCTTCCAGTTACAAGCTTTCACCACATCAGTATTACTCGAAACTCGGGTGGGTGGCCCTTCTTAAAGGTCTCTTTGACTCACTGCCAAGAAGGTGGCCCTACTAGGGCCTGAACTACTGGTGCCACTGGGGGTTGTGCCTGTGGCTCAGGAAAATGGGCTGCCATAGCCCTCATCGTTGTCTAGACTACCGAGCCACTATTACTGCCACCTAGTAGAAATTAGTTCGGGTGGTGGTGGTGGTGGTATTTATGGGTCCTGATGAGCCTCCCTCACCTTATCCGTGGCCTCGGCCCTCTCTGCTCACTGTCTCCTCGGTGGCATCTGAAAATAGATCAAATTGAATAAGTACACAATTTATACCAAAATCTAGCAGCAAAAGTACGATATCTCAAAAGCAAAAAATGAATCAACAGTCCTAATAATAGGGCTCTATAACAACCGAACACTACGCTGAACCGTAGTAAACTGTAACCTGATGCTCTGATACCATCTGTGACACCCCGCTCAATGAAATACCGGGTGATCAGTCATATATCTGATTAAATAGGAATCTCAAATGGATCATCCTTAGCATCACTGTCGAAATTAAAAAAAAATTACTAACCACCTAGTATTCATAAGCTGATGCCAAATTTTAAATATTTATCAATCCAGATAAAAATAAATTGTGAGAAATAAATTAAAACCATCCATGCTAATAGAATCAATCACCACATATAATGAAAATGTCTTGCCGAATTAACCATCGGCTAAAAATCCAACATCAATGTAAGGACAGATAATAGTAAATCTCATAGAATCTGAAATGAAACACTAAATAAAAACTGGGAGCAATATGCTCGAAGTATCTGATAGGAAATCCCTATACTAAGAATGAAAGAGATAGAAATGCCTATCCAAATCCTGCGACATCCACAAATGCTACAGCAGTGAATCCCTGGACTGAATCAAGTCTGGCATCCCTGTGGCTGGACACCTAAAAGGTTTTGAAAATATTTTATAGAAAGGGTTAGAACCCAAAACATTTTGAAAACATTTAGTAAATGATTAACTTGCAGTAATATAAAATGCATGAATGCGGTTCATATTTAAGTTAGTATCGCATTCCCTTGAGGAAATACTCACCCCTCATCTAATGTGCACACCTAACGCCACTTTATATCTCCCCTAGTCCTCTGCCCCATAACTAGATAATAGATATAACCCTTTCCAACCACCCTACTCGAACCGAGTATACTTAAATATATGATTTATAAGTTATTATAAGCACTAACTTAATTAATCATTTCCCTTTTTAAATCCATATAACTTTCACCCCGTTATACACATAATACAATTCACATCATGTATTAAATTACCTGTACATAATTATTTATCCCATTATATACGTATAACTATATTACAACATTCGCACATATGTTGAATATAAATAATAGCCATCCTCCCGAGTAATAACTCACCGGATGTATTCTCTAAAGTGCTATCCCACTAGATGCACTCTCATAACCTAGTTACCCCAAGTTAGAATCGCTCACTAACTTGGCCGAAAATATAAACATAATGGAGGAAGTCATATTCCTTCAGTGAAAGTGAGATAATCCCCTCACCCATATAACTGACGCTATGACTTGGGGATATACTCGCCCTACTCCTTAAGCTAGGGGATTCACCCACTTCGCGCAACCTCCCTTGATAGCACTAGAGTATATTTAATAATATCTAATCACTGATATTTATAAGCACACAACATCTATATAATATGGGAGATGGGTGTTTGAATAGTGCCAACAAATTAACGATTGCGATCGAATTTTTTGGGAGGATCTAAGGGTCTTACATTGTGCCAAGTCACAATTTACCCATTGTGACATGGCATAATCTAAAGTGCTACCTCTTTTTCTTTACAAATTTACCCTTCTATTATTTGATTTGCCATTTTTTTCTTTTCACGAAACATACCCTTTAATTCAAAATTTGGGGTGTTTTTGTAACCGTCCACCGATTGAACCCCTTTTCAATTAATAGAATCCCTTTAATCATTTTGTACAATCTTTCACACAAACCCCATCCCTCTCTCTCTCTCTTATTTCTCACGAGGAAACCCACTCGACCACCGCCCCTACACGCTTCCACCTTCCCCTCCCACGAAGACACCCCCTCCACGCTTCCACACTTCCACCGCCCCCTCCACGCTCCATGCTCCCATGCTCAACGCTCCGCGCCCCACGCCGTCGGCTGTTCTTCACCAGATCTTTACCGAATCTGGTATTTTTTTCTCCATATATTTGTGTTAATCTATTAAATCTGTTAAATCTTAATTGGATGTCCACTTATATGGGTTTTGGACCTTTTTTGCATTAGATTGATTCGGTTTTTGGTAAGATTAATTTGTATTTTGGTGCTTTTTTGTGAAAAGGACAAATCGGAGGATCTAAATCTAAGTGAAAAGGATAAACAAGGTTTCCATCCTCCTCTAGGCTACGTTGAGGTCCAACTGGAGGATCTAAATGTAAGGGAAAAGGATAAACAAGGTTGACCTTCTCTTTTAGGTTACCTTAATGGAGGATCAATTGAAACATATTTGGTGAGAATTTTTTTTTTCCTTCTAATGTTGTGGACCATACATGATTCTTTTTTGAATCATATATGGTCTGAAATTTTCTTTTTTGAATCATATGTGGTCCAAAATTTTCTTTTTTTCCTTTCTGATGTTGGCGACCACATATATGTTTGGTCTGAAATTTTCTTTTTTGAACCATATGTTGTTTTAACTTATAAAACATTTCCATCAACTCTGTAAACTCAAGTCAAACCCCCATTTCTCTCAGCGTGCATAACTCTGTTTCCATCAACTCTAATGTTCTAGATTTTGAAAGAACAAAGTCAATGGCCTTTTTATGGTATAACTGTATAACTGTAAATGACCTTTTTAATGGCCCTTTTTATGGGTAGGTGTAACTTTAAATTCTTACTAATTGCGATTTCCATTTGTATATTTCTTTTGTTTACAGGTTTAGATAACCGGGCAAAAAAGGGTATTTTATCAACTCTTCCAGTTTGTACTCACAAAAAGGTATTTTATCTCTCTCACACCTAAATCTATTCCAAAGGAATCCAGTTCTCTCTCTTACTTGGTATCTAAGGGTTCAAAATTATTTATTCTTTCCAAATTAACTCAAACGTTAAGTCTCTGGGAGGATGTCAGCTTTATTTATTCTTTCAAAATTAACACAATGCTATCACCATATTAGATTTATATATTTTTATATTTTGACTCTCTGAAATTTTTAGGTATCTGACTTATTTATCATCTTTGGTTTTTAGTCTCACTATTTTTTGTTTTTTGTTAACAGGGAGAATTTTCATGTGTGGGGTATGTTGTGATGATGTAACACGCTATAAGTTGATTATCAGGTGTGTTGCAGGCATTATTACAATAAAAAAAAACTAATTTGTGTATCATCCTCATAGGTAGATGAATTGTTTGAATTTACTATTAAGAAAGAGCTGACTTAGTGTTGCACAGAGTACATTTTAAACTAATCTTAATTCACTGTAATTTGGGTGCGTTATTATAAATAGTCTATGATTCAGAAAATTGAATAGTTTTTGACATAGGTCTATTTAAGGGTTCACGTGGTTGATGTACTAAGCTTAATTCCGAACAAAAAATGTGAGCATTCGGTGGGTTCAATTTTTGACATATATAATTTTTTGGAAGGATATTTTTTTTTAGTTTTGTTACCTCTGCTTTGTTAAAAGCAAAAATCTGAGCATTTGGTGGGTTCAGATTGATCAATCTATTAAAGTTTTTATTATGCTCTACTATAAGCTAAAATTGTTCAGATTGATAAATAGTTAATGTTTATTCTTTTTTTAAACGAAATTTATTAATAGATAGTTAATGTTAGTTCTATTACTGATAGGATCCGTTGAATTTATTTAAGGATCAAATCGAGTCAAATTGATTGGTTTAGGCATTAAATTGACACAAAATGAAGTTTAGGGACTGTTTCAGAACATAAGGTATAGTTAAGAAACTAACTTACTTTATTGATTGGACAAATATGCAGTGACTATAAGAAGGCAGCATGTACGAAGGCAGGTATGAAGGCACTGGACAAATATACAGCAGGTATGAAGGCGCAACTTCCAAAGCCCACCGAAGTCACTGTCAACAAATATGCAGGGACGATAAGAACAACATATAAGTTCCAATATACCCCACAACACATATGTGGGGTATATTGGAACTTCCAAAATTCCATATGTATCTCTTCATATAAGTTCCAGTACAGTTCTTATAATTACACCAAACACGAACTCCTAATTTTTTTCTGGCAACAAGTATGAAGGCCACAACATTTGTTTACGTTGGTATTAATTTTGATGCAAGAAGACGATTGCAATACACTTCAAATTTATCAAACCTCTATATTTGATATTTAAAAAGAAGAAAAGGTGATGTTGTACAAGAAATTGGGTATTTTTTTGGAAAACCAGGTTGAAACATTATTGCATCTGTTTCAAATTGGGTAATTTTAACCTTCTTTTTCTAGAAGACCAAGATTTTTTGGGTTATAATATTGCATTTTGTTTTTGTTGTAATATAATATTTTTTTCAATAACATGGAGTATGTAATATAATATTTTTTCCTAATTATAACTGCTACTACATGTTATATCAACACATGGAGTATGTTTTACTTAATATCGTATTATTTCATAAGCGTGATTTGGATTTGAGATTCAAAAACAACACACTTAGTCTTAATTTAATAAATTTATGTTTATAATGGAAGAGTTTTTTAACGAAAAGTTGTTTGGTTGAAATTTAGGTATCCTAAGGATTCATACAAACACATGTTGGCCAAACAGACGGGGCTTGCCAGGAGTAAGGCACTTTGTCACTATCAAAAGATTTGAGCACTTTGTCACAATTTGAGCTAACGAAGCTCTCAATGAACGGGTGTAAATATAATTTTTTTCGAAGTTTAGAATTGTCTATTGTGAAATATGATATTTTCTTAGTTAAATAGTTGATGATATATGCGAGGTCCGAGATGGACTATTATTATTATTGTTGTGATATTTTGTATTTTCTAAACAGGGTAGATAGTCATATAAACAAATGAAACTTTGTCCAAATTTTATAAAATATTTGTATTATGAATGGAACATGAGCAACGTTTTATTGTAAACTACTTGACACTTTAGAACTCTGTGCGTGGTACTTAGAAGTGTGTACATATGTGACAACTTTGTACTTTTTTTCAATACAAAAGTTTATTTGTTAACATCTCTTTGCTTTGGGTGTTGAGAAGTGTTGACATATGATTTAGTTTCTCAAACTTGACACCTCCACATGTTGTAAACTTTATTTTATTGTTGTAGTATTTTTTCTGCTTATTAATGTTGGACTATTTATTATTTGTTAAATACGGTGGATAGTCTTATAAATAAAGGTTATTATGGCCAATTTTTTTAAACATACACTTTGTTTGTTGGGGAACGAATTTTTGTCGTTTTGTAGTTATATATTTTGAAATTTTTTGCCATTTAGCCATTACGTACGTTGGAGAATTTTCTTCAAGCATTAATTTGGGTGGGTAGTTTTATAAAAAAATTAACTCTTCAAATTTTTTAAGTTGTGTAACACAGATGTATTATATATATAACTTTATAAATTAAATTATATATGACTTAACACTTTGTTTTGTTGGGGTAACAAATTTTTTCCAGTTTCGCTATTATGTATTTTGGAAATTTTTATTGTTTTGCGATTACGAATTTTTTGGAAATTTTCACCGTGCTTTCAAGGACGGAAATTTTAACACCCTGTTTTGTTGGGGGTAACAGGGTGGATAGTCCTATAAATAAAGTAAAATTTGCCCAAATTTTTTAAATTATTTTTAGATTTGTATTAAATTAATGCAAATTGTTTACACATTTAATACTTTAGACTACACTATGTTTTGTCAGGAAACAGAATTTTCGTCATTTTGCAATTGCTTACTTTGAAATTTTTTTGCCGTTTTGTGATTACCTACTTTGAAGTTTTTTGTCGTTTTGCGATTACGTATTTTGGAAAATTTTCGGTGTGCCATCAGGCATGGGCATATACTAGTATATATATATATATACTATCACACATCGTATATATAATTATAAAAATCCCGGCTTTACCATGTGCCAAGTCCCACTAGCCTATATATAAACCTCGATTTTATGGTCCAACTCTAATTATAAATTAATCGGCACATTAATTAATTCAATTATTTTTTGTGTCGCCTAACCAATGTACTCGGACTCGCTCTCGTGGCCCGAAATTAAATATCAACCAAGTCTAATGTGACACCCCGACTAATTAAATACCGGGTAGCTACTCCTTTATAAAATTAATTCAAAATGCCAAGTTGGCTCAGTTAATAGCATCACTGTCGATAACATTTTAATATTACTAACCACCTAGTATTTAAAAAGCAAGTTGCCAAATTTTAATTTAAGTCTGATTAACATGCAACAAAAGTAATGAAGAAGTAAATAACACCATTCACCATACTGAAGTAAAATGAATAACCATCACAATAGAGTAAATAAAGTTTGGAGGAAAAACTCCTCACCACAATCCCACAACTGAAATAAATAAACTGAAAGAATACATGCTAAAGTCTGAAAACTAAAATGTAAAAGATGTCTCTAAAGAAATGGGCAACATGCCCTACAACTGATAGATGGTGACTCTGGAATCCAAAAGATAGAAGCGTCTACATGCAAATCCCTGTAGCTTCCACAAGCAGCTACAGCTCGTCACCTGAATGGATAATCTATGCTTGGTGTCCTTGTGGCTGGGCACCTAAAAAGGTTTTACAAGAAAAAGATTTGAAAAGCAAACGGGTCAGAGCCCGAATGTGGAGTTATATTTTAAAAACCTGCAAGTGCTTTAAAAACATTTAAAACATTAAATGCAAAGTACATGTTAGGACGTGCACTCACATTATATTCTCACCTCTCGTCTAACTGTGCACTCCTAACGTACGTACCCATCTATATCGACCCATACTACTAGCTAACTGACAACATAACTAGCTAGACTGCCAAAGGTCCTACCCATATTACTCGGTTCCATCTAACATAACAACGCTCGTAATTAATTAGAGGTTTAACGTAAACTCAGTTACTAAATATGCCATTGATATAACTATCAGTTAACTCCTTATATATCTCGAAACAATGCCGTAATACATTTACAACATTAACATGAGGATTCCCATTAATTAAATGTATATTATTCACATCATAAATACACGATACAAGCACCCCGCAATCTAAGCTATGGTGCACACATACTCTGCTATCCATCCCGGTACATCACGTACATAAGGATCACATATTCCGAATCTCTCAGGAATAGTTCAGATAACACAAATCACAAATAGTGGAGGCGAACACAGTCACCATCACATGGGTCACGCACATACCTACGCTCCCATGATCATGCAGACTTATTAATATCACAATAAGTCCTTCTATGACCTATGTTCATCAAGGTACCAGTCTATATCCCCCCCGTAGGCACACAAGGATTAGAGGGTCCTAAGCGAACGTAACCTCCCGTGATAGCAAGTATGGTAGGTATGTCATACAAACAATCCATATACCAATACTAAGTAAACACACATCTTAGTAATACCGTATTTTAATCGTAGTACATATCGCATACTCGTACTAGTTTATACTTATCATGATTCATACTATTCCGGTTTGTAATTATACGCGTCATAATTATCTCACGTCGTAGTAGACACTCACGTCTCAACCCAAACCGTCCATGTAACACACTCTCGTATGTAAATTCCTTCTCATAAATACCCAAATGTCCCAAACCTATCACTACATCATCGTTGGAAGGTTAACTATATCCTCGAACAAGTTTACGGAACTCCAAAAGTCAAAACAGTCCAAAAAGTACCAAACTGCCAGCTCGTTAGAAGTCTCGTTCGAACGAGGCTTCGAACGAGTTTGGACTGTCAGGTCGTTAGAAGTCTCGTTCGAACGAGGCTGTTCGAACGAGATCCCAGTTCGTTCGAACGAACTGTCCCTTCTAACGATATCTCGTTCGAACGAGATATTGAACGAAATCCCTACTCGTTAGAAACGACTGGTCAACTCGTTAGAAGCTCGTTCGAACGAGTTCGTTCGAACGACCTGGGGGCTGCTTCTAACGAGCTACCAGTTTCGGCCCAGAAATTTTCCTAAATCGTTTTTCACCATTTTTATCAATTCTAATCTCTTCCAAGGTTCATCCCAATAACGTTTTAGGGTCTCTAATTCATCCTAAACATATTTACATCATCTCCTAACATGTTTTCAAGGATTGGATCATTATAACATCAACCAAATTTACAAATCTCTACACTTTTCCCAATTTCTCTAGAACATGAACCCTAGGTTTATATCATCATCAAATCCCAGAAATTTATTTCGTTTTAATTCCTTCAAATCACAATTATTATAAGGGAAAACATCTACCTATCATACTACATGCAATTCTCTTCACAATTTCTCAAGTTCTATAATCTAAACTACATGGGTTTTCATATTTTCTTCAAGAACAAACCATAAATCCAAATTTTCTAACATAGAGGAAACATTCTCAGAAATTAAATGGAATAAAGTCACTTGCCTTGGTTTGATTCCGTATTTGGTGTTGATTTGGTGAAGAATTTCTGCAGATTTTTCCTTTCTCCAAGCTCTCCTCCAATGGTGGCTTAAGGTGGCTAGGGTTTTGATTTGGGGAAAATTGTAAACCTAATGTTAACCTCCGTAGCTTAAAGGGTTAATATGGGTTGGTTATGGGCTTAGTGGGTCAATATCCACATCAGATTTACATCTCCAATTTTCGTCACTTTTAATTCCTCAAAATGTAAAATTACCAAAATACCCTTTAAGTTGCCGGTATGGCCTAAAAATACCCCGGGACCCAAACTATACCCCCGGCTAGTGTTTTCTGACTATCTCGACCCTTCCGGACGCGTTGGCGCACTCAAAACGACCATACGGATTATAGATTTTAAATTCACTTTTATTATCAAAATATTATACCGTGACGCGGCGGTCCCACGCGTCTCAACAAAATTTCTAAAATGCCGTATATAAATCTCACGACAAATTTTATAATACCAAATACATATATAATCATATATGCACATAATCAAATACCAATTCGCATCACATTAGTATTTATAACCCGGATTAATTATCAATTAATACTCATTTAATTAATTAATCCCAAAAATAAATATAGACAAAAGTACGGGGTATTACATACTTCCCTCCTAATAACTGAATTTCGTCCCGAAATTCGAAACTAGAAAGTACCTGCTAAAAACAGCTCTGGATAACGCTCGCGCATCTCATCCTCGCGCTCCCATGTGGACTCCTCGACATTGTGATGTCGCCACTGAACACGCACTAACGGGACTATCTTTGACCACAGTTTCCTCTCGCTTCGGTCCAAAATAGCTATTGGCCCCTCCTCGTAGGAGCTATCCGGCTGGAGATCAATGTCCTCCACAGCAATGTGAGAATGAGCCAAATTATCTCTAAGGTATTTCCTCAGCGAGGAAATATGAAACACGTCGTGAATTCGATGCAAGTGCTCCGGTAGTCCAAGTCTATACGCAACCGGTCCGATCCGCTCGATAATGGGAAACGGCCCCACATACCTCGGTGCCAACTTCCCCTTCTTCCCGAAATGCATAATCCCCTTCATCGGAGATACCCTGAGCAAAACCTGGTCTCCCACTTGGAACTCCCTGAAAAACCTCTTCGCATCAGCATAACTCTTCTGCCTGTCTTGAGCTACCCGAATGCGACTCCGAATCAACTCAATCCTTGCCGAAGTATCCTGAATCACTTCCGGCCCAAGTATTTTGTTGTCCCCCACCTCCAACCAACATGCTGGGGAACGACAAGGCCTTCCGTACAACGCCTCAAACGGAGCCATGCCAATCGTGAACTGATAGGAGTTGTTGTAAGCAAACTCCACTAGTGGAAGGTACTGCTCCCATCCACCCCCGAAGTCAATAATGCACATGCGTAGCATGTCCTCCAACATCTGATTGGTGCGCTCTGTCTGCCCATCAGTCTGCGGATGATAAGCCGTACTCAACCGCAATTCCGTGCCCATGGCCTCCTGGAAACTCTCCCAAAACCTCGAAACAAATATCTTGTCTCTGTCAGACACGATATTTAGGGGCACACCGTGAAGTCTCACAATCTCTGAAATAAAGAGCTGGGCGTACTGTCCCGCAGTGTAATCAGTCCTTACGGGTAAAAAGTGAGCGACCTTGGACAATCTGTCCACAATTACCCAAACGGAGTCGTGACCCCTTTGCGACGTGGGCAACCCCGTGATAAAGTCCATGGATATGCTCTCCCACATCCACACCGGGACCTCCAACGGCTGTAGCAATCCTGCCGGTCTCTGATGATCCACTTTTACGAGCTGATAAGTGGCGCATTTCGAGACAAACTCAGCAATATCTCTCTTCATACTGCTCCACCAATACTGCCGTGTCATGTCTTGGTACATTTTGTCCCCTCCGGGATGTACCGCGAACCGTGAGCCGTGCGACTCTGCCATCACATCGTGCCGCAATTCTTCCCCTTCCGGAACTACCAATCTCCCATTGAAGCGCAATCCCCCGTCTGAGCTAACGGTATAGGACTCGGCTCCCTCTGCAAGTAATCGAACTATCTGCTCCTGATAGAGCGAATCGTTAGCCTGTGCCCGTACTACCTTCGTGACAATCTGCGGTGTAACGGTCATCACAGACATGAAAGATCGGGCCACTGCATCCTGGTGTCCCAATTCCTTCCACTTAGCTTTCCACACCTCTGCCACCTCATCTGCTGGCCTGCGGCTCAACGCGTCTGCTACCACGTTAGCCTTACCCGGGTGGTACTGGATGTCGAACTGGTAGTCTTTCACAAACTCAAGCCACCTACGCTGCCGCATGTTCAACTCCTTCTGTGTGAACAGATACTGTAGTGACTTGTGATCCGTGAACAGCTGAAACTTCTCCCCCAAAAGATAGTGCCTCCAAATCCGTAAGGCAAATACCACTGCCGCCAACTCCAAATCATGCGTAGGGTAATTCTTCTCATGAGGATTAAGCTTACGGGAAGCATAAGCTATGGCCTGTCTCTCCTGCTGCAATACACCTCCCAGTCCTTGCAAAGACGCATCAGTGTATACCAAATACTCAACTCCCGGTCTCGGCAATGCTAACACAGGTGTTGAGGTCAACTTGTCCTTCAATTCATTGAATGCCAACTGACAGGCATCACTCCAAATGTACGGCATACCCTTACGAGTAAGATGTGTTAAAGGACCTGCTATCTCCGAGAAACCCCGAATAAACCTCCTGTAGTATCCTGCCAAACCCAAGAAACTACGAATCTCCGTTGGTGTCGTGGGCTGTCCCCACTCCCTCACCGCTGATACCTTCCCCGGATCAACAGATATTCCCTGGTCGGAAATAATGTGACCCAAGAACTGGACTTCCTTCAGCCAAAACCCGTACTTCTCATATTTTGCATACAGCTCGTTCTGACGAAGTGTCTGCAAAACCTGCCTCAAATGCTCGGCGTGCTCCTCCTCCGTCTGAGAGTAAACCAGAATGTCATCAATGAAGACAATGACAAACTGATCTAGGAAATCCCTGAACACCCTGTTCATCAAGTCCATAAACACTGTTGGAGCGTTGGTCAAGCCGAAAGGCATAACCCGAAACTCATAAGAACCATATCTCGACAAGAACGCGGTCTTCGAGACATCCTCCTCCCTGATACGCAACTGATGGTATCCCGATCTCAAGTCAATCTTCGAGAAGAAAGAAGCTCCTCTCAACTGGTCGAATAAGTCATCGATGCGAGGCAACGGATACTTATTCCGTATCGTGACCTTATTTAACTCTCGGTAGTCCACACACAACCTTAGTGAACCGTCCCTCTTCTTCACAAACAAAACCGGAGCGCCCCAAGGTGAGGTACTCCTGCGAATAAAGCCCTGCCCTAACAGTTGCTCTATTTGATCCCGTAACTCTCGCATCTCAGCTGGAGCCATACGGTACGGTGCACGTGCTATAGGTCTCGTACCCGGTAGCAAATCTATAACGAAATCTATCTCTCGACTGGGTGGTAGGCCTGGTATCTCCTGAAACACATCCGAATACTCCCTGACAACCGGGATCGAATCTAAAGGAATAACAACCTCCTTAGAGGTATCCTCCTCTATGTAATACAGATGAGCGGTCGATCCTCCCTCTGGGTGAGGCATCGCCACTATAAACATCTCTTGCCCCGGAATGGCAAAAACAATGCTCCCGCTGAAGCAATCAATCATGGCCCTATATGCTATGAGCCAATCCATACCGATGATCACATCGTGAACATGCATGTCTAACATTAACATGTCTGCAGGCAATACCAAACCACCAACCTCTACTCCCACTCCCCGGAATATAAAGAAAATAAGTGACCCACTCCCCAATGGTGAGTCGACACACGTCACTGTGCTCTCCGCCGTAGCTAACAATCCTAAAGCTTTCGTGAAGTGTGTAGCAATAAAACAGTGTGTAGCACCCGTATCAAATAACACCCGACCCATAGTGCCATGGATAGGAAACGTACCCTCGATCGCGGGCGGTGCCTGTGGAACTGCAGCCTGGTGAACGTTGTAGACACGTCCATACTGTAGCTGCCCCTGCTGAGCTGGGACTGCTGGAATGGGTGGCAATGCTGCCATCTGTGGCGGTGCAGGAAGAGCGGCGGGAAACATAGGTCTCTGTGGCTCCTGGCGAGCACCCTGCTGCTGCTGCTGTGGGGCCCTGCCCCTATCAGGACAATCCTTCTTCTTATGGCCAGTCTTGCCACAAGTAAAGCACTTCCCTGGGAAGTTCCCTCCCCTCTGCCCCTGCTGTCCCCGGCCCTGGTGGCCGTTACCATTCCTCCCTTGGCCCTGCTGGCCCTGGTGAAACGGCTGCCCATTTTGTCCCTGCTGGCCCTGATGGCCGTTTGGACCCTGATGGCCCTGACGGAATCCTCCCTGTCCTTGCCTGTAGTTCCCTGACCGGAACCTCTTATTATCCCCCTGCTGGGTACCCTGCTCATTCTGTCTCTGCCCCTGACCAGATTGTGCCCCGCTGGCACCATGTCCTCCAGTCCTGCCCTGATGGCTAGACTCTCCCGACCGTTTGCCCTCAGCCATATGAAAACGGTGGTCCTGGCAGTGTAACAATGCTGCGTTAACCACATCGGAATAAGTGGCCAACGATAGGTTCCCTAGCAGATGTTGACGGATCCTCCAATTCAACCCATCTGTGAACTTCTCAATCTTCTTCTTCTCCGTTGGAATCTCGTCTGGAACGATATTCAACAGGTTAGTGAACTCGGCCTCATACTCGGCCACTGTCTTGCTCTCCTGCTTCAAACTCATCGGCTTCCTCCTCATCTCTGTATGGACTGCGGATGGAAAGTACTTGCGGTCAAACCGCACCCAGAACTCCTGAATCGTGAGGGTATCCCTCTCCTCTGCGGTGGTAATGGACTCCCACCACTGCAGCGCAGATCCAACTAGCTTGAAAGTAGCTAGCACCTGCTTCTGAACATCTGTGCACTCATGCATCCTCAAATGCCTCTGTATGTCCTTCCTCCATTGGCTCGAGACTACCACATCTGAGCTACCAGCAAACTCTGGCGGATGCGCTTTCTGAAAAGCGTCACGTACACGCTCCCAAGCAGATGGAAATGCATTAACCTGTGCTGGCGCGGCAACCGGCGCCTGTGGTGGTGCCTGCTGAATAACGGCAATCGCGGCATTTACCGCTTGAGCTACTATAGCTGCAACCTCAGCGGCGTTCAACATGCCCTGAACTGGAGAGGGCTGGGGTTCGGGCGTTGCATTCCTGGGAACTCGTCGTGCACGTCGTGGAGGCATCTGAAATAAGAACAAAGTTTATAAGTTCACGGTTATAAACTTAAAATAGCTGAAGAACGAAGCATACACAAAAAGAGTACAACAGTCCTAAAATATAGGGCTCTATATCAAATAAACGTAGCGGAAACATAATAGCCGTACAGATCCTAAAGGACACTAGAACCTGATGCTCTGATACCACCTGTGACACCCCGACTAATTAAATACCGGGTAGCTACTCCTTTATAAAATTAATTCAAAATGCCAAGTTGGCTCAGTTAATAGCATCACTGTCGATAACATTTTAATATTACTAACCACCTAGTATTTAAAAAGCAAGTTGCCAAATTTTAATTTAAGTCTGATTAACATGCAACAAAAGTAATGAAGAAGTAAATAACACCATTCACCATACTGAAGTAAAATGAATAACCATCACAATAGAGTAAATAAAGTTTGGAGGAAAAACTCCTCACCACAATCCCACAACTGAAATAAATAAACTGAAAGAATACATGCTAAAGTCTGAAAACTAAAATGTAAAAGATGTCTCTAAAGAAATGGGCAACATGCCCTACAACTGATAGATGGTGACTCTGGAATCCAAAAGATAGAAGCGTCTACATGCAAATCCCTGTAGCTTCCACAAGCAGCTACAGCTCGTCACCTGAATGGATAATCTATGCTTGGTGTCCTTGTGGCTGGGCACCTAAAAAGGTTTTACAAGAAAAAGATTTGAAAAGCAAACGGGTCAGAGCCCGAATGTGGAGTTATATTTTAAAAACCTGCAAGTGCTTTAAAAACATTTAAAACATTAAATGCAAAGTACATGTTAGGACGTGCACTCACATTATATTCTCACCTCTCGTCTAACTGTGCACTCCTAACGTACGTACCCATCTATATCGACCCATACTACTAGCTAACTGACAACATAACTAGCTAGACTGCCAAAGGTCCTACCCATATTACTCGGTTCCATATAACATAACAACACTCGTAATTAATTAGAGGTTTAACGTAAACTCAGTTACTAAATATGCCATTGATATAACTATCAGTTAACTCCTTATATATCTCGAAACAATGCCGTAATACATTTACAACATTAACATGAGGATTCCCATTAATTAAATGTATATTATTCACATCATAAATACACGATACAAGCACCCCGCAATCTAAGCTATGGTGCACACATACTCTGCTATCCATCCCGGTACATCACGTACATAAGGATCACATATTCCGAATCTCTCAGGAATAGTTCAGATAACACAAATCACAAATAGTGGAGGCGAACACAGTCACCATCACATGGGTCACGCACATACCTACGCTCCCATGATCATGCAGACTTATTAATATCACAATAAGTCCTTCTATGACCTATGTTCATCAAGGTACCAGTCTATATCCCCCCCGTAGGCACACAAGGATTAGAGGGTCCTAAGCGAACGTAACCTCCCGTGATAGCAAGTATGGTAGGTATGTCATACAAACAATCCATATACCAATACTAAGTAAACACACATCTTAGTAATACCGTATTTTAATCGTAGTACATATCGCATACTCGTACTAGTTTATACTTATCATGATTCATACTATTCCGGTTTGTAATTATACGCGTCATAATTATCTCACGTCGTAGTAGACACTCACGTCTCAACCCAAACCGTCCATGTAACACACTCTCGTATGTAAATTCCTTCTCATAAATACCCAAATGTCCCAAACCTATCACTACATCATCGTTGGAAGGTTAACTATATCCTCGAACAAGTTTACGGAACTCCAAAAGTCAAAACAGTCCAAAAAGTACCAAACTGCCAGCTCGTTAGAAGTCTCGTTCGAACGAGGCTTCGAACGAGTTTGGACTGTCAGGTCGTTAGAAGTCTCGTTCGAACGAGGCTGTTCGAACGAGATCCCAGTTCGTTCGAACGAACTGTCCCTTCTAACGATATCTCGTTCGAACGAGATATCGAACGAAATCCCTACTCGTTAGAAACGACTGGTCAACTCGTTAGAAGCTCGTTCGAACGAGTTCGTTCGAACGACCTGGGAGCTGCTTCTAACGAGCTACCAGTTTCGGCCCAGAAATTTTCCTAAATCTTTTTTCACCATTTTTATCAATTCTAATCTCTTCCAAGGTTCATCCCAATAACGTTTTAGGGTCTCTAATTCATCCTAAACATATTTACATCATCTCCTAACATGTTTTCAAGGATTGGATCATTATAACATCAACCAAATTTACAAATCTCTACACTTTTCCCAATTTCTCTAGAACATGAACCCTAGGTTTATATCATCATCAAATCCCAGAAATTTATTTCGTTTTAATTCCTTCAAATCACAATTATTATAAGGGAAAACATCTACCTATCATACTACATGCAATTCTCTTCACAATTTCTCAAGTTCTATAATCTAAACTACATGGGTTTTCATATTTTCTTCAAGAACAAACCATAAATCCAAATTTTCTAACATGGAGGAAATATTCTCAGAAATTAAATGGAATAAAGTCACTTGCCTTGGTTTGATTCCGGATTTGGTGTTGATTTGGTGAAGAATTTCTGCAGATTTTTCCTTTCTCCAAGCTCTCCTCCAATGGTGGCTTAAGGTGGCTAGGGTTTTGATCTGGGGAAAATTGTAAACCTAATGTTAACCTCCGTAGCTTAAAGAGTTAATATGGGTTGGTTATGGGCTTAGTGGGTCAATATCCACATCAGATTTACATCTCCAATTTTCGTCACTTTTAATTCCTCAAAATGTAAAATTACCAAAATACCCTTTAAGTTGCCGGTATGGCCTAAAAATACCCCGGGACCCAAACTATACCCCCAGCTAGTGTTTTCTGACTATCTCGACCCTTCCGGACGCGTTGGCGCACTCAAAATGACCATACGGATTATAGATTTTAAATTCACTTTTGTTATTAAAATATTATACCGTGACGCGGCGGTCCCGCGCGTCTCAACAAAATTTCTAAAATGCCGTATATAAATCTCACGACAAATTTTATAATACAAAATACATATATAATCATATATGCACATAATCAAATACCAATTCGCATCACATTAGTATTTATAACCCGGATTAATTATCAATTAATACTCATTTAATTAATTAATCCCAAAAATAAATATAGACAAAAGTACGGGGTATTACATCTAATCCACGATTCCAAATTAATTAGTTTTCTATCATAATTAATTTAAATGAGTAGTGTCACCCTACTCCTATACCCGAACCTATTCATCCAGTCCGTTATTTTATTCGTACGAATTTATTTCTCAAGTTTCATTCGTAACGCGTCTTACTTAATTTTCCCTCCACTCCCAATTATATTCTCTTATAACTGTTAGGAATTTACCCCCATAATTAATTTTCCTCTTTTAATTATGCTAGGTGGAAGTTGCAACTAAAAATTTTACCCATATCAATCCCAAGACCAAACTGTCGAAAAACCTGAAGGGTCGATAAATCAACCCCCAATCGTTTATCGATCGATCGAACAGGTGGTCATCTTCTCCGACACCCTGTTTCCACCATTAACAAACTTCTCTACTTTCTAACCTTTCCCCTGGTCTAACCCAAATACAATCAACACCATAACTGCATGAACATGATCAGGGCCTCTTATAGAGCTTCAAACTCATATTAAATCTCACGAATTCTACTTTTCCAATTTTTGGGAAATTCCCGGGTTTTTCACTCGTTAAGTGTAAATCCATACATTTATCCCAAATTCGTCCATAATTACTACTTGGTTTTCACATTCAACTCAGATATTCATCTCAAAACCATGAAATACAATTAATCCTTTCTTTGAATCGCATTCAAGAGTTCCATTAACAAAAAACCCAATTTTGTACCCATTTACACCCAAAACGGATTTTGGTTTACACATCACAGAAATATGAATTGAATAACATAATTTAACATAACAGCAAGTTAACCACTTGGCTTTTGGGTTTGTAGAGTCTGGTCCGTTGGTGTAGAGGCAAGTTTGATGATGAACACACCCAATTTCGTTCCTACCCTTATCTCCAAAAAGGATCCCCAATGGCTCTAACTGCTTCCTATGGTTTTCTCTAACAGACTTAGGTTTTAGATTTGTGTTTCTGCCATTACCCTACTCTCCAATTTAGGTATTAAACACAAAATCCGTTTTTGGTCGAATGGGACAAACTCGAGTGGCCCAAATACCCCCATGTGGGCCCGACTATGCCTAAAAATGCCACGAGACCCATTTACTACCTTCGGGTACTCATTTTCGACTATCTCGGCCCAGCCTAACACAATCGTGCACTCAGAAATTGCATCCGAATTAATTTACACAATTTCTTATCTTACCTAACTTAGTCTATATCTGACTCCCGGCCGAGATAAGTAAGTCCCACGTCACTAATATACTTTTTGACGAAATAAGTAATTACTATTCACTTAGTAATTTAAATCTCATAAATATTAACCATTTATTTTCCCAATTAATATTTATCTGAAAGTTACTATAATTAATTCAATTAAATTACAACACACAAGTAATTTAAATTCACCCGAATTAATTAATTTTTAAATGCACAAAAATATGGGGTGTTACAGACGGTAGAAATGATGGTGGTAGAATCATCTATAGCGACGTAATCATCAGTGGAATCCACCGTACTCAGCTTAACTTGTTCTTGGACATCTCTTATTTGTGTGCCCATAAACTCCTTACCCATAACAATGTCCTTAAAATCCTCTATAGGGTCTCCTCCTTCGTGGATTAAACTGGTATCTCGTATTGTTTCCCTTTTCCTTCTTCCACTTCCCATGATATGGACACTCATGGATTTTCTCTTCCGAATATGACCCTTGGTCGAAGTGGTCTTTCTTCTTATTCTTTTGGAACTCTCCTATACCCTAACAATGCATAGTGCCACATTAACTACTTGTGCAATATATGTATAGACAGGTACCCAACCGCACACACCTAATTAGAAAAATAAACTGAGCAACAAAAGAACCTATCTTCTTCCTTTTGGTATCCAAATCCTTATGCTCAATTAAATACAATCCCTTAAACTCCTTCTTATATTTTTCAACCATGCGGTGACCCTGCTTTAAGGTAAAAAAAACTCTCTTCTCTTAGCTAGTCGAATCACATACGGAAAAATACTTGTCATAAAACTGTGACACCCCGACTAATTAAATACCGGGTAGCTACTCCTTTATTAAATTAATACAAAATGCCAAGTTGGTCCAGTTAATAGCATCACTGTCGAAAATATTTTAATGATTACTAACCACCTAGTATTTAAAAAGTACGTTGCCAAATTTTAAGTTAAGTCTGATTAACATGCAATAAAATAATAATGGAAGAACAATATAAATCCATTCACCAAAACGAAGTAATGAATTAACCAACAAATAGTAATAAGTCCGGAGGAAAACTCCTCACAACAATCCCACAACTGAAAATAATATGACAAGTCTGAATCCTGAATTACTTACATGCCAGAAGTCTGAATAACTGAAATAAATGAAATGTCTCTAAAGGAAATGGGCGACATGCCCTACAACTGATAAATGCTGAATATAGAGTCAAGATAGATGAAGCGTCTACAAGCAAGGTCCTGTAACTTCCACAAACAGCTACAGCTCGTCACCTGAATAAGGATCCTAAGCATGGTGTCCTTGTGGCTGGGCACCTAAAATGGTTTTTACAAAAAAAAATAGATTTGAAAGCAAACGGGTCAGAGCCCGAAAGTGGAGAGTATTTTAAAAACAGCAAGTGCTTTAATAACAATTAAAACAATGAATGCAAAATACATGTTAGGACGTGCTCTCACATGAAATGCTCACCTCTTGTCTAACTGTGCACTCCTAACGTTCCTGTACCCATTCATGTGTTTTCTCATAACTATCTAGTTCAAAAGAGTTACTAACACTTCTACTCCGTTCACGTTTAAATTCCAACCTTAATAATTAAATAGAGAGTTCTACTTTAATTCTCGGATTCCCAATTATTAACAAAACCATTTATTGATATCTGTCCCCTTTTATCTTTTCATATGTTACAATGACTATACTCACAAGTTAACATAACAAATTCCTTTCCATTTAACCGTATATTATTTACATCATAAATATATAATATAAGCACCCCGAGGCTAAGCTACAGTGCACACATACTCTGCTATCCATCCTGGTACATCACGTACATAAGGATACACATTCCGAATCTCTCAGGAATTGTTAGAATAAACACCACACACAAAAATGGAGGCGAACATAATTCAACATATCCATGGTCACGTACATACCTACGCTCCATAGTCAGCTGGCTTAATCACTCACAATTAAGTCATTCTCTTGAACTATGTCCTCTAGGCACCACTCTAAATCCGGGCACACAAGGAATAGATGGCCCTAAGCGAACGTAAACCTCCTGTGATAGCAAGTATGGTAGGTATGTCATACACGTAAAAATCATATACTAAGCATGCACACATCTTAGATATCTCAATATTAATAAAGGTATTTTATACACTCATATACCATTATTCCAATTTTATACATTTTAAGTCTTCCGATAATATATAATGTAGACTATCGACACATCTCACGTCATAGATTCTTGTACTTAAAACCTATCTCACAAGGAGTTATTAAGTTCCCTATTATTCCCACACATTACATCTTTATTCTTAAGGTCCTTACTTCTGCCCCAAACCTCAATTCATCAATTTGTTCAAAATTACTCTTTTAACATTAATATCATTTCACTCGTCGAGCTTCATTAGCTTTTAGAATAATTCCTCAATTTAAATTTTAAATAAGGTCCAACTTTATAACCATACCTACTGGTCTTCCTTAAGTCTAAGGATATTCATAAGGTCTCCAATAATATTTTCCAAGGGTCAACATCATTAAAATTTAATTAGGGGAAAATTTACTCTTTCTGGGAAGGTCGATCGATTGACCTTGACCTTCGATCGATCGATGGTGGTCGATCGATCGACTGATGAATGTCGATCGATCGAACGCACCAGGTAGGCTACGGACTGCTTCGTTTTGCAGTTTTCAAATCAACTAAAAACACCATTAACAAGCATGAAACTCTAAGATAGCGTTATAATATCATCATACAACTATCCTACAACATTGTTAACGTTCTAAAACCAATAATTCATCATTCAAGGGCTTTGTTTGGATCAAAACTTCATCAAGAATTCCAGTTTTCTACTTCTTTCAAGAACATTAATAAACTTCTTCAAAAATCCATTTTTAGATCATCAATGGTTAAAATCTTGAATTCATAATTCGTCCAGAATGTTTCTACATGCAATTCCTAACATAGTTCATAGCTTTAATCATCAAATTCATGGGTCTAATCAATCTTCCAACACAAATTTGATTATTATCCTAAACATGGAAAAGCATAGCATTGAATCAATTATAATTAAACCACTTGCCTTAATCTTTCTCTGAATTTGATGTTGAATCTTTGAAGGCTGAGTTGTCCTCTCTCTCTCTCTGCAGAATTCTCTTCTTCCTCTCTCTCTCTCTCTCTACAAGTTCACCTCAAGATGACAATGGAGGTGGGGTTGGGTTTTGGCAAGTTAAAATGGTTTCTTAACTTCTCCCGTGGCCCATTAAGTCCCTTAGTGTAGTTAGTGCGTTTAGTGGATAAAGGAATAAGTCAGATTTTATTTCTAATTTTCGTGGGTTTTAATTCCCAAATTTCTGAAATTACCAAAACGCCCTTTTAAGTTACCGGTATGGCCCAATAATGCCCCGGGACCCAAACTTAACTTTCGGCTAGTGTTTTTTGACTATATCGACCCTTCCGGACCCGTTGGCGCACTCAAAATGACTATACGGGTGATAAAAAAATAAAATTCACTTTTTAATTAAATAATAATATTCCAGACGCGACTGTCACACGCGTCTCAACAAAATTCCAAATTGTCGTATTTCAATCTCGCGAAAATTTCAATAGTTTCAATATTCGTATATTGCCATATATTCACATTATAATCAAATACTAACTCACATCTCGTTAATATTTTATCCGGATTAATTCTCAATTAATTCACATTTAATTTAATTAATCCCATAAATAAATATCGATAAAAATGCGGGGTATTACATACTTCCCCCCTAATAACAGAATTTCGTCCCGAAATTCGGAACTAAAAAGTACCTGGTAAAAATAACTCTGGATAACGGTCGCGCATCTCATCCTCGCGCTCCCATGTGGACTCCTCGAAATTGTGATGTCGCCACTGAACACGCACTAACGGAACTATCTTTGACCACAATTTCCGCTCACTTCGGTCCAAAATAGCAATCGGCCCCTCCTCGTAGGAGCTATCGGGCTGGAGATCGATGTCCTCCAAAGCAATGTGAGAATGAGCCAAATCATCTCTAAGATATTTCCTTAGCGAGGAAATATGAAACACATCATGAATCCTATGTAAATGCTCCGGTAACCCAAGTCTATACGCAACAGACCCAATCCGCTCGATGATAGGAAATGGTCCCACATATCTCGGTGCCAACTTCCCCTTCTTCCCAAATCGCATAATCCCCTTCATAAGAGATACTCTGAGTAAAACCTGGTCCCCCACTTGGAACTCCCTGAAGAACCTCTTCGCATCAGCATAGCTCTTCTACCGATCCTGAGCTACCCGAATGCGACTCCGTATCAATTCAATCCTTGCCAAAGTATCCTGAATCACTTCCGACCCAAGTAGTTTGTTGTCCCCCACCTCCAACCAACATGCTGGGGAACGACAAGGTCTACCGTACAACGCCTCAAATGGATCCATGCCAATAGTGAATTGGTAGGAGTTGTTGTAGGCAAACTCCACTAGTGGAAGGTATTACTCCCATCCACCCCCGAAGTCAATGATGCACATCCGCAACATGTCCTCCAACATCTGATTTGTACGATCGGTTTGCCCATCGGTCTGCGGATGATAAGCCGCACTCAACCGCAATTCCGTGCCCATGGCCCCCTAAAAACTCTCCCAAAACCGTGAAACAAATATCTTGCCTCGGTCAGACACGATATTTAGGGGCACACCGTGAAGTCTCACTATCTCTGCAATAAAGAGCTGGGCATACTGTCCCGTAGTGTAGTCTGTCCTTACGGGTAGAAAATGAGCGACTTTGGTCAACCTGTCCACAATTACCCAAATGGAGTCGTGACCTCTCTGTGATGTAGGCAACCCCGTGTTAAAGTCCATGGAGATGCTCTCCCACATCCACATCGGGACCTTTAATGGCTGTAGAAGTCCTGTCGGTCTCTGATGGTCCACTTTCACCAGCTGACAAGTGGCGCATTTAGAAATAAACACGGCAATATCTCTTTTCATCCCGCTCCACCAATACTGATGTCTCATATCTTGGTACATTTTGTCCCCACCAGTATGTACCGCTAACCGTGAGCCGTGTGACTCTGCCATCACCTCGTGTCGCAACTCCTCCCCTTCTGGAACTACTAGTCTCCCATTGAAGCGTAATCCCCCGTCTGAGCTAACGGTATAGGACTCGGCTCCCTCCGTTAATAATCGAACTATCTGCTCCTGACAGAACGAGTCCTCTGCTTGTGCCTTTACCACTCTCGTGACAATCTGCGGTGTAACAGTCATTACCAACATGAATGATCGGGCCACTGCATCCTGGTGTACCAACTCCTTCCACTTTGCCATTAACACCCCTGCCACCTCATCTACTGGCCTATGGCTCAACGCGTCTGCCACCACGTTAGCCTTCCCCGGGTGATATTGGATATCAAACTGATAATCCTTCACAAACTCAAGCCACCTCCTTTGCCGCATATTCAACTCCTTCTGCGTGAATAGGTATTGTAGGGACTTGTGGTCCCTGAACAATCGAAACTTCTCCCCCAAAAGGTAATGTCTCCAAATTCGAAGGGCAAATACAACTGTCGACAACTCCAAGTCATGAGTGGGGTAATTCTTCTCGTGAGGCTTTAGCTTACGGGAAACATAAGCTATGGCCTGACTCTCCTACTGCAATACACCTCCAAGTCCTTGCAAGGACGCATCGGTGTAGACTAGATACTCAACTCCCGGTCTCGGCAATGCTAACATAGGTGCTGAGGTTAACTTATCCTTCAACTCCTCGAATGCCAACTGACAGGCATCACTCCAAATGAACGGCACACCATTACGAGTCAGATGTGTCATGGGACCCGCTATCTTCGAAAATTCCTGAATGAACCTCCTGTAGTATCCTACTAGACCCAAGAAACTACGGATCTCTGTCGGCGTTGTGGGCTGTCCCCACTCCCTCACCGCGGATACCTTCCCTAGATCAACAGATATCCCCCGATCGAAAATAATATGCCCCAAAAACTGAACCTCCTTCAGCCAAAATCCGCACTTCTCATACTTTGCATACAGCTCATTCTGACGTAGCGTCTGCAAAACCTGCCTCAAATGCTCGGCGTGCTCCTCCTCTGTCTGGGAGTAAACCAGAATGTCATCAATGAAGACAATGACGAACTGATCAAGGAACTCTCTGAACACCCTATTCATCAAGTCCATGAACACTGCTGGAGCGTTGGTCAAGCCAAAAAGCATAACCCGAAACTCGTAAGAACCATATCTCGTTAAGAACGCAGTTTTTGAGACATCCTCCTCCCTGATACACAACTGATGGTACCCCGACCGCAAATCAATCTTCGAGAAGAAAGAGGCTCCTCTCAACTGGTCGAATAGGTCATCGATTCGAGGCAACGGATACTTATTTCGTATCGTGACCTTGTTCAACTCCCGGTAGTCCACACACAATCTCAGTGAACCATCTCTCTTCTTCACGAACAATACAGGGGCACCCCACGGCGAAGTACTCCTCCGAATAAACCCCTGACCCAACAACTGCTCAATCTGATCCCGTAACTCTCTCATCTCAGCTGGAGCCATACGGTAAGGTGCGCGGGCAATAGGTCGAGTACCCGGCGTTAAATCAATCACAAAATCTATCTCCCTACTCGGAGGTAGTCCAGGTATATCCTGAAATACATCGGCGAACTCACTAACAACGGGTATCGAATCAAGTGGTATTACCACTTCCTTAGAGGTCTCCTCCTCTATGTAGTACAAATGAGTGTACGATCCTCCCTCAGAACGAGGCATTGCCACCAAAAACATCTCCTGCCCGGGAATGGCAAAGATAATACTCCTACTGAAATAGTCAATCATGGCTCGTTACGCAACTATCCAATAATGGCATCATACTCGGCCATATCTAATACTAACATATCCGCGGTTAATACCAAACTACCAATCTCTACCCCCACTCCCCGGCATATAAAGAAAAAAGAACCATTCTCCAGTGGTGAGTCTACCTACGTTACAGTGCTCAATGTTGCGGTTAATAACTCTAAGGTCTTCACATAATAAGCAAATATAAAACAATTGCGTTGTCCTAGTAACAAACAAAATTCGACCCAAAAGTCTCATGGATAGAAAACATACCCCAAATCGCGGGTGGTGCCTGTGGGGCGGCTGCCTGGTTGATATAATAGATATGTCTGTACTGTAACTGCCCCTGCTGCACTGGAGCTACAGGAAAAGTTGGTAGGGCTAGTACTTGAGCTGGTGCTGGGAGGGTGGCGGGAAACATAAGCCTCTGCGGCTCCTGTCGGGCACCCTGCTGCTGCTGCTGCGGGGCCCTGCCTTTATTAGGACAATTCTGGCGTTTATGGCCATGCGTGCCACACACGAAACATCTGCCTATGAAGTTTCTCCCCCTCTGACCCTTCTGCTGACAGTGTTGGCCCTGCTGACTTGGGGCCTTATTCCCCTTCTGAAACTGCTTCATTTTACCACGCTGTTGACTAGAACTGACTCGGTCTTGGGTAGTTTGTTGTCGCAATTTCGGGGTCTTCGCACATTTTTCAGCTTTGTCCACATGCAATTGGCTAACCTTTCTAGGTCTTTTGCCTCCGTTAAGTTGTATGTTGCGTTCTTGGTATTGTATAACCGCAGTGGTAACTGCTTGGGTGGAACGAAGCTCACATTTTGTGCTAGGAAGACATTCTTCTTTACCTTTAGCCATATTTTTACAGTCAAAAGGTCTTTAATGACCTTGACATAGGCGGGAATTTTCTGGATGGCATCAAAGAATGTAAAATTTAGCTTCACTTGCTTAAGAACATCTAGCACATCTGCACGGGAGGCTCCCTTTTGAAGTGGGACCAACCGTTGAGGGAATGGAGCAGCGGTAGGCGATTTCACAACAACTTCGGGCTCGCTAATGTCTTCCTTGTCACTCTTATTCAAAGGGGCATCTTCGGCCTCTTTCATGCCAGGCGAAACCTCCTTGTCTTTTGGCTTCTCGTGTGGGTGAGGTGATAAATCAACGACTCGCCCACTACGTAAAGTGGTGACGGCTTGGCATTACTCTTATTGATCGGAATATGTAGAGCTAACATTGGCTTGACCTTGAGCCCAAAAATTGCCCTTCTCTTGCACACTCAACGAAGATTGCAACTTAAATAAGCTCATATGCATCTCAGTGAACATACGCTCAAACTTGGCATTGGTTGCAATTTAAGATTGGATAAACTGGGTTAAGTTTTCATCAAGAGTCCTCCGCGGTGGGGTAATGTACGGGCCTGGAGGTGGAGCTTGCATGTGTGCTTGCATAGGTGGCGCTTTCTGAAATTAAGGAGGGGGTGGAGGTAGGGCAACATGTGAATATGGATTCAACGCAGCCTGTTGCTGCCTGTAGCTAAAACCGGGATGGTTTATCCACGAAGGGTTATACGAGTTCCCATGAGGGGTGTTAAAATTTCCCTTAAACCCTCCTATAGCTTCCACTTGCTTGGTATGCATAGATTTATAGGCAGGTATAGTTGGACATTCCTTTGTTGATAGGCCCACCTCACAAATGGTGCACACTTTTTCTTTCACAGCACGAGTGGATCCCTCATACTTTTCTCAAATTTATCAAGTCGTCGATCTACCACGGTATCATGATTCAATTGATATAGATCGGACGGAGAAGGAATAGTGGACACTTGTCGAGGTCAGTTTGGGCATTAGGATCGGATGTGTCCCATGCTTGAGTAGTCTCGGTGACATACTTAAGATGAGCCTCAGAGTCACTTGCATCTAATTCCTAAAACGGTCTTTCACACATTGTTTAAACAAGTTATTTAGACGCTATCGTAAGCCCGTGATGGAAGAAAGAGATAAGGTGATGTTTCTCAAATCCATGATGGGGGCAAGCGTTAACCAACTCTTGGAATCGTTCCCAACACTTGTCAAATGGTTCATTATCTCTTTATAGAAAGGCTTGAATTTGACCCTTGACAGAGTTAGTTTTATGTGGTTGAAAGAACATCGAGAGAAACTTGGACTGCATATCCTTCCATGATATAATAGAGTTCGATGGTAAAGACCAAAGCCAGGTCTTAGCTTTATCCTTTAAGGAAAAAGGAAAAAGCTTTAGGTGAACGACATCTTACGTGCAAGCTTCATCACTAAAAGTTTCGCACGCCTCTTCGAACTCGCGGATGTGGAGATATGGTTTCTCCTAATCCATACCATGAAAGGTTGGAAGAATCTGTATCATCCCATTATGAAAGTGTAACTTTCCTGCATTATACGAAAGTAAAATCCATCCAGGTGTGACAGTTCACTGAGGAAATAAGAGTTCCTTCATGGGACAATACGGTAGGTTTCCCTCACTCATACCGAAACTAGAGATATTCGACATGGCTCTCTCTACAATGGACTCAGAATCCTCACTCAGTGTTCTAGACGTGTGACTCCTGATGGAGTTTAGAGGGTTAGGAAGTGGAGCCCAGAATTATGGAATGCGGGGGGTATGGGGGCTTTCAGAATTATATTCAACGATGGGATTTCCGTGAATTCTTATTGAAGTATTTTGAGGAGTTTGTTCTTGATTTTGCATGAAAGGGCTTTTGGGGGGGTTTTTCTGAATTTTTTGAGATTTTTTTTTTTTGGGGGGGGGTTAATTTTTTTTTTTTTTGAAATCAAATTTGTGATTGAATCAACTAACCTAAAGTCTACCTACGTCCCCGACAACGACGTCAAAAACTTGACGCGACCACAAATGTGTATCTAGTGTGTGTGATGATATAGGCTCAAGTGTAAGCCTATCGCGTTAGTAATAATCCACTAAGTTGGGATCGTCTCCACAAGGAAATAGGACAAAAGATCGTGATGACGTAGGAACAAAAGGCTAACCCTAAATTGATTCTCAAAAATAAGTGAAAACGATGATTAATTGAGAACTAAATGACTAATAACTAAATGCAAAGGAAATTTAACTACTCATTAAAATAATGCGCCGAAATAAACTAATGTCGTGAAGTAAATATGAATACAGGAAGATAGGTTAGGACACAATCCCCCAAACAGTAGTACATTTATCAGATAGATTACTAGCTTTTGAATTACAAAGTTGATTGAAACCAGTCTTTAGTAATCCTAATCATTACATATATGAGGGTACTTGCCCGCATCATACATAATCAAAGGTAAAAATAAAGTGGTGTCGAATAGCTAATATGCGCATTGCATCCTTAAACACCTCGGTTACCTAGGGCAAACGAGGTTAAAAGGTCTATGATGGTTGTGTGCACTACACAACACGATTCATTCAATTTTCAATTCAAAACCTATTTTCTACATAGATAAATTACATCGGGTCGGGTTCATGCATCCCAACCCTTGGAAACTTAGCCGGACATGATTAAAGTAAATACTACCTCAAAACTAAATTTGAAGAAACTCATAGCTATGTGACAAATTGAGAAGAAATTTTGGAAGTGAGAATTGCAACCTAAATTTAATAACTAATTAAGCTAAACTATGAAAGCAATTAAAAGCAGAAATTAAAGAATACTTGCATTAAAGGAATCTGGAATTAAAGCTTGAATATTGAGTAAATTGTTGCAAAACATCAAAACCTAGGGTTCTTGAATGCAAGAGCCCTCTAAGACTAAGAATAATCGAACCCCTTAATGTCTAGTACTAAGTTTAATTGGTCCACCTTTAGGAACATGTGATTGATTATAAAAATATTTTGGCACATCGTGAGACCATATACATAAAGGAAGAGGCCGATCTCATTTAGAAGTAGAATTATTCCCTTTCGAATTAGTTATGACACAGATGGGAATGCATGCTATGAAAGACAGGGTCGAGTCTGATACATCAACCGTCTACTCAATATCCTTGTACGAGTCCACAATCACTACACGAGATGAACCTTGGTTTGGTGAATTGAAGTTGGCCCTAGGTGTAATAGGACTCCCAGTTACTGCGCACGATCGTATACTGAGGTGCTCCCCGCCGATTATTGGAATAACGCGAGCCGGGTCTGGTCTCGACTCAGTTAGAGTTTTTGAAAACTCTCTCAACCTCAGCCTTTTGTCATTGCACTGGGTCCCAAGGCTCTCAACGAACCTTTTCACGTGTTCTTTGGGGTTCCCCCATTTTCCTGTGAACTTTTCAAAAATTGGTGGAATGTACCTTACTGGTATGGCTCATTATTATACTCCTCTGGATATGCAGTATGAAATTCATCGTAAATTAATGAGTCATCTCCTTTAGCTTTAGTTGCCATTATTAACTTCAGCAATTCTTTCTTCACTTCCTCCACCCTGGGTGGAGGAGGGCTAGTTTGCACTGGAGCTGTTATCGCAGGCATTGGTAGTGATGCGGGTGTGTTGCCTCCCATGTTGACGATTGTCATTGGTGCAACGATAACATCACCCATTTCCTGTGGGGTTACTCCAACGGTTTTGGGGGTAATGATTGGTGATGCGACGGGAGTAATGCCATTATTGATAGTAGTCGGAGAAACTCCTCTTATGACAGAGGGAGATGTTAGAACTGTTGGTGGTGAGGTAAAAGATCTTGATCCTCCAGTGACCCCTAACACTGCCTGAGCACCAGAATTTTTGATAAACTCATCGAACAGACTCATTAAACCTGCCATTTGAGCTGGGCCTATTCCAGCCTCCATGCCGTCTATGCCCACCACATCTGTAGTAGACAAGTTTAGGTTTTCCGTGCCATTCTTTCCCCTTTCGATAAGATAGTGAGGTCCGATTCCTCCTCATGATGTAGAGCATCAAAGTGTATGATCTTGGCAACATTATCATCCGTAATCTTTCTAAAGAGAATACCTTCCCAGCGAAGTCGCCAAATATAAGATGTGGGTTCTCAAAATACAATTAGTATTAAGCGATGAACAACACCTTATCAAGATCGTGATTAGTGCCAAAGAACTACAGGAAAATGACAATAAATTCAAGTAAAAGTCAAATGATATTCAATACTCAAGATTGTATTAAATAAAGTCTTTTATAACATAAATGCTCTGAAAATGCAATAAGTGGGGAAGACCCGCAGACAACTTGGTCAGAGGGAGAAGGAACAAGCACTCTTAGCGCAATTATGGCAAGACAGTAACCTTAAGGAACAGTATATGATCAGTAGTGGTGTTAATGGAGGCAAAGAGAATAATCATACAATAATGATCTCACAGCAAACACTCTTGTCTAGAGAAATTTCAACAAAAAATTTAGGTTCAAATTGTCGTCCTTGTAAACTATGTTGTTGGGGTATTTATACGGGATCCAAGTCACTTGAGTGACCTTACTAGAATTAAATTGACTGACCGCAATTAATGCAAAGATACCATGTTATTAATGCTGAAGATAGTGCATTAAATGCACAGGATATGATATTTTGGCGGGAAAAACTGTTTAGCCTATTAGAAGTATGGTGGCATTAATTAAGATAAGATATTGTAGCCCAAAGGTCCATCCTAAGACGGCTGGATAGTAGAAGCTCACCATCCTAGTAATGAACTCACTTGAGTGCTACTTCATAGAGCTCCTAACGGTCGGATGCCATGAAGTCATAGGGTTGGTAAATAGTAATTTGTAATGGATGTGTTGCCACATCAACCAAAAAGGTGGTTCATTGAATGAAGGTTGCTCGGTTGATGGTTGATCGATCAACCTATGAACTGTATGTGAGGAATCAAAACTATCTTTTAATAACTGTTCGGTCTGAGGTCGCTCGAGGATATTCCCCATGATATGGTAACTCGAGCATCTATTTGATTGTGCTTTGTAAAAATTAAGGTTTTGCCTAAGTGTGCTATGGGAATTGGGTATTGCTTTTTCAATATTTCCATGTTCTCAATCATCAAAACCAAAATTTCTGCGAGGTCCCGGAATGATGTTGTTCGATAAAGCATGTGGTCACTCCCATGCCCTTCCAAACATGGTCCCTCGAGGGTACCGATCAACCTCATAAATATTACAAAGTACATTTGATAATTACAAGGAAAGTCATATACAAGTACATCATAATTCTTGTTACAAATATATCATCCTTCGAATGGGATTTATCTTTGTGGAAGGTCCTTAGAGCAGCTTCAGTCTTTACTCTGTCGTAAATCCTTCATTTAGTTCAAAAATTATTTTTGCTAATCAATCTTGGACTTGGACATCCCCCTACACTAATATAATCAACTAAACCTTTTCTAGCTAACTATATCAGTTAATGTCATAGATATTATAAGTAGAACAATTTTAGTAAGAGTTCTAGCCATTTAAATATGTTTGTTTTACCAAATCTAACAAAGTTTACCAAAACTAGTTACAGTCAACTAGATTAGGCCAACTCATCTTGAAACAACTATTTTTTTTAAAAAGTAAAACATTTTTTTTAAATAACTCCCAATGGATCTCTATTGTTCTTAAGCATTGGAAACTCCACCAGATAATATTTCTACTTACATAAGAGCTCAAAAACCCTTACAAAACATCAAATCCTATGCACAACACTTGTATAAAAAATTCATTGATATTCCAAAAGATAAAAGAAAATCTCACAACTTCACTTGAACACGTTAGGCCCGTTAGGCCATTAGTCATCTTTAAAAGGAGTGATATTACACATATAAGGAAATCTATTTCATTTAAATAAATTTTGTTTTGGTTCTTTTTCAGACAACAATATTCATTTTACTCTTTCGTTACGGTCAAAACGTTACTGTATCATCTTGGTATCTAATGCCATGGTTGCGGGGTTCTAGGAGGTATTGATTCCTCTAGAGTGATCGTTGTATGATTAGGAAAGATGGTTGTGATTCCGTTGTTGGTTTTCATTACAATGACATGTTCATTTTCTTGTAAGGTGTTGGTTCCAACCTAAAGAATTGAAAGATAGTGAAGTTCTCTAGTAACGTTTCGGGCGTGGACATAGGTGGAGGCCGAATCACATAAAAATCTTGATTTGCAAAGTTCTCTATAAATCTATTTATATTGCGATTGTTATATAAATTTATCATGCACATAGTACTTATACCTACATATGCTTAATGACACACATGCCGTAGATAGATGTATTTGATGTAATTTCTTTTTCACATTTCAATTTGAACAATCTTTCAAGAAATTTATAAAATTAATATTGATTTTACAAAAACTCAATTCACATCCCCTCTCGTATGTATATTTCTAAACCAGTAGAGTATATGCAGGTTTGCAATAAAACTAATGTGATTGATCTAGGAAAATTCTATCATCAAGTCTTATTATTTTAATTCCTAATGTTACATCGTTTCTCCCAGATCCTTCATGTCAAAACTATGTGACATGAATAAAAAATTGGTTTTGTTAACTACTTCCAAGTTAGAACCAAAAATCGGGAGATCATCAACAAATAGACAAATCATCACACAGACACAATTAAAATATATGAAATGAATTTATCAATTTCATTTATATCAAATCCGTCTAAAATAATCATATTATTGAGTTTTTCATATCATTATTTTGGTTCTTGTTTTAAGTCATAAGAGACTTAATCACTTTAAAAACTTCAGTGCCAATGTTGGAAACAATAATACCTTATAGTTGATGCATATAGATTTTATCTTCTAATTCTCCATTTAGAATAACAATTTTTACATCCATTTGGTTTACCACAAAATTTTTAATTGCAGCAACAGTAAGCAATACTCTAATAGATGTAATTCTAGTAACGGGAGAATATGTATCAAATAGATCAATGTTTCCCTTTAGCTTTTATACTTTGATACCAACATTGCCTCATACGTGTTATTTGGATTTTCGTGTTTTATCTTTTTTTAATACACATTTACATCTTATATTTTTTACACCCACATGGTAAATTAACAAGTTTCCACGATTTATTAAACATTAAATAACCCATCTTATATTGAACGTATTCTCCCTAGAATTCACATTCTGAGGAGGTAAAAGCAACCTCCAACTAGATAATATATCTTTCTAGTGTAAATTATATAAATTAGGAACATAGTCCTTTGAAATTCTTGTTATCTTACTTGTTATAGGTTCAATGAGTAAATGAAGGTTTATATCATTAACCATAGATACAACAGACATATGAGGAGAACATTTAGGGTTTGAAAACCCCTAAATATTTTCATATTTCAAAGGAAATCTAATTTCATAATTATTAGCATAAATGGATTCAATAAAAACACATTATATCCAAAAAATATAGAGGTTTTACTTTTTCAATTATAACCCAGAATGCAAATTCTACCACCTTATATTGCCATGTTTATGCCTATTAATACGGGGTACCCTCACATAACCCAAACAAAACTCTAAAATAATTTAAATTTGACTTATATTTTTCCATAATTCAAGAGGAGTTATCTTGGTTTTGGAATTCATTATCCTGTTGAGAACATAACAGATTCAAGAGAGATTATCCCCATTAACTACAGGGAGGCCGAGAATTAAGTCGTAATGAACTACCATTTAGATAAATGTTCAATTTTTTTCTTTCTTTTACTGTAATAATTTCAAGAGAATAAGATGTGATAGTTTCCACGAATAACTATATGTTCTTTTAAAAAGGCACTAAAATTAAATCACCATATTTTGTGCCTTCATCGGTTCCAAGCTTATTTCCCGGTCTCATCTGACTCCATATTAATGTATTTTAACATTTTAACCAATGTCCAGATTATTCCTTTACTTTCATAATTTTATGCCATTTCATTCGTTTATCCCCTTTTTTCACAAAATTGACCGACAAGGTCAAATGAGGAAGTCTAGCCACTAGGACGCTCTAATTCGTTTATCCCCTTCATTTACCGAAATCTTTTGAAAAATATATTTTTTCCTGTTATGGCATCATAAATTGTCATTTTATGTTCAAAACCATATTTCATAACTTTATATCCAAAAATTATATATTGTCGTTTTTTCCAAATAAAATACTATTTATTTATATTTCTTTTCAAGAAATATATTTAATGTCATAAAGACCATTTTTACTAAAATGTCTAGGTTATCCTTGTACACATATGTTATGTTAAATGCCATTTCACTTTCATTTCATCATGATTTACAACATATTTAGGGTCAATATTTCCAACTTCTTTATCTTAATAAGAAACCCATTTCCAATTCCATATATCATGTTTCTAAGTCTTTCTCCAACGTGCTACAACATTTTAAACATTTTAAGAGGATTTAAATCCTAAAAATCATTAAATATTCAACCAAACATGATTTTAGCATGGAAATATATTTTTTTGCTTGTTTCCTCATATATCATGATTAATATACCATTTGTTATTCGAAAATCCATTTACACTTGGTTTTCTCAAAAATCCCATTTTGCAAGAAATCTTTAAATAAACATATTAGAAAATATTATTACAAAAATAAACCCTTGTAGCATGCACCCTAATAGCTTTTGATCTTGAAAACATTTAGAGGAAAATCATACCTTGGATTTTAAGAGGAGAAACTAAAGGAATGACTTGAAAGCTCCTAAAAGCTCTAAGAAAGCTCCAACTTCTTCAAGAGAGCTCCAACAATGGCTTCTTCTACCCAACTTCTTCCTCAAATTAGGCTTGAAATGGGCGTCTTGTGATGGAAGGAGAAACCTCAGGGATGGTGAAAATGGGTTAGATATGGAAGAGTGTGTATTAGAGAGATAGATCAAAATCTGATGAGAATGGACTCTCCATCCCTCCTTACCTCTATTTAAACCCACAAACACTTAACTCATTAACCAATGGTCCAACCCCCTATCGACCCACATTTTGATCTGAGACATTGAGAACTCGAAATCTCATCAAATCCAATGATCCACATCGCAAAAGTACATTAAAATGTGTAGGAAATTCATATTTTCGTACAGTCGTTCAAATGACTTTGGACCTCGTTCCAACGAGATCCCTCTCGTTCGAGCGAGAGTTATAATGAGAGTTATAATTAGGGTCAAAAGTATCCCTCAATTGGGTCAAACACTAGCTCATATGAACAAGAAACTACCCCTCATTTGAACAACAATGCACCTCATTCAAACGAGGTCGTTCCAACGAGATTCCAAAGAGTGATGGAAATCGTTTAGGTCTTTAGCGTTAGATGGTATTTCGAACCACGTTTGAATGATGGAACTTTATCGTTTGAATGACTTGGACACTCATTCGAATGACAACCAAAATTCTACATATTAACTTTGATCCATCAAATCCTTATATTCAATTCATGGCCAATGGTCACGAAGATAGTTAAAATTAACATCCATCCGTTATATTCAGTTCATGGCCAAAAGGCATATAAATTATAGGGAATGAGGTACAATCTTGGACACGGGTGTTATATTCTCCCCTCATTAAGAGTTTTTGACCCCGAAATCAGATTAAATAATCTAAGCAAAGAGTTTCGGGAGTTTTTAATGCATCTCTGACTCACGATCCCAAATCGCATATTTAATAACTTGGAACTCCCAAAGAAACTTCATTAATGGAATGAACTTATTGTTCTTTGCCCTCTTGGTCAAATATGGACCCTTGATATCCACCAATTAGCCTTTGGAATATGCAATTCCCTTCTTCTTCAACTGTATGCCTCAACTTCACAAATTAGTAATAGAGAATTTTTCTACAAGAGCTTAGAACTTTAGATTATGTTCTTCTTGGTTTGGAAAAGTGATCCTAAAAGATCAAAGGGGTTTGGATGAAAAAATTGTAGAGTTTGATCACAAAAATAAATCTAAAAAGGCTTGTGGAAAATTCTAATTCCGCATATCTATTTATAGGGAACGTTGTCGCAAAAGAGATATGGATTAAAGATTTTCAAAACATTTGATTAAAAAATAAAAACATGCGTACTCGCTCGAACGAACTGCCACCTCGTTCGAACGATGTACCCAATCTCGTTCGAACGGTTTTTAACAAAATTTTGAACGACATTCCAGAGATGACCAAAAAGGTGACGTGCCAGATCTCGTTCGAATGTGGAAACTTTGTTCTAACGACTGGCTGAATCTCATTCGAACGACATTCAATTCGTTCTAACGAGCCAGCGAGTTTTTCAAAAAATCTTTAAAAAACATTGTAAAAATATTTTATAAAATAAACTATTTTTTAAAAATAACCCCTGAACATTTAAGCTAAACCAAACCACCTCATAACACTTCTGAATGATGTCGCGACGAACGATCTTCAATTTTCCAAATGTCACCAACTTCTTTTCTTTAAATTGAAAGATCATGAAGATGCAATGATGTGTAACGGGATAATCCAAATATAAATAAAATGAGAAATTATAAATTTTTCTCTTAAAAATCTCCTGCTTTGGCTATTCCGGTACAAAATACAAACCGAAGCCAAATTGATCCCTAAGACTAATACAATTAATGCCCTCCCAAACCAAGAAACGAAAATGCATAAATGTACAAGTCTTTAACTTAAAGTCTTCATCTTGTGTGGTCCATGAAATCATCATCAAGGCGGAATAACCTACAGACACGAGTTTAAAGAAACATAAAATCCCTCTCAATTTGTTCTCCTCCTTTCTTATTCATAATAGATAAAGGGTAAGAAATTAAGCATGCAAGTGTTAACATCACCCGAATAACATCATGGAGATAATCAATAAAGCACATGCGATGAATTTTTGAAAACCTTTTAATTTTCTAAGTTTTTAAAGAATAAAAAGTATATGTATAAAAAGTACATATAAGTCCAAATACAACACACCATGGAATAGCACTAAAATACTCGAATAATGAAAGTGGAATGTTCTTGTGTGACATTTTCCATAGGCAAATCAAGATATGTGTTCATAACATAGGTGCACGAAGTCAATGAGATACTTCTAAAGAAATAACTCAATTTCAACCTTAAGTGTAAGAATGTTGAACATAAATGAAATTGACTCGACTTATGTAACATGTTATGAATTTAAATACTTCTCAAATCAAATACGCCACACTATTTAATATTTTTTAAGAGAGACCATTGTACAAATTCATTGATCTTCTATTTTATAACACCCTCAAAATCTCACATATTTAAGAATTCACTCTCAAATTTTTGAAGATATCATAATGCTCATGTGTAGCGAAGTATCAATGAAAAAAATAACCTTGACACTTATGTTTTTGTGTCTCGTTAATCTTTTAGGCTCTTTTTACAAATGGTGGCTTTTAACACAGAGAAAATTTACTATTTCGCAACCCCTTTCCATTGTTTAACATAAACAATTTGTTTGAGAAACGAAATTCGGGCAATGTTTCTTACAAGCACAACTTATCTCTAGTACATTTGGTTCGTTATTAAACACTATTAAGATAAGAACACCGTATTCGACAGATGATAAGCAAGTACAATGTTCACTAAGTTCGTGCATGTGTATAATAAAGGTGATAAAAAGTCTAACATGAAGAAAGTGATCATCAATGAACAACAAAATGCCTGCCACGCATTATTAATCACACGAAACAAATGAAACCATGTCTCAAAACATCATGAAAAAGTCACATGAATGGATGGAATGTAGGGGTGATTCGAACATCTTAAATACACATCCATGTATGGTGAAAAATAAACTACAAAAATCTTTTTGTTTTTTTTTTAAATTTTATCAAAAGAAAAATCTTTTTAGACCTTTCAAGTTTAAAAAAAAAACATAGAAATACAATATAAATACAATCTAGCAAAAGGGACTAATGACATGAACACAACAATAACCCTATACTAGATAAAGTATCATAACCTCAATCATTAGTTCGGGAGGAGTTCTCAAAAGGAGTAGACATCCTTTGAAATTCCTCAATTAAACTCAGAGAAGTTTTAACTCAAAATTCCACTTGCTCTAAAAAACTCTCAAAATCTTTATTGTGATGCGCACGAGCATGTGTGGAATCATGTATGGGAGTGTGTTCAGGAACATGTGCGTTAACTCATGTGGGAGCATATCAGGAAACACGCATGTGTGAAACTCTTCCTAGATTAAAACAAAACTCCCTAAGTTGACCTTGTTATTTGCAATAGGAACAAATATAAATAGGCTTGGGTCAACCTTGGTCAACATGTCTAGGATTCGCTCCCCTTGGGGGTTACGTCTAGGACCATAAGGATCCATTACAAACTTAGGAACCGGCTTGGGTGCTGCATGAGAAGTGGATGCACCACTATAACCAATTCCATGCATCACCCTCACTCAAATTGTGCAAGCGGTGAAGCACAAATAAAACTATTTTACTACATAAAAATAATTATACAAATTTTAGTACAATTATTGAATCACAAAATACACACTCAAGTCACCCACTAATATTACAAGACTCACTCAATATTAAGGATACAATTTTATTACTCAAAGACACATCTTACTCACTCTAAACACACTCACTATTTATTTGAACACTCTTTACTACGCTTGATTACTTACCCACTTAATGCATAAAATAAAAGATGGGTCTCCAATTTATACTCACCAAAGTCGGTGAAAAACCACCATTACAACCACACATTTTCTGGCAGTGGGAGTTCTCTAGAAATAAATATGAGAGAGAGATAGAAAAAGCTGGAAATAGAGAGAAGAAAGAAGGAGGGGAGTAGAATATTCTAGGGACGAAGAGAGATAGAGAGACGTGTAGAGATTTTTAAAGAGAGGCAGTGGTGCTATAATTTTAACACTCACCCTAAACACTAACTCTCTCTTTTAAAATTTTCTCTACATATCATGCTAAGTTTCCTTCAAAGTCCAACAAACTTGGTAGTGTTAAGTCAATTGGTAAAAAGTCTAAAACTTGATCATCTATTTTGATTGCTTGTATCTCTATTTCTCCTTTAAGTACCTTCTCTCTGATGAAGTGGTGGTGTACTTCCATATGCTTGGTTCTTTCATGAAACATCAAATTCTCGGCCAAACGTATAGTTGATTGATTATCACATTATAATAGTACTACATATTCAGTTGGTTATTGTAAATCTTTTATTAACCGTATTAACCATGTAGCCTCTTGACCCACTATAACCGTTGCCATATACTCGACTTCTGTGGTTAAAAAGGACAAAGTAGGTTACCTTTTACTACACCATGAGATTTCCCCTGATCCAATAGTGAACACGTACCTAGTAGCTGATCGACGTGTATCATGATCTCTAGCATAATCAACATCGCAGAATCCAATCACCTTGCATGTATCACCCTTCTTGTATATTTTGTCAAAGTTAAGTGTACTCTTAATGTACCTAAATATTCTTAAAGCTGCTTCTAAGTGAGGTTTCTTTGGACTTTGCATGAATCGACTCACTAAACCAAGTGCAAATGTTATGTCAGGCCGTGTGATGTTAGGTATATTGAACAACCTATCGGATACTGATACATAGTTGTATTATCCAAGTCTTTGCCTTTATGTGCACGTAGCTTGGTGTTGGACTCCATTGGTGTTGATACTGGCTTACACTCCATCATCATGTACTTGTTCAATAAATCTGTTGCATATTTTTATTGAAACAAAAATACTCCTTCCTTATTTATGTCGATCTCTAGTTTAAGAAAGTGTTTTAGCTCTCTAATTCTTTCATCTGAAACTGCATTGATAGATTTTCTCTCGTTCGTTGTATTTATTCCTTATTACCCCCAGTGATGATCAAATCATCTACGTATACTAGAATTACTAATAACTTCCCTTATTGTACCTTAATAAATAGGCTTACATATAAAGGTGCGATAGAGTATCCACTTTGGACTAGGAACTCTGCTATCTTTCCAAAGAAAGCTCTTGGAGATTGCTTGTGTCCATATAATGATTTTCGTAGCTTGCATGCAAAGTCTGGATGGGTTTTACTATCAAATCCTCCATGTTACTTGATGTATATTTCTTTATCTAGGTCCCTATGTAATAAAGCATTATTTAGATCCATTTTCTAAGAGTACTAGTTGTAAGTGCTATTAGGTCTCGAACTGTTGTGATTTTTTATACTGAACTAAAAATCTCATCATAATCCTATCCATATTGTTATGAGAATCCTCGAGCCACCAAATGAGCTTTATATTTTTCAATTGATCCATCAGAATGAGTTTTTACTTTATATACCCATTTACATGAGATAGGTTTCACATTTTTGGGCTTAGGTACTAAATCCTATGTCTCATTATCATTAAGTGCCTAAAACTCCTCCTCCATTACCTTTATCCAGTCCTTATTATGCGAGGCTTCTTCAAATGTTGTGGTCTCTCTTTTAGCCTCTTCTGCAAGGACAACATTTACATATTTTGGATTAGGCTTTCATAGCCTGGTAGACCTCCTCAGTTGTGGACCATCATCTTCCATTTCTTATTATAGATTTAGATCCTCCTCTAGATCTCTGTGATGGACTCATGTTCTCCAAGGACTTGGTTCCCTTGGTGAACCATGCTCTAACTCTTCTTCTTCTTCATTGGGAGATTTTATAATAGGCAACTATTCTTTTGAGTGTTCCTTTATTTTTTTTCACCTTATCTTCTGAGTCTTTAGTAGCTGGCAATGCCAATGATTATGAAGACCACCAAGAGGAAGCTTCATCAAACATCACATTCCTGGATGTGTAACATCGATTAGTTGTCGGGTCACAACATCTCCACCCATTTTTCTCATTATCATACCCCGTAAAGATGCACTGTATTGCCTTCTTATCAAATTTAGTACGTAGATGGTCTGGTACAGACACATAGCAGACGCATCCAAAAACCCCAAAATGACTTACAGTAGGTTTGGTGTTCTATAACTTTTGGAATGGTGACAAGTTTCCCAATCTTTCCTGCAAAAGTTTGTTGATCACATGCACTACTGTCTTCATGCACTCAATGTGAAATTGACTTGGAACATTCTTGGCATAAAGCATACTTCGATAGGTTTCTGTAAGATGGCGGTTCTTCCTTTTTGTAACCCTCTTTTGTTGTGGGGTTCCTGAACAGGTAAGTTATCTCTGAATCTTGCTGTCTCTAAGGAAATCGGACCCCCAATGTCAACACGTATACACCATATTTTATTCCCAGATTTTCCTTTAATATTTGCTTTAAATTCTTTACACTTTATTATTAATTCCCCCTTCTCTTTTAGAATATAAACCCATACATACCTTGAGAAGTCATCGATGAACGTTACCACGTAACTCATACCACTAGTTGTAACTTGCTTTATCGGCCCAAACACATCTAAGTGGACAAGCTTTAATGGTTATTTAGCCTTTAACTTTGACTCCTTATAAGGCATTTGGTGTGACTTTACATATTGACATCCTGCAAAGATAATATCTTCTCGTATCTCCAACAGAGGAAGGCCTTTGAGCATATCTTTATTCATCATCATCATCATTAGCTTATGGTAACTAATATATCCTAGCCTTGCATGCCATAAATATGCAATCTCATTTTTTTTACTCCTATCTACATGTGCAAATTCAGCAGACATTATAGATAGTCTGTAGACATCTTCCTTCCATTATAGGCGTACCCGATGGATCTAGATCTCGATACACCTTAACATTACCTGGGTCGAACACTACATAATTTCCAGAAGATGTTAGTTATGATAGTGATAATAAATTCTTCTCCATTCTAGGCACGTGATAGACATTCTACAGTTGAACATGATTAAGACTGAAGCGAGGAATAATAACTATCTCCCAACATATGAGATCGAAAGTTTTAAGTTATTAGCAGTCATAACAACTTGCTTTCCTTTATACTCCAACATATCTAATAACTTCTTCTAGTCTCCCGTCATGTGATGGGAGCATCCTGACTACATAATCCAATCTTCTTCATAAGTGGTAGTGTTAGATTTTGTTATAATGAGCGCAAACTCTGGCTCAGCGTATTCATTCGGAGTGAGAATGCAGGGGTTCTATGGAATGATTTGTACTTTAGGCTAAACACACAAATTTAAATTTTAGCAGATTTTATCTTGAATTAATGTAGTGTGCATGCAGTGATGTAGTCCAAATTAAATATAGCAAACCAAGCAGGCAAACACGTGAAGAAGTAAAAAAAATCCCTTTCGGACAAAACCTTTATTTTCAGCATTGTACAAGACTTGACAAACAAAATACGACTTAAAGATTACTTAACTCACTAATTAAGATGCCCCGATTCTTCAAGTCATCTACAGTAATAGCACAGTCCAACACCGGTCACAAGAAACAGTCTTCCCTCGGTATCCACCGATCAACCTTTTTCTTCAGCAATAGATCATCTGCTCCACAAATCAACTGTAGAGATGAACTCTACAAGGGTTCTTGAACATGAAAGTATTCTTCTTTACTTGATGAATTGATATCTAAATTTTCAAGGGGTTTAGATGAAAATTGGTAGAGTTTGATTACAAAAGGAGCTCTAAAAGGGTGTAAAAAACGTGTTAAAAAGAGTTCTTTAAGACTATAATCTCGCATCTCTATTTATAAGGAAGTTAGTTTTAAAAGGATAAACATTATAAAATTAGGTCATAACAAATTAAAGAAATAAAATTTTGCACGCTCGTTCGAACGATGTACCCTTTTTTATTCGATCGTGCTTCAAATGACACTTCAAACGACATTCTAGTGTTGGACGAAAATCAACTAGTTCAAACATTTGAAATCTCGTTCTAATGACATAGTGTAACTCGTTTGAAGGACTTGGGAATCTCATTCTAACGAGTCATCGAATGTTTTAAAATTTTCTTCGAAAATATTTAAAAAACATTTTGAAATGCAAACTCTTAAACATGTCAACCCCTGTAAAAATAAAGTCTTTAATAAACTACCATAACTATTTTGAATGTTGTTGAGATGAACGATTCTTCAATCTTCCCAGAGTCTTTGACTTTGTCTTCAAATACGTAGAAGCAGTCATGATGGTACAATGTATGTGTAAGAGGATAAGCCAAATAAAAAATTAACTGAGCAATTATAAAACTTGATCTTACAAATCTTCCCCTTTTGTTATTCCGGTATAAAACACAAATCAAATCCAAATTGACCATTAAGGACTTGACAAAACTAATGCCCTCCCAAATCAAGAAATGAAAATGCATAAATGTATAAGCCTTCAACTGAAAAGTCTTCATCTTATGCAGTCCATGAAATCTTCATCAAGGTGAAATGATCTACACACATGATAAAAGAAATATCGTGACGCATACGAGTTTTAAATTAAAATAAATAAAACTCCCCCTTTTTATCCATAACAGACAAAGGAGTAGAATTTAATCATGAATAATAAGCATCACATGAAGAAGTAAGATACCATAGCAAAGACAATCAATAACACACATGCAATGATAATCTTAAAAAGGTTAATCAAGAACACATTATGCCTTTTTGAATTTTTTCAATTTTTTTCAAGTATGAGGAATAAAAAGTAAATATAAGTACAAAAACACATAGTCACCATGGAATAACACTAAAATATCCGAATCTTGAAAACGGAATGTAATTGTGTGAACATTTTCCATAGGCAAATCAACATAAACATTCATAACAAAGGTGCACAAAGCACTGAGATACTCCTAAAGAAAGAAGTCAATTTCTACCTTAGGTGTAAGAATGTTGAACTTAAATGAAATCGACTCGACTTATCAATATGACACAAATTTTAATGACTCTCAAAATAGTAGCGCTAAACTATTTAATATTTTCAAGAAAGTCCGTTATGCAAACCCATTAATCTTCAACTTTAAAACTCCCTCAAAATCTCACATATATAAGAATTCCCTCTCAAATATTTATGAAGAAATCATAATGCTCATATGTATCTAAGCGTCAATGAATATAAACTAAATGGCCTTGGAAATTCTATTTTTGTGTGTCGTTAATCTTTTTAGGCTCTTTTTGCAAATGGTGGCTTTTAATGCATAATTTTTTTTGCTCTTTCATAGCCCCTTTCCATTGCTTAACATTTATTAATATTTTTCGAGAAATGAAATATGGGTAATGGTTCATACAAGCACAACTGATCTCTTTTTACATTTGGTTCGTTATTAAGCAGGATTGAGATGAGAAAATCGTATTTGACACGTGATAAGGAAGTACAATATTCAAAACGTTCATGCACTTGTGCAATAAAGGTGACAAAGAGTCTAACATATAGAAAGTAATCATCAATGAATGACGTAATGATATCATTCATCTCAAAACATTCATCTCCTTCTCTCACTTTCTCTGGAATGATTCAAAATATCATCGAGGAACTCACATTTAGAAATTTCCTCATTGGCGTGGGACAAACTAGAAGAACTCACGTGATTGGTCATGAACGAAAGACACCGTTCTTGTGGTGATTCATCTCCATAATCCACCGACTCGACGTCACTATCGCTAAGAGAGCCCTTTTGTGAAAAAATATTTTCTTTGAAAGAATTTTCTTTGTTAAATTTGAACTTTTTTTTGAAATTTTTCGCCAAAGGGATAAATCATCAAGCCCAAAATCAAACTCGGACTCAAAACCAAAAACCTTTTCTTTCTTCTTTTTATCTTGAGTTTTCAGAGTAATCTTTATTTCCTTTTTCTTTTTAGTCTTGGGAAACATATCAATTTCGTAAGTTTGAATGTCTCCTACGAGTTCTTCTAACCTAAGAGTATATAAAATTCACAACGAATTCAAAACCGTGACTTTAAGGATAAAACGGGTTGGCAGGGATCTCAAAATCATTTTCACAACTGTCGTTTCAGGAATTTTCTTATCCAAATTAAAACTTGCATAGACTATGTTCAACAAACGTGCATAAAACTCATCAAAAGTGTCAGACTCATTCATGGTGATAGTATCAAAATGATTGGTGAGATTTTGAAGCTTAAAAGCTTTCACTGCGTTGGTACCCTCGTCAGTGAGTTGGAGGATATCCCACGCTTCTTTAGATGTAGTACATCTTATGATGGGAAAAAACTCGTCAGGGGTGACGACTCCAGAAATAGTACTTAAGCCGCGAGGGTTGTAAGTACTCCATTTAAATTTATCATCGGTCCAAGAATTTACAGGTTTAAGACTTTCGACATTGTCGCTAGTCACTATGGGTGGTGTTCATCCTCTTTCATAAACAAGCCAGACACGTTCATCAATAGATTTTAAGACAGACCTCATCCTAGCTTTTCATTATGCATAATTTGACCCATAAAAAACAACCATCCTATTATACAAATTATCCATAAAATTCAAATTTTTAAAGGCCACCAATTTTAAAAAATTGATATCATTTTTTTTGTAAAATGATCACATAATATTTTAGTGCAGCCTGCTTTAATACCAATTTGACAATGTAGAAATTCTATGGAATGATTTGTATTTTAGGACAAACACAAAAATTCAAATTTTAGCACATTTTATCTTGAATTAATATAGTGTGCATGAAGTGATGTAGTTTAAATTAAATATAGAAAACTAAGCAGGCAAACACGCGAAGAAGTACGCAAAATCCCTTTCAGGCAAAACTTTTATTTTCAGCACTGTACAAGATCTGACAGAAATAATACGACTTATAGACTACATAGCTCACTAAGTATGACGCGCAGTTCTTCAAGTCTTCTACAGCAACGGCACAGTCCAGCACCGCCCACAGGAAGCAGTCTTCCCTCGGTATCCATTGATCAACCTTATTCTTTAGCAGTATAGCCTCTACTCCACAAAGTAGCAGTAGAGATGAACTCTAGAAGCGTTCTTGAACATGAAAGTGGTCTTATTGATTTGATAAAGTGATCTCTAAATTTTCAAGAGTTTGGATGAAGATTGGTAGTGATTGATCAAAAAAGGAACTCTAAAAGGGTGTGGAAAAGTGTTAAAAAGAGTTCTTTAAGACTCTAATCCCGCATATCTATTTATAAGGAAGTTAGTTTTAAAAGGATAAACATTAGATATTTGTATCAAATTTAATTAAAAAAATAAAATTTTGCCCGTTCGAATGGCGTGCCCTTTTTCGTTCGATCAAGCTTCCAACGATACTTTGAACGACATTCTAGTGTGAGAATGCGTACAAACGCCCAATAAGGATGGTTACAAACAAAAATTTTATTTTTATATTTTTCAATTTAAAACCCAAAGCACACAAATTCAATTTTAGAAAATTTTAATTTCTAATTAAATTAAGTTTGCATAAGCAAAATAATCCAATCACAGAAATTGAACTAAGTATGCAATCAAACACGACAAATAAAGAAAAATCCCTTTTTAGGGAAAAACCTATATTTTAGCACTTTAGAAAGTTTTACAAGACTATCGACTTACAGACTACTTAATACACCCACAAGTATAATCCTCAATATCTTTAAAACTTCTAAAAAATGGCTCAGTCTAGAGTCGTCCATAGGTGGCGGTCCACCCTATCCATCGATCAATCTTTCAGCCTTCTTCTGTCTTTTTCTACCGTGATCCTTAGGGTTCACAAATTCATCCATGGAGAATTCTCTCCACAAGTGTATCCAAGATACGAAACTTCTAGAGTTTCAAAACGATTCACAAAAACTATTTGGGGATGTAAAGTTGTGAATCAAAAGTATTTTGGTAACACAAAACTTAAAAAAATTTGCAACAGATATGCAAGAAATGTTTTGGGAAAAGTCTTACGAGATTTGGATTCAAAACAGATATTTATAGACCTGACACAAAATTTGAGGCAGCGAACTCGTTCGAAGGAAATTAGAAGTCGTTCGAACGAGAAAGACATTTTGTTTGAATGAAAACGTAGTTCGTTCGAATGAGAATGAAATCTCATTAGAACAATCTTATAATGAATTCAAGCAGAATGCCTTAATTGGATGTTCGTTCGATGTAGTTCTAACGAACAGACCATTTCGTTCAAACGAGAAAGGAATCTCGTTTGAACGAGGTGAAAAAAAATGTTTTTAAAACTAAAAAAACTCAACCTCAATTTTATAAAAATAACATCCCAAATAAAATTTCTGAAAAGTTATGTACTCCTAAAAATCTTTATACCTTCTTGAGATGTAGAGGAGTCTTGAACTTGGAGACGTCGTAGTTTGGTTCGAAGTGTCGGTGCGAGTCGATTTGTAACGGTATACGCCAAATATGTCAAAGTGCAAATTAAAACAAATAAACAGCCTAAGCTAACATATTTGCCCTACAAATCCCTCCCTTTGGCTATTCCGAAACAAAACTAACCAAAACCCAAATTACAAAAATTACCCCTTTATGACAAAAAATTCTAATACCATTCCCAAACCCTAGAAATGGAATGGCATAGATAAAAATTTGTCTTCAATCTCCACTTATTCTTCTTGATCTTCCCTTGGGCACTTTGTCTTCATGTAGTGCAATATGTTCTTCGTTTACATGCCTACACACATGAAATAAATAAAATACCCTGTGATGCATCGAGTTTGAAATAGAAAACAAAACTCATAAAGCAATCTCCCCTATAAATCAAACTCATCATCAAATCTCCCCCTCAATTTGGTCTCCCCCTTTTTGTTCGAAATAGACCAAGGAGTAGAAACTAAACATGAAGTATAAAGCATCACAAAGATGTGTAAAGAACTCATGTGTAATGATAATCTCAAAGGCAAATCTCAACTAACTATTTTTTATTTTTTTCATTTTTTTTTCAAAAGAAGTATGAAATGTACAAAGTACAACACAACAACTCAAGCACAAATAATCTAAACTATGAAAAAGCCTATGAAAATCATGGACTAAATGTAAACGATAACGATTCAAAACACGATACCATATAAAATATATGCAAAATGTACCAAAAATATTCGGCACACATATATGGGTATAAACGACCACAAAACTAGACAAAAAACACATAAGCCTTACACAATAGCATAGTATCGATGTGTCTAAACATGTGGGATGGAATGAATGGGTGTGAACTAGATACAAATAAATTATAACCCAAACACTCAAATATGTTCAAGAAGTTCTAATTGATCGCAAAACTTTATAAAATAAAATTTTAGCCTTAAGAGACAAGATAAATTGAACTTAATGAACAAACAAGCACAATGCACACAAGCCTAGAATATTGATGGTTCTACAAATCAATGGCGTCATGATAAAATAAACATAACTAGGATTCATTATGCTAACTCGTTGATCTTCAACTAAACTCCCTCAAAAGATAAACATATATAAATTTTCTTTTCTTTTCTTTTCTGAATTCTTTTGAAGTTATTTCTTTTGAATGATTAATAATTAAACTAAGTTGGTCCCTTTTTGGTCATTTTTATGTTTTCATTTCCTTTAATCTTTTTATTGGGATCTTGTTAATGGTGACTTTCCCGCAAAGGAGATTTGCTCATTTCGTAGACCTTTGTCGTGCACACTCATATTTTTTCAATACTAATCAAACATTCTCACGGGCAAGGGTTCTTACATGCACAAATCTCCCATAGTCACAAAAATATTTAGATGACAAAAATGACCGGAGAACATCTCACAAAGCTCAAATATACATGTGAAGTTAACATTCAAAAAGCTCGTGCATGTGTGTTCGGAGGCATGTATAAAGTCGAATCCATAAAGCAAATCAAGTTTGAATCAACTCCATGTAAACAAAACTAAGAACAATCTAAGTATCTACAATCATAATCAAATGTCCTAGCCACATGGAAAGTACGGAGTGAATTGGATTCAAACACACCAATATGCATCACCAATTGTGTAAAACTAGAATACACAAAAACCAAAAATATTTTTTTGTATTTTTCAAAAAAAATTATCAAAATAAAATCTTTTTGCATTTTTCCAATATGGCTCAATAAAAGAAAAATATAATACAAAAGATACACCTGTCATAACACATGCAAACATATATCATGAAGCCCAACTAGAGTATAATAAGCAAAATCATACAAGCAATCATCCATAAGATATAGCATGTGAAGAATCATGTGCAAGCATGCGAGAATCAACTAGTCTAACATCTAGTGCCTCCAAAATGGATTTCTTAACCTAAATAGATCTATACTTAACGCGTCGAGTTTTGGGAACCAAAGGGACTCTAGACTTAAACTTCCTAGGACCTCTTCCAAGATCATAACAAAATTCCCTAAGGTAACCTTTCCTACCACAATGCGTACATGTGTAAACTCGAGGAATGTTACCTATGGGTTGACCTTTTCTAACGTCTTTGGATGTGTTTGACCCTCTAAAACAAATAATGGTCTTGGCTTTAACGACGAAAGCATTAGAAACATGGGAGTCAGTACCATCACTAGCAATATTACTAAAGTCTTTTAAATCATCTTTTAACTTCAAATTTTAGACTCAAGCAAAGAATTAGACTCTTTAAGTTTTAGGGACTCCTTCTTCATATATTCAATCATTCCTAGAAGGTTATCTCCCCCTCTCTCAAAGCTAGTGAACTTATCATTAAGAGTCTTCTCACGTGCCCTAAGATTTAAAATCCATTTATCATTATCCTCAATGGCATAATCACAAACCCTAGAACATTTAGAGTCCTTTAATTCTTTCTAAAAAAAAATGAATTTTATCATCACTCTCTCTCTTGGAAAATTCTAAATTTTTAAAATCACGGACCATGTACACAAGCTTCTCACGAAAGAAATCACTTTGAGTTTGAACATTTTGCAAAAGTTCCAAAATAACTTTAAAACGAGAATTTTCTTTTTCAAGAATTTTAATTCTTTTAGCAAACTTTAAATTCAAATGAGATAAATTTTTAGTATGGCTAACCGTCGAGAGAAAAAAATTAAACCCAAGAGAGAAGGATAAATAACCACCCTAAACCACACTAAACAAGGATCTACACGATAAATTAATGCAACCCGCTCTGATACCAATTTTAAGAATGGTCGTATCAGCGGGAAAAACTCTTTAAAAAATAGGATCACACGATAATTTGGTGTAACCTGCTCTGATACCAATTTGAGAATGCGTACGATCTTAATAAATTAACTTATTTAATTAAATGTCCAATCACAAATCCAATTTTATCTTATTATCCTAAGACATGCATCTAAGTGATAAGAAAAATAAACAGAATATGTAATCTCACGACAACTGAGGAAAAATCCATTTTCAGGGAAAAACCTTTTATATCAGCACTTTAAAAACTTTACAAGACAGCCGACTTACAATACAACTTGATATAACCCACAAGTATAACGCGCAGTCTTCGCTGGATCTCTAAACAATACTACTCGTTCCTAAGCAGTCCACAGGCGACGATCCACCCTCGGTATCCATCGATTTATCCTTCTTTGGCCTTCTTCTGCCGTGATCCCTTGCATTCACAAATTCAGTCATAAAGAATCCTCTCGACAAGTGTATCAAAGATACGAAACTTCTAGAGTTTTGAAACGATTCACAAAAACTATTTGGGGATGTAAAGTTGTGAATTAAAAGTGTTTTGGTAACACAAAACTTGAAAACTTTTGCAACAGATATGCAGGAAACATTTTGGAAAAATTCTTACGGAATTTGGTGTTAAAACAAGTATTTATAGATTTGGCATGAAATTTGCGGCGGTGAATTTGTTCGAACGAAATTAGAAGTTGTTCAATCGAGAAAGCCATTTCATTTGAACGAAAGCACAGTTCTTTCGAACGAGAAAGCAATCTCATTAGAACAAGCTTCTAACGAATTTAAACAGAATGCCTTCGTTGGATGTTCGTTCAATGTAGATCTAACGAGACTTCTAATGAACGGGCCATTTCGTTTGAACAAGAAAGGAATCTCATTTGAACGAGGGTGAAAAAAAAATATTTTTAAAACTAAAAAAAATCTAGCCTCGATTTTATAAAAATAACATCCAAAATAAAAGTTTTGCACTCCTAAAAATATTTAAACCTTCTTAAGGTGTCGAGGAGTCTTGAACTTTGAGATGTTGGAGTTCAGTTCGACATTTTGGTGCGAGTCAATTTGTAACGGTATATTCCAAATATGACAAATGCAAATTAAAATAAATAAAAATCCTAAGCTAAAATATTTGTGTTTACACAGTGATTGATGAAAATTCAACTCGTTTGAACGTTTGAAATCTGGTTCTAATCACATAGTGTAACTCGTTTAAACGACCTAGGAATCTCGTTCTAACGAGTCGTCAAAATTTTCAAAATTTTCTTAAAAACTATTTTTAAAAAATACTTGAAATGCAAACTCTTAAAAATGTCAACCCCTGGAAAAATAAAGGCTTTATGAAACTACCATAACTCTTCTGAATGTTGTTGAGACGAATGATTCTTCAATCTTCCCAAAGTCTTCAACTCTTTCTTCGAATACGTAGAAGCAGTCATGATGATGCAGTGCATATGTAACGAGATAAGCCAAATAAAAAATAAACTGGGCAATTATAAAACTTTCTCTTACTGAGAGAGACTGTTGCCGTGGATTTAAGTGCTGAGAATGATGATTCAAAATCCCATTCTTCTTCATTGTGAATCTATTGGCTTTTTTATGTTGCAACATTACTATGACACCCCGACTAATTAAATACCGGGTAGCTACTCCTTTATTAAATTAAATCAAAATGCCAAGTTGGCTCAGTTAATAGCATCACTGTCGAAAACATTTTTATTATTACTAACCACCTAGTATTTAAAAAGTAAGTTGCCAAATTTTAATTAAAGTCTGATTAACATGCAGTGAAAGATTTAAAGCAAGAATAATATCACCATTCACCATAACGAAATAGTAGAATAACCATCACATGATATAGAAAAATCCAGAGGAAAACTCCTCACAACAAACTCCACAACTGAAATGAATAACTAAAAACTGAATACTGAATCAATACATGCCAAAGTCTGAAAAACTGAAATGGAAATGTAACTCTAATGGAACTGGGCAACATGCCCTAAAACTGAGGAATACTGAACATGGAATCCAAATGATAGAAGCGTCTAAAAGCAAATCCCTGTAACTTCCACAAACAGCTACAGCTCGTCATCTGAATGAGTATCCTATGCATGGTGTCCTTGTGGCTGGGCACCTAAAATGGTTTTACAAAAATAGATTTGAAAGCAAACGGGTCAGAGCCCGAATGTGGAGATATTTTAAAAACCTGCAAGTGCTTTAAAAACATTTAAAACATTAAATGCAAAGTACATGTTAGGACGTGCACTCACATGAAATTCTCACCTCTCGTCTAACTGTGCACTCCTAACGTAAGTACCCATCTAAAATGACACAACCCACTAGCTAAGTAACATCATATCTAGCTAGACTGTCATAGGTTCTACCCTTATTACTCGATTCCCATTAACATTATAACGATCTCAATTAAATAGGGGCTTAACGTAAATTCAGGTTCTCACGTAAAAGTAATACAACTCATTATAGATTATTCCTTTTATGTTATTCCATAGTTATACACACAATACCATATGAAAGTTCCCAGTTTATTAAGTGTATATTTTCCACAACATAAATATACAATATAAGCACCCCGAGACTAAGCTGCGGTGCACACATACTCTGCTATCCATCCCGGTACATCACGTACATAAGGATCACATATTCTGAATCTCTCAGGAATAGTTCACAGATAACAACATCACAAATAATGGAGGCGAACACAGTCACATCACATGGGTCACGCACATACCTGCGCTCCCACGATCAGCAGACTTATTACATCCCAATAAGTCCTTCTCTGACCTATGTTCATCGAGGTAACCAGTCTAAATCCGGGCAACACAAGGATTAGAGGGCCCTAAGCGAACGCAAACCTCCCGTGATAGCAAGTATGGTAGGTATGTCATACACACAAATCATATACCAATACTAAGTAAGCACACATCTTAGTAATCACCGTAGTTTAATTGTAGTACTTATCGCATTCTCGTACCAACTTAATATATATACAACTTATATAATCCCAGTCCATATTTATACGCGCCATAATTTATTCTCACGTCGTAGTAGGCACTCACGTCTCGACTCAAATGTCTATTTGATTTGATCCACACTTATATAATTTACTCCACATTATATCCCAAATGTCCCAAGTATACTAATACACCATCAAAGAAATGTTATCTCTATCCTCGAACAAGTTTACGGGACTCCCAAAATAAAAACAGGCCAAAAAGGCCTAAACTGCCAGCTCGTTAGAAGTCTCGTTCGAACGAGGTGTTCGAACGAGATTTCGTTCGAACGAACTGGGCTATCTAACGAGATCTCGTTCGAACGAGATTATCGAACGAACATCCCTCTCGTTAGAACCCCAAACTGTCAACTCGTTAGAAGCTCATTCGAACGAGCTCGTTTGAACGACCTGGGTAGGCCTTCTAACGAGTGACCAGATTCAAACCCAGAAATCCTATCTCGTTTTTCCACCAATTTCTACGCCTCAAATCTCAACCAAAATTCGTCCCAACAATGTTTTAAGGTCTCCAATCATCCTAAAACATACTAAGGTCATATACTAACATCTTTTAAGGAATTAACACATCCTAAACATCATTAATTCATCAAATCTCTACCCTTTCCCCCAAATTTTCAAGAACATAAACCCTAGAATTTTAAATCCTCAATAAGTCCATTCTAGATCCGTTTTTGTTACATCCAACATATATTAACATCAGAATAATCATCTCCATACTATTCTACATGCAATTTGTCCACAAAATTCAAGTCCTAAGTCCAATGAAAATGGGTTTTTATTTAACTTCCAAGAACAAATGTAAATCTTTCAATTTATCTAACATGGAAGAAACATTCTCTGAATTAAATAGAATTAAATCACTTGCCTCTAGTGTCTCTGAATTTGGTGTTGGTTTGATGAAGCTTTTTCTGCAGAATTCCTTCTCTCTCTCTCTCTAAGCCTTCTTCTCCAAAGGTGGCTAGGGTGGCTAGGGTTTGTTTAGGAGACTTAGAAAATCAATTTTAAAACTCCCCGTAGTCTTATGGGTCAATATGGTTGGTAGTGGGTTTAGTGGTTAGTTACCCAAATCAGATTATAAATCCTAATTTTCGTCATTATTAAATCCCAAAAATACAATATTACCAAACTACCCTTATAAGATGCCGGTGTGGCCTAAAAATACCCCGGGACCCAAACTAAACCCCCGACTAGTGTTTTCTGACTATCTCGACCCTTCCGGACGCGTTGGCGCGCTCAAAACGACCATACGGTTAATAGAATTTAAATTCACTTTTACAATTAACATAATTATATCCTGACGCGACTGTCTCATGCGTCCCAATAAAATGTCCAAATTGTCGTATATTAATCTCACGACAAATTTCATAATTCAATATTCATATATCATCATATATACTCAATATAGTCAAATACCAACTCACATCTCGCTAGTATTTTATCCGGATTAATTCCCAATTAATTCTCATTTAATTAATTAATCCCAAAAATAAATATCGCCAAAAATACGGGGTATTACATACTTCCCCCCTAATAACAGAATTTCATCCCGAAATTCGGAACTAGAAAGTACCTGATAAAAACAACTCTGGATAACGTTCGCGCATCTAATCCTCGTGCTCCCATGTGGACTCCTCGACATTGTGATGTCGCCACTGAACACGCACTAACGGAACTATCTTTGACCGCAGCTTCCTCTCACTTCGGTCCAAAATAGCAATCGGCCCCTCCTCGTAGGAGCTATCAGGCTGTAGATCAATCTCCTCCAAAGCGATGTGAGAATGAGCCAAATCGTCTCTGAGATATTTCCTTAGCGAGGAAATATGAAACACATCGTGAATCCGGTGTAAATGCTCCGGTAACCCGAGTTTATACGCAACTGGTCCAATTCGCTCAATAATAGGAAACGGTCCCACATACCTCGGTGCCAACTTCCCCTTCTTCCCGAAACGCATAATCCCCTTCATAGGAGATACTCTGAGCAAAACTTGGTCCCCCACTTGGAACTCCCTGAAAAACCTCTTCGCATCAGCATAACTCTTCTTCCGGTCTTGAGCTACCCAAATGGGACTCCGAATCAACTCAATCCTTGCCGAAGTGTCCTGAATCACTTCCGGCCCAAGTAGTTTGTTGTCCCCCACCTCTAACCAACATGCTGGGGAACGACAAGGCCTATCGTACAACGCCTCAAACGGAGCCATGCCAATGGTGAACTGATAGGAGTTGTTGTAAGCAAACTCTACCAGTGGAAGGTATTGCTCCCATCCACCTCCAAAGTAAATAATGCACATGCGTAGCATGTCCTCCAACATCTGATTTATGCGCTCGGTCTGCCCATCGGTCTGCGGATGATAAGTCGTACTCAACCGCAATTCCGTGCCCATGGCCTCCTGGAAACTCTCCCAAAACCGCGAAACAAATATCTTGTCTCTGTCAGACACGATATTTAGGGGCACACCGTGAAGTCTCACAATCTCTGAAATGAAGAGCTGGGCATACTGTCCCGTAGTGTAGTCAGTCCTTACGGGTAGAAAGTGAGCGACTTTGGACAATCTGTCCACAATTACCCAAACGGAGTCGTGACCCCTCTGCGACGTAGGCAACCCCGTGATAAAATCCATGGATATGCTCTCCCACATCCACACCGGGACCTCCAACGGCTGTAGAAGTCCTGTCGGTCTCTGATGATCCACTTTTACTAGATGGCAAGTGGCGCATTTCGAAACAAACTCAGCAATATCTCTCTTCATTCCGCTCCACCAATACTGGCGTCTCATGTCTTGGTACATTTTGTCCCCTCTGGGATGTACCACGAACCGTGAGCCGTGCGTCTCTGTCATCACCTCGTGTCGCAATTTCTCCCCTTCCGGAACCACCAATCTCCCATTGAAGCGTAATCCCTCGTCTGAGCTGACGGTATAGGACTCGGCTCCCTCTACTAGTAATCTAACTATCTGCTCCTGACAGAACGAGTCATTAGCCTGTGCCCGTACTACCTTCGTGACAATCTGCGGTGTAACAGTCATCACAGACATGAAAGATCGGGCCACTGCATCCTGGTGTCCCAAATCCTTCCACTTTGCCTTCCACACCCCTGCCACCTCATCTGCTGGCCTACGGCTCAACGCGTCTGCTACCACGTTAGCCTTACCTGGGTGATACTGGATATCGAACTGGTAGTCTTTCACAAACTCAAGCCACCTACGCTGCCGCATATTCAACTCCTTCTGCGTGAACAGGTATTGTAGGGACTTGTGGTCAGTGAACAATTGGAACTTCTCCCCCAAAAGATAGTGCCTCCAAATCCGTAGGGCAAATACCACTGCCGCCAACTCCAAATCATGCGTGGGGTAATTCTTCTCATGAGGCTTAAGCTTACGGGAAGCATAAGCTATGGCCTGTCTCTCCTGCTGTAATACACCTCCAAGTCCTTGCAAAGACGCATCGGTGTAAACCAAATACTCAACTCCCGTTCTCGGCAATGCTAACACAAGTGCTGAAGTCAATTTGTCCTTTAACTCATCAAATGCCAACGGACAGGCATCACTCCAGATGAATGGCACACCCTTACGAGTCAGATGTGTCAAAGGACCCGCTATCTTCGAAAATCCCCGAATGAACCTCCTGTAGTATCCTTCTAGGCCCAAGAAACTACGAATCTCAGTCGGTGTCGTGGGCTGTCCCCACTCCCTCACCGCGGATACTTTCCCCGGATCAACAGATATTCCCCGGTCGAAAATAATATGTCCCAAAAACTGGACCTCCTTTAGCCAAAACCCGCATTTCTCATATTTTGCATACAACTCGTTCTGACGTAGTGTCTGCAAAACTTGCCTCAAATGCTCGGCGTGCTCCTCCTCTGTCTGGGAGTAAACCAGAATATCATCGATGAAGACAATGACAAACTGATCTAGGAAATCCCTGAACACTCTGTTCATCAAGTCCATAAACACTGCGGGAGCGTTGGTCAAACCAAAAGGCATAACCCGAAACTCGTAAGAACCATATCTCGACAAGAACGCAGTCTTCGAGACATCCTCCTCCCTGATACGCAACTGATGGTATCCCGATCTCAAATCGATCTTCGAGAAGAAAGAAGCTCCTCTCAACTGGTCAAATAGGTCATCGATTCGAGGCAACGGATACTTATTCCGTATCGTGACCTTGTTCAACTCTCGGTAGCCCACACACAATCTCAGTGAACCGTCCCTCTTCTTCACAAACAAAACTGGAGCGCCCCAAGGTGAGGTACTCCTGCGAATAAAGCCCTGACCTAACAGCTGCTCTATCTGATCTCGTAGCTCTCGCATCTCTGTCGGAGCCATACGGTACGGTGCGCGTGCTATAGGCCTCGTATCTGGCAATAGTTCTATAACAAAGTCTATCTCTCGACTGGGGGGTAGGCCTGGTATCTCCTGAAACACATCTGAATACTCCCTGACGACTGGGATCGAATCTAAAGGTATCACAACCTCCTTAGAGGTATCCTCCTCTAGGTAATACAAATGAGCGGTCGAGCCTCCCTCTGGGCGAGGCATCGCCACTACAAACATCTCTTGCCCCGGAATGGCAAAAACAATGCTCCCACCGAAGCAATCAATCATGGCTCTATAATCAGCGAGCCAATCCATACCGATAATCACATCGTGAACATGCATATCTAATACCAACATATCTGCAGGTAATACCAGACTACCAATCTCTACCCCCACTCCCTGGCATATAAAGAATATAAGTGACCCACTCCCCAATGGTGAGTCGACACACGTCACTGTGCTCTCTGCCGTAGCTAACAATCCTAAGGCTTTCGCGAAATGTGTAGTTATAAAACAATGTGTAGCCCCCTGTATCAAATAATACCCGACCCATAGTGCCATGGATAGGAAACGTACCCTCAATCGCGGGCGGTGCCTGTGGAACTGCTGCCTGGTGGACGTTATAGACACGTCCATACTGTAGCTGCCCCTGCTGAGCTGGGACTGCTGGAATGGGTGGCAATGCTGCCATCTGTGGCGGTGCGGGGAGAGCGGCGGGAAACATAGGCCTCTGCGGCTCCTGGCGAGCACCCTGCTGCTGCTGCTGTGGGGCCCTGCCCCTATCAGGACAGTCCTGGCGTTTATGGCCAGTCTCGCCACAAACAAAACACTTCCCTCGGAAGTTCCCTCCTCTCTGCCCCTGCTGTCCCCGGCCTTGGTGGCCGTTACCGTTCCTCCCTTGGCCCTGCTGGCCCTGCTAAAACTCTTGCCCATTCTGCCCCTGTTGGCCCTGATGGCCCTGACGGAAACCTCCCTATCCGTGCCTGTAATTTCCTGATCTGAACCTCTTCTGATCCCCCTGCTGGGAACCCTGCTCACCCTGTCTCTGCCCCTGAACAGATTGTGCCCCACCGGCACCATGTCCTCCAGTCCTGTCCTGATGGCTAGACTCTCCTGATCTCTTGCCCTCATCCATATGAAAGCGGTGATCCTGGCAGTGTAACAAAGTAGCGTTAACCACATCAGAATAAGTGGCCAACGAAAGGTTCCCTAACAGATGCTGACGGATCCTCCATGTCAACCCGTCGGTGAATTTCTCAATCTTCTTCTTTTCTGTTGGTATCTCATCCGGAACGATATTCAACAGATTCGTGAACTCGGCCTCATACTCGGCCACGGTCTTACCCTCTTGCTTCAGATTCATCAGTTTCCTCCTCATTTCCGTGTGAACAGCTGACGGAAAGTACTTGCGGTCGAACCGCACCCAAAAGTCCTGAATAGTGAGAGTATCCCTCTCCTCCACGGTGGTAATAGACTCCCACCACTGCAGTGCAGATCCAACTAGATTGAAAGTAGCTAGCACCTGCTTCTGAACGTCCGTGCACTCACTACACCAAAATGGGCAAATTGTCACCTTTCAGCCGGCCAGCCTTGTCAAGGTCATTGACCGTGACAAAAAAACACGCGTTTTATGTCACGGTCATTGACCTTGACACGACCGTGACAACGAATTGTCACGGTCATTGACCGTGACAAGCCCGTGACAAATTTAATTGTCACGGTCTTGTCACGGTCAATGACCTTGACACGACCGTGACAACTTTTCCAGCAAAAACCCTATCCCCCTTCTTTTTTCCCTCCCTCGCCGTTCCCTCCATTTCTCTCTCTCTCTCTCTCGACGCTGCTCTCTCTCTCTCTCTCTACTTTCAGGTCCATTTTCTCTCTCTCTCTCTCTTTCATTTATATATATATTTGTGTGTATATTTGTGTGTATGTGTATATATATATATGTGTGTATGTGTGTGCGTGGAGGGGGGCAGGGGGTGGGGGGTGGGGCGGGGTGGGGCAGGGTGGGGGAGGGGGTGGTGGAGGGGGGCAGGGGGTGGGGCAGGGTGGGGCGGGGTGGGGCAGGGTGGGGGAGGGGATGGTGGAGGGTGGGGTGGGGTGTGTGTGTGTGTGTGTGTGTGTGGTGGTGTGTGGTGGGGGAGGGGGTGGGGTGGGGTGGGGTGGGGTGTGTGTGTGTGTGTGTGGTGGTGTGTGGTGGGGGAGGGGGTGGTGGAGGGGTGGGGCAGGGGGTGGTTAGGGGTGGGGTGTGTGTGTGTGTGTGGTGGTGTGTGGTGGGGGAGGGGGTGGGGTGGGGTGTGTGTGTGTGTGTGTGGTGGTGGTGGTGGAGGGGGGCAGGGGGTGGGGTGGGGTGGGGTGGGGTGTGTGTGTGTGTGGTGGTGTGTGGTGGGGGAGGGGGTGGTGGAGGGGTGGGGTGGGGTGGGAATTGATATCCAAGACATGTATTTGAATTGATATCAATTTATTTGAATTGATAGAATTGTTTCTAGGATAATAATCCTACTATAAGATAATTGCTCAAAATAAATATTAAATAATAATTACTAAGATATCAATTCAAATAAAGTCTTAATAACCTAACCAAAAGAAATAAAATAAAATATCAAATAAATTATCATCCACCTCATAGACATTCCCTACCAATCATTTTAAGATAATTTTATCCTTATAAAGATAATAGATTATGTAATTTTAGGACTTAAAATAATATTGATTATGGATATAGGACAACAAACATTTTGTTTCCATTTTTAGTCCCTATTTTCAAATTAAAGGGACACGTGGCATGTTATGATTGGTTAACGTTTTATGAATATGGGTCCGCACCAGCGGTTTTATTCAAAAATAGGGACTAAAATCATAAATAAAATGTTTGTTGTCCTATTTTCAAAATACATATTACAATAAATCCTAAATTTACAAACCCCTAAAGATAAATACCTTTGATTGCAAAGCATGCACTTGTATTATTATTATACAACATGTATTATTTCGACGTGTAATTCTAAAATCTCACCTAGTTTTGTATACTATTTTTAAAATCATACTATCAATTCACGAGACACTAAACAAGAAAGAGGACATATTAATTTGGAAATGCTTGTTTTTCTTTCTAGAGACCCGTGTCGTCAAAACTTGGTAGTGTTCGAGTGTGTTTTTATCACTAAATTATTATTTCACTAACAAATACTCCTTATATCCTAGATTAAGAGTCCATATTTAATTTTTGTACTTACTAATAATACACTTAATCAATGGCTAGGATTAACCCTTATTCACTATTATGAAATTTGGTTAATTGATTATTTAAAAAAAAAAGCAGAAGTAGACTAACATATATACACAACACTAAAAGTAGACATCAATTTTATAAATAATTGATATTTTCATTCAAAATATGTGTGTGTGCGTGTGTGTGTGTGCGTGTGGCGGGGGTGGGGGTGGGGTGGGGTGGGTAGGGGTGGTGTGTGTGTGTGTGTGTGTGTGCGTGTGGCGGGGGTGGTATTGACGGAACTTACACATACGTTATAATATAGACGAAACATTTTTTTATCTGTACTAATAACATTTTTTTTATCTGTACTAATAACATTTTTTTTACAGCAAAAATGTCTCCTTCAGATGTTAGGGCGAAGATGATGATGCTGTTTATGATGATGTCGTCGTCTGGGTTCGGTGGTAGCGGAGGCGACGAGGGCTCCTCCGCCCCTAGGCTCCCCAAATATGGAAAATTTGGGATTACCGTCGAAAACAAGTCGGAGCTTTTAGCGAGATCCCTCGAGCTGCTAAAGACGGTCATCGGCCCGGGGTTTATGAGTTGGAAGGAGGTGCCGTATGAGCTCAAGTTAGCTGTTTGGGCGGCACTACAGGTAATATTTATATGAATATTTCAATTTCAATTTCAATTTATATTTATATTTATATTTATATTTATATTTATATTTATATTTATTCGCAACTAACATTCTATTTGTTGGACAGGAACAATTCAACTTGGATCCAAAGCTACGCGATTCCGTCTTGGAGCAGTTGAGGGAGCAACACAAGACGTGGAAAAAAAATATGCGGACACGGTACTTTGGAAAAACACGAGAGACCATTTTACAATGGCGCGGATCCGTCCCGCCCAAGGAGCCGATCTCATTGGCACAATGGCAAAAGTTCATTGACAATGAGATCGAGGATCGACAATTGGCATCTCGCCAATCGGGGAGGGAAAATCGGACTAAAAAGACGGACGTGCACTACTCCGGCCGGACCTCTTACGCTGAGGTGGAGCATAGGATGAAGGTAATATTTAATTTATCTATAACTACAGAAATATCTTATTGGATATTATTTTACTTTGCGGGGCCGATACTAATTTTACTTTACTTTATTTTATTTTAGGGGGTAGGGAGTGGGCCAGGGGGTAAGCCACATAGGCTCGATACTTATGTGGCTCTTCGGACGAAGAAGGGGAAGGACAAGGAGGTGTCCCCGAGCGTCGCGGCCACGATTGTAAGTAATCCGACAGTTTAATTATTGTTAATTACGTTATAATTTTTTAGTTTACTTATTTTACTAATCATGTGCTTTTTGTCGTTTCAGGCAAAGCTTAAGGAAGTGCATGAGTCGCAGTCTGATGCCGACAAGGCATCTTTGTCCACAGACGTACTCAGCCAAGTGCTTGGCTCTGATCGCAAGGGGAGGACAAGGGGAGTGAGCTCGCGGGTGGCCAAATCTAGGATCATCGGATTGGAGACGAGCGACACCGGGTTGGCTCGAACGGTGGATTCACACGACGCGAAGCTGTCCCGTTTGGAGGCGACGGTCCAAGATATGTACGCATTCATGAAGCGTACGTTGGGTGGAGACCGTAAAGAGAAAGGTAAAGGGAAAGGGAAGGAGAAGGCGGTGGAGGAGGAGGTGCGGGAGGACGAGGAGGTGCGGGATGACGAGGATGTGGACCTCGCTGCTTCATCACCGACACGTTCGTACTTCGACGATCCACTTCCCTATTTGACGCCCTCCAACAGACCATTATCGACGATTGGTTGGCCGAGCGTGTTCATATTGGACATATTTGATGGCCAGCAGATAGGGCGGGGGTTGAGGGACCCGGATATCATCGAGGGTGGAATAGTCCATGGACGTGTGCTTCAAGGGATGGAGTCCAGGGTGCTCGTCACGCATGTCATACCCGGGAAGGAGAACTCCCTACTGTGGTTGCGCGAACAATGCGGCACGACATATATTAGTGGGTGCGTCAATTCGTATGTCGTGTGGCCTACTCACCTCCTCACATTTACCCAAGACATGTAGTTACATTATTTTTAAGTTTGTCCATTTTAATTATATTTGGATTATATCGTCATGTATATTATTTTTACTTTGAAAATTTGGATTATACTGTCACGAATATATATTTTCATTATCTTTAGTTTGTGTTGGATATATGATGTTTGGAACAGGTACAACGTTGTTATAACAGGTACAAATATACTGCTGGGCAGTGGCGGTGGCCATACTGCCCAGCAGATTTTTTTTAAATTCTGCCCAGAATTGTCACGGTCATTGACCGTGACAAGTCCTTGACAAATCTTGTCACGGGCTTGTCACGGTCATTGACCGTGACAATTTTTTAAAAAGGGTCACGGCTTTGTCACGGTTATAAACCGTGACAAACGTGTCACGGTCATTGACCTTGACACGACCGTAACACAAAACGCGAGTTTTGTGTCAAGGTCAATGACCGTGACACGACCGTGACAAAAAAAGTTGTCTCGCCTCGAAATGTCACGGTCATTGACCTTGACAAGGTGAATTTGTCAAGGTCAATGACCTTGACAAATGGGCAGATTTGGTGTAGTGACTCATACATCCTCAAGTGCCTCTGCATATCCTTCCTCCACTGGCTCGAGACTACCACATCTGAGCTACCTGCAAACTCTGGCGGATGCGCTTTCTGAAAAGCGTCACGTACACGTTCCCAAGCATACGGGAATGCATTTGCCTGTACTGGCGCGGCAACCGGCGCCTGAGGTGGTGCCTGCTGGACTACGGCAATTGCGGCATTTACCGCTTGGGCTACAATGGCTGCAACCTCAGCGGCGTTCATCATGCCCTGAACTGGAGTGGGCTGGGGTTCGGGCGTTGCATCCCTGGGAACTCGTCGTGCACGTCGTGGAGGCATCTGAAATAAGAATAAAGTTTATAAGTTCGCTGTTTATAAACTTAAAATAGCTGAAGAACGAAGCATACACAAAAAGAGTACAACAGTCCTAAAATATAGGGCTCTATATCAAAGAAAACTTAGCGGAAACATAATAGCCGTACAGATCCTAAAGGACACTAGAACCTGATGCTCTGATACCACCTGTGACACCCCGACTAATTAAATACCGGGTAGCTACTCCTTTATTAAATTAAATCAAAATGCCAAGTTGGCTCAGTTAATAGCATCACTGTCGAAAACATTTTTATTATTACTAACCACCTAGTATTTAAAAAGTAAGTTGCCAAATTTTAATTAAAGTCTGATTAACATGCAGTGAAAGATTTAAAGCAAGAATAATATCACCATTTACCATAACGAAATAGTAGAATAACCATCACATGATATAGAAAAATCCGGAGGAAAACTCCTCACAACAAACTCCACAACTGAAATGAATAACTAAAAACTGAATACTGAATCAATACATGCCAAAGTCTGAAAACTGAAATGGAAATGTAACTCTAATGGAACTGGGCAACATGCCCTAAAACTGAGGAATACTGAACATGGAATCCAAATGATAGAAACGTCTAAAAGCAAATCCCTGTAACTTCCACAAACAGCTACAGCTCGTCATCTGAATGAGTATCCTATGCATGGTGTCCTTGTGGCTGGGCACCTAAAATGGTTTTACAAAAATAGATTTGAAAGCAAACGGGTCAGAGCCCGAATGTGGAGATATTTTAAAAACCTGCAAGTGCTTTAAAAACATTTAAAACATTAAATGCAAAGTACATGTTAGGACGTGCACTCAAATGAAATTCTCACCTCTCGTCTAACTGTGCACTCCTAACGTAAGTACCCATCTAAAATGACACAACCCACTAGCTAAGTAACATCATATCTAGCTAGACTGTCATAGGTTCTACCCTTATTACTCGATTCCCATTAACATTATAACGATCTCAATTAAATAGGGGCTTAACGTAAATTCAGGTTCTCACGTAAAAGTAATACAACTCATTATAGATTATTCCTTTTATGTTATTCCATAGTTATACACACAATACCATATGAAAGTTCCCAGTTTATTAAGTGTATATTTTCCACAACATAAATATACAATATAAGCACACCGAGACTAAGCTGCGGTGCACACATACTCTGTTATCCATCCCGGTACATCACGTACATAAGGATCACATATTCCGAATCTCTCAGGAATAGTTCACAGATAACAACATCACAAATAATGGAGGCGAACACAGTCACATCACATGGGTCACGCACATACCTGCGCTCCCACGATCAGCAGACTTATTACATCCCAATAAGTCCTTCTCTGACCTATGTTCATCGAGGTAACCAGTCTAAATTCGGGCAACACAAGGATTAGAGGGCCCTAAGCGAACGCAAACCTCCCGTGATAGCAAGTATGGTAGGTATGTCATACACACAAATCATATACCAATACTAAGTAAGAACACATCTTAGTAATCACCGTAGTTTAATTGTAGTACTTATCGCATTCTCGTGCCAACTTAATATATATACAACTTATATAATCCCGGTCCATATTTATACGCGCCATAATTTATTCTCACATCGTAGTAGGCACTCACGTCTCGACTCAAATGTCTATTTGATTTGATCCACACTTATATAATTTACTCCTCATTATATCCCAAATGTCCCAAGTATACTAATACACCATCAAAGGAATGTTATCTCTATCCTCGAACAAGTTTACGGGACTCCCAAAATAAAAACAGGCCAAAAATGCCTAAACTGCCAGCTCGTTAGAAGTCTCGTTCGAACGAGGCTGTTCGAACGAGATTTCGTTCGAACGAACTGGGCTATCTAACGAGATCTCGTTCGAACGAGATTATCGAACGAACATCCCTCTCGTTAGAACCCCAAACTGTCAACTCGTTAGAAGCTCGTTCGAACGAGCTCGTTCGAACGACCTGGGTAGGTCTTCTAACGAGTGACCAGATTCAAACCCAGAAATCCTATCTCGTTTTTCCACCAATTTCTACACCTCAAATCTCAACCAAAATTCGTCCCAACAATGTGTTAAGGTCTCCAATCATCCTAAAACATACTAAGGTCATATACTAACATCTTTTAAGGAATTAACACATCCTAAACATCATTAATTCATCAAATCTCTACCCTTTCCCCCAAATTTTCAAGAACATAAACCCTAGAATTTTAAATCCTCAATAAGTCCATTCTAGATCCGTTTTTATTACATCCAACATATATTAACATCAGAATAATCATCTCCATACTATTCTACATGCAATTTGTCCACAAAATTCAAGTCCTAAGTCCAATGAAAATGGGTTTTTATTTAACTTCCAAGAACAAATGTAAATCTTTCAATTTATCTAACATGGAAGAAACATTCTCTAAATTAAATAGAATTAAATCACTTGCCTCTAGTGTCTCTGAATTTGGTGTTGGTTTGATGAAGCTTTTTCTGCAGAATTCCTTCTCTCTCTCTCTCTACAAGCCTTCTTCTCCAAAGGTGGCTAGGGTGGCTAGGGTTTGTTTTGGAGACTTAGAAAACCAATTTTAAAACTCCCCGTAGTCTTATGGGTCAATATGGTTGGTAGTGGGTTTAGTGGTTAGTTACCCAAATCAGATTATAAATCCTAATTTTCGTCATTATTAAATCCCAAAAATACAATATTACCAAACTACCCTTATAAGATGCCGGTATGGCCTAAAAATACCCCGGGACCCAAACTAAACCCCCGGCTAGTGTTTTCTGACTATCTCGACCCTTCCGGACGCGTTGGCGCGCTCAAAACGACCATACGATTAATAGAATTTAAATTCACTTTTACAATTAATATAATTATATCCTGACGCGATTGTCTCATGCGTCCCAATAAAATGTCCAAATTGTCGTATATTAATCTCACGACAAATTTCATAATTCAATATTCATATATCATCATATATACTCAATATAGTCAAATACCAACTCACATCTCGCTAGTATTTTATCCGGATTAATTCCCAATTAATTCTCATTTAATTAATTAATCCCAAAAATAAATATCGCCAAAAATACGGGGTATTACAATTACCTTCTACGGATGTCTTCTTCTTGTGCCAACAATCTCTAGCATAGTGAACCTTCTTGTCGTAGTTGTAACATTCCCTATTACGTTGCCTAAAGCTCTATGAGTGACTCTGGTCCCTTCCTTTGTTCGGTTGACATCCCCCTATACATGAGCTCCTTTCTTGTTGTCACGAGGCTAAGTCATGTTTCCTCGAGCTTTTCTCTTGTTGCGATCCTCTTGCTACATTTTGGCCTCTAGCTCTCGCTCTTCTGCTGTTACTTTTTATTAAGACCCAGCTCACTTATTTCATCAATGTCACTTGATTAGCCAATAAATTTTCCAACTCAACTAGGTTGGGTTGAGTTTTCCAACCGCATATTTCCATAATAAATCCATTATATTTTAGCTTTAGGCCACGAATAATTATTCTCCTCATCCATGGTTCACAATTTTAGAGTCAGGGTCAAGTAAAGAAATTTTTGACATAAATCTTTAATTTTCTTAAAATATTAACTGATGGTTATACCTTCCTGAGTGGTGTCATCAATTCGTTCTCCAATGTCTACAAGCGTGCGCCATTTATCTTTGGAAAAAGAGAGGCAAAAGTGTCCCATGCGTCCTTCGATGTCTTCGCATCCTTGATATACCCCAATAATTCTGGGTCTACTGATATTTTGAGTGCGTACATGGCTTTGACCGCTTTTATTTTCCATTTTATTAAAGCCTCCATATTTTCTTGGGAGGGTGGTGAAGTGTCGCTACCATCAACAGTCTCTAATAAATCTCTTTCTTCCTAGTAGGACATCATGCAGGTGCTCCAAATTCCATAATTAGTGTTGTTTAATTTTTCAAGACCACCACCAAATGCGTTAATCAAGTCTGTCATAATCATGTACTCAAATTAAAATGGTCCCTCATTAATTAGGTTGACACAGTCCCGAACTATTTTCGATCCTTTGACAGTACTCTATTTCTTTAGTGGCACCCTCAGAGTGATCCCTGATCGTTTGGCTCTGATACCAAATTGTTGAGTAAAAATTGCGCAAGCGGTGAACCATTAATAAAACTATTTTATTACACAAAAATAATTGTACAAATTTTAGTATAATTATTGAATCACAAAATACACACTCAAGTGACCCACTAATATTACAAGACTCGTTTAATATTTAGAACACAATTTTATTACTTGAAGACACAACTCACTCATTCTAAAGACACTCACTATTTATTTGGATACTCTTTACTACACCCACTTATTGCACAAAATGGAAGATGCGTCTCTAATTTATACTCACCAAAGTCAGTGAGAAACTACCATTACAACCACACATTTTGTGGCGGTGGGAGTTCTCTAGAAATAAAGAATTCTAGAGAGATGGAAATATGAGAGAGAGAGAGAGAGAGAGAGAGAGAGAGATGAAAGGAGGTGAGTATAATATTCAAGAGAGGAAGAGAGATAGTGGGATGTACAGAAATTTCTAGAGAGAGGCAGTGGTGCTATAATTTTAATAATAACAACCTTCTTACAATTGAACAATTGTCTTTTGAATTCGAAAGGATGATTGTGGTTGTTCTTAGAAGGATTTTTGTTTGTTTCCGTGGTTAAGTAACCTTAAAATTGTTAGAAACTATTGTCGAATAATTGGTTGAGTCACGAACTAGGTCATTCTTTTTAATGGTATTTTGTACGTCAATGAAAAATTAAATACAATGCAGAAGAGGGAAGGTAACCACTACGATACAAGAACCTTAAAAATCAATTTTCTTCTATTTGGTTTTTGAAAAATATTGGCTTGGAAAAGAAATAAACTACACTCCAAATTTATAATGTTCTGATGGAGTTTGAAATTGTCATCCACAATCTATACGTGGGGAAATGTGGGAAGTTAAAAAAAACATGAGAGAAAATTATGGAGACCAAGTCAATAAAAAAATGAACATGTTTAAAACTGCTCAATTAATCCGATTTAAATTTTTAATTGAAGAAATGATGAATAAATCAAATTAATTATTTAATATTTGATAAACACAATAAAGTTTCTCCATAATTTTTTTATTACAACCCATGACCCACGGACCACAGATCCAGAATCAAGTCTTGGGATAAAACTCAATCCATTTACGTATTCTCCCTTTTAACACTTGGGATACCCCATCAGGCACCAAGATAATTGTTTTTCAATATTTAATTGGATTTTTTTTAGTATCCAATTGGAATTTTTTTTTTGAGTATTTAATTGAAGAATTAGTTTGATCAATTAATATTTCCATGGGTCGTTGAGCATTATAGTAAACTAGCACGTACCCCGCATGATGCACAATTGTCAAAAGGAATAATAAAATTTCATTATACTCACATACATTAATTATTTTATTATCTGTAAATGTCCTATAAGGTCACATAGTATTTGTAAAGCCAAAGTCGAGCATATAAACTCGGGCTACAGATTTGTTAAATAATCAATTGAATGTAATGCTTGACTTTTGAAAGAAGAAACTATTTATAAATTAAAAACTCTAAACTTAAGCATATAAAATACAAAGAAAATGACACAATAAAATAATTCTAAACACTTTGCTTGAAATATGGGGTGGTGACATTTTTCAAACAATTTTAATGCATCAACTGATATTACTTATAGCATACAATTATAAACTTAACATATGAAATACAAAGGAAAATATATAGAACAATAATTCTCTACTGCTTCAAATAGGTGGGGTTGAAATTTTTACAAACATGTTGAATGCATCAAATGGCATTAGTTATAGGGACATATGCCAAATAGTCCCTCGAACATTTTTTAATACCCATTTAGTCCAAGCTTTTTTATTTTGCGTCAAAAAGTCCTTTGCCACATATTTTGGAGAAAGAGTGCCGCTGGCGCGGACCTCTAAAAATAAGAGAATATTGAGTGCTTGAGGAACTAAATGGGTTAAACTAAAAACATGTGTCCTTTTTAAAAAATATATATTTATAGTAGGGACTATTCAATAATTGACCCTTAGTTATATCATACAAACTAAAGCTACAAATTTCTTAGACAATAAATTCTAAAAACATAGTAACTTCAATTTATTTACATAACAAATAAATTGTACAAAAATACAAGATAAAAGCCAAGATGCATACGATTTTATATAAAGTGAAATGCTATGTCTTTTTACTAAGAAAGGAGAGCTGTAATTAATAACGACACAAATTAAACTACTAAAATCAAATTCAGTATCAACGAATAACAATATATCATTCAATCTGAAAGTTAACATGGTCATCAATATTTGGGACAGTGGCAGAAACAGCTAGAAAACGGACATGTGCCAGAGGACTTGATTTCATTTCAGGATTGTGAGCAAGCATTTTTATTCTATGAACTATTGCCTCCAAGGCTGCTCCACAGGGAACATTGAACAAGTGAACTTCATCAATATGTACAAGAGCTATATCACTTAAAAGCTTAAGCCACCCTCTTTTATGCGATATCGAGTCACATCATCAAACTTCTGAAAAAAGGAATTCGTGTTTAAGCCATGGTCCAACAATAAGATTCAAAATCAAATATACAGAAAAAAACCATTGTCATCTTGACCGCGGGAATGGTTAGAATAATGTCTGCTTCTTGTATATTCCTTATACTGTAAGGCTTATTGTCAAATGTTATCTCCAGAAAATTTATCCCCCATGACCCATTCATGGAAGTATGCAATAAAAGAAAGGAAGCCAAAAGATACCATTCATAGAAGCAAATGAGTAGTAGAGTCAGGCTCCCGTGCGGGAGCCCAAATGCGGGACTCCCGTGCGGGATCCTTTTTAGAAAAAAAAATATCTTTTATTTTATTTTTTTTGTGTGGGTTATAAACATTTCAGTGTATCACTGTAAAAAAAAATCAGCTCAAAATAACACTTTTTGATATTTTAAAAAAATGGGTCAATTTTTTATGGTACTAAAGCTGCTTAAAATACTGTCAAAAATTGACCCATTTTTTTAAAATACCAAAAAGTGTTATTTTGAACTGATTTTTTTTTTACAGGAGTGCACTGAAATGTTTATAACCCACACAAAAAAAATAAAAACAATTTTTTTTCTAAAATAGATCCCGCAACTATAGAAAGTACCAATATTAACCTAATGCATTAATTGTGATTAATACCCCTAATAGTATCGTATTAGAGGTATAATATAGATATAGATTAACTAAATGAATTGGAAGCTTCTAAGTATTTAAATTAAGGAACTGTTATTAAATGATTGTTTTCCTTGAGTTATTATGAAGTGTGAGAAGCCCAAATGATTTTAAAGGAACTATAAAGGTGTTTAAGGTCCTCTAAAGATTTAAAGGAACTAGGGTTTTTATCTACCCGATTTCTATTTGGACATTTATCAATTTAACGTTGAAGGGCTGCCCGAGTTGGAACCACAATTCGATACCCACTTCACTCACCACGGCGAACACCAAGAACAAAATGCATCTCTAATACCAATTTGATGTGAATCTATGAATGCGGAAGCGTTATTATTACAACTACACAATAACTACTAACTACACAACACCAACACCAACAGTAAATAAAATTAAACTAAGAAAATTGATTTCTTTCTCTCTATATATTCTCTTTCTCAATATTTAAGTGAGATTACAAATGAATGTCGAGAGCCTATTTATAGGAGAAAAATTACTTGGTAACCAAGTAATGGCCCAAAAGACTAAAAAGGACAATTAATAATTAAAAATGACTAATTAGCTCCAAACATGCTTGGAGATCAATTAAAGAGTAAAAGTAAAATGAAATGACAATATTACCCTAAACAGAAATACTAAATAAAAAATAGGCTTCTCCCGGGAGCACAACCACGTGCTACGTCTCGCTACGTATCACAAAACACATCAATTTTTTTATAGGGTTAAACACGTGCAGGTGAGTATTGGACCACATCGGTAAAATGATTTAGGTTTTGGGTTGTGTAACACCAGAGGATAATTAATGAACCTAATGGAATAAAACATGAAAGACTCGTGTTTGAATGAAAATTTAAGGAGGACATGGAGTCCTAGGGTGCGCTAATGAATTCAAATTTGTTGACCTACTTTAACAGTGAGTCTTGGTGAACCTCTTACATGATTGGTGCAAACATTAAAATAATAAATAAAACAGTTGTAATGGGTCCTATGATTTTTAATGTTTTCACTAATCATGTATGAGCGTCAGCAAGACTCACTTTTAAAGTAGGTAAACAAATTTAAACTCTCGTAGTTATCTGTTAGACTCAAAACCACTAAGCAAAAATAAATGATCGCGATATTTATTATAGACGATGCAAGCCCTTGAAACTAAATGCGCTTTTGTAAACTCCCTGCGTAAAAATAAGGGTTAACTAGACTTTGACCCCTCGAACTTTACCCTCATTTTCACTTCGCCACTCCTATTTTCATTTTCTATACTATTTCCCTCAAACTTTTTAAAATGGATCATATCACCCCAAACCTTAACGGTGTTGTGTTTTAGAAGGAAAATTGATCAACTGTGAGGCACATAAGATATTTTTGTACGAAAATATCCTCATGTGCCATGCACGTGACTAATTTTTTATCCTTAAAATAACATTTTTAGAGTTTGGGGTAAATTGTTCATTTTTCGAAAGTTTGGGGGGTGTAGTGTAGAAAATAAAAATAGGAACGGTGATGTGAAAATATGGATATAATAAGTATAATTAATCCTAAAATAATTAAAATGCCAGAAAATAATTTAAGTAACAATGTTTAATGGATATGATTATGATTAAAGTTTGTGTAACACTAAAATAGCATATTTTGGCATATAGCTCAGAGGCGGATCCAGAAATATATTTCGGGTGGGGCACAAACCATTGTCGGGGGTTCGGGGGCGGGAGCCCACGAAATTTTTTTTAGGTTACAAATTTTTTAGGGGTAAAAATTTGAATTTTTTTCTTTTTTTGGGTGAGGCACAACTCTAAATTTACAATTTTTTAAGGGTAAAATTTACAATTTTGAGATTTAGGGTGGGGCACTTGCCCCACCTCTCTACCACATGGATCCGCCCCTGATATAGCTTATATGGCATTTGTAGGTTGTTATACTATCGTAACTCATGGTGAATCTATATATATATATATATATATATATATATATATATATATAGTCAGGCTCTCTTACATACCGAGTTTACATACCGCTGACACGGACCCACTTTTATAAATGATTTTGAGTTGAATTTTTTTATATGCTATTTAAACATTTAGGCGGATCCATATAAAAAAATCGGCTCAAAATAACTTTTTTTGCTGTTTGACCGATTTTTTAAAAATAGCAAAAAATATTATTTTGAGCTGATTTTTTTATATGGGTCCATGGAAATGTTTAAATACCATATAAAAAAATTCAACTAAAAATAATTTTTTTACTATTTTAAAAAAATCGGTATGTAACTTGGTATGTATGAGAGCTTGACTCTCTCTCTCTCTCTCTCTCTCTCTCTCTCTCTCTCTCTCTCTCTCTCTCTCTATATATATATATATATATATATATATATATATATATATATATATATATATATATATATATATATACATTCCACTCTACTGGATCTTACCAACTTGGGAGTTGCTCATTTTCCTTCTTTTAATCATTCAGCTTCATTCAATTTATCGTTATATAACTACCTTTTCTTTAACAAATAAATTGATCTGAAGATATTCATACAACTGACACAAAACTCGAGACGAGTCAACGTGATAACAAGAGGTGAAATGACACGAAACATACAATTTCAGGGAAAGTATCACGTCGTGTTTGTGTCAAAATTATGTCTTGGGTTAGTCGTGTTTTTTTATACGAAGTCGTGCCATATCGTGTTTGCGTCAAAATTATGCCTCGTATTAATCGTGCTATTCATGGCACGTCGTATATTCACGTCATATTAGATTTCATGGGGTTTGAATCATGAATCGTATTAATTGGGCCATGTTTGTGTTCAAACACAAAATTTAATCATCGCGTATCTTGTTTCATGTCTTGTTAAGTTTAATCGGGTGCCAAGGCAGATTTTGAGGGGAGGCCGGGGAGGCGGCCATCTCGGGCCCCCGATTTTCAACACATTTAATGGGCCACAATATTTTATATGTGTATATATATTTCTAGCGTCCTTTAATTGTCCAAAAAATAATTTGTCGAAAGCTGAACGGACAAACAATTAAACTTAACTGCAACTCCAGAAAAATATGTCAGCTTCTTTTCGATTAAAAAACCTACATTTTATAAATTAATAAAAAAATCTCTTGTTAAATATGAGGCCCCCAATTTAAGATTTCGCCTCGAGCCCCTAAAATCTCAGACCGGCCATGTCGGGTGCGAATCATGAATCATATTGATTGTGTCGTGTTATCTCTAGAACTCTAAAAGCATATATTAACCCTTTAAATATATATCGGGAAGGAAAAAAAAAGTAAAACAGAGTACACAAAAACATGATTTACTTATTTTATATCTACATTTAATGTACTCTTTGAACTTGAATAATCACTACTCAATTAAATAAGCACGCTTCATTGATTTGTAGCATAATGTTTTAGCATAACCTGTTAATACACAATGCCATAACAAATTGAGATGTTAAGCAAATTTCTATTCATTTCCAACCATTCTCTAAAAGGTTATAATAAGAATAAAAATTAGCTTCACAATGGTTTTTGTACATCTACCTAGCACACAGATGAAACCAAACAAATACAATTAACCCAAAATCTACTTCACATATTAATATCCATTCACAAAGTTCACTTGCCGTACATAAAAACAATTTGAAGCAATCAAACTTCAGTCCTGCTAATCCCTAAGACATGTGAAAATTCTTCTAGATTGGAAAAATTTAGTCACCACTAAGAACCTAAGAAGATTACAAAAAAAGATTAAATAATAACATACATAATCATCGACAAAGCGAACACGAGACCCACCGCAAATCCGCTTGTGAATTTACGTTTAGCGCCCCCATAATACGGCTCGATCATGAGCCCGGAACGGCAACTTCCAACCGACGGGCCCTGTCTTGTGATCATCGAGAGGGCCTGGGAACTTGCATGCCCTATCAAGCTGGTTGTTCTGCTGGTAGTAATTATTGAACGCGTACGATATATTCCCCCGCGCGTCCAAATTCCCGCAAGTTGTTTGATACCCGAGGCTAGTACAGTCAGCTAGTGAACATGCGTAGCTCATACTAAGTGGCACTTGTGGGTCGTCAAGCCTGCCTTGTGGCCTCATCACGCACCACTCTCTCCAAATAGTGCACGTTTCTTGCTGGTACCAAAGCACCCGAATTTGTGGTCCCGAGGTTAAGTGAGTATTTCGGTAGTCCGTCGTACGTAAAAAAAAACCCAATGACGTTCGAAATTACCCGGGTCGATGCTCTTAGCGTCCTCGTCGATTAAGCTAAATAGGTACGTGTCGATGGGCCCCGGTCTCATCGGGGTGCCTTTACCGCCCGATATGTGTGACATGAACCCTTGGTTGAACCGCTGAGCATACACGAGGTTTGCATTCCGGTCCCCGTCAGTGGGCCACCCAATTTCTCCGATGATTATGGGCATGTTCGCGAACCCGTTCTTCTGTAGGGCCCACACAAGGGTATCGTGATTCGCGTCAAACATGTTGTAGTAGCTCGTCCCGCCGTCAACTATCGGGGACGCGTTGCCGTCGAAGAACGCGTACTCGACGGGGAAGTTGTCGTCAGTGTAGAGGCTTATGAAGGGGTAGATGTTTACCGTGAAGGGAGCCCCGTTGTCACTCAAAAACTTGACGATTTGCATCATGTAATCGTGGATGTCGGCTCGAAAATCACCACCAGACGGGAAGGTGGTGGCGCTCTCGTAGACGTCCGCGTTGAGGGGGACGGTGGCTTTTACTTGGTTGGCAAGGCCAGCTTTCATGAGGGCGGCTTGGATATTTCGGAGAGCCGGGTAGGTTGTTCTTAGAAAGGTCCCGTTGTACGTTGCCAAGAATGGTTCGTTCCCAACTGTGACGTACCTGTAAAATCAAGAAGTAATTGCCTGTGAGAAACGTGAAAAAAGTCGGAATATATAAAGGGAAATGCTACTCAGTAAATATTAAAAAAAAATTAACTGGTGCTATGACAAGGCATTTAGCTAATCAAAATTAGTAGGCAAAATTTTTAGCAAGATTTGTTAGTAAGTTCAGCATAGTATATAAAACTGTTATGCTTCAACATTACAAAGAATCAGAATATAAAATTCATGTGAATAAAAGTTCAAGGTGGTTATTACCATACAGACTTTCCTCTTGTTCAGGGTGAAAAAAAAAGGGGGGGGGGGGGGAAGCATTTTCATCTATTGAGAGCTGAATTTTGTTCAAACCACATATTTATAGCGCGTTAACAATTGTACACAAACATAATTTAGCTCTAAATAGGTGAAAATAGCTTTTGCGACTTTACTTTGGGCATTTTGGACTTTAGCCCCCGAAATTTTCCTTGTTTGAACTTTGGGATCTGTTTCTGCATTTGGCGACGTATTTTTTCACATGAGTGCCTCAAAAAGTGAAAATGGACATCGAAGTCCAAGAATTGAAAACAGTGGATGCCAATATCCAAACGGGCTTTCCTTGTGGTGGTGGTGGTGGTGGTGTGTGTGTGTGTGTGTTGTGGGGGGGGGGGGGGGGGGGGGGGGGGGAGGTAATTGACCCTTTTACGTTTTATCAATCTGAAAAGTATTTTTATCCGAACCAAATGGGGCTTAAAGTGATATGCTGAATAAAACCCGTATAAGCAAGGCCATAGAAGATATTTTTCCCAAATCGAAAAAAACGGGGTAGGAAAATCACATTGAACATCAAGACAAAAGTTTTTCAGCATAACATCATGTCACAATCTAACATCATGTCACAATCTAACATCAATCAATACTCACTGGCGTGTAGCCCCCGTATTGGCTCGTGTTTGGACCCCACACCAATGATATCTAGTAGGGTCCAAACACGATCTAATACGGGTACGACACGTCAGCGAGTTGCACCCAATTAGTCGAAAATGAGAGTCGGCGTAGAAGGACTCGACTCAACATCAATATACATACTTCTATATCGTAGTATATTTTTCAATTAATAATGAAGATGTTTTTATGCCACTATAGTTATGATAACTTATTATACATAACTGCTTCAGCAAAACCATTCTTATTTTCATAATATTATAGGGCTTCCGCTTTGGAGATCAAAAACCCCAAGAAGTGAAAACTTTGGGGGTCAAAGTCAGTATGGGACCAAACCTCAAATCACCCTTTAATCTTTTATCAGAAACAAAAAAAGCATCAGTATATATCAAATGATACAAAGGTGAGGGGGACCACTGACTCAACAGTCCACAATACACAGAAAAAGAAAAAGAACACTGCAAAAAAGCAGCCAATAAGACAACAAAAAAGAAAACAAATACAAGTTTCAAGCCACAATAGAGTTTAAAATTGTTTCTGATTTAAAAAAACAGAATGCAATGATAAAAAAAGGTTTTACTCCATCAAACACCCATTTACCCAATATTTTCTTATTTTTAAAGGTCCGCGCTAGCGGCACCCCCTCCCCACCTCCCCCAACTGCCGGAGCTCCAGCGAAACCCATCGGAACTCTAGAATCTCATTGGATATCCGATGGGGGTCGCCGGAGTTCCAGCAGTGAGATGGGGGAAGGAGGTGGGTAAATGGGTTAGTGTGTGTCCTTGTTTTGAGTGTTTTATGCGGAGAGGGACATTTTGGAACAAAAATAAAAAAAATTGGAGTAATCATGTATTAATATATGTTTAACGGACTAAATGGGTTAAAGCCCTTTTTTTTTACTTTACCTCCTTTGATGTTCAATAAATAGATTTACCCCGTTGCATGCATAAGGTACAAGTGGGATGATGCACATGCGGGGGGGTTAAGTCTAGTTTTTGAAACCGAGGGGTTACGTCTAATTAGTGCATTATCAGGGAGAAGGGGGGGGGAGCAAAATTCAATAAAATTATTCAAAGAATGAACATACAAATGGGGAAAGAGTCCCACGCCCATTCACATTCATACCATATTTTTTACCTAGTGATAGAACACCAAATAGATTTTTCCTTCGGGAATTTTTACAACGTATTTGCTAACAAAGTACGAACATACAAATGGGGAAAGAGTCCCACGCCCATTCACATTCATACCACATTTTTTACCTAGTGATAGAACACCACACGGAATTTTCCTTGGGGAATTTTTACAACGTATTTGCTAATAAAGTTTTCCGTTTAAGAGTCAAGTTCCCTATATGCCTCCCTTGTTTTTAAATCTTGTTATCATTTTCCAATTAATCCGTGATCATATTTGCCTTCCCCCCATCCCCTCCCAAACGAAATTTCTCATTCTTTTTTCAATTAGTTTAGCAATTTTCACCGGAAGCTTAAAAATAAATAAAATGTATGACAAGCAAGCATTTTCCCACTCATTCAATCTTTTGTTGATTTTATTAATTATTGGACTCCAGTTTCATAGAATACACGCAACTTTACTATTAGACCTAAAATCTCACAAAACAAGAGAATGAAACACAAATATCAAAATTTCTGTTAGAATCGTCTTGCCAAGCGCAAATGTGACTTGTATTGCATTTTTCACGATTTTAAAACCCTTCACCACACCACTCTTTTGACTTGTCCATAATAAAGCTCAAAAGGTCTACCTCCAACACATATAAGAAACGGGCCAGCGGGTTTCTTTGCCTAAGATCCCTCCATTGAACTTGTGTATGTATACCACAATTGATCACCGAAAAATTGACCAAACTGATACAACCCCTAATCCACTTCCTCCATCTACCGACCTAAATCCTACCCTAAAAAGAAAACATTCTTCTCTATCACAAAATCACGAAAAATACAACTAACATGGCCCTAATCTTTTTCGAAATAAATTTTAAAAACCAATCCCATTTTCCCTTTCTCCCAGTAGGCCCTCAACAATTTCATTAGCAATCATCATTGAATCTAAGATTTGCAGTATATATATTCACATAAGCGTGCTCTCATAAAATTCCTTAAAAAAGCAAGCCACTTCTTCTTTCAAAATGTTCCAACACTCCTTATACGCTGCAAAAGTGAAGCCATCGGGGCCCGGAAACTAATCGCTACAAAAATCCCTTTTTCTTCCTCAAACGGATTTTCTCGTCATACGGCTCTACTAAGTTCTGACAGACTCCATAATAAATACTCAATCCTCACATGTCCCCTTTAGAATACTATTTTCATAAAAACCCGAGAATTCAACCACAACTTTTTCTCGTCTTCAATTAATTTCCCCTTCTTTTTTTTCCACTTTGTTGATCACATCAATACACCAATCTTCCTCTTTGTTATCAATCTCTTCTTTTCTTTCCAAAATTGCATTTTAACTTCATTCCATATGTTCAAAACTTAAAATCCTCCACCCCCCTTATCTTGAATTCGGCGCACACAACCAATTTTTAAAGTTATCCTTGGACTCCTCATGTTCCAACCACATTTTAAGAACGGATAGGTGACAATACCCATCCCACACCAATTGAAAATAACGAGAATATGATCCGATGTGATCAACTTTTTTGCCTCACCCTCGGAAACTCTAACTCCCACTCAAAAGAAAACATAATATATCTAGTCAAGAACATACAACCGACTTACTCATGCTAAGACACGTAAACCTCTAATTGTTCAAAGCAATATCTCAGAACTCCACCTTACTAATGAAAGCATCAAAATCTCGCATGCCTCGAGTGACTCTAACCGACCATGATTTCGCTAAAGATAATCTTACCACATTGAAATACCCTCCCATGCACCAATCAGGGGCTGCATAAATAGTACAGCCCTGCCAACTCTTCCCAATATTATCATCTCCCCCTACATTTTCATGGACTGTATACAGTCGATAACCCCAACAGATCCCAATCGCCGATTCAATTTTAATGAAAGCAGATAATTCTCCCAAGAGCCACTTGTTCATATGAATACTCCTCACAACCCATATAATCAATATGCCGGAAAATTGAGTTAAAAATGACATAAACACCTACCCCGTAAATCTAGCCTCCCCATAACCCAACAATAATATTTTTATTAATCTTTTCCTTTTAGTTTTTTGAAGAACACAGATATTTGGATTTTCTTTGAAATTGTAACAAAAAATCCTTGTCTAGCTTCCTCTTTTTTCTTAGAACCCAACCCACTTACATTCTATGAAATTACGTTCATTTATCAAAAGAAAATGCCTCCCTACGATAATTCCCTAAAATCATGTTTTTCATAATTACCTCATAATTACCAACTTGACTGCAACAAATCAGCTCTGAGAAATATTTTCCTTTTAGCCACCCAACAACCCAGCCCAAAGTCTTTAGCCAACAAGTATGATCACTTTTCATTTAATGAACATGACACCCACATTAAATGCGTAGTACATATATAGGCCTGGTTTTGGGTCGTGTCATGACAGTTTCGTATCAAGATTATGCCTTAAACGCAGCACATTCATCGTTCAGTATAATCAGTCTCGTGTCGTGTGTGTGAGCTTCCTGTCATCTATTCATTACTTTTAACGCTTTGTGTCGCGTCCGTGTTGCCTATTTGTATAATTGTTTCTAACGAGTCAACCCCCTAACAACCTAAATTAGTTAAGACTAAACACATACCCACTAACTTCTTGTCGTGTTAATAGGTCGTGTAAAGAATCGCCATTTCTTATACTGTAGCTACAATACCCCTATAGATCAACAACAAAATCATTCCCAAAACCATTATACCCCATCCCACTTCTATACTAAGGGATAAAAAATCTTGCCTACCTAATATTCCTTAAATTTTAAAATTGAAGAACCTACCTGGCCACTATCATTTGAACTTCAGTTTGTTATAACCTATGAAGCACGGACTCGACACGCAATACGTGTTTCAACACGACACGCGATACGTGATTTTTCTAAAAACTAGGATACGACACGCTAGGATACGTATAATATATATTTAAATATATATAAAAGAAATAAAACAGATTTTTTCCATAAAATACATTATTAGAGCATTCTTAACGTAAAATTAAGAAAATTGATCATACAAAACAATATTCAAATACACTTTAACATTAAAAATCATAAATAAAACACATTCCTCTCTCTCTCTCTCTACAATTCCCATGGATTTCGCAGGCATTTCATACTCTTGTCCCTAGCTGCTACAGTTTTAGTAGGGCTCTTAATAAAATCAGGTGATGCCTCGATCCACATCTACCACAAAGATCCATTAAGAAATTTCCATGAGAATACGAACAACTCTGCAAACAATTGTCCCCCAAGCTGCCGGAAACGGCCGACCCACCGGAGAAAAAACCATTTGGCGGCGACCCATATAAGAAATTTCCATCAGCGTACAATCTTTTTAAAGTCTCCTTTTTGTTTGGTCCAAGTAGCTGGTTGTAACGTAGATCAAGAATTGGCTTTGTAATTTGTTGTACCCAATATCAACGGCTATGAGATCGCTTGTAAAGTTGGTGGGTATCCAGATCTCGACACTTGTGAAGCTGTTTTTGGCTAAATCGACTTGTTGAAGAGAGGGTAAGAGGAAGAGCCAAGGTTGGCGGGCTCCAGTGAAAAGTTTTCGCTGAGTTCAAAATAGTAGGTTGTTAGACCCTAAAAATAAGTTGTTAGGACCCTAAAATTTAACGTAACGTGGACTTTACGTTAGGACCCTAAAAACAAGTTGTTAGACCCTAAAAATAGACGGTTAAAAATAGTAATATACATCTTTTTCGTTTATCCTTACTTATATATACCGTGTCAAAATTACAATTCACCAGGGCCATATTCTTCACCTCCTAATTTCCCTCTCCTCTCACCACCATGGTTGCTTCTCTCAGCCCCGAGAGAAGTAATCAAAATGGCTTCATCTTAATCATCTCAACCCTCTTATTTTTATCATTCTTTAAGTCGCCATCGGCATTCGAATTGTTCCCAGAGGTCGAGGTGACATTGTATAATGAATTAGACCGGGAGGTGTGGTATATGTGCAGTTTTCGAGGGTGCAACAGAACGTTAACGTCGCTCGGCAGCAAAACTCAAGTCTCGTGGACGTTTCCTCAAGTTGCTTTCCCTTTCCATTGGGTTTATTTATATATTGACGAGAAGATGAATGGATTTTTCTGGCCTACGCGGTGAGATTGAGATGCAACAAATGTTTTTGGAGGATTAATAAATTTCCTTATTTGTACAGAAGTGATCGCAACAGATGGGAACGTCAAGCCTTGTTCCCTCCCTATATGCAAAACAGATCAATCAAACCCAAGCAATGAAGAAGATACGTTTTATATATGAAGTCGTGGTTTTGGTTATGACAACGCTTGAAACTTTATGTCAATGCATAAATCAAGAACATGGAGGAGAGAGGATCAAAAGAAGAATTTATCTCATGCATAAATCCTTTAATATGTTTGCTTGTAATTCAGAAAAGGAGGATAAAACAAGATTTATATTTTGATTGGTTGTATATTTGAGGGTGTTAAATTTTAATGTTCTCGTTTTTTTATACAAGAATGGACTACATTCATAATATATATATATATATATATATATATATATATATATATATATTTCATACCACGAGGTGTCCGGATCAGTTTACGCACACCTCGACTAATCCCAGCTCGCGGCTCGTGGCTTTCGCTGGCCAAGCATTATTTTGATACTGCCAGGGATCGAACTGGGACCAAATTCAATCCACCCTCAAACAGTGTCCCAATGATAGCCTTATACCACTAGACCAAAAGGCTTATACCACTTGCACGGCTCGAATTATGACCTCTCTCATAATTCTCTCTCCGGGTCTTTAACAAACCTCAACTCACTCACTAGCTTGAGAAGACTCGACCTCAGTTACAACAAACTCACGGGGTCACTCCTTAAACTACCTCCCAACTAGGGGTGGTAATTTTAGAAACGACATAAAAAAATGACACGGAACGACCCGAAATTGACACGATGTTTCGTGTTCGTGTCGTGTTTTTTTGACAAGAACTCGTGTCGTGTTGTGTTTGTGTCTTAATTATGAGTCGTGTCGTGTTATCGTGTTTTTAGGCGTGAAATTTAAGAAATTGAAGTATTCGTGTCATGTCGTGCCGTGTTATTTTTTATTCGGGTCGCGTTCCTGTCAACTAAAAAAAATACGAATTCGTGTCGTGTCGTGTTCGTGTTTGAAAAAGCCTTATAGTGTCGTATCGTGTCGGCTCGAAATATGGCCCGTTGACTCAAATTGTCATTCCTGCTCCCAACTTACTCGAGCTAGCTATCAAAGCCAATTCTTTATCCAGGTATCTTTATAAATCAACATTCAACGGGTTAACTCAATTAGAAGTAGTTGAACTCAGCGAAAACTCTCTCACTGGAGCCCTCCAACCTTGGCTCTTCCTCTTACCCTCTCTTCAACAAGTCGACGTTGATATTGAGTACAACAAATTACAAAGCCAATTCTTGATCTACGTTACAACCAGCTACGTGGACCAAGCAAAAAGGAGACTTTAAAAAGATTGTACCTTGATGGAAATTTCTTAAATGGGTCGCCGTCAAATAGTTTTTTCTTCGGTGGGTCGGTCGTTTCCGGCAGCTTAGGGGACAATTGTTTGCAGAGTTGTCCGTATTCTCATGGAAATTTCTTGATGGATCTTTGTGGTAGATGTGGATTGAGGCATCACTTGATTTTATTAAGAGCCCTAATTTCTATTTTGTGAAAACTATCACAAACAGGAACATTCATATTGAATTATCAAGAAATATAAATATTGATATTGCGGAAGCGTACCTGAATCCATGACAGAAAGTTAAAATATCTTAATCTGAGGTCTTATGCTCTTCCAGATCAACACTTTTCTTTCCTCTCTAAATTTCTCTCTAACAATGGGAATCAGAAGATTGGTGTTGTGATCTGGGGACCATGACCCCTATTTATAACACAATCGTGTCTTCTCATATTTCGTATATTTCTATTTTAACCCATCATAAAAATAGAAATTACGCTTGTCTCTACACAATAAAAACCCACACTTTAATAATACATTAGTAAGGCCCCAAAACTTAAATTAATCACTTTAATTGGCTTACTTTTATTTGATAGCCTATAATTCATATTTATTTTATATATAAGCCCATATATTAAATTTTACTCTAACAATCTCCCACTTGGGCTATATATATGTAACTTTATAAATTTGAAATATACTTTATGAGCTCATGAGTTTTAGCTATCAAAACTTTATGTATCTTAACAATCTTGTCCATTAATTGCACCAATATAGAATCAAAGTGATCGTCATTACACATTTTGTAAGTAGACCCATCAATGATCACATATATCAATGCAACTAATGACAAAGATCAAGTGTGGATGTGTAGCATGGAAATTTCATGCAATGTGATCTTAACATGTTTATTTCCAACTGGTCCTCTTTAAACCTTAGTGAGATCAAACCATATAAAGTCAGAATGAATATAAACTTAATACTTTACTGTAGTAAATAACCATACAATATTCATTAAATCAAATATGTCTATGAAAGCATATAAAATACAAACTCCCACTAAACTGACATATCCTGAAAAGAAATTACACCCATATGAGCAGTGTGCTCATGAAAGACCTTGGGTGGTAATCCCTTAGTCAGCGGATCCGCAATCATGGAGTTTGTTCCAATGTGCTCTATAGATATAAGTCCACTCTGAACTCTTTCTTTTACAACTAGGAACTTAATGTCAATAAACTTTGACTTCGTAGAACTCCTGTTGTTGTTGGAATACAGTACTGCTGATTTATTGTCACAAAATAACTTAAGTGGTCTTTCAATGCCATCCACAATACGCAGCCCCGTGACAAAATTTCGCAACCATATTCCTTGATTGGACGCCTCATAACAAGCTACAAACTCAGCTACCATGGTGGAAGAAGCTATAATAGACTGCTTAACACTCTTCCACAATACAGCACCTCCAGCAAGTAAGTAGATATAACCTGAAGTAGATTTCATGCTATCTTGGCATCCAGCAAAATCGGAGTCAGAATATCCAATGATCTCTAACTGTTCTGACTTCCGATAGGTGAGCATGTAGTCTTTTGTTCTCTGTAAGTACCTCATGACTCGCTTGGTTGCTATCCAATGATCCTTTCCAGGATTACTTAAGTATCTTCCCAACATGCCAACAATGTACGCAATATTCGGACGCGTACATACTTGAGCATACATCCTACTGCTGACGCATAAGGAATCTTTTGCATCTCCCGAATCTCAAAATCATTCTTTAACATTGACTGAGACTAAATTTATCTCCTTTAGCTACAGGGGTGTCACCTGGTTTACAATCATGCATGCCAAATCTTTTAAGAACTTTCTCAATATAGCTCTTTTGTGATAAACTAAGTGTACTCCGAGAGCGATCTCGGTGTATTTGTATACCCAACACAAAAGAAGCGTTACCAAGATCTTTCATCTCAAATTTCTTTGAAAGAAATCTCTTGGTTTCGTGCAACATACCTATATCGTTGGTGGCAAGCAAAATATCATCAACATATAAAACCAAGTAAATATGCTTACTCCCACTGAATTTGTGGTATATACAATCATCAACCAGATTCATCTCAAAACCAAACGAGATGACAACTTGATGAAACTTGAAATACCATTGACGAGAAGCTTGCTTAAGCCCACAAATGGATTTCTTTAATTTGCAAACTGTTTTCTTTGCATCTCCCGACACAAAGTTTTCTGGTTGCACCATATATATTGTTTCATCAATGTCACCATTGAGAAACGCAGTCTTAACATCCATCTGATGAAGCTCAAGGTCAAAGTGCGCCACGAGTGCCATTATTATCCTAAAAGAGTCTTTCGATGAAACCAGAGAGAAAGTCTCTTTATAATCGATGCCCTTTTTCTGTGTAAAGCCTTTAGCGACAAGACGGGCTTTGTATCTCTCCACATCACCTTTCGAATCCCTCTTGGTTTTAAATATCCATTTGCAACCAATGTTTTTTTTTGTTTTTTTTTTTTTTTTACGTTCAGGTAATGAGACAAGATCCCAAACGTCATTGTCCTTCATGGACTTTATCTCCTCATTCATGGCATCAATCCACTCTTGAGATTTAGAACTTTCCATGGCTTGACGGAAGGTGATCGGATCATCTTCCACCGCACCAACGTCAAACTCATGTTCTTGGAGAAATACAATGTAATCATCTGGCACAGCACTTCTTCTTTCTCTAGTGGATCTCCTTAATGGCATAGGTTCTGGAGGTGGTAGAGTTTGTTCTTCTAGAATGGGAAATTCCTGGATATTGTTTTGATTAGGATCTGCTTCTTGAACAATGTCAGGAATTGAATCCTGATCAATGTTAATAACAGCTGTGGGAATATCAACATATTCCTCTTCAAAACCAAAATCCTTAACCTTATCCCCCTCGGCAAACTCAACATCTTCAAAGAACCGGGCATTTCAAGTCTCAAAAATTATTTTGGTAGTAGGATCATAAAATTTGTAACCCCTAGATCTTTCAGAGTATCCAACAAAATAGCAACTAACTGTTCTGGAATCCAGTTTCTTTTCATGTGGCCTATAACGCCTCGCTTCAGCTGGACATCCCCAAATATGAAGGTGCATCAGACTAGGTTTCTTGCCTGCCCAAAGTTCAAAAGGAGTTTTAGCAGTTGCTTTAGTTGGTACTCTGTTAAGGATATACACTGCAGTCATTAATGCTTCACCCCAGAGTAAATCTAGTAAGTTAGAGTAACTGATCATACTCCTTACCATGTCTTTAAGCGTTCTGTTTCGCCTTTTACCAACACCATTCATGCTTGGAGAACCTGGCATGGTGTACTGCGGGACGATACCGCACTCCTCTAGGAATTTAGCAAATGGTCCTGGGCGTTGTTCACCTGAACCGTCATACCTACCGTAGTATTCACAACCACGATCAGATCTGACGCTTTTAATCCTTTTGCTAAGTTGATTTTGAACTTCAGCCTTGAATGACTTGAACACGTCCAGAGATTGGGACTTTTCATGGATGAGATAAAGGTAGCCATAACGTGAAAAATCGTCTATGAATGTGATAAAATATTGTTGACCGTTCCATGAAACCGTAGGGAATGGCCCACAAATATCTGTATGTATCAGTTCTAAGACGTCTGTAGCCCTATTAGCACCAGATCTCCTTATGTTTGTCTGTTTTCCCTTTATGCAATTTTTGCAAATTTTAAAATCTGAAAAATCAAGGGAATCTAGAATTCCATCTGACACAAGTCTTTCAATTCTCCTTTGGGAGATGTGACCTAATCTCTTCTGCCATAATGATGCAGAATTCTCATTGGTTAATTTTCTTTTAATACCTCGAGCACTTAATTGCAAGGTTTCATGATATGAAGCAATAGTATCAAGCATATAAAGGTTATCTACATAAGATAAAGAACCAGTACCAACCAAATTTGAATTATGAAGAAGACTAAATTTATTATTTCCAAAGGAACAAGTATAACCAAATTTGTCCAATACGGAAATAGAAACCAAATTCCGTCTAAATGACGGTACGATAAATGTCTCATTCAAATCCAAATAAGTACTAGACTTCAATAATAACCTAAATATCCCAATTGCTTCAACTTCAATCTTCTTGCCATCGCCCACAAAAATGTATCTTTCACCATCATTTGGCTTTCGGCAACTCAGGCAACCCTTTCTAGACACACTGATGTGAGTGGTTGCACCAGAATCTATCCACCAAGTGTGTTTAGGTACCGAAGTCAAATTAACCTCAGAACAAACTAGGTTAAGAAGTGTACCTTTCTTGACACGCCAAGCATGATAGTTGGTACATTGCTTCTTCCTATGTCCCGCAGCTGCACAGAAGAAACAACCATCAACAGTTTTTTCTTTATGTTGTTTCTTTGGAGATTGGAACCACTGCAGCTTCTTTATCATTCTTTCTTTTCTTCCCCTTGTCCTTGGAAGTACTAGCCAAATGAGCACTTTCTATCTTATCTTGCTTCAGTCTTTCCTCTTCTTGCACACAATGTGAGATGAGCTCATTAAGAGATCAAGTCTCCTTTTGGCAGTTGTAGCTCACCTTAAATTGACTGAACTCTTACCCTCTCTTCAACAAGTCGACGTTGATATTGGGTACAACAAATTACAAAGCCAATTCTTGATCTACGTTACAACCAGCTACGTGGACCAAGCAAAAAGGAGACTTTAAAAAGATTGTACCTTGATGGAAATTTCTTAAATGGGTCGCCGCCAAATGGTTTTTTCTCCGGTGGGTCGGCCGTTTTCGGCAGCTTGGGGGACAATTGTTTACAGAGTTGTCCGTATTCTCATGGAAATTTCTTAATGGATCTTTATGGTAGATATGGATTGAGGCATCACCTGATTTTATTAAGAGCCCTAGCAGCTAGGGACAAGAGTATGAAATGCCTTGCGAAATCCATGGGAACTAGGTGTAAACCCGCACGATGCGCGGATTAGGCTATTTCAAAGTACAAATAACATCACCACCTTTGATAATGAACCAAAATATTTAATGAAGAGAAAAGGTCGATGAAATATATACACAGAGATCATCACTATTGCAGAATAAGTTAAACCTTATAATCCAATAATATTGAAAGTTATTTCCTTGCATGAAATAATTTTCACAAATCATATAAGTGGAAAAAAGTAAGTACATTTTTTAGATTGATCAAGTACTTTAAATTTAAAACTTAAGGGTGTGTTTGACTGATGTGATGCTTGTTCCCAAATATATTCGATGGAAACAATACCCTAAAATATGACACGTGGTCCATCATTTCCTTATTTTTAGCAAAAAAACTGTTATCCACACCCAAAACAATTGGATTTCATGGAAAAGCGGATTTAAGTTACGAAATATTTTGATTTCTGTTTCAACTATTTTTCCCAATTTTCGTAAAAGTGAACTGTTAAAAAAACGCAACTTTATAAACAAAACTACCTTTACAAAAACTCAACTTTACACATCTAATATCTGTTCTATTATGGCTTCCCATAGAAACTACTGTCAACAAAATTGAACACTTGAATGAATAATCAGATTTAATCATTATCAAGAAATCCATGGAAAGATGATTGAGGAAAAAAAAAGCATGTAGGTTTACCTTGGAGGTCCATCTAGGCATATTATTTGGTTGCACCAATTTTGCAATCTGAGTAGCATAAAGCACATTATCAAATCGATAATCTTGTGGATTATATATTTTACACATTTATTTGCAAAAGATTCGGCATCATATCGACTACAACACACGTCATTAACACCCCCAGGAACCAAATAATTTTACTTATTATTTGTACTAATTTAATTGAAATTATTTTTTTTTAAGAAAATATAATATTCTGTTTGATTTGACTAATTATAAGATTAAGTTACTTTATTTTATTGTGTTGATTTTATTGTTCTATCTATATTAAACTCATTTGTTGTATATGTTTTCGTGACCACTCTTAAATATATCTAAGTAAATAAGGAATAACAATTTTAGAAATGATAAAAAAAATATAAAACACGATTTAAAATTGACATGATATTTCATCTACGGGTCGATTTTTTTTTTTACATAAAGTCATGTTGTGTCGTGTCAAAATTATGAGTCATATTATCGTATTTTGTTTTGTTAATCGTATTTTTGTCATTTTAATTATGAGTCGTCTTTTCTCCATCTTCCCTTTTGGCCAGCGTTGTGAGCCATTTCATATTAAAAAAAAAAAAAAAACACTCCAACACAACCCACTACCGCGAGAAACACACGACACTACCACAACTATTACCCCACCGCAAAAAATTGCACAAAACACCCAACCATTACAGCCATAATAAAATTTTAAAATAAATCAAAGAAATAACCCAAATCCTTAAACCCACCATTACCCCCCACCCCCAATTATCTTCTTCCCCAAACATTTGATGCCAGTTGATGAATATCATTAACATATAAAAAGACAATACAGTAAATAAATAGAAGGGAAAAGAAAGAACACAATGATTTACAAAAGATAACCAAACAGTATCACCTGCATTATAACCTACATTATAGAAAGTATAACCACATCTCAAACCCAGTAACACCAAACTGCACAACACCACTTTCTCTCTCTCTAAAAAGAAGAAAACATACCTGATAAAAAACATACCCGTCTTTACGTAGCAGAGTTATAAAGTAAATATGACAATAGAGTAATTTAAAAAATGAAAACTACTTACCTTTTCGGCTTTTGAGAAGAATTCGTACACGTCCCTCTCAGTTGCCTTCAGGGGCATTTCTCCTCTTAAATTACATTGAAATACATATATAGTCCATGGTATTGGTCTCCTCCATTAACCCATTTGTGTTTTCATTATACATATACTTGTAATTGAATAGAAAAGGAAGCAGCACTATTAATAAAATCATCCACTATCATAATTTTTTAACTCAAACTGTAATTTTAATTAGATTCAACTATAATTTTTGTAACCCAAAGTGTAATTTTAATTAAATTAAATTCCAATAGTACTCTATTTCTTTATTTTTTTAATTAAATTCCTTCATAGGAAGTAGTTAAGAAATATTCATTATAAATTTTTTCAGTAATTATAATACAATTCAGTGATAGGGCCACCCTTTTTGGGTGAGATTATAACTTGTTTTAACGAAAAACAACATGACGTCACTTTGAAAAAAAATCTTATTTAAGGCCAAAAGCGAGTTAGAATAAAAACTATCAACATGGCTACACATGGTATAATTACAGTAGGCTACTTAAAAGAATATTACTTTTTCAATATCATGCAATTTGACTTCGCGAGAGCCATACATCATAAATCCCTCTTAATTTCTATAACTCTTATTGTAAACGTATCTCTACTATCAGGTCAAGAACTATACATTTAGGGTTCTCACAATATAATAACAATACCCACCTTCATGTTCTAAAAGTAAAATATTCACAGTTTAAAAGGAAAATTGACATATCACGCATGCATTTTTAAGGAAAGGACCAAATCAAAAGCAAAATATATCACTTGTAGACAGAAAGAGAGATAAATTCACTATATTTGCATTTGCTCCAATAATCTACACTAAAAATGATTGCCGGAATATAGAAATCATTGCCAGACATTTACACACATAAATCAAACAAAAATCCAAATTAAATCTGATGAAGAATTTGCATATGAAAAGGAGATGTTGAAATAAATTAAGAGTGGTGATAGGGGAGACTCACTTTTAACACTCAATTTTGAAACCCACACATAAGACAAAAATGGATACAAATTTTTAATGCACATTTTGATGCCCTGGTGGGACCCACAACAATAAGGTATAAGTTTTTAATGCAGTGAATTTCAAAATTGAATTTTTTTCTGGGTCTCCCTAGATTTATTCATAAATTAAGGTGGGAATCAAGCTTCTTCTCTTTACCACCATTTACTTTTTCCTATCCTCTTTCAACAACAACAAATTTTTGACCTTTTTCTCAAAAACCATTGTTGCATCTTTGTGCAATCAACTGCAGAGATCAAAGAAATGAAAAAAAATCAAACTTTAGTTCCATACCATTTATTTATACCTGCACAAAATTCAAAACAATAACCCCCAAAAAGTATTTAAGAGAGAGAGAGAGAGGCGAATTGAGTGAGGGGAAGCGTACATTTCCTTCAAGTCTCACCGGACTTCAGCTCTGGAAAAACCTCCGGTGTCTCGACTGATATCTATAATATAAAACAAAGAGTTTAAAGAATAAGAAAGCTACGAAATAGTTAGAGAGCTTTTATAAATGGAGTTCCATTCAAAATGAATACAAAGTTGGGTATAGGGGGACTCATTTCCTAATATAGACAGTCAGAGTGATAGGATTGGGTTGGATTTCATGGATGGTGGAAGATTTGGTGTTGTACACAACGATCAGAGATTGGGTGTTAATAATCACTTATTATGGTTCTCATCGGACTCCTCCTATATTTCGTCTCTAACCTCATGCATTCCTCTCAGTTACCAGATCTCAAGATCATCAAAGAAGGGACCATTTTTTATTACACATATTCTCTCTCTCTCTCTCTCTCTCTCTCTCTCTCTCTGTGAGGCATTCATGAGAAGCTTATAAGAAAGCTGCATTACAGGTATCAATGGCAGAAATAGAAACGCTTGGATTTTGGGGTGGATGGGGAAAAATCTTTTGGTTCAATGTATTAAAACTTAAAAGTCGGGATGTTGGAAAATTTGGGAGAAGAAGAGGCATGTCATTTCTTGTGAAAAGACAAATGAAATTAACAACTCCCACGAGTTGTTAACAGCCGTAGAATTGAAACATTAAAAAGGAGAGAGAGAGAGAGAGAGAGAGAGAGAGAGAGAGAGAGAGATTATGTGCCACGTGGATAGGCTAATTGCAAAGAATAATAAATGCCTTGTTTTGCATTTTATAGTAGTACGAGGTGTAAACCCGCGCGATGCACGGGCGAGTCGTAATGCGCGACACATAAGTAAAAAAAATATGAATCAAAAATTTAAATCAAATAGACATTTTTTCACCACTAATTTTGAAACACTTGTTCAAACAATGAATATATGGAAAACAAAAAGAAAAACAAAGAACTATCACTGTTTGTGTAATATTGATTAAAAAAATGCTTTATTGTGTTGATATCACAAAAAAAATCACAAGAATGATCTATAAAATAAATGGATAAATAATTGAAGTACATAAAAAATAATAAAAGTTAGTGAAAATGCTACTCATTTCTAACAATTAATGTGTACCCACAAAAAATTACCCACCGATTAGTACTAAAAAAATTCTAACAACATACCTATTACTATAAAAATAAATATCGATTCAAACATGACAATAATATGATATTCTATTCGAGATTAGTTAAAGACATGAAAGTAATCTCACACTAAAAAGTATTAAGGTACTACAAATAATGCCATTTACCTATATTGAAAAAGTCAGTATGACGAAAAAGCAAATTAAAAATGGAAATGGTAGAGGAACTTCGCCAATAATAGTATTGACATCACAAAAAAGATCACATTTACCTTATGCATCACCAAAAATTGTAATATAATTCTAAACTTGATTTTTTTTTAATAGCAATACATAACCATATATTGTACATTTGACAGAGGTTTCATAACCCATTTTAAAGACAACGCGAAACAGAACTTTCATAATTGCTCCAGTAACCCAAAAAAGGGCTTTCATAACCTCTGCAATGGAATTAAGATAATCAAAAGTTAGAAGTCAAGATACCTAAAAAGAAATATAACATTGGGTTGAAAATAGATTCTCCTTGTCCTGTGTGAACGCATATCTCCATCTTTATATCTGAAACACCATCTCCATATATGATCAAAGAATTACTTTTCAACAACATATGTTATAAATGATAAAAGCTATTGAAGGAAAAATCCTCTTACAAAAATTGTAGAAGTCATTTGAAAATACATGTACAAATAAATTATCAGATATGGTAACAAATGCTTGGTTTTACAAACTGAGAGACATGAGAAGAACCACAAACCAAAAAAGCCCCACAAAGAAAAAACACCGACCCAACACATCATCTTCATCATTTATTATAGCACCACAACAACCCCACCACCATCTCTCTACTGAAAGAAAATCCTATTAGTTTACCTCACCACCCCGTTTTGTAAGACCCACCAAGAAAATCATCTAAAAAGAAACAGAGCTACAATAGGTTTAAGGCAACGAACAAAGGAGAGAGTTTCAATGGGGACTCGAGATTTTATTAATACTTACCATAGAAATCGGGTTGTCTCTTCCACCGTCTCCGCTGGTTGCTGCTGCCCCTGCAATGAAACGTTCGGGTTGTCTCTTCCACTGTCTCCGCTGGTTGCTGTTTCCCCTGCAATGAAACGTTTAAGGATAAAAATAGGGCTCATTTTAAATATCGATTTCTAAAAAAAATAAACTAACTTACGGGAAAAAAAAGAACAGCTCAGATTAAAAATTCACATTTTTAAAAAACAAAGAGCTAAGAGTTATAAAAGCTCAGTTTCTGGTTGTTATCGATCTCGAGCTTTTTCTGACACACTGTGGTTGGATTTGCGATGTTCTGTGTTATTGATATTGATAAGAAAGCATCCTCACAAACACACACACACACACACATCCTGGGGGGGGGGGGGGTATATATACATATATATATATATATATATATGTTCACCTATTGGAATTGAAGAAGTATCTGCCAAAGTGTTGCTTCAACACCAGGAACATCATTGGCTCCTCATTGTACTTCTCGTGCGTGTCCTTGCAAGGAGTAATAACTGCAGCAAGAATGAGCATTATTAACCAAGACTCACGTCTTTATTTGGGGGCACTGGGAATATAGCGAATCTCAAATTGAGGATCACTCTTTCCTTTTTGTGGACATTTCAATTTTTTTAGTTACTCCACTAATTTGGTGAGCATGATAGGGTAATGCTACCTCATCCAATATGTGATGTTTGATGAGATAAGATTTAAGAAACGATATATTATCTACAAAAAGCCTCTTATCTTTAGTTGGGGAACCATCCCAACTACTACTTGTCCCGAATTAACAGTCGCTATTTGAAAATGACGATTTTTTAACAATAGACTCAATCAACGGCCAAGGTAAAAAATCATTCACTATTGTGAAATTGGTTTGATTGCGTCTTAAAAAAGAAAAGCAGACTATTTATTTGGTACGTCCAAAAAGAAAAACATGACTATTTAGGATAACACTTATCATATCCCAACCTTTTTATCGGCGCATCAAATGGGAAGTAATTCCTAAAATTAATGTACCAAATGCTATTATAGTTGAATAAAATATTATATGACCACTGATCATATTAAAAATCATTAGAAAGTTGGATTAACTTACACTATATAGACCTTAGTAGTACCCATAGTTGCATTCTAAGGGAATTACAGAACAGCAAAATCTAACAATGAAATGCAAACCAAATGAGAATATACATGAAATTTAATATCTATTTAAACCACATAATGACCTATAATATAATTTGTTCCATCGTAAAATAGCGAATGAGAAATTCTCGTAATTGAGATAAACAACAACATAAAAATCAGAATTTGTGCAAGTAGTTTAGTGGCAAAGTATAAACTATTTTAGACCTTTCATCAAATAGATAGATTGCGAGATGCTATACAATAAAGATAGCTCCAGGCTGAGACTCACCCACCTCCTCCTCCTCCATCTGAGATATACATGAACACAAATTACAACCTTCCAAACATTTACTTTCATCATAATAATACCATATAATTTTAGTTGCTACCGTCCAAACATCCTTGCTTGACTTGGATGAGTTAACGAAGTTGTAAAATCATCCAATTTGAGTTGTTCTCCAATTTAGACGTTTTAGAATCCCCACAAATGTGCCAAGGGAATGGTAAAAAGAAGGAAATCTATGAGTAAAAACTTTTTACTGACTACATGAATGATTTGGAATAAATAACACAAATAACTCAATTGCAATATGTAAAAAAGCAAAACAAAAAAACAATACCAATTTTACTTGACACTTACAGGTTCTACCGAAGCACCCTGGAAGAGTAAAAAGCACCAAATGCGCATTAATGGAAAGAGCCAGATGTCATCTCGGAGGTGTACTGGAAGAGGAGGCCGATCATCTTTGTTTTTTCATTTTCCCCCGGCCAAAAATTCGGAGAGGAAACAAAGCTCATGTTCTTGAAGGACGAAAGAACATGCTGAATGAAACATCAACAGGTGATTATATATTTTGATGATTCCCCGACAGCCTGCCATTACAAATCTTTGAGCATACTTTGAATCTGCAAGTGAAATTTCCTAAATTTTTGTTGCAATAAGAGCCGATCAAGGAAAAGGAGGGTAGTCAGAGAGCTTTTTGGTTGTCAGTGGCAACTATGTGAAGAGATGAGAAGGATTTGGCAACATCAATGCCTAGTTGATTTTCCCTCTTATGCGTTCTCTCATATACACAGATGTGAAATAAGCATCGGTGTACAGATCACGTGGACTTTACGTTAGGACCCTAAAAATAAGTTATTAGACCCTAAAAATAGACGGTTAAAAATAGTAATATACACCTTTTTCGTTTATCCTTACTTATATATACACTGTCAAAATTACAATTCATCAGGGCCATATTCTTCACCTCCTAATTTCCCTTTCCTCTCACCACCATGGTTGCTTCTCTTAGCCCCGAGAGAAGTAATCAAAATGGCTTCATCTTAATCATCTCAACCCTCTTATTTTTATCATTCTTTAAATCATCATCGGCATTCGAATTGTTCCCGGAGGTCGAGGTGACATTGTATAATGAATTAGACCGGGAGGTGTGGTATATGTGCAGTTTTCGAGGGTGCAACAGAACGTTAACGTCGCTCGGCAGCAAAACTCAAGTCTCGTGGACGTTTCCTCAGGTTGCTTTCCCTTTGCATTGGGTTTATTTATATATTGACGAGAAGATGAATGGATTTTTCTGGGCCTACGCGGTGAGATTGAGATGCAACAAATGTTTTTGGAGGATTAATAAATTTCCTTATTTGTACAGAAGTGATCGCAACAGATGGGAACGTCAAGCCTTGTTCCCTCCCTATATGCAAAACAGATCAATCAAACCCAAACAATGAAGAAGATACGTTTTATATATGAAGTCGTGGTTTTCGTTATGACAATGTTTGAAACTTTATGTCAATGCTTAAATCAAGAACACGGAGGATAGAGGATCAAAAGAAGAATTTATCTCATGCATAAATCCTTTAATATGTTTGCTTGTAATTCAGAAAAGGAGGATAAAACAAGGTTTATATTTTGATTGGTTGTATATTTGAGGGTGTTAAATTTTAATGTTCTCATTTTTTGATACAAGAATGGACTACATTCATAATATATATATATATTGCCATGCTCTTGTGCGAACTGCCCCGCATTTTAACATTGCGAACTGAACATGCGTCACCTGGTTCTGTCGGCGCTCTCTCTCTATTTTTTGGGTTCACCGTCAGGTGACACATGTCTAGTCTGCATTGTGAAAATGAGAACTGGTTCGCACAAGAACAGTACTATATATATATATATATATATATATATATATATACAGTACTGCTCTTATGCGAACCAATCCGCATTTTAAGAGTGCGGATCAGACATGTGTCACCTAACGGTGAGCACAGAAAAGAGAGAGAGTGTGCCTATAATTTAGCCTATAATTTCTAGGTTCACCGTTAGGTGACACGTGTCCGGTTCTCACTCTTAAAATGCGGATTGGTATGCACAAGAGCAGTACTGTATATATATACTAGCGGATGTCCGTGCCGAGGGTACGGCGATAAATTTGCCCCCGTGATAAAAAAAAATTAAAGAAAAAATATATATATAAATAAATAAAATAAAAAATATATTTTAAAAATATAAATATTTTTAAAAAATATATAAATTAAATTATTTAAAATTATTTCCCTTTTTATAAATAATTATTTCCCTTTTAAAAAAACAAAAACAAAACCCTTTTTATTATAAAAAAAAACTTTAGCATGACATTTCATGCATGGACATGAAAGAGGAAAATATCATACATTCAAAAAGTGAAGATATTTTTCAAAAAATTTCAAAAAACATGCTATCATATTATGTGTGTGTATATATATATACACATTTTTGGATCTGATACGGCATCTGTGCGAAGACGATATACTTCAGTGCATATAAAAACCAGTTGGAATATTAAAACCAATTGGTTAGGTGATGCATGCTGCCAACAATGAGGACCGAATTTGTGTTGATCAATGAATTGCTTCAATTGTTCAACTTTTGTCGTGTCTATGATGGTAGTAAGAAACCAAGGGTTTAAGAAATGGACGAAATAAGAGGTCTTGGAGTTTTTCCATGAAAGTATTGATGTTGTAGTTGTTGTTTGTTCAGCCATCGACAGGCGTGAACATGTACCTGACCGAGGGTTAATGATGATGATGATGCTGCGATAGTCGGCCAATCTTTATATGAGAGAGAATCCCCCCTTTTTTTACACCCGCAGATAACTTGATAAGAATCATGGGATATTTTTCGGACAAGTCTCCATATATTCCATCGTGGTTTCCCCAAAAAAATCTCTTAAAGAGAGAGAAAGAGGGTGTGCCTCCTCTCTTATTTTCCAGTTGTTTAGAGAAAAATAAGACGAAAAATTGTGCGATAGTTAAAAAAAAAATTGGAGTCCTCGTACACCCCCGATAATTGAAATGGGACTCATCTAAAATAAATCTTTTTTTACAGATTAGATAAATAAAAGTAGAATACAAGGTTCATGAACATATATATATATATATATATATATATATATATATAAATCATGCATCTATGAAACGGTGTGTACTTAAAATATATAAATGTTTTTGCACAAATAAAGCAAGAAAATTTAGCTCTTGATTATCATGCATATAAACCATTGTCTAGTAACGTAAATTCTTCTCTCTTTTAATAAGAAGGAAATACTTTTTATGTCATTTTTCACAAATGACGTCAATTGTGCGATCACAAAAATCACTCAAAGTGGGGAGGTGAGAGGAGAGGGAAATTAGGAGGTGAAGAATATGGATGTGGTGAATTGTAATTTTGACAAAGTATATATAGGGAAGGATAAACAGAAAAGGTGGTTTACCCGTCATCAGCTATTATAATAATTTGTATATTACTATATTTAACCATGTCTATTTTTAGGGTCTAACAACTTATTTTATCTTTCTTTTTCTTTTTCCTATTTTACTTTCTCGTACGCAGTTTTAGTTTCCTTCTCGTTGTTTTAATAAACGAAACGAACCATCTCTCTCTCTTTCTCTCTCTCTCTCTCTCTCTCTCTCTCTCTCTCTCTCTCATACACCTTCATCTCTGAATCTTGGTTATTAAATTTTATCTGGCAACTTGAGCTAGAATTTTTTATTATTATTAAATCATATGTTTATGGAGAAAATCACGGGGAATCATTGTTTTGGCTGATTTTTAGTAGATCGAAGATGAAACAATTTGCCATATAACATTTTTTCGCACATGGGATTGAAAGGGTGTTTGAGGTATGATATTTTTCAATTGAAATAAAGGGCTTGGTTTCTTAGATTGATGAATATAATTATTAGATGGGGAACAGTTGTTGAAGTTTTTGATTAGTTTAATTGGTGAGTAAAGCGAATTATTGGAGACCAATACTATGGAAAAATCGAAACTTGTTTTTTAGTTTTTGGTAGAATGGTTGAGATAAAGGGTATGTTTGAGAAAATTATTTTCTTGGTGTTGTTTTGGGGAAAATTAATTTTTTGGTGTCATGGGTTTAGAATCTAATGAGAAAAAACTGTTATACTTGTACTCTCCAGTGAATAAATATTTGTTGTAGGAAGGGGAAAAAGAAGAAATGAAATTGAAGGGGGGAGTTTATGATGTTGGATCAAGTGGTTCCCTTCTCCCTGGTCTGCATGATGATGATGCATTGAATTGTCTTGCTTGGTCTTTTAGATCAGATTATGCTTCTCTGTCTTGTTTAAATATGAAGTTTAATTTGTTAATGAAAAGTGGGTATTTATATGAATTGCAGAAACGGTTGGGGAATGTGGAGCATTGGGGTGTATATGCTTTGTGACCCAAGGAGTGGGAAACATTTGATCCGAAGATAAACAAGTGGATAAAGTTGCCTAAAATTCCGTGTGACGAGTGTTTTAATCACGCAGATAAGGAGTCGTTAGCTGTGGGGAGTGAGCTGTTGGTTTTTGGTCGCGAGTTGTTTGATTTTGCTATCTGGAAATATAGTTTAGTTTGTCGTAGTTGGGTCAAGTGTGAAGAAATGAATCCCCCTCGTTGTTTATTTGGGTCAGTTAGTCTTGGATCAATTGCAATTGTTGCAGGAGGGAGTGATAAAAATGGGAATGTTTTGAAATCGACAGAGCTATATGATTCTTTATCAGGTAGATGGGAGATTTTACCCAACATGCACTCTCAACGTAGATTGTGCTCTGGGTTTTTTATGGATGGGAAATTATAAGTGATAGGTGGGCTGACGAGTCCCAAGAGTTGAGCACGATAGCTACTAGCGCCTGGGGTGGTGCCTGCTGTACAACGGCGAGAGCGGCATTTACCGCTTGGGCTACAATGGCTGCAACCTCGACGGCATTCATGGTGCCCTGTACTGGAGCTGGCTGTGGCTCGGGCTGTGCATTCCTAGGAACCCGTGGTGCACGTCGTGGAGGCATCTAAAATAAGAGTAAAGTCTATAAGTTCGCAGTTATAAACTTAAAATAGCTGAAGAGCGAAGCATACATAAAGGAATACAACAGTCCTAAAATATAGGGCTCTACATCAAAGAAAGCTCGGCGGAAACATAATAAGCCGTACAGATCCTAAAGGACACTAGAACCTGATGCTCTGATACCACCTGTGACACCCCGACTAATTAAATACCGGGTAGCTACTCCTTTATTAAATCAATACAAAATGCCAAGTTGGTCCAGTTAATAGCATCACTGTCGAAAATATTTTTAATGATTACTAACCACCTAGTATTTAAAAAGTGAGTTGCCAAATTTTAAATTAAATCTGATTAACATGCAATAAATGAAATATAGAAATGTAACATAACCATTCAGGATAAAGTCTCAATAGAGTAACCAACAATTAATGATGAGTCTGGAGGAAATACTCCTCACAACAATCCCAAAATGGAAATAAATGAAACAAGTCTACATCCTGAATTAATTACAAACCCAAGTCTGAATAACTGAAATATAAAATGTCTCTAAAGGAAATGGGCGACATGCCCTACAAATATTAAAACTGAATATGGAGTCAAGACAGAAGAAGCGTCTACTAGCAAGGCCCTGTAACTTCCACAACAGCTACAACTCGTCACCTGAATTGGAATCCTATGCATGGTGTCCTTGTGGCTGGGCACCTAAAAGGTTTTTACAAAAAAAATAGATTTGAAAGCAAACGGGTCAGAGCCCGATAGTGGAGAGTATTTTAAAAACAGCAAGTGTTTTAATAACATTAAAACAATGAATGCAAAGTACATGTTGGGACGTGCTCTCACATGAAATACTCACCTCTCGGCTATTTGTGCACTCCTAACGTACCGTACCCATACAAGTGTTTCTCATATCTAACTAGACCAAAACAAATAATGTCCTTTCTACTCGATTCGTACTATAAGTCCCAACGTTATCAATTTAATAGAGAGCTTTACTTAAATTCTCAAATTTCAAAGTATTAGTAGTATAATTTACCAAAGTTTATCTCCCATTTTATATTCTCAATGCGTTACTATAATGATTCTCACATTCAAACATAACAATTATTTTCATTTAACCGTATATTATTCACATCATAAATATACAATATAAGCACCCCGAGGCTAAGCTGTGGTGCACTCATACTCTGCTATCCATCCCGGTACATCACGTACATAAGGATCACAAATTCCGAATCTCTCAGGAATTGTTAGAATAAGCACAACACACGAAAATGGAGGCGAACATAATTCAACATATCCATGGGTCACGTACATACCTGCGCTCCATAGTCAGCTGACTTATTAACTCACAAATAAGTCATTCTAGCATTATGTTCTCTAGGCACCAATCTAAATCCGGGCACACAAGGATTAGATAGCCCTAAGCGAACGTAAACCTCCCGTGATAGCAAGTATGGTAGGTATGTCATACACACAAAATTATATACATATACTAAGCATGCACACATCTTAGTACTTATCATATTTTATTAGTGGTATACTTCTCATTCTTATACCAATACACGTGTCCCCGATTTATATAAACACATCATCCATTATCCTCACGTCGTAATTAGTTATTCGCGTCCTAACCCACAATTACCATTTGGTTCAAATCATTCTTCTATATTTTACTCCCCAATATATCCCGAATATCCCAACTATCTCAATTAGTCATCAAGGTAATGTTATCTCTACAATTAAACAAGGTTACGGGACACTAGAAATCAAACCAGGCCAAAAAGGCCAATCTGTCAACTCGTTAGAAGTCTCGTTCGAACGAGGTCGTTCGAACGAGAGTTCGTTCGAACGAAATGGTCATCTAACGAGATCTCGTTCGAACGAAAGGCATCGAACGAACATCCCACTCGTTAGAAGTCAAACTGTCAACTCGTTAGAAGCTCGTTCGAACGAGCTCGTTCGAACGACCTGGGCAGGTCTTCTAACGAGGTGACAGTTTCAAGCCCAGAAATTTCCTATTACGTTTTTCACCAATTTTCTCACCTCAAAACTCCTCCAAAAATTATTCCAACAATATTCTAAGGTTCCTCAACATTCCTAAACATTCTTAGGTCGTAATCTAGCACATTCATGGGATCAAATCCTCCTATACAATACCTAATTATTTAAATCTCCCAAAGTTTTCCCCAAACCTTATGAGTATGAACCCTAGAATTTAAAGTCACCAATTTCCATATATAAATCCGTTTTTGTAACATAAAAAGTAGTAATTCTTTTAGTCAAATCACCCAATAACAACTCTACATGCAAACCTACATCAAAATCTGAATTTATAACTCTGATTTCATGGGTTTTTATAAATCTCCCAATACAATGCAAATTTATCAATTTTCTAAGCATGGAAGAAACATTCGCTTGAAATTAACGTAATTAAACCACTTGCCTCGGATTGTTCTCTGAATTTGCTATTGAATTGATGAAGGTTTGTCTTTCTCTTTCTCTCCCAAGGTTGAAGGTTGAAGATGGAGGTTAAGGTTCTCTCTTTGGAAACTTTTCTAACTTCTCCTATAACTCCCGTAGCCCTTTAGTTGGTTAAGTGCTGGTAATGGGTTAGTGGGTCATTAATTTCCTAATATTTAACTCCCAAAATTCGTTGGTTAATTATCCTAAAATTTCAAAATTACCAAAATACCCTTATTAGTTGCCGGTATGGCCCAAAATGCCCCGGGACCCAAACTAAACCCCCGGCTAGTGTTTTCTGACTATTTAGACCCTTCCGGACACGTTGGCGCACTCAAAATAACCATACGGTTGATAAAAATAAAATTCACTTTTTAATTTAAATAATTACATTCCTGACGCGACTGTCACGCGCGTCCCAACAAAATTTCCCAAATTGTCGTATTTCTATCTCACGACAAATTCAATATTTTCAATATTCATATATTGCCATATATACACATTATAATCAAATACCAACTCACATCTCGTTATTATTTTATCTGGATTAATTCTCAATTAATTCACATTTAATTTAATTAATCCCATAAATAAATATCGATAAAAATGCGGGGTATTACAGGTGATTGGTGTGAAGGAGCATGTTGGGGTGTTTGTTTACAATTATGTTGTTATGGGTTGTTAAGGATTTTTTTTAATTCCATTGATTGAATAAAAATAAAGGTCTTTGTCTTTAACTTGACCGTTAGATAGCTTCCCTGCACATTCATCTAATTATCATAATTTTTTTTATTTGTGAGATAAATGTTCTTGAGATGGGTCTTTGTTACTGTTGATACAAAATTAGTCAGCTGATGTGAACCAGTTATGAGAAGACACGTGTCATCTAGCATAGCATAAATATATGTACCGAGCAACTTAAAGCACCGAGCCACTCAGTGTACCAAGCTACTCAACATACCAATCACCTGGTCAAGAAGATCAAATGACGAAGACAAATTCAATGAACATTCTTACAATGAACAGATATATATGTCCATTTAATAACTGCGTATTGTCTATTCACATGAACAACCCAAGGGCTATAAATACATTATAATACCCTCACAACGGGGTAAGGTTGTCATTAGCGAACATAATCAAGATTAAGGCAAGACACCCCATAATACAAGATAGTGGACGTGGGCCATTTTCATTAAGGCCGAACCACTTTAAAAACCCTTTGTCTTATTTCTACATTCATATTTATCTATGATTAATTAATTAGATCAAGTATAGTTTTTTACATCAACAGATTGGCATCGTCTGTGGGAACGACTATACGTAGCATTTTTCATAAAAAAACTCATCAGATTTGGTTGATATCCCAGAATCTAGCAACAGGAACAATGACGGGAATCCCCAAAGCCCGTTGGCTCCCCCGAATACACAAGATCTCACTGGGATCCTGGTAAATCTAGCCAAGGGACAAACAACCATGCCGAAAACCATGCGACAGTTCATTAAGACTGTTCAAAATGGAGTGTCCGTTCAATTAGGCCAACGCAGCGTTCGTAAAAGCATCCGTCCACCATCCTCAAGATCTAGACACACTGAAGTCTGTCATGCCGAAAATTCAAGTGATCCCTCTTATCGCCCTGGCTTAACTTCACCTATAAGACTTTTGGATTCGGAGGAAGATGTTACTCTAATTCGAGAACGAACAAGTGCCCTGGAAAGGTTGAGCAGGATCTCTCCGTTCGATTATTTGGGCCATAGGGGGAATATAAATCCTCCTCGAATTGCGTCGAGAAATTCTCAACGACCAAATGATTTAAGGGAAGGCTCAGCCCAGTCACATCCCAATTCCAGGCATATAGCTCGTACGGAAAGATCCCAAGAGGAGAATTCTGCGCGATCTGTTGCTCGTGCTAACAAACCAGAGGCTGGAAATGATGTATGGAATGGCTCAATTCAGATATTAGAAGACAGGTTAGGGGAGATGGCTAAGGCCAAAAATCCTCTCCAAATAACCTTTATCAAAGGATCTCCATTTGTACAAGCAATTGTGGATTTCCCCACGCCATCAAAATTCAAAGCTCCTGTAGTCACTCTTAAATATGATGGAAAAACTGATCATGTTCTTCACATATAGCAGTATCAAGCTACAGAAGACATCTACGCGGTCCTAGATGAAATGAGGTGCAGGGCATTCTCAGGAACTATCACTGGATATGCTTAGATATGGTATAATAGCCTTCCTTGGGGGCAAATTTCAACCTTCCATCAGCTAGCCGAGCTCTTTATAGGAAATTTCTGTTTTGGTGCAAAGCCAGTCAAAAGAGTAACACATATGTTGAGTGTTAGACATAAGGCATGAGAAAGCACCAAGGATTATATCACTCATTTTAATAACTAGAAATTGGAGGTAATTGACTACGATGAGAAAACAGCTATTACAGCTCTCATGAGTGGTCTTTTACCAGACAAGTTGTACTACACTTTGGCCAAGGATCCCCCAAATCCATAACGGAGTTGATGGCTAAATCAGCCAAGATAATGAATGCCGAATAAGCTATGGCCGCGAAGAAAAATACTGAGATAAAGGCAAAAGTTAAAGCTGAAGGCAGGTAGGCGAGGAAAGATCACAAGCATAATGGAGGGAACAAGCAGTCAAAAGGTAGGAAAACGTTGGAGCACTTGAAGAAATATGCAAATTATACCCCCTTAAAGGTGGATATAAATCATGTTCTGGAAGAGATAAAGAACAGAGAGGAACTAAATTAGCCGAAAAAACTGAGGACAGCTCCCGAAAAAAGAGATAAGTCCAAGTATTGCAAGTTCCATAAAGACCATGGTCACACGACCAAGCAATGCATAGCTCTCCAAAATGAGATAGAGGCACTCATTAGACGAGGGAAGTTGAACAGGTTTGTTGATCGCCAGAATGGTGGGAAAACCAACAACAGAACACGGCAAAGGTCAAAATCTCCTCGCCGACCAAGAGATGACAAGAAAAGGGACCACGAAGATGACCCCAATCTCTCAAAAAAATAAGACAGCCAGAGCGTGAGGTATTTTCAGTCCATTTTGATTCATTTGATTGTAATATGATTATAGGAGGAGATGCATGAGGGATTGATCATACCGCCGAAAGGAAAGCTTACCTCAATGAGGTTCAAGCTTGTTCCTACATACAACGGATAAATCTAGCAGAGGAAGAACGTACGAGGAAGGTTAACAAAGATAAGTTGGTCATTGGTTTTTCCAAGAATGACCTAAAAGGCATTTTGTATCCTCACGATGATCCTCTAGTGATCAAAATGAGAATAAAAGACGTAATTATTTTGAGATTACTGGTGAATAATGGTAGCTCGGCAGACATCATATTCTACCTTTGCTTCGATAGCTTGAACTTGAAACTCGATCTGCTGGAGCCGTATCACAGGCCCTTCATCGGTTTTTCTGGTGAAAAAGTTTTTTCGCTTGGGACGATCAAGTTAGACATGTTGATCGGTACCTGGCCTGCCTACAGATCAGAAAAGGTACGCTTTTTCGTGATGGATAAAAATGTCCAATCAGCCTACAATATAATCATTGGGAGAGTAGGCCTGAAAAAGTTTAAAGCAGTCCCATTTACTGTACATCAGTGTTTAAAGTTCCCGACCAACTTTGGGGTTGGAATTGTGAAGGGCGATCAGAAAGTAGCTCATGAATGCTACTATTCATCTGCCGAATAAAAAGAATTGAAAGTTGCCAGGAAGAAAACAACCACTTATCAAGTAAATAAATCTGATGAGTCTGAAATTGAAACCTTAGACCCAAGAGATGAAACGGAGCTTGTTAAGGGCCAAGTCATGGAGGTAACGAAGAGCATTATTCTGGATTACGAGCAACCAGAAAGAACAACTCAGATTGGTGTTTCACTTGATCAAGTATTAAAGCAAGAGCTGATGGCATTTCTAAAGCATGGAAAATAAGCATTTGCACGAAGTCATGAGGATATGCCGGGGATAGACCCATCCTTCTTATGTCACGAGCTTAATGTCAATAAAGAGATCAAACCGGTGAAGCAAAGAAAAGGAGTCTTTAGTCTAGAGAAGAATTGGGCTACTCAAGAGGAAGTAGAGAAATTGCAAAAGGCCTCTTTTATCAAAAATGTCAAATATCCAGATTGGTTGGCTAATGTGGTGATGGTGAAGAAGAAGAATAATAAGTGAAAAATGTGGGTGGACTTCACAGACCTGAATAAGGCTTGCCCAAAAGATCATTTACCTCTACCCAAGATAGATCAGCTAGTAGATGCAACTTCGGGGCATGAATTGTTAAGTTTCATGGACGCTTACTCCGGATACAATCAGATTAAAATAAAACCGAAAGATAAGGAAAATACATATTTCATTACCCCACGAGGAACATATTGTTACAATGTTATGCCTTTTGGTCTTAAAAATGTAGGTGCTACGTATCAGCGGCTGATGAACAAGGTGTTTGCAAAGCAGATTGGCAAAAATACGGAGGTATATGTCAACGACATGTTGACTAAAAGTAAGAAAGTTACTGACCATATAGCCGATTTGAGCCAAATATTTGATCAGTTGGATAGACATCAGATGAAGCTGAATCCGACCAAGTGCGTTTTTGGCGTACAAGAAGGCATGTTCCTCTGGTACATTGTGAATCAACGAGGTATTGAAGCAAATCCTGATAAGATAAAGGCCTTGCTAGAATTACAGTCTCCAACCACAAAGAAGAAAGTGCAAAGCCTTACGGGGCGTGTTGCAGCTCTCAACAGATTCGTCTCCCGAGCAATGGATAGATTTCTCCCATTCTTCATGGTGCTCAGAAAGACCTTCGAATGGAATGACGAATGCGAGAAAGCATTCTTAGAATTAAAGAGATACTTGGGGACACCTCCTCTACTTTCCAGGTCGGTGTTAGGAGAAAAATTATACTTATACTTAGGTGTCTCAGAAAGTGCAATTAGTTAAGCTTTGATAAGAGTAGAAAGAGGGGTGCAAAAACCAGTGTATTATACGAGCAAGGAATTCAGAGGAGCAGAGATCAGGTATCCAAAATTGGAGAAGTTGACATTTGGTCGAGGCGATCAGGAGGATGAAACCATATTTTCAAGCCCATACAATAGTGGTGTATACTGACATGCCACTCAGACAGGCTTTGCATAAGCCAAAAAAGTCCGAAAGATTAATGTACTAGGCGGTGGAGCTAGGTGAGTATGACATTGTCTATGAGCCAAGATCCTCTCTTAAAGGGCAGGCAGTGACCGATTTCATCGCAATCGCTGAATTTACCTACCCAGATATCTCTGATCAACAGGGGGCTATGGCCAAGCAACTCAAGGATGCTAGAGGATTAATAGAAATTGTCCCCAATCAGCTTTCAGCGGCAGAATTGCCAGAAAAGGCGACAAACGATCAACTAGAATCTTGTGGTCAAAGGATAGGATTGAAGGATGAAGAAAGAAAGCACAAGATATTCCATCACGAGATTTTATCAGACCAACGGTTTGACAATAATATCCTTATATGGAATTTATATGTTGATGGTTCTTCGTGTGTAACAGGTTGCGGAGCTGGAATTATTCTCAATAGTCCAGATGGAATAGACGTAGAATATGCTTTGCGTTTTCAATTCAAAGCTTCTAACAATGAATTCGAGTATGAAGCTGTAATTGTGGGCCTCAGTTTAGTTAAATCATTGAGTGCAGAGCAAGTTATGGTATTCGATGATTCACAACTAGTGGTAAATCAGATGCTCAGTCTTTACGCAGCAAAAGGGGAGTTCATGACGAGGTATTTAGCTAAAGCTATGGAGATTATAGCCAATTTAACAACTGTCCAAATGATGAGAATACCAAGACTGGAGAATACAAGGGCAGATGCACTAGCTCGGTTAGCCTCAGCTACTTGTACCGAGCTACAAAGAATAATTCTTATTGAGATACTTGCAAACAAAAGTATTGATGAAGATTTGATGGTGAAGTTTATCACTTTGGATATGGGACCTTCCTGGATGGACCCCATCAGGGCTTATATCAAAAAGGCATTCTACCAGTCGACCAACTTGCAGTCAAGAAGTTGAAGTTTAAAGCTGCTAGATATGTCTTAAACAATGGAGTTCTGTACAGAAGAGGTGTGATAGCAGGTCTGCAAATATGTGTTCATCCAGCAGAAGTTAAAGATCTAATAGAAGAAATTCACGAAGGATCTTGTGGAGCTCACATAGCAAGTCAGACGCTTTTACAAAGAATAACTAAGCAGGGGTATTATTGGCTAATAATGCACGCTGATTGCACAGCTTATGCCAAGAAATGCGATAAGTATCAGTGATTTTCTACTATACGAAGAACTCCTCAGGCATTATTAACACCAATCACCTCACCTTGGCCATTTTCCATATGGGGAATAGACTCAATCGAGCCACTGCCAACTACAAGAGGACGATTCAAATATTTGGTGGTCGTTGTTGATTATTTCACAAAATGGGTGGAAGCTAAACCTCTCATTGATATGGCCTATGAAAGGGTCTATCAGTTCACCTGGAAGAATATTATTTGCAAATATGGTATGCCATATGCTTTTATCACTGATCACGGTACCCAATTTTATAACGAGGAGTTCGCTGCGTACTGTCTACAGTCTAACATTCAAAAGATTCATTTTGCTCCAGGTCATCCTCAAAGTAACGGGCAAATAGAGGTGACGAACAGAATTCTATTGAACGAGTTGAAGAAAACGTTGGATGATGCTAAAGGAAATTGGATCAATGAGTTGCACTCTGTGTTGTGGTCTTACCGAACAACGCCCCAAACAGCAACTGGAGAATCTCCTTACATGTTAAATTTTGAGAGAGAAGCAGTCATACCGGCTGAATTAGGCTTACCTACTCATAGGGTGCTTAATTTTAATTATCCAGTAAGTGATTTAATGAGATGCATAAACTTGGATATGCTCGAAGAAGTCAGAGAAGATGCAGCCATCCGAAATGCAGCTTATCAGTAAAGAACTGCCATGCTCTATAATAAAAGGGTCAAGAAGTGTGATCTCAAGGAAGTAGATTATGTGCTCAAGAAAGTAATTCAAAACCACAATAAGTTGGAAGCTAACTGACATGGGCCTTATCGTGTCACAAGTGTTGTTCAACCTGACACCTACAAAATAGAAACTCTAGAAGGGGAAGAATTCAAAAATGCTTGGAATGTAGAGCACCTGCGAAAATACTATCAGTAATGTAACTACACATGTACCCTATTGTTTCAGTATGAATGAAAACAATGATTCCCCAACATTTGTTATTTTATTTTTTTGGAGTACTAGTGCTACACACTACATCTAACCTTGCAGCTGCAGCACCCAAACACACAAAAAATTCTTCTCTCAGTTAAAAACACTAACAAAGTTGGTCGGCATCAATAAACACCAATAAAGTTGGTCGACATCAGCAAACACCAACAAAGTTGGTCGGCATCAACATAACCAACAATGTTGGTATTACAGTCGAACAAGGCAAGGCCTGTTTGATTATGGGTGACCCACGTGGCATCTAAATTAGGCAAGAAGATGGGTAAAATATCCACTGTCTAAGGCAATCTAGATAAGATTACTACAACTAAGTAAGAACATGGGATAAAAATAATTCCATTGCTTAGGCACGTATGGGTGATAAGTCACTACAACTAGGCAAACATATGGGGCAAAGTTCCATTGTCTAGGCAATCAAATCAACAAAGGACAGACTGTCCACTTATATATATATATATTCAGCAAAGAACAACACTACTATAGTTGATCTCATAAAGATTGACAAGATAAAATAATTAATTTATTTCCAAGGGAATAAAATTACAAAAAGATGATTTTTCTCCACTAACCAAATACAAATAGCCTATTCTATTGGTTTCTTTCCTTCAGATTTAGGTATAGGATCCATTCCGGCTGGAGGATCATCTAAAGCAAAGGAAGAGTTGATAATGTTCAAATCTCGCAGCATTCTAGTATTGCTTGTACTTGGTCGGTCAAGCAAATGTGGAGGTCAGGATATCTCAAAATCTTTATGAAGATTGTAGTCACCAAGGTACTTGGAAATCAAACACTGAGGAATGAAACTAATAGGAACCCAACTAACATCTAGCTTGAACGGACGTACTGGTAGATCAAATAAACCAGGTTCATACCAATCCCACAGCTTTGTTCCTTGTTCAACATGTATCACAGCTAGAGCATTCATCCATCCATATTTGTACCCCTCATTGTTTGATTGCTTCAATCTGGCATCAAGATGACATAAAGCTTCATTATATTCCCCCATCCAAAACTCTTTAGGCTGCTTGTGGAATTATTAAGTCAATCGCTCAGTGTGCTGATGAAGCCTCTTCATCAAGTTTTCTTTACTCTCCAATGCAGAATTCTGATTGAAAAGTTGCTCGGTAAGAGTTTGAATTTTTTGGGACATCTCAGCTAAAGCTTGATTTTTTGCCTTTAGTTGAATAGCTTGATTTTCTAAAGCCTGTTGAGTTATAGTCTCTTCAATGTTGCTCCGACCAGCTCTTGCTCTACCACGAGAAGAAGATGTAGGTCTGGATCTTTTCAAAGTTTCCAATTATTCCCTCAAAGAGGCATTCTCAGTTTCCAAAAAGGAAAAACCTTCATCATTAACTAGGTTCAGAGCTCTAGAAGAAGCAGCAGATTTTAGTTGTCCCAAATCTTTTCGTAAAGCAATATTTTCTTCCTCCAGTAGCTTGGCAATGTTTTTGTGTTCCTCAACTTCAAGTTTTAACATACTCTCTCTTTTCTTATGAGCTAAGATAAATCTGTCATAGCCCTGATCAACGCTCAATTGTTAATACTTCTTCTCATAGCCTTCATGAAGAAGAGATGCAGTTTCCTTGTATTAAAGTTGAAGTGCTTCAATCGTCCCTTGAAGATCTTCAATCATCTCATAGTAAGCCACATTATTTACTACCGTCCAATCAAGCAAACATTTTAAATACTGGTAAGCATCAATTGCTCGCTCAGAGGCATCAGACCCAAGAATGTTAATTATTTGTGCTTTAGTAAAGTCTGTACGACCAACTTTAAAGTAATCAATACATTTCTTCATCAACTTTATATCATGAGCTGACAAGAGTTCCATCCTGGAAATAAACTAGTAAGGAAAAGTAAAAATAGATCAAGAATAGTACAGTTATATTGAACAAGTAAAGGAGAAAACTCAAAGTAAATAATAAAGTCTATTTTATTGATCATAAGAGAATAGGGTACATCCAAAGGTACAAGATGAAAGGGAAAAGCAGAGAAAGACAACAAACTACAGAATAATTTTGCAAAGACAACAAACTGTAAAACAATTTTATACCTTTTCCTTATTCCCTACAACATCCTCAGCTGCTTTTGAAGAAGGAATTGGTTGCTCAGTGGGCAATTGTTGTTGGACGGTAGAAGTTGTTGCCTGATGAACTTACTCGGAGGATTGGGGGTAGTAGCAGCAGTAGTTTATTCTACAACCAACAAGGAAGATTCATCAGATCTAGCTTCATCTTCTTCTTCTTCTTCTTCTTCTTCTTCTTCTTCTTCTTCTTCTTCTTCTTCTTCTTCTTCTTCTTCTTCTTTAATAGCAGGAGGAGGGCCATGAACGTGTTTCTGAAACAATTCAAAATCATCAGTAACGTTCAACTTCTTCAACGCTGTAACCCATCCATCCCTAAAGAACTTTAAACTTACATAATCCATTTGGGTAAAGACAGCAGCTAGAGCTTTATTCCAACTTCTATCCTTTGTCATAGCCAGAGCTAAAGGATTTCTTGACAGTGACTTTTTTCTTTATTGTACTTTCCTTAAGAAGCTCTTCAGCAGATTTCACTTTCTGTTCAAGATCTTTTTTACGCCGTTCAGCCTCTTCAAGCTTGTCTATAGTCTCAACATGGCCAGAAACAACAACTTTTATTTTCTCCTCTACCTCCTTGGAAACATTTACAGCTTGTTGTCGAGCTGTATCAGCCTCCTATAGAGCTGTATCATCCCCCTTGGCAGCTTCCTCAGCTTTTTATCGAGCTGCCTCAAGCAGCTTTGTTATCCTCATATTTCTGTCGGGACTTCACCAAAGATTTTGACAAGCCAGCAAGGGCTTCTTTTACTCCACTAGAAGAAGTTAAAGATTTAATTGCTTCATCCTTCTCCATGATATTATTAAAATACACCAAAAGTTGTAAGAGCAAGAGAAACTCAAGTTGGAATATGAACATTATATGAAGAATCAAAATGACAAATATAATGACACTTACTGATGCAAGGTGTTGGGCTGCCAACTCAGTGACTTTGTCTCGAGGAGTAGACGTCTCAGCAGCTCGACAGTTAGGAAGGGAAGCCAGGGGTAATGAGGGTTGGAAAACCAGCTCTCAAAGAAGGTATCTCAACCCAGAAGGTTGAGCAGCAGCATCCACAGTCTTCTCAGCAAGACCCCTTCAATCAAAGGTGCTTCCTCTCCTTGAATAGGGGCAACCCCTTCAATCAAATGTGTTGCCTCTTTTGGAGCAATAGGGGGCTTCTTGCTGATCTCCTTGACAGTTGTGACTACTCCCCCAGATGGAGTAACATCCTTTTTCTTAGTCCCTTCAGCTGGGACATCTTTTTTACTCTTCTTCGCTCCATCAGCACCAGGGACAACCTTGGCAAAGAGGTCAGGCACTCTCCTCTTCTTCGTCATCAGGTCAGCAATAGAAGTACCCAAATCAGAAGAAGATTCTTCAACAGTTGTTGAAGATACCGTAGTTTGTTTAAGATCAATCACCAAGGGAGGAACAAGAGGTCGAGTAATAAAGGATGAAGTGGTGTTCTTATATCTCAGTAAATAAGAAGCAGACCTCACGTGCTCCTTAATAATTGATTGATGCAAACCCCAGTCTTACAAGAACAATATCAAAATATTGGCAAAATTCCAAACACAAGGGATTAGGAGGGAAAGAAAAAACACATTCTGCTACAAAAATGGAAGAAAACCAATGTCCCTCAGCTAGAGAAAATAAATCAGAAGGGCAAGAAGGCTCTTCCAAAATAACCCAAGAATGAATACCAAAGTCAGCCCTAAACTTATCTAACGATTCGATAAGGTAAACCATGGTGGCTAAAATAAAGAAAGAAGAAGGAAAAAATTCTTACAGGAAATCAAGAAATCAGCTAAGGCAGATGATAGAAAGAACGATCGTAAGAAGAAAAGTGAGAAGACAAAAAGCTTGAGAATCTAAAAGGCAAAAGGTAGAAGACAATCTTATGCTATTGTCCTTAAATACGTTGCCTTGGGAAATGAGAAAAGTAATGATTACAAATGACGACGATTGTGTTTCCGGTGGCTAATAAAGGAAAAAGACACAAGTACCCAAGTGTCCGCCAAAAATTTGAAATATTTACAAATTTGCCATTTCGCACTCAAAACTGTTAGGGTAAGTGCAAGATTTTACAAGTGTTGGAGGTCGGTAATCAAATAAGATAGAATAATCATGCCCGAGCAAATTTTAGATATAATATTCCACATTCTCATGTCCAACTTCAACTGTGAAACATTGGGGGCTTCTGTTGATATAAAAATTAGTCAACTGACGTGAGCCAGTTATGAGAAGACACGTGTCATCCAACATAGCATAAATATACGTACCGAGCAACTTAAAGCACTGAGCTACTCAGCGTACCAAGATACTCAACATACCAAGCACCTAGTCAAGAAGATCAAACGACGAAAACAGATTCAATGAACATTCTTACCATGTACAAATGTATATGCCCATTTAATAACTGCGTATTATCTATTCACATGGACAGCCCAAGGACTATAAATACATTGTAATACCCTCGCAACGGGTAAGGCTATCCTTAGCGAACATAATCAAGATTAAGGCAAGACACCCGACAATACAAGATAGTGGACGTAGGCCATTTTCATTAAAGTTGAACCAGTTTAAAAACCCTTTATCTTATTTCTTCATTCATATTTATTTGTGATTAATTAATTATATCAAGTCTAGTTTTTTACATCAACAGTTACTTTGCCATCATTCCTGTGACTGAATGTCCCCACTTACATGATTCTACACCCTCGTTTCTTTCAAGAGTACCACGTATTTGTGTTTTTATTACTCTCGTGTTATATTGTTGATTTGCAGCCAACTGCTTCATACCTATAAATTGCAAAGCTTTATTGCTTGTGATTTGAGTTACTCTAGTGCGTGGTCCTATGGTATTTTTTGCCTATGTTAGTAAAAGGTCATACCTTTGTGCGATGACAAATGCTCTTGCTCAAGCTACGGTTGATCTCTGCTCAAAACATAGGAGAAGCCTCTCCATTTATGGGGTAAGGCCAGCCGACATCTGCCTCTTAAGTGGGAGCCTTGTGCACTTAGTATGACCTTTTATGTAATATATCTGTACCTCGAAAATTAAGGCCCTCCTTCCCCCCCCCCCCCCCCCATAGTTGAGTGAAGGACGACTCAATGTTTCTTGTTGTTGTTACTAGGAAACATAAGTATATATCTTCTGTTGGTTACAATGTGTTCGTACTTTGAGATTTTGTGGCACTTCATGTTATAATTTTACCATATAGGTGTATAACACGAGTCCGCTTTTGGTTTTGCTGTAAAAATAAACCTTTATTGATTGTGTCAGCTGATTCTCCTAGAGTTTGTGGTGCGCAAATCTTATGGAAAAGGCCTTTGATATTCATTCATATTAGTCCATGTAGCAATATAAACTTTGTGCAAATTCGAAATAAAGGTAAGAAATGCGTTGGACTAATAGGATGAGAGTTCAATTGAAATTGAATCTATTTTGGTCCCTGCTTGTTGTGAGTTTTGACGAACTTGCATTCTCTGAGTTTTTCAATGATTTTTTGGGTATAATATGACATCTTCAAGTCAATTGAAGTTAGATCCATGTCTCTCTGTCCTACCACTTTTCTCCTCCGGATGGTCCGAGATGTACATCTCCGTTTGCAATTCCATGGATTCTTTTGGAGCTCAAAGATTATTTTTATCTGGGACATCCTAAATTAAGAATTCACTTTCCTTTTTCTTGACGTAATCAATGAATTGAATGCTACGATAGTGAACTATTCTTGGCCATTGAATGATGGTATTCTTAATAAACAGACTATTTTTTTTAAACAGGGACTAATTTGGGATGGAGGCATATTATGACGTAAACTACATGTCAAAAGGTACCTAAAAATATCACACACACTTTTAGAGAGAGAAAACACTCTTTTCTATTTTGAAATTCAAGTTTATCTTAAATGAGGCTTACATGGGGTATTTGAAGGGGAGGAGTAGCTTAGGCTCTAAGTTAAGGTTCTAATTACAAAAATGCCTTTAATTTTTGCTACTTCTACCTCTAAATACTAAAATAAAAAAATATAATGACATAATAAAATAAAAGAAAATAACAAAAATACAATTAAATGCAACAAAACCCTAAAAGGGCTCATTTCCATCACTATCCCCCTCTTAAGACCAAGCTCTTCCTCGAACGTTCAAAAAAATTAGGGACTTGTGTGTAAATTCCAAAAATTGAGCCCAAAACTTGTGGGGGTCTAAAATAATTTCTGAAAGTTGAAGGGGTGCACATCCCACAAATCTTGTTTTTCATTTCTTCTTCTCTCTTTCTTCATCTAAAGCAGTCCTAAAAACTTCCCCCCGGTAAAAAACCAAGGTTTTGAAGTAGTTAGACGGGTTTGTGGCTGGGTTAGGCAACCAAGTTGGTTACGAACATAACTAGAGCAAAACCCTAGGTTTTTGGGGTGGTTTTGGGGCTTTTGGGGGTCAGCGAGGGGTTTGAGGAGGGTCACATCGTCGAGTGGGCTGAGAAGCGGGGGCAGGTAGGTCGACCGACAATGATATGGGTCAGAAGGGGCTTGGGTTGGGTTTCGAGGTTGGGAGTAGGGGAAATGGGGTGACACGGGTGGGTTTGGGGCCTGTTCTGGGTCGCTTAGTTTTGGAGTTCCAGGAGCAGGTTTTCGGCGGCTGAGGGGTACGGCTAGTGGTCGAAAGTGAGGTGAAAGGGCGGAGGGTGGGTCGCGGCTTGTACAGTAGGGGTGGGGCTGTCTTTTTGGGGTCCGACGGCAAGTGGGTAGGGGGTTAGGGTAGCGGGGTGGTTGGTGGGGCTTTCTTGGGGGGAGAGGGTGGGACTAGTTTTTTGGATTTTGGAGGAAATGAGTTGGAAGAGGGTTTCAATTTGTTGTCTTTGTTTCAACTCTTGAATTCTCTCTCTCAACTCTTGATTAATCTCTTCTTGTTTTAATTTTTTTGGAGCCATTGAAGAGTAGTGTACGATTTTGATAAAAAAATAGACAGATGCACCAAACACCAATGTGGAGTGATACCCGCTCTGATACCAATTTAACGTAAACTACGCTTCAAAAGACTCCTAAAAATATCACATTCACACTTTTAGATAGAGAAACACTATTTTCTATTTCATACTTCAAGTCTACCTCAAATAACGCTTGCATGGAGGTATTTAAAGGAGATGAATAGTTTAGGCTCTAAGTTAATGTTCTAATTATAAAAATGCCCTTAATTGCCTTTTGTTACTTCAACCTATAAATACTAAAATATAAGAAAATACAATGACATGATAAAAGAAAAGAAAAGAAAAGAACAAAAATACAATAAAATGCAACAAAACCCTAAAAAGGGCCCATATTCATCATATTATTTCTTATTTATTCTCCTCTGCGTTATTTTTCGTGCATAGTTTTGAGTTTATCTCATTCCCCACCCCCACCCCCACCCAAAAAATAAAAATAAAAACTTATATATTTTATCGATGCAATAATGTTACTTAAAATGTGTACCTAAAATACATACCACAATTTTCATTGGGGAAGAGGAGTCACTCAAACCCACATCACTTGCTGAGGGATGGTCCCATAACCACTAGGCTATCTCTTGGCCTCGTTCTTTAATCAGCTCTCTTGGTACACCATGATCATTTTCTTCCCGCACTAATTTTCCTTTTGAAGTCTTACACTTCTTATACTCTATGCATCTCTACTTGAGTACTATTATGAAACTAATCGGTATCACTATACTCTCTTTGAGCTAAGCTTGGGTTGGGTTCCTAAGTTTATATTTGAAAGGAACTCCTCACTCTAAATTGAAGCTCGACCTTAATTTCATGTGTATGTAAAAGTGACAGTTTATATATTATCTTTCTTTTTTATGGATTTTCCATTTAAGAGGGTGACCAACTACCGCCCCCCTCCCCCCCCCCCCCCCCCCAAAAAAAAAAAAAAAAAAAAAACTAGATATATTGTTAATCAAGAAAAATAGTTTGTGGAAAAGACAACATACACTTGGACTAAAAAAAATTGTGCTTAGACAAATAATTAAATCAAAATATTTTTTGGACATATATCAAATAGTCACTCAAACATTTTTTTAATACACATTTAGTTCAATCCTTTTTATTTGTTCCAAAAGTCCCTCGACGTGCCGCTAGCACGGACTTTCAAAATTAGAGAATATTGGTTAAATGGGTGTTTGAGGGACATTTTGGAGCAAAATAAAAACGTTTTGACTAATTGTGTATTAAAAAATATTTGATGGACTTTTTGGTATTTAATTCAATATTTTTTAGCACAGATTATGTACGTATAAAAATTAAATGTATTCAAGTATATATGAAAAAGCATAGCTCAAATGAGCTGCAGAGCACCCAATAGACAATTGGTCATAATCAAGAGGTTAGAATACTTGTGCCTCCTTATGACATATTAATTGCAATTCAACTCCATGTACTGCTTTGTATTTCTTGTAAAGAATCCTTTGTAGGAGTGGCATCGTGTGTTAAGGAGATTTTACTTTCTTGAATATCTCATTATACAAGATATTATGTTCATTTGCGTCTAATGAAAAGTAACTTGAAATCATCAACACCTGCTATAACTTGACTAGTTATCATACATATGCAAGATTGTGATGTCTTTAAATGAGGATCTTAAATGCGGACCAATTTTTTAAAGTAGGAAAAAAATTATATGTTAGCATCTTTGTATTCTTGTAATCTATATATACAAGTGTATATAATATGTCAATCTGTACACGTAATAGATTAGAATAGAAAAAAATAATTCACGTGAACGAGTTCATATGATGGGATTAAAACAAGGATGATGTACACATAAGTATAAGCAAGATATGGAGTCTCCTTACATTCCGAATGATCCATAAATAAAAGGACCCTTTTGTCATAATTTTAGTGTTCTCCCATATCCGAGTTAATGACTACAACACTCATCTCCTTACGCAGAAGTCTACTACTCCTCTCATTGTAATTTATTACATTTACACACCCAATTGGGTGGAAGACTAACCTTCAAATCATTTCTATAAAAGCCTTCGCCAACTGGTCCGATTCAAAGGCAGGCTAAGGTTTTGTTATAAAGTTAATCGGGTAAGATGTTTGTGATAAAACTTGAACACTAGATAATACAAGGTAAGGTATATGCAGTATTTACTTCTAACTTCCTAACTATATAAACAACAACTAATATTATTTGGTGATCGTTTTTGTTTTAATCTTTAAAAACTCGGGGGTTATTGAAAATAGGATCAAATACTAAAAAGTCCCTCAAACATTTTTTAATACACATTTAGTCCAACCTTTTATTTTGTACCAAAAAGTCCCTCATTCTCTTACTTGTAAAGGTCCGTGCCAGCGGCATGATGAAGGAATTTTTTGAGCAAAATAAAAATACTTGAATTAAACGTGTATTAAAAAATGTTCGAGGGACTATTTGGTATATGATCCTTGAAAATATCTAAAAATGGGTTTTTGTCTGCCAATGAGTACTGAAACATTTCTCTGCAGACACCAGCGCCCATACTTCTGCATCCAGAGGCATGGTTTATTTACCTAAATATTAATATAAATCCTGACATGACTATTCTTTTGTGTACTTGATATGGTTAATGGCGTTTTGGTAATCCAATTATAATACATCTATTCCTATTATATTTTCCACAAGGTGACGTGAAAATAGAATTTTATACCAAAAGGCAAACACTGTTTCCCAAAATATCTTACTAAAATATAGAGAGACGAATTTGATTTAATGGATATGGAATGTTGGATTAATATGTAGGACTTAAATACTGAAAAACTATTGAAGGTATTTCCTTTTATATAATGAATTGTTTTATTTTGTTTTATAAGTATTCACTTAAGTTAATACTTTGTCTTTTCAAATGTTTTAATTTATATATATTGTTACATAATATTATGATTACTGAATTTCATAATATATTTAAACCATCTCTAAGGCATTTTTGCCAACTCAAAATGCTCAAATGCATTTTTGCTTCCCCAAAAGCTAATTTGCTCTAAGGCAATAAGCACTCTCGCGATAAGGAACTGCCGTGGTAAAAATAAATAAAAAACGCCAAAAATAAATAAAAAATGCCAAAATTTGTAAATATGCAAAATAGTAACCCTCCAATGGTGTAAACGACTGAACAAATTTTGTAGTTGAATTTGTAGCCATTCTCTAAATTTAGAGAATAACTACAAATTCTATAAATAGTTCCTACGAGCTTTATTTGTTCGTACCAATTCTTACGAACAAATAAAGTTCGTAATAAATATGTTTTATCTTCCTACGAACTTCTGAAGTTCGTAAAAATTCATAAGAGGTTCATATGGAGGTTCATACGGACTTCTGAAGTTCGTAGGAACGTAAAATATATTTCTTACGAACTTTAAAAGTTTGTAGCAAGTTTAACCTCTTTCCTTTACAAATCATCACTATACATCCACTCGTATAAAAGGATAAAAATCACTTTTCAAGTTTGCAGATATACCTTTCATGCATGTCCACCATTGGACATGCTCTTTTATTGAATTATTTTGTATTGATTATTGAATGATGAAAAATGTATTTTGTATAAGTCTTATTAAATGTTGAGAAATACATTTTGTATATTGATTATAGAGCATGCATATGAGAAAGATGGCTACCATACATACAAATATATTTTCAAAATTTAAGGGATGCATTATTTATTTTATTACTAGTCCTAGAATAATTAAAATAATAAAAAAAGAAAAAACGCCTCTTTACGCCTAGCGCCTAGGCTTCTGAGGCTTGACGCTTGACCTCTACGCCTTGAACCTTTTAGAACCTTGATTCTGGGTAAACATTTTGCCATCAATTTTGCTTATCCGGACAACTTTTGCAAACATGCAGCTCTGAAAAAGCCAAAAATACAAAAATGTATCAGTAAAAATAACATTTTGCAAATATGCTAACAGCTGGGGATGGTCTTACGTCCATACTATTTATGGCGGATCCAGGATTTTAGGTGAAGTGGGGTGAAAGTTTCGAGTGGTACTAGGGATTCGGGGGGGGGGGGGGGAGCCCCCGAGGCGATTTTTTTAGGTTATTTCAAGTTTTATACAAAGTATAGCTTTATAATACCCAAACAACTACTCTCAATCATTATTAACAATACCTAATTAATTTCAAGAAATAAATAACGCTTAATAAATATTCACAATACCCAAATTTTAGTAGTGATAACAATTGAATTTTGCTTAATATGAAGTACACAAATGAGTTAACTCACCTAGCACCATTAAGACTCAATTCAAGCACACCTGATGAAAAAGAAACAACTTGATAAAGATACCATCTCCAAAACATACCCTGAATTTTGGAGATGATCGATTAGGTTAACCCTAATTTTTTTCTTTTCAAATCTCAACTGGAGCGTCTGCCCCACTTGGACCTAGTGTGGATCCGCCCATGCATACTATTATGTGCATGTGAGTGAGTTATCAGTAGTAATAGTATCTATGTGTAATATTACATTCGTTGAGGAAAAAATGTCAGTTTTGAGATATATTGATGATGATTTGCTATCCTCGTCCTTTGAGCCCCTACTAGAGTCATCAATGAATAGGTATGTTTATGGATCCATTTCGTCTAATGAATGATGTACTCTATTACCTATTTATTTACTTGCTTATTGTCTCTCAAAATGCAGATTTACTCTCATTAGCTTGATTTAGGTTCATGTCCTTCAAAGTCAAGATTTAGTTTTTTTTCTTATTTTTTTGAGTAAACTACCTCATAGGTTCTTTATCTTTTCACTTATTTCAATTTCATTTACCCTTTTTTTTGTTTCAATTTCATCCTCAATTTTTTATTTTGTCCCCATTTCATCTATGTCCGTTTTTTTTTTCAATTTCGTACTCAACCTTTGATTTTGTCTCAATTTAGTCCCTGTGTTAACTATTTTGGTAAAATTGTGTATTTTACCCTTCTTTATTAAAAAATAATAAAATGAATATTACAAAATTTGAAAAATAAACTATTTATTATTATTTGGTGATAAAAATAGTTTTTTATCTGAGAATAATAACTAGAAAATAGTTTTTATTTTTATTTTATCCCAGTTGTTTTTAATTTTAAAAAAATGAAATAATAATTTTAATAGTCAACACAATTTTTTATTTATAATAAAACTCTTTTTTTTTAATTTTAATTAGAACTATTTAAGTTTATGTCTTAGATTCACAATTGATTAGTGTCGCTGGCGCAATCCCAGATAGGGACTAAATTGAGACAAAATGAAAGGTTGAGGACGAAATTGAAACAAAGATAGGGACGAAATTGAGATAAAATGAAAGGTTGAGGACGAAATTGAAACAAAGAAAAAGGTCAGGAACGAAATTAAAATAAGTGGAAAGGTAAGGAACCTATGGGATAGTTTACTCTATTTTTTAATATTAAAAAGTCTCCGCAGCAAATATGACATCACTCCACGAATATGGCTATGGAAATATAAATTATGTATATTATTTAGAAATGTCGAAACGACCGTATTGTATTCTACCACATATAAAAAATGAAAAAAATAGATTACCCTAATCGATCCGCGATATATGATTGATTTGGAAAATTCGATGCTCCTACAAGTGGTCCTCGCTAGAGGTATATTTTTATAATTACATTGTTGAAATATGTTTGTTTCAGACTGTTTGGATTAAAACAAGAGATTATACAATTTTAGGACCTATTATATTATGCATTATTGAAATAGGACATACATATTTTTTGTTACTATTTTAGTCCCTACTTTTTAAGGTTAAAATTATACACATTATTTTTATGGATTTGGTCCTTATTTTTAAGAGGTTTCGATTTTATTGGAATGGTCATTTTACTTTGCTGCCCTCAATCAAGTACAGTATTTTGGGTATGATTTACGATTTTAACCTTACCTGATTTGTTACGTAAGTTCTAAATTTGGTTCTTTGATTGGGAGGTTTATGAAGGGGTTAATCCGGACTTTAATTGCAAATGTATTTGTCGATTGACAATGGATTACAATTAAAAATTATTTCAAGTGTTAAATTCAATATTACGATCAATGTTGTTTATGCAGCAGCAAGACAATCTTGCAAACAAAGAACATTTTGTTGTTCGGCATATGTAATCTTGTTGAATTCATGAGTGACATACATATTGTTCAGTATTTTTTCTCGAAGGTATGATAAAGATGAAATTAGTATATGTATATAAATTGTTTTTTGAATTTGTATTATTTTTTACCTAATTTTGTTTTGTTTTGTGTTTGTTTGCAGAGATTATAGGCTATTGTTTATTCTGATACAAACATGGATTGTGATTCATTTTCAAGGTAAAATCTCATACTCTGTTATTATTTTTGGTTATTTTATAATTTGGTTTTGTTGTTTGTATGATCGTAAGATATATTTAATTATTTTTGTGTTTTTTTTCGATGTGTAAATATTTTTTTGCCGTTTGTTTGTCTCCATTGTATAATATCTAATCTGTTAATTTTTTTACCTGATGTGCAAATGTTTGTTATGTTTTTTTGCTATTTATTTCGCTCTATCGTAAAATATTTGACCTGCTAGTTTTTATTCAATGTGCAAATGTTATTTTGCTGTTTGTTTGGCTCTATTGTATAATATATGATCTGTTAGTTTTTTATTCAATGTGCAAATATTTTTTTGCTGTTTGTTGGCTCTATTGTATAATATCTGATGTGTTAGTTTTTTATTCAATGTGCAAATATTTTTTTGTTGTCTGTTTGACTTAATTATATAATATATGATATGTTAAGTTTTTTTTGGGTGTGTAAAATTACTTTGCTATTATATTGGTTGTGGTATATGATGACTGGTTTTATTTTTATATTTTGTTTTGTAATACATAGTTTGCTGAATTTTTGATTGCGTGAGATGACAATTGAGTTGCTAAGTTATTGGTTTGTTTATGTATGTATATGTATTATGTAATAATGAACGTGGCCCTCGTTTAAGCTGAGTGTTTTTAATGTCCTAATTATGAACTTGGCCTTTGCTACAATATGCACATGATCTTTTATTTTGAAAATTTATGTCCTTCCATGTTCATTATAGGATATAATTCATTCATGTTCATTTTCAAAATATGGTTTTCACGAGTGACTCAGATAGATGTTTATAGTTATGATTGGAAGCAAAAAAAGAGTCACATAAGTCTTTATTAAACTCAACATGTATAAATTGCACAGTTTTTTTTATTAAAGTTATTATTGTATGATTTGAATAGTTTATTGTTCACATATCATTATTAATGTTGTACTAATGGTTTTTATAAGATATAATAAAACAAGTGTAATCATATAATGTTTAAGTTGAAGTTTTTGAAAAAAAAATGGTGAACAATAAACTATTTTTCATGGATGGTTTTGAGGTGTATTATTGTCTATTTATTTGGTATATTGAATTGTTCATTACATGATATTATACTATTTTCTTTTTTATTTTATTTTAGTTTTGTGTTATATTACATTTAACTTGTTAATCAATTTATTTCGTTGAAAATGACATTTTTTATTGTGATTTTGTTGTAGGGATATTGAGAGGGGTGTTCTTTGTGGTATATTGTATGATGGGAGATCAACTTCATTTCGAATTTCTGTAATGCATAGTTTTCTTGAATTTCATAATAGAATAGTTGAGATTTGGGATGATTTGAGGAACTTATTATTTGAGATTTTTTATATGCGTGATGGGAAACGTTGTGTTATAGATTGTGATGGTGAGATACAGTGTTTTGTTTGCTTTACTGTTTTACAAAGGGAGAGTTTTGCTGAAGTACATATTAGCTTGTTGGATGGTTCTACTTCGGGAGTTTGTTTAGTGAATGTGGCAGTATTAGTTCTGTATCGGGAAGGAACGTTAGCAATGAAATTGAGGTTCAACAACCTTTGAACACGAGTGTTTGGGCAAATGCAATTATAGGTGTGGGGCAAAGATTTCCTGGTGGTGCTGAAGAGTTTTGTGTGAAACTGAAACAATATTGCCTGGAGACTGGATTCAAGGCTAGATATGTAAAAATGACTCCAGAGGGATTACTGTTGTGTCTAGTAAGAAAGAGGAAATGGGGTGCTTATGAAGAGTTCATGCATCTGAGAAATTCAATTTACCCAGTTATTTCATTATAAAGAGTATGATATCAGAACATACGTGTGGTATTGGTTTGAAGGATATGAATAAACCAGTTGTTAGCAGTAAATTAGTTAAAGATCTGGTATTGAGCTTAGTTCGTGATAAGCCTAATGTAAAACCGAGTGAGATAATTGATCTTTTTAAAAGGGAATATGGTGTGAAGTTAGGATACTATTATGCCTATACGGGTAAAGAAATGGTTGTGAAAGCGATCCATGAAGATGAGGCTGTATCATATCACGAGCTTAGTTTTTATGTGTAGTCATTAATAACTTCAAATCCTGGGAGTCATGTTGTTCTCGAGGTCAATGGTGAGAGCAGGAGATTTGAAAGGTGTTTCATTGCATTTGAAGCGTGTATATATGGGTTTATGCATTGTCGGCCCATGATATGTCTTGATGGTACATTTCTGAAAGCTAAATACAAGGGTTGTATGCTTGCTGCTATTGCAAAAAATGGTGACCACGGTATTTTTCAGTTTTCTTAATATCAAACAAAAATAATAGGTGTTGCAAACACTAGCAAAAAAAATAGCAAATGGACTTTTGCAACTTTCCAGATTACAGTTCAATTGGACAAAGTATAACAATGATACATTAACCAAATGTATTGCTAAATAACTAACAATAGAACAATACATTAACTAAAAATATGCCTAAATAGAATAATATTTTAACCAAACATATTCCTAAACAACTCACAGAGACCCCTAATCCCACTTGTTATAGTTTGGAAAACTATAGTTCAATTGGACGAAATAGAACAATGATATATTATCGTACCACATTTTCGGTCTTGCTTCCTACAATGCCAAAATTTTGCATTTAGTTCTACCGAATTTTATATAATAATTGTCATAACATACAACTATAGAGCAAAAAAAAGAGATATCCCCAATCCTACATGTTATAGTTTGGCAAATTATAGTTCAAGTGGACAAACTAGAACGATGATATATTATTGTACGACATTTAAGGCCTTGTTTCCTACAATGCCATCAAATTTTGCATTTAGTTTTACCGAATTTTATATAATATTTGTTATGACATACAGCTATACAACAAAGAAAAAGAGAGACAAGTTTTGTAAAAATAGCAAATGGATATTTGCAACTTTCCAGATTACAATTCAATTTGACAAAGTATAATAATGATACATTAACCAAACGTATGGCTAATTAACTAACAGTAAAATGAGACATTTTTAAGGCATTTAATTTTAGTAGGGATACATTTTCGGACAGGAATTTAAACTGAAAAGAAGGCCTAAATTAGACAGTGGTCAGAACAGTAAACAGATATATAATTTCATATCTACGTGGTTATATAATTTCGTACGAAATTAAAAAAAAGTTTTTTTTTTAAATGGTCAGAACAGTAAACAGATTTGTTCTCCAATTCTTTTTTAACTTAAAAATAATGCAATTATATATCAAGGTCTAAAGTGGCTTGAATTTAAACTCAAAACATACTATAATTTTATATAACATAGACTATACTTGAATGAAGAACAATGATATATGATACCAAAAATAATAGTGGATATATGTTGTATTATACTTGAATGAAGCTATTTGGCATGGCACCATTAGCTACACAGTTGCAATTTAAAATGTACAGCAAAGAAAAAAGATGATTTAAAATCTATGATCATATTGTTAATTTGATTTTGTATCTGTATTTTTATATATCATCCAAATTAAGTTGTTGGCTTGAATGTATTTGATGCATTTGTATGATACATGAACTTAATATGAAATGTTATTTGTATTTTGTTGTTCATGGTTTTTAGTTATTTTCAGTTTAATTATTGATTATGTTTTTTAATGCAAGTATATTTCCTTTAGCATTTACGGTTGTTGATTCTGAAAATTATTCTAATTGGCTATGGTTCTTGGAAAATCTGAAGATAGTTTTACCTTGTGATAAGATCTATACTTTTATATCAGATAGGCACAATGGATTGGTTTCATCAATACTAAAGGTTTTTCCAAATTCGACTCATGGTTATTGTTTGTGGCATTTGAGGAAAAATCTGAGTTCGATATTATCTAGAAAAAATCCTAAGAGAGGTTTTATATTGAAACTTTTTACTGATTTGGCTTACTAGCAACACACGAGGAATTTCAAAAGAATTATAAGGAGTTTCGAGAAATTACTGGACCATGTGCATTTGATTTTGTATCAAGTTTAAAATTTGAGCATTGGGCAAATGCGTATTTTTTCGGTAAGAGATACGGCGAGATGTGTTCTAATATTTCTGAAAGTTTCAATTTATGGATTTTGAAGGAGAGAAATATGCCTATTAAGACAATGATAGATGAAATATGCATAAAGATAATGAATTTGATGAGTGACAGACGTGATGTTTCAAGAAATTGGAGTACCATTTTATGTCCAACAATGGAGAAAAAACTTCAGCAAAAAGTGAAGAATAACCGGAGCTTCAAGGTTGTAAAATTAAGTGATGTTATATTTGAAGTGGAAGATAACAAAAAGTATTCTGTAAACTTATACATAAGTTATTGTAGTTGCAATTTGTGGAGTATCGAGGGGTTCCCATGTGAGCATGTTGTTATCAGTATACTAGCATCTGGAAATAGTGTTTACAGTTTTATTGATCCATATTATTACTCGGCAGCATTTCGTGAATCATAATTACATTCAATTCAGCATGTTCCCAGTTTTATATGTCCTCGAGTTAAAGATGATGAATTGCGGATTTTACCACCTGAGACAAAGAGAGCGCCTGGACGACCAAGAAAAAATCGAATTGAAAATACTGGAGTAGACCCAAAAAAGCTTTGAAACTGTGGAAGATGCAATTGTTACGTCACGCATAACAAGAAAACTTGTAGTGCAAAGATTAATGAGTAAATTTGTTTTTTATTTGAAGGGGTATTATATCATTATCCAATGCCGGATTCATTTACAATTGGTACTTTTGATAAAATTTTTATTTTTCGATATACAGTATTAAGTTCGAAATAAATTTAAAGTTTAAAAGTTTAAAAGTGGGATGCAATTTACGTTATCTTGGTTTTATCTTATTGGCATTTTAACTTCTCAATTTGTTTATAATTGGTTTATTTTGTGTTATTGTGTTTGTTGAAATTGAAACTGGGTCAACAACTGATAAAATTTTGTTCAGTTGATTTATGTATGTTGATTATGGTGGAATTGTTTAGAAGAACGACATGATGAGATAATTCTGTATAAATGCTTTAAGGATGATTTGTTTTCAATTTTGTTATGTATGGATGACATTTTGAATGCGTGTTCCACTCTTGTTGCCCTTCTATTTGAGTTGGTGTATCTTGTGTCTGCTTATATTTATGACAGTTGTTTGCAGTTTTGCTGCTGTAGTGAATCTGAGATGCCTATCAACAATGGCAAGGGACTATACTTTTGTTGATCAAAGCTCGGATGTGGTGAAGATTCCTTGGTTTGTAATATTATTTTGTCCAAAAATGGTGGGATGATGGAGGATTGCTATCTGTAAGAAATTTAGGTCCACGTGTCAATAAACTGCATTGCACTTGGCCAGTCCACCAAGATGTGCAATATCTATACATATAGACTATTATTGACATAACTTAGCTTTGTGAATTGCACGATAAGAAGTGGTAGTACATGAATGGGTCTCGTTTAGTCATTTGGTCGGATGGCTGGGAATTTAAGACCCTTTTTAGGCCTGTTTCATTCCAGAGGCTGCTCAATTGCAGGTATACAAAGAGTTCCTAAACATAAAGTCGGAGGATGGTATGTCCGTTGTACTGTACAATATAGAGATTGTTTTAATGAGCTCTCACCCCTCATAAATTTTTTTATATGGATTTGGCCATCTTATCTTCTTTGTATTAGTTCTTATTATTATTGCCGACCTGAAATTGTATAGCTCCAAACTTCTAGGGTTTGCAATATCTGTCTTGAGGAGGAGGTCGCACTTTAGTTCGAGTAAGTTGACGATAATCTTAGTTCAAGCAGAGTGCAAACACTATTTGTATTCAATCAGGGTATGGACATCTGATATGGTCCGGTTATGCGTGGGATCAATTTCTTTTTTTTTAAAGAACAGATCTATTCCATCTTTATAATTCGATGATTCTCTGTATAATTGAGAAAAGTGGATTATTCTAAAAAATACAACACCTCCTTAAAAGAATAACATCCACGTCCTTATCTAAGGTGTCCAAAACCAATGTGACTGCTTCGGGTGCGTGTTCAAAAGTGTCGCCCAATTATGATTTGATTATTTCGCGTTCTTATGGGCGATCCATTATGTAACGTCTCAAAGCCAAACCGTCCATATTTTTTCACATAATTTTTAAGTCGGTGCGGGCTGGGACGAGTGGAGAAGATTGAGTTTGTTTGAGGGTTTGGGGTTGGAGGAATTGAAGGAGATTGAATTTGTGTTGGAGAGAGGATTAAAAGAAGGTGAAGTGGGAATCGAGTTCGGGCCATGTGAGGGTGAAGGAGGAAAGAGAGAAAGAGTGTTGTTGGAGCTCTTCGAACGATTTGCGGAGGTTTTCTTTTTTGCTATCGATGAGGTTTAGAGTTACGGATATAGCTTTTTCCGTCGACATTGTGGGTTAGGAATAAGAATCAAAAAATAAACCAGCCCTAATTTGCAGACACCATTTGTACTCCACTTAAATCAAATGCAACTAGTTCGTCAATAAGTCAAGAGTGCTAAAATGTCCCAATATTTTATGATTAAATATTGGTGATTTTATGTGTTTAACGAGATATTGGTGATTTTATGACAGATAATCAAACCAAAGAGCTTGTTGTTGTTATGTATATTGAGAGAGGGGATAAGGTCACGTTTTATTCCTTTCTTTCAAGATTTTATTTTATTTATCCAGTGGACAATTTGTTTTAACTCTCGTTGTAAAAGTAGGGGTGACTTTATGTTTAGTTTGTACCACTATGTCCATTAGCTTGTTTGGTTTTGTTGTTTTGAAAAAACCTACCAGCAAAAAGTGAAATGCCCTCCTATCCTACACATGATTTTCTTTTTGGGATGTTCCAAATTAAGATTTTGCCTTTCTTTTCTTTTTTGGAAGTAATTATTGATCTTTAGTTTAATCTTAAAATATTCATTTTTAAATAAAGACTATTGGTAGGGAGTATACAAGTATGAACTCCTGTTAATAATATAATATTTTAGGGGGTCGAAGCCTTATCGTGTCGTGCCAAAATCACCACTAAGCCAGTGTATTAGGGCTTGTTTACTTTGATTATTCATCTTGACTTAATGACGAACTAGATGAGTTATCATATGTTTAATGACCTACGATATGTGTAATTAAAAAATAATGTGATGATTCATCTCGAAATCTGCTCGGGTTTCAATATTTAAACAACATTCACATAAAAACATTATTTCGGATGTTATTCTTTTACATTTTACATTACGATTTTCTCTTAATATTGCATTTTTGTAAAATATTAAATATTAAATATCAATTCAAAATTGCAGGATGCTGTGAAGATAAACTGTAAAAGAAAATTTGTTGCTTTTCTGAACAATGTTTTTGTTAGTGTAGTGTTGTGAAGACAGCTCTTTATTCAACTAATTATAGAGTAACCCAAATATGCACTTCAATCAATATTCTATAAGTGCAAATCTATTTTTACAATCACTTTGAACACAATGTTTGTAAAATGCATTCACTTTGAATATATTGCAAGTCTATTTTGAAGGGGCACTCAAATTTATCCTCTGATTTTGAATTAATATACTTTTTATAAAGGATATTTTATTTATATGTCCAAATAGCATTACTCTACTTGAAGAAAATTGTGGCTTGAAAGTAAACATCATGAATAAAGAAAGTAATAGAACAATAGTACAAAAGACCAAATATCCCATTGCATATGATCACCTGATGGTACAAACCAATTCTTTCCTATTCAGTTCAGGTGCTAGACCCAGTTCAAGGTCACATTTAAACAACTAATCAACAAAATCGTACCAACAAGAAGGCAAATTAGACATACAAATGAAAATCACAATTTATCATCATGGAGGAAAGGATTTGATCATTAATGAGCCAACAACACTGTTAAGCATATTTTTTAATTGGGAAATAAGGTGTTTACAAACTTGAAAACACCATGTATATATATTTTGCATGTCTATTATGTTCAATGTTTTAGAGTATTGAACAATATCACTAAAAGTATATAATGGTCAAATGTTCTACTGAAATTTGCTACAAACAAATGAGGGAAAAAACATATTTCCAATGTGTAACTAAGAAAAGTTAATGATATTTTCTTCGATAAATTGCATCTCTTTTATGATCTTGATAGTTGTGTCTTCAGTTGGTGATTTTTGAGGAAGAGTCCAACTTCTGTTTCGATCATTGAGCAATTTGAATACGATTTCCGATATTCTTTTACCCATATAGTCTTATGAGTAGGTACTTGGAATTTCTCTTCTACGAACAATACATTCTATGAACTCGCAAACAAAGAGTGCACAATCAACTATGTAAAAAATAATAATAAGGTCAGTAAAAAAAAATTCAAACGATTATAAAACAAACATATGTGTCTTAAAATGAAAGTGTTCAAAATAAAGGTACAACGTCAAAAAATATACGATGTGAGGATCAAACATGTTTATGGCAACAACAATGTTCATGATATACAATGTCTGGATCAACCAATTATCGGGATGAGTTATCGAAAATTAGTGTCGAATTATACCTCTGGGTAAAAAGTAAGGACTAAACAACAAATGATATTTTTATTCTTCTCCCATTCATCTAGTGACCTGTTTGCCATTTAAGGTATAATTGTTTTCGAAGATAGAATTTGAGAACATACAGAGGAAAAATCAACCTAACAACAGAAACATGATTTTTTTTAAATGTCTCTAAAGACATTAACCTTTTTAATGTGCAGAGATCCAAATAATTTGTTTACAAGATTGTTATTGTAATTGTATAGAATAATTTGTTAGTTGACAAAATTCAAAATAACATGCATATATAACGAGTTATAAAAGAAACATACGAGTCTCCCTGTTGTGGGCAGTCGGGCACCAAAATATTTTCTTTGTTGCACAATGGTGAGTCAGTGATCCTCTTCAAATGAATTTTCAACAGCTCATTGATGTACTTTCTCTACAAAACATTTAAATGAAAATTTCATTTATGATATTACTATATACACATATATATTAATATATATTACTAGAATTTTAATTTAATTATTACCATTTTTTTTGCATCTTGAAGGAATATGTTGTTAACCCTCCTTTGCTTCAAAGAATTGTAATGACTCCATTTCTTTGCTTTTAGATTCAAAACAAGCGATGTCCAATGAAAACCTCCCTTGTCATCCTTGCACCTCGATGTGTTCATTGGAAAAACAAGATGTGTTGTATCCAATGGCATTATGTCAATCACATTTATCAGGTATCTTTTCTCTTCGGCCTTGTTTCCATCTCAAATAAAAGTTTGAAATGTAAAATAAAAGATTATAAAAAAGTGAAAATAAAATGCAGTTTTTGTATACATTTAAAAAAATTTAATTACCCAAGCTAGTGAAGAGAAAACACATGCATTTGCATCAGTTGAAAATGAAATTGATTTCACTTTATGCACGTACCAGTCAATGATCTGCAAAAAATATTATGATAAGTAAAGACAATACGGATATACATAATGTTGTTTTACCATGTATAATACCGTTAAATGTTGCTTAATTGACATATTATTAAGCAAATGCAAATAAAATTGTTTGGTAAACAAAAGATGAATAGAGTAAATGTCTAGGGAAATTAAGTTCATCTATTTGTAATGCAAATCTAAATTTGCACTTATTAAAAAATGAGTACACAATTAATATCTAGATACTAATAACACATAAATCTATACATATGTCTTTTGAATTTATCATATTGAAATTTGTATATTTCAACTGAAGTCAATATAGGCATATTAATACTTTTGCAAAACTATTAATGTAAAGAGGGTTACATTTAGCATGGAAACAAATGTAGAGTGTAACCCGAATAGAGCACATACAACTACATGCATTCTTACACATGAGTAATTAGATGTTATTCAAGGTAAAATACCTACATTGCTTACAACAGAACACATAGTAATATTAACCTTAATTAGGTTAAATCTTTATAAACAAATACTAATGTAATATGACCTATTCTTTTGAACAGTGCATGAAGTGATACCTTACAATTCATTGGCTGGAAACTCAGTTTGACCTGAGAGCATTATAATTTATAAACACACACCTTTAGGTTTTCAGCATTGAAATGTGTGTGTGTGTGTGGTCAACTTTATGTTTTCACAATCGGCATGAAGCGTGCGTGTGCGTGTAGCAGTAATTATAATTGCAACATTTATATAATCTGATCACAACCAACATATATATGCAGTTAACTATAAAATTGATTTTAGAAATTGAAATCTGGTTATTAGTAACATATGTATAAAATTGAGTTCATAAATTAAAGTTATTGCAAAATCAGTTTTGCAATAACTTCCAAACTACAAATTCAATATACGATTTGTGTTTTGCGTGTATTTACTTATAAGCCTACATATTGTTTATTTTTTGGTTGAGTTAATCGAAAAATAATAACAAGGTAATCACCCATCATACTACTTCAACTGCAGTGAAACTAAATACTGAAATGACTTGAAGACGTAGAAAAGAAGTCTGGAATGAACTAAAATTAAACAAAGGTCTAGAGGTTGAAAAGGTTAAGAGAATATTGGGTAAAAAATCATCAACTACCACTTATCCGATCTGTAATTGTTTTTTTTCCTAAATTAAACAAAACTTTAGGAAGGATGAAAATAGAATTTAAGAATTCGGAGTACAATGGAGTTCCCCTGTTTCTAGATAAATGATGCTAATTTGGGTGCTATTCAAGTCGTCAAAATGCGGAAGGAGAGATGGATTTGTCTGATAGCATTACTTTACATATTTGTAGTGATAATATGCTTCGTACCATTGCAGATAGGCGTGCTGATTTGTGGTAGACGATCCGACACGAGCTCTGTTAAGGAGCTTAAGTGATTTTGTCTTCTCATTAGAGATAAGTGAAATTTTTTTGGATTCAGTAACAGTTAAAATCCAGTGAATAAATCGGCAAAAAACAGTGGAGGGGATTAAAGTGTTTAATCCAAAGCTGTATTTCCTTCTCTTTATTTAAACAAAGTGACAATCTATGTATCTTATGATTCAATCGAGGAGAAAAAAAGTGCAGGTAACCCATGCGGACCAAAAGAATCATTTAACAGACGGCAAAGCAGAATGTCCCAAAGTCATTCTGAAATACTAATCTAAAAGCAAATAAGAAAATGTTAGAAAATTTTGTAGTTAGCAACTGTTTTGTTTATTTAAATGCGGTAAGAAGATAGGTAGGTGCAAGAAGTTTATCATCATGAATCAGGTCGGGGCGGCATATGGGGTGTTGTAGGTGATAAGTTTTGCAAACCTAGTTTTGCAAGTCGTTTACGATTTTTGAAAAAATAGTTTTGCAAGTTTGAGAGATTATAGTACAAATGAAATTTCAGAACAGTGAAAATCTGTTAGTACTTTTTAGTCTGTAAATGCAAAAATAAATAATATGTTGCCTAAATATTGTTTACAAATATAACAGACATGAAATGCTAATGAATTTTTTCTTATAATACTACATTTCAAATAAAATAATAATATAAAAGAAAATAAGAACATGTTACCTGGTTGTCAATGAAGTTGTTACACAACAGGTCTTCAACTAAAGATCCAGTAATATACATGTGTAACTCACTGTCTTGCCATGCTATTGTCATGTTGAATTATAGTGTTATGCAAAAAAGAAAAAGAAAAACAAAGTTTATTACGGATTCAATTGTATAGAATGTAATGTAAATGATATAGAAGTGTAGAAATTATTTACCGTCTATCAGAATTTCGAAAGAAAATTTCCACAATTTTGCTTTTGATCATCACTTAAATAGTGGAAGCCCTTGCTCTTTTTCGACACATTGTTGAACTTCACAATCTGTTTATGCTTTTTCGGAGTGTCAATACCTTCAACTTCTATTACTTCTTGACTTCGATCTGAAACTAACAACTCAAAGGACGAATAATCTGTTATCTTTTTCTCTGATTGAAGGACTTCAGAAGAAGGCTGTTGGGATGCTTTTTTCTTCTTGTCATAATAGATAAAATCTTCTTGTTGCATCTTTGTCCTTTGCTTTTTCTTCAATCACACCAACCAAGACTTTAAATTCTCTTTTATTTCTTCAAGCGTCCTCTTCACTCTCCTTATAACTTTCAATAAGAAAACTCATTTTTAATAATCATAACAAAAAAACATGACAATAACTTATGAAAACTTAAGCAAGTATTGAACAAAATGTTGTGTGCAAACTTAAATTTGCTAATATTTACATAAATATAATTTTTTCATTTTTTATTGGACATGAAACTTTTAATAAGGACAAATTTAATACCTTTATAAGATTTTGTTTTCTTGAAACAACTAGATTCTTCAATGCAAATTTGATTGTTGTTGGATTCAGAACCTTCTTTGGGAGTAGGAGTCAATTGCAAATAACTATTTCTTCGAAGAGAGAGAGGCTCCCAAACAATAATAAAACAATAATAGCTTTATCTTTCTCTTTCTCTTCTACAATGATCGGCTTCCTCTTTGCAATCAACTCTTCATGGTGCCCCCTTGCTTCCAGCATTTTCTCAAGCTCATTGATTTTACCTCGAAGAATTTTGTTTTCGGACAAAAGACGATTATTATCCATACTTAAAGCTATTAAATCTTCAGGTTTATTGCTTTCTTTCTTAAATTCATCATCGCTATCACCATGCAAGGAAAAATCTTCAAATGGACTTATGTCCAAAATTTCCTCAGATACCTACATAATATAGTGAAAATGTTACACGAATTGCACAAACACAATATCATCTTGAAGAAAGTTCAACAGATCATTATGCTGCAAATAATAGCAAACATAATTTTGCAAGTTTCGAATCTAATTGTTCAAGTGAAGAAAATAACACATTGATATTATGCCATTATTTTCCACTTTCTAATAGGAGAAACAAATATATTTGCCATTATTATTGTACATATTTATAACACTATATGAAGTCACAATGATTCATCTCTTGCAGTAGTGCAACTAATTTCAATTGTAGTTGAAATGCAATATAAAAAATAATACCATTTGTGTTTTCATGTTTTGACAAGACAGTAGTAATTATGCATTATTAATGGGAGTAAAGTAGTCAGACGGTAGGAAAATCGTCCAAATCACTAGAATTGTATTACATACTGTGAGAACTACTTTACTATAATATAATTTTTTTTATTTAGTCATAGTGTGAAATCAAGCCCTATTATCTGCCCAAGGAATCTAAAAAGGCCCTAGCTAGAGTCATAAAAATTGGCTCCCCGAAATTGGGGAAAATCCGTAGCAAAAAATAGACACAAAAAATACACTTACGCACACTTTGAGCTCAAATAGTATTTAATATTTGATACAAAAGTGAACAATTCATTCACAATCTGCCTTTGACACCCCGATCCTATATTTTTCTCAACTTCACATTGACAAACCGGACCATAGAACAAAGAAACAATCCCAATTAGTATTAACAAATAAAAATTTCAGTATATAAAGAGGGTTACATTTAGCTTGGAAACAAATGTAGAGTGGAACCTGAATAGAGTAATTACAAGTACATCCATTCTTACACATGAGTAATCAGATGTTATTAAAGGTAAAATACCTAAATTACTTACAGCAGAACACATAGTAATATTAAAGTTAATTAGGTTAAATCTTTATGACAAATCCTTATGTAATATGACAAATTCTTTTGAACAGTGCATGAAGTGATACCTTACAATTCATTGGCTGTAAACTCAGTTTGACTAAGAGCATTATAATTTATAAACAAAAACATTTGTGTTTCCAGCATTGAAGTGTGTGTGTGTGTGTGTGTGATCAACTTTATGTTTTCACAATTGGCATGAAGCATGTGTGTGTGTGTAACAATAATTATAATTACAACATTTATATAATCTAATCACAGACAACATATATATGCAGTTAACTATAAAATTGAGTTCAGAAATTAAAATCTGGTTATTAGTAACATATGTATAAAATTCAGATAAGAAATTAAAGTTATTGCAAAACTAGTTTTGCAATAACTTCCAAACTACAAATTAAAATCATATACCTTCTATGAGTTGATCATTGAAATAGATGTTTTTGATAAAACTTCCTTTAAATCCTTCAAATTCCATCTTGTGCATCGCGGGAATTCATTCTCTTGTCCTTCGATCTTGTGCACCACATTGCAATGCTCACAAAAAAGTAGTGGAAAATGTAATACAAAATATATGTTAGTATTTACATATATCTTATATAACAAGTGTTAATATGAAAATTTGAAAATACTTACCAACAATCCTATCAAACAACTGAACACCTTATCAGGCTTTTCATAATGTTTGTCAACGCTTCTCATTAGATGATCTTTGATAACGACGGCCCATGCGATATTTCCAATATAGTCATAATTTTCCAAATATTGGATGAAAGACCATCCAATACTTTGCAATTAATTTGGAAAATATAAAGTAATCGCCACGTAAAGGAAGAATAACCTCGAAATATCTTGACACACTTCTTCTCCATCCAAGTGTATAATTTCTTTAATACATTCTTGAATTGTAATCTTATTTAACTTTTGTTTCTTGCTAAACCTTCGTTGAAGAAACTTTGACTCCATCTCAATGAAAGATGTTGAAGTTCTAGGTTGAACACAGATGTATTTCCTTTCGACTGGCAAACCAAACACCAAACTAATATCTTCACTCTGCAATTTAATAAATTTCTTTCCGAAGTGAAACGACTTATTCTTTTTGTAGTAATTTGAAAGAATCGGAGCCGATGCTTTAGCTATGTTCGAGACCATAGCTTTTGTTATCTTCCCGTTATAAATGTTTTTAATTACATGTCCAAACGGGGGTTCTAAAATAACATCAAGCTTCTCCTTCGAGAGATGCTCTTTATATTTGTTAATGAGTCTGATTAAAGCACAATAATTTCATCTAATTGGTGCTTTAACATCCTTCAATATTGCTTTTACAACCTTGCTCTTGCTTAGATAACTTACTTACTTTTTTGGGTGGTGAATAATCAACATCTATTTCGAATCTTTCATTCCTTTTTAATTTGACAGTTTTGACTCGTTACTGGAACTAGTAGCTATTAGTGAATCAAACACCAATTTGGCCTTCTATATCAGAACATTTAAAAAAAGATATTAGATATGGACTGTAGTTTTTATAAAAATTAATATATATGATACGAAGTCTGATTAAAGTAAGTGATTTAAGTATTTTTTCTTTTCAACTGGTAGACATTATGGCAGTAATGTAAACTGGAAGTCAGTTAGCAATAAAAAATAGAACTTTAAGATATTATGCAAGTAGTATAAACATTATGCCAGTAGTATAAACACATAAGCAACTAATAGAAATAACTATGCAAATTACTCAAATGTTCAAAAGGTAGACAAATGCTAGTAGTGTTAACATATTACTCAGGGAACACTAAGAACTACACCCGAAAATATATACAAATAAATCAGTTAACCGTATCGAAGAAGGCGATGATTGCGTTTTCATTTAATGTGTCGAATTTGATGTTTTAAATATGGAATCGTATCGAAATCAGACGCCAATTAAGGTTGAAGGTTGAATGTAATTAGACCAATGAAGGTTGAGCATAGTAAAATTAGTTTTGTTATGCTCATTTTTTTTCAAATGTCTCTAAACAAATCAAAATTTGACGTCTTAGACGTGCGATTGATTAATTCTTCGGCACGGATCCGCATCCACTAAATGATGTGGCTTCGCGCCAGCGGCATTAACCAATTGCGTCGTTAAGACATGAAAGTTTCATGTCTTTAGGGACATCGAAAATTCTTCCATAAAAACAAATATTTATTCTACTTGTTCTAGATTACATCACAATTACTCAATCATTTCATTCATTTTCATTTCAAAATCTAACAATTTTATTCCCAACCTTAAACTCGTATAATCATGCATATATTAACCATTATGCATTGCACTCCACCAACTCTACTACGTAAAACACTATTGGAACAAACTTTTAATTTTCATGGATAGCAATTTTCAATATCAAGCATAGTCAAGTAATAGAGCATTAAATACTGTCATATTATGACACGTTTTCCAGAACAGTGTATATATATAGTAGCCACTCTATTGAGTTCCAAGTTATTCAACCATAGATCCAATTAAATTTCAATAATATTTCAACACTTTTAAACAGTAGACCATGTGTATACTTCTAATAATAGTACTAATTCAAACTTCTCAAAACTGGTAGCAAAAATAGTTTTCCACTGTTGTATTTATGTATTTCGACAAATTTATGTAAAGAAGATATTGGATATGGACTATCTTCTTTATAAAAAGTAATATATATGATATGAAAAATGATTAGAGTAAGTGATTTATGTATTTTTTTCTTTCCAATTGGTAGACATTATGGCAGTAATGTAAACTGACAAGTCAGTTAGCACTAAAAAACAGATTTGGAAGACATTATGCCAGTAGTATAAACACATAAGCAACTAATAGAAATAACTATGCAAATTACTCAAATGTTCAAAAGGTAGACAAGTTCCAGTAGTGTTAACATATCAATCAGGGAACACTAAGAAATAGAACCAGAAATATATACAAATAAATCAGTTAATCGTACCGAAGAAGGCGATGATTGAGTTTTCATTTAATGTGTCGAATTCGATGTTTTAAATACGGAATCGTATCGAAATAAAACGCCAATGAAGGTTGAAGGTTGAATGTAGTTAGGCCAATGAAGGTTGAGCATAGCAAAATTAGTTTTGCTATGCTCATTTTTTTTAAATGTCTCTAAACAAATCAAAATTTGACGTCTTAGACATGCGATTGATTAATTATTTGACATGGATCCGCATCCACTAAATGATGTGGCTCCGCGCCAGCGGCATTAACCAATTGCATCGTTAAAAATTATTTGCAGAGAGCTTACATGCTCTATCGAATGACCTCCTCTTGAGAACCTTGTAAGGATTTGGTTTGGAGGATTGAGAGAAAGGTAACGTTGGGAAAGTAATAACCAACCCTCTTAGCACACTTAGGCAAAACCTTGTCTAGCAAGTACAGTTGCTCAAGTTACCATATATTGAGGAACCTCCTCGAGGGACCTCATACCTAGATGATCGTCCATAAATAATCTATAGTTAATAAATAGTCCATGAGATGCTCGAGCGACTTTCAGTCGAGCAATCTTAACTCGATGAACTACCTCTTTGATTGATGTGACCACACATACCATGTAGGTCACTGTTCACTAACTGTATGACGTCATGGCATCTGACATTTAAGAACTCGAAGTAATAATACTGAAGCGGGTTTATCCCTAGGAAGACAAGCTCATTTAATGAATTCATATATTTTAGCTGTTATAAGATAAACCTTTGGCCTGTCATGTCACATCCTAGTTAATGCCACCATGCTTCTGATTGGTGAGACAGTTTCCCGGTAAAATACCATATCCCATGTATTTAATGCAATATCTTTGGTATTAATGTCACGGTACCCTAGCATTTAATGCCAACAAGTTCACTCGAGTGAACTTGCCCTCATATAAGTACGATAACAACACAATTTACAGGGACGAAAATTTGAACCTATAATTACTGTTGGTTTTCCCCCATATACGAGCAATGGCCGTGAGAACATTTATTGCTTGAACATTCTCTTTGCTTTCATTGATACAATCATCATTGAGCATTTAATGTGCCTTAGGTTCCTACCTTACCTTTATTATGACAAGAGTGCTTGCTCTTTCTCCCTTCGATTAAGTTGCTTGCTGGTTCCACTCATTTATTGTATACCCAGTGCATTTATGGTGTAAAAGGTCCCATTCAATACAAGATTGGGTATTTAATATTGTTGTCTCTTTCACTCTCATTTATTGTCATTTTCATATATAACCTTCTTCATTAATCACGATCTTGATAAAGAGGTTACGCCTCGCTTGATACTAATCGTATTCCAAGAACCCACATCTTACATATAGTTAAGAGACTAAAATAGTATTTTAGGGATCAAATTAATACAATTTTTAATTTAAGGACTATTTAAAAACTCGAATGATAGTTTATAGAGTATTATTGCATTTTACTCAAAATTGTAATATTAAGAAATTGCCTAAACTAGAAACAAATATCCAATATTTTCCTATTTTACCCTTTTCTCAAAAGCCTAAATTTCATTTTCTCATAATAGGTGTGGATAAATCTTACATATGTTTAAAAGACTAAAATAGTATTTTTGGGATTAAATTAATACAATTTTTAATTTAAGGACTATTTAAAAACTCGAATGATAGTTTATGGAATATTATTGCATTTTACTCAAAATTGTAATATTAAGAAATTAGCCAATACTCTTCGCCGAGTGGTATAAGGGTGCCATTGAGATAGTCTTGGGGATGGATTAGGTTTGGTCCCCAGTTTGATCCCTAACACTGTTAAAATAATATTTGGCTAGATGAAGTCACAAACCGCGTATGAGGATTTGTCAAGATACGCGTAAGCTGCCCGAATGTTACCAAAAAAAATATATTAAGAAATTGCCTAAACTAGAAACAAATATCCAATACTTCCCTATTTTACCCCAAATTGCATTTTCTCATAATTGGTGTGGAAGAGCGAGATTTGTAGTCGCTCACTTTTCAACCACATCAAAATTTCCAAACTCAAGCTGATTACCAGTAAACTTATAACACCCCTAAAAAATCATCGAGATCCGTTTGTTATATAATTATACACTATCAATCACAACTACAAAATTCTTCGATGTCCAGCTTTTTCTCTCTCCTGTTCTTCTTCTCTCTGGTGAGCTAACCCTAATTTCTCTCTCTACATATTCTACGTTATGCGAATTTATAGATACGATTGGTTTTATACTATTTTGTGATATGTTGTATTAAATTGTGATTTCTTTATTATATGTATGTACATGTATATGCCTTTGTGTTATTGTTAGTAATTCATGTGTTAAGTTGTTTATGCGGTGATGTTATTAGTTTGCAACATGTGTAGAAAATACAAGTTAGGTTATATGCACTCCACACGATTACGCGAAATTGATGTGTATATGACTAAAATGATGAGATGTTAGATTACTACTACAAAAGGAAAAAAGGTAGTTTGCAATCGCGTACGCAATGAATGTGTACGATTATGTTGTGTAATTTGGCCTCGAGTTGGCGTGGCAATTCGATTTTTTGCGGAAGTTAGGGGTCGTTTGTTTTGGCTTAAATTAAATTTGAACGGTTGAGACTTAATAGGTGTCAAGTAGTGTTTGCTTTTTAAATGATTTAGAGCCTAACGACTATATTTGATTCTGAATAGTTAGAGTAAACAACCACTGTGTCTAAATATATCCATTTAGAGGTCATTCAGACGTAAAGCCAAGCATGTATTAACTAGTTTACCACTACAAAAGAAAAAAGGTCATTTGCAATCGCGTACGAAGTGAATGTATATGATTACGTTACGTAATTTGGACCCGAGTTGGCTTGGCAATTAGATTGTTTGTGGAAAGGAGGGGTCATTTTTTTTTGCTTAAATTGAATATGAACGGTTGAGACTTAAGAGGTGCCAATTAGTGTTTGTTTTTTAAATGATTTAGAGCTTAATGACTATATTTGACTTTGAATAGTTAAAGAGGTAAAATTACGTTTGAACTTATATGTCTAAGTATATTCATTCAGAGGTCATTTGGGAATAAATCCAAACATATATTAACTAGTTTACCACTACGAAAGAAAAAAAGGCCATTTGCAATCGCGTACGAAGTGAATGTATATGATTACGTTGCTTAATTTGGACCCGAGTTGGCGTGGCAACTCGAGGTTTGTGGAATGTTATGCGAGAGGCTTTTTGCGGAAGTTAGGGGTGGTTTGTTTCTGATTAAATTTGAATCTGAACGGTTTAGACTTACAAGGTGCCAATTAATGTTTGTTTTTTAAGGCCTTGTTTGGTTGCACAAATTGCTTGATTATGTAAATTGGTCCATCGTGAGTTAGTGAATTATAAATGAGTTTAAATTCAATTATATGCAATGTTTGGTAATTAGAAACCGATATTAAGGTTCAATAAAAAATAGATAAAAATGAATTGGGGGGGGGGGGGGGGGGGGAGGAAGGTAGAGAGAGGGGCGGTCGACTTTCTGTGACTCCTATTTCAAATGGAGACATTTCACATTTTTTTGTGAAATGATCCAATTTTAAATTTTATACATGAACTAAAATGGGACAATTAATGTGATTAACTGCTTTCATCTTGATATTGCTTTCTGGGTTAATTTATTGTGATATCTCTTGCACTCACACCTTCCCAACCAACTTTGGGTCAAGATTTCAATTTTTTCCATTTCTCATACAATCCAATAAAAAGTTGAAACATTTAACTAGTTGAATTTGAATTATATATTGCTCCCAAATCACATTCATTTTCAAAATTTCATATCACCACGTCATACACAATCCAAATAAAATAAGCAGTTGGGTAAATTTTACCTCGCAAGTATTATTCAAATAAATGACTTTATAATCTCACCTACTTTTATATAGTAATTTCATCGATACAAATATTAATTTGGGACAGACTAAAAAGAAAAAAACACGACTATTAACCCGAATAAATAATATTGTAACTTTTTAGAATCACAAACAATTGAAATTTCATAGCACAAGTAAATTCTAATATATTATATAACATTTGAAATAAAAATAATTCTAACCCGGGTTACCGAGTTTATAAACAAACATGTCGGGTCACTGAGTCAACATGTTAGTTCCCCGGGTCAACACCGAGTGAATTGCACAAATAGTCTAATGCATAACTCAACCCTGTTTAGGCATCGAGTTAACCCACCAGCGAGCGCAGTTTGATAACATTGCTTAATATGATTAAAAAATTATAGAGTAAAATACATTAATAGTTCCTAAACTATCACTTGAGTTTTTAAATAGTCCCTAAACTAAAAATCGTGTCAATTTAGTCCCTAAACTACTATTTTAATCTATTAACTATACATGTTTCAACTAAATCCCTAAATTATAATAAGTGTTTCAACTCAGTACTTCGCACAAATTTAAAATAAATCATAAAAAATTACCATTTTGAAATAGTCCCTAAACAAAAAATCGTGTCAATTTAGTCCCTAAACTATTGTTTTAATATATTAACTATACATTTTCCAGCTAAATCCCTAAATTATTATAAGTGTTTTAACTCAGTATTTAGCACATATTTAAAAATAAATCATAAAAAATTACCATGTCACATTATATCCGCATAATATTATACTATGAACTTGACTATATTGGTTTCAACCCTATAATCGTATATTTATTTGTTGTGTATCAAGCTAGGAGGACACAAACTTGACCATGGTACCATTTTAAAAACAACAAAAGATTTTATAATATAATATTATGCGAATATAATGTGACCAAATTATAATTTATGTTTTTTTTTTTTAAATTTTTACGAGGGATTGAGTTGAAACACTTACTATAATTTAGGGACTAAGTTGAAATATGTATAGTTCAATGACTAAAATAGTATTTTAGGGACTAAATTGATACGATTTTTAATTTAAGGACTATTTAAAAGTTCGAGTGATAGTTTAGGGACTATTAGTGTATGTTACTCAAAATTATAATATTAAGAAATTAACTGATCATGTTGGTTCGGTTGATGGTTTAGATAAGAAAAAAATCAATTCGAACTGAACTGAACTGAATCGACATCAATATTTATATTTAAAAACCCTTAAATGATTTCAATTTTTATATCCAAAAACCATGAATCGACCTCAAAAGCGGACCAAACCCGAAAACTAACTAAAATCAATTCGAAATCGATGTGGCCCGAAACCAATGATTTTTCTCATCGCCGGTTCGGTTTTGGACTGGCTTATTCCAAAATCGAACCAATCGGTTCGACTTGAATTATGGCTCAAAATCGAACCGACACGACCCGTGAACACCCCTATCTAAACTCGAAACAAATATCCATATTTTCCTATTTTACCCTTTGCTGAAAAGGCCTACTTCTCATAATAGGTGTGGAGGAGTGAGATTTGTAGTCTCTCACTTTTCAACTGCATCAAAATTTCCAAACTTAAGTTGATTACTAGTAAACTTATCACACACCTAAAAAATCATCGAGATCTGTTTGTTATATAATTACAAACTATCAATCACAACTACAAAATTCTTCAATGTCCAGCCTTTTCTCTCTCCTATTTTTCTTCTCTCTGGTGAGTTAACCCTAATTTCTCTCTCTACATATGTGCGATCGATTTTATACTGTTTTGTGATATGTTGTATTAATTCGAATGTTGAATTCAAGTGTTTATGGGTGATTTCTTCATTATATGTATGTATATTCCTCCTATGTTCAGTTGTTTATGCTGTGATGTTACTAATTAGCAACATGTGTAGAAAACACGAGTTGAGTTAGACTATCGACAAACGAACGGATTTTGCGTAATGAGATTGATAAATTATGCACTCCACACGATTACGCGAAATTGATATGTATATGACTAAAATGATGAGATGTTAGTTACTACTACAAAAGGAAAAAGGTCGTTTGAAATTGCGTACAGAATGAATGTGTACGATTACGTCGCTTAATTTGGCCCCGAGTTGGAGTGGCAATTCGATTTTTTACGAAAGTTAGGGGTCGTTTGTTTTTGCGTAAATTGAATTTGAACGGTTGAGGCTTAAGAGGTGTCAATTAGTGTTTGTTTTTTAAATGATTTAGAGCCTAACGACTATATTTGACTCTGAATAGTTAAAGAGGTAAAATTACGTTTGAACTACAATGTCTAAGTATATCCATTCAGAGGTCATTCATGTATGAAACCAAACATATATTAACTAGTTTACCACTACGAAAGAAAAAAGGTCATTTTCAATCGCGTATGAAGTGAATATATACGATTACGTCGCGTAATTTGGATTCGAGTTGGTGTGGAAATTCGAGGTTTATGGAATGTTACGCGAGAGCCTTTTTGCGGAAGTTAGGGGTCGTTTGTTTTTGCTTAAATTTGAATATGAACGATTTAGACTTAAAAGGTTCCAATTAGTGTTTGTTTTTTAAGGCCCTCTTTGGTTGCACAAATTGTTTGATTATGTAAATTGGTCCATTGTGAATTAGTGAAATATAAATGAGTTTATATCCAATTATATGCAATGCTTGGTAATCAGAAACCGATATTAAGGTTCAATAAAAAAATAGATAAAAATGAATTGGGAAGGGGGGGGGGGGGGGTAAGGTAGAGAGAGAGAGACAGGCGACTTTCTGTAACTCCTATTTTAAATGGAGACATTTCATGTTTTTTTGTGAAATGATCCAATTTTAAATTTTACACATGAACTAAAATGGGACAATTAATGAATCATTTCATTAATGAAACCAAACAAAACTAATGGTCCAATATGTAAACTGGTCAATGTATTAATGAGCTTATTTATAATTTTGGGACAACCAAACGGGGCCAAAATAATTTAGAGCCTAACGACTATAATTGACTCTGAATAGTTAAGAGATAAAACTACGTTTGAACTACTCTCTGAATTCGAATCTATTGAAATATATCCATTCAGAGGTCATTCAGGCGTAAAACTAAACATATATTAACTAGTACCGTATATTGAAAAAGTTGAGTCAAATTAGACTACTTCTAGGCAAATGAATATTGCTTAATCAATTTGACAAAATATGCTCAGCACGATTACGAAAAATGATGTGTTTGACCAAAGTGATGAAATGTTAGTTTACCACGACAAAAAAACAAGGTCGTGTGAAATCGTATACGCAATGAATGTTAATGATTATGTTTGCATAATTTGGCCCCAAGTTGGCGTGACAATTCAATTGTCTCGCGAAGGTTTGTGGAATGTTGTGCGAGAGCATTTTTTGTGGTATATGGGGTCATTTTTTTTGCCTCTTAGATTTGATACCTAGAGTGAACCATTTAGACTTCAGAGGTACCAAATAGTGTTTCTTTTTTAAATGATTAAGGGGCTAAAAACTATATTTGCTTATGAGTTATGAACTCTGAAATTTGTCTAGTGGGTTATTTGTTTTTACCTCTTAATTCTGAATCTAAACCATTCAGACTTAAGAGGTACTAAATAGTGTTTATTTTTTTTAAAAATTAAGAGGCTAACTGCTACAATTATCGTTGAATGGTTAAGAGGTATTATCTCAAGAACTGCTAATTCATTGCCAGTGAAACAAAGTTTCTCTTGATGATTTGGTTGATAATCAACTAAAATCAGCTGAGCAAACGTTCAAGCTCTTCCACACACACGAGCGTGAGTTGGTGAACAAGTACAACTATGTCGTTAGCCTGTGGAGAAGAGTGAGTACTGTTTCATATACGCTTTTATTTGTGTAGATTTTGGTTGAAAAATTTCCTCATAAATGGTTCTCATATATGTATTGTTAAATATTAATTTATTTTATCTTATTATTATTTCTAAACAGATTTCAACAGTTACTGGAGAACTACATTATGTGGATGCCATGAGACTGTTATATACGCTGGAGGATGCATCCAAAGTGTTAGTCACTCGAAATACTCTTTATTTTATGCAATCCTTGGTTATAGAACACTATTGTTGAAATCTACATTGGTTAGTGGTACCGGCCGGTTATTAAGAAGCCTGCCCAACATTAATTGATTGAAATAGAAGATTTGCTCTAAAGAAGAGTGCATATATTGCAGAACTATAGAATAAATTACAACTAATCTAGTGCGATATAATTCATTCATTTAAGTTTACCTTCAATAGCAGTGAAGGTGCTACCAAACCTACGAAGAGATAAATACTAAGGCCCAGTTTGGTTGTGCAAATTGTTTGATTATGTAAATTGGTTCATTGTAAATTAGTGAATTTTAAATGAGTGAATTTGAAATGAGTTAAATTCAATTTTACACGATGTTTGGTAATTTGAAATTGATATTAAAGGTTCTATGAAAAAAGGTAAAAAAATATATATAGAGAGGGAAAATAGAGAGGGAGAGAGGGAGAGGGAGAGGGGACATGCACTTTATCTGACTCCTTATTTCTAATGGATTCATTTCACATTTTTTGTGAAATGATCTAATTTTAGATTTTGCACATGAGCTAAAATGGGGCAATTAATGAATCCTTTCATTAATGAAACCAAACATAATTAATGGGTCAATTTGTAAATTGATCAATTTATTAATGATTCAATTTACAATTTTGGGACAACCAAACGGGGCCTAAGCGATTAGGAATAACTATTAAAGGATAAGTACCAACAAAAATCCTAATATCCTAAATGTAATAAATAAATCTCTAATAATTTACTAATAATACTCCATATGTCCTGAATTTAGAGTTCACTATACTTTTTTGGGCAATTTACAATTACGTCCCTCGCAAACAAATTTTAAACATTTAAGGACAATTTACTATTAGGTCCACTTGATATGTCACTAGCTTGGACTTTCACAAGAAGAGAATTAGTGAACCTAATTTTTTAAAATTTGTTTGCAAGGGACCCAAGAGTACTTTCTTCTACTTTTTTTGGCTGTCCAAAATTAATAGCCCTGTTTTCTTTTCAACGAACCGCATTTCACAATGGTGAACAAGTGTTGATTATGGACATTGATTTGGTGCAATCTTTACAAAAAATGGATAGAGACTCTTAATTTGTGATGGAGGGAGCAGTGTGTGCGTTACTGTAACACCCCACGATTTTGGAGACTGAGAAATTAAATTTTGGGAAAATAAAATTTAATTAAATTGGAGAATTCTAAAATTTGGAAATTGAAGTCCAAAAATAGATGACATTTTAAAGTATTCCGGATGATGATTTTGAGTTTACCATCGATCCCGGAAGGGTCGAGATAGTCAAAATCACTGTCATTGAGTTTTATTCCGGCTCCGGAATATTTTTTAGTCAGTTGACTCGAATTGGAGTAAACGAGTCATTTAAAGTGTGTATTAACATTTAAAATTAGGTTTATTATTTTAAAGGATTTAAGGCTTAAGGATGAAGCCTTCTCATTTGAGAAAGAGAGAAATAGAAAGAAACGAGAAAAGAAGAAGGAAAGAAGAAGAAAAAAAAGGAGAGAGGGAGAAAAGCTTGGGGATTTCCAGCCCAACCGCGACATCGAGGACGATCCAACCTCTACAAATCTGAGGCAAGTGTTTGATCTTGCTAAATAACTATTTGTGTATTTCATTTCATAATTTGTGGGTTAAAGAAATGGATTTTTGGGTATAAACATAAAAACCTAAATTTTGGTTCAAATCTTGAAATTGAAGATTTTAATTGGGATTAAGGGATATAAATTGATGAGGTTAAATATAGGATGTGTTTTGATGTTAGAAATTATGTTGAGGTTGAAGATTAAGGGCTAGTAGAGGTTTAAATTGAATTTTGGAAAATTTGGGTTTGTAGAAAATCAGCCATTTTCGTGGCTTTCTAAACTGGCCGAATCGATTCGCCCCCACCGAATCGATTCGCCAGGTTGCAGAAGCCTCAGGTCTTTAGGGCCGAATCGATTCGAAAGGATGCAGAATCCCAGGTCCCTTGGGCCGAATCGGTTCGGATGGGCCGAATCGATTCGCTGTTGGGACGAATCGATTCGGAGGGGCCAAATCGATTCGGAAATAGAGCATTTTGAGGAATTTTCTCTTTAGTTAGTTCAAGCCCTTTTTAGTTGGGTTTATTGATTTGGGGGTCTTCTCTTATGATGAAAGAGACATGTTCTTGGAGACATATAAGGAGTTTCTCACATATTAGGATTTGGGGACTCCTTAGGGTAATTTGGGAGAAATGTATCCATGTATGTATTGGAGTTGCATATGGAGATTATGGGGAAACCTCCTTGAGGATGGAAATACCAATTATAGATAAAAAGGTATAAATATGAGGTGAGGTTGAGAACTCTTAGAGAATGAGGGGTCTCATATCCTTAGAAATGTTTAGACTAAGGAACAATTGATAACTCAATAGGAGTAAGGGTTCATGAGATTAAATTGAACCATAGGTGAAATTGGGATCGTACTATCGACTAGAATAAGCGGTAGCATAAATTCTAGTTAGGATAGTTTACATGTAATTGTGGGAAATAACCATTGATATTCCAATACTCAAAACGAGGTTGGAATAATTTGAGGTTTTAGACTATTAAGTCATGTATGTGCTTATGGTTAAATAGTACTAAAGGTGATTATGTACTTTCGAACATGGATAAATGTGTAGTGATGGATTCCTACACAAAATTTTGGGTGATAACCCTAATGCTGAATATATATGTATAGATATATACATATGATTTTGGGAGACTATTCACCATAGAAAAAAATGATTGAATATGTTTCAAGTGAGGGATTGTATTCACATATCGAGGTAAATTAATGGAAATTGTGGTGACAGCTTGTATATTGAGGATTATGTATACTTATAGCTGGGTTTATATATCTTATACATATGAACGAGAATTAGTTTATATATATAGATATATGGATATGTGAATATGTGTATATATATATATATATATATATATCTGTATGTATATGAATATATGATATATTTATGTTGTGGACATACATGGTATGGATAGTTAAACCGTATATGATGGTTTATTATTTGATCATATGATGGGATCATATGGATGTGTGTATATTACGCATGTGAGCGATATATATACTTATGTGGTTAAGCATACCCCGCTCATGCTATCATTGGGAAGTTTCCGCGTAGAGGGTGAGCATCCTGGCATATAGAGCAGGGTGTGAATATTCCCCTGGTCATAGTTGTCCCATGTGTTATTATACGATAGATATATTTTTGGGATGAGACGTGGTGGGTATGTTTCGTCTCATTACCAGTTGAAGCTATGGCCGCTTCCCGGGACGTTGTGTGTGTGAGTTACCACAAGATGGGTGTCGTTGAGCCCCACCATAATGGTCCCCAGTAGCTACGTGAGCCGGGCACTGGGAAGATGATAGTATTGATGCAGTTTTATCGGCGATATATATAGTCGGGTGGATTATTGTGCATGTCCATTGTACATCAGATATGATACGTACACTTGGTCATGGGTATGGATGATTGGTATATATATATGTGTGGTGAGAATAAAATACCTATATATATATATATATATATATATATATATATATATATATATATTTATATATCCTATAGATGAAAGGATATAGAATATTTGTGGAGTACATCTTGGATGATTATGGTGTTCTAGATTGATGGGGGTTGATATATTGCATTTAAGGAATATTTCGGTTACATCATCCCAAGATTATGGATCTCTAGGATCGACATTGTCAAGGAGTAGTGTAATGGGGTGGTTCCTTGTTTGGATTTCGCTTTGCGAGACACCCCACGCATGAAACGCAGTGCAGTGTTGAGATTGGAGAAAAGTTCTGCCAATTATGGTATGTACGGCATTATGGATCTCTATGATCGACATAGTCCAGGAGTAGTGTAACGGGGTGGTTCCTTGTTTGGATTTCACTTTGCGAGACACCCCACGCACGAAACGTAGTACATTGTTGAGATTAGAGAGAAGTTCTGTCGATATTTATGTGTGGCATAATGGATCTCCAGGATCGACATTGACAAGGAGTAGTGTAATGGGGTGGTTACTTGTTTGGATTTCGCTTTGCGAGACACCCCACGCATGAAACGTAGCACAGCGTTGAAATTGGAGGGAAGTTGTGTCAATAATAATTTTGCATGCTTAATAATTAGAAATTAAATCATATGTTTCAACCCAAATGCATATTGGGTAATTTATTAAATTCATAAATGGTTAAATTATAAACTGGAATCCACTAAGCCTAATAAGTCACATATGATTGAAAATAAATACTTAACTGTGTTTAGAAAAGGGGTGGATTCTTGGGGTATGATAGGAAGGCAATTCTCGTGGGTATAGGCTAGGCCTATGATAAGTTAGGTTGTCCTAATAAATGGGGGTAATTTAACTAAAAGTTGAGGACACGAATAGGTGCGCGCCTTTAGATGAGAGGTGAGTTGGGGTTCCACGATAGTGCGATTCCAATTTTAATTATGAATTAAGTGCACCGATAATTATTATGCACGGTTAACACACTTGCTAAATATTTTTCACAACTCGGGCTCTGACCCGTTTACTTTTCTCTCCTGCCTGTATATATATATATATTAATAGAGGTGTCCTACCGCATGGATACCGGATGACTTTTCATCCAGAGTCTTGAGAGCCGTGACAGGTGCGGACTGTTGCGGGATGTATCTTGTAGCCGCTTCCAACTTTTTTAAAATTTGAGGTAGGATTCATGTTGTATAACGGGCTTTTACCCAAGGTATATTTATATACATGTTTATATTTATTCCATTCCAGTTATTGTATTTGCTGTGATCCGACAGCTTATTCGGGTTTACTTCTTTGTTGTATATTCAGTTGTATTTATTTATTTCATTTTATTTATCTTAGATCTTTCATGCATCTTTCTTTTCTTTACTAGTAGTGTTATAGTGTTGGGTTGTTGTTTGTTGCATATTTTATTAAATTTTAACATCTCGCCTATATGATATCGGGTAGTTAGTCCTATATTATATAGTACCGACAGTTGATGTTGAGACTGGACCATCTGAAACTCTTGATTTAATATAGTATTGGGCTGGCCACCCGTTATTATTTTAGGCGGGGTGTTACAAATGGTATCAGAGCATCAGGTTCTAGAGTCCTTAGGATCTTTGCGAGCTTTATGCATTATTCCGTTAACGTTATTGATATAAAGCCCTACAATTAGGACTGTTGTGTTCACTGCGTTGTTTCCTTCGGTGTAGTATATTCACTTGATTGGCGTTCTGATAACAGTTGCTCTTGTTTCGTTTTAGAGGTCGCCTAGATTTTTTCGTCTAGGGAAGGATAGGATTAGAAGTACAATACCCATAGCATATTTTGGGTACGCTTTAATCGGGGGTAATTGTTTTCCCCGATTCCGGAGGAGATTTTGAGGATATTTCTAGCAGTGGTGTGAGGTGATTTATCGACAGTTGAGTAAGAAGGGAAAAATTTACTCGAATGGCGAACCTTGGGCTTAGTAAAGGAAGTCTGAGGAGAGGTTAGTGTAGTCCTTGGGAGGTTTAAATTGAGAGACCCGTTAACCTTCGTTAGGAAACCTGGGGTTGGTGACTTTTACCGATGTGAGGAAGGTGTAGTTGTCCCAATATCAGGAGTATTGCCTTCTGGGAAGAGGGAGAAAATTTGGAGACTCAGTTTAGTTATGTAGGACCGAGGGAGTTTTCGGTAGTCGCAATAGCGTTGTCCTTCAAAATGGTTAGGAAGGATTTATAAGGAAGGTATTTCTTTGAGGAGAATTAGGCCTTGGAGAGGAGTGAGCAAGTGTGGTTTTTATGCGACATCTTTTGGAATAGTAAAACGTCTTATAATGAGCTAGTAGAGAGTGGCTCTATTGATTTTGGGAATGTAAATCGTTAAGGTTATTGGTTCAGAGTTTAGTAAATCTATGTTGAGCGGATAATTTCGCTCCTAGTTGTGCTAGTTTTGAGAACTAGGAAATGGTTAGCAGTATTGTATTTGTTGAGGCCTTGTGTTCTAAACATAAGGTATTTGTTTGGCGTGTCGAAAGACGCGGGATTTAGTTATATTATATTATTGTATAGGCCCTCGGGCAATGTCTAGAAAAAAAATCTTTTATAAAACCTTAGCCCTGGTTCAACTAATCTCAATCCCCGACCTAGATACACAGTAGTGTATTGGGAGGGTTCCTTGTTTGGATTTCGCTTGCGAGACCTCCCCCACACGAAGGTGGCTAGCGTCAGGAATTGAGAAGAGTTCCACCATTGGGAATTTTCAAACCTTTATATATTTAGATTATAATGCCGAGGGTTATGTTATGATTTGAGGCTAATGGAGCCTGATTAAGATTCTACGAGTGGAAACTCGGGTACAGGGTGTATGGGCGCCCTAGTAGCTAGTTTGTTTTAAAATTTATATGGTTCGACATGAGAACCAGGAAGGATCGGTATTGTGATCCTAAGAGTTGATGTTAGGACTAGAAGATATTGAGGTCCTATGCGTATTTTAAATTTCGCGGGCGAAATTTTTGTAAGGGGGGAAGATTGTAACACCCCACGATTTTGGAGACTGAGAAATTAAATTTTGGGAAAATAAAATTTAATTAAATTGGACAATTCTAAAATTTGGAAATTGAAGTCCAAAAATAGAGGATATTTTAAAGTATTCCGGATGATGATTTTGAGTGTACCATCGATCCCGGAAGGGTCAAGATAGTCAAAATGACTGTCATTGAGTTTTATTTCGGCTCCAGAATATTTTTAGTCAGTTGACTCGAATTGGAGTAAACGAGTCATTTAAAGTGTGTATTAACATTCAAAATTGGGTTTATTGTTTTAAAGGATTTAAGGCTTACGGATGAAGCCTTCTCATTTGAGAAAGAGAGAAATATAAAGAAAAGAGAAAAGAAGAAGGAAAGAAGAAGAAAGAAAAGGAGAGAGGGAGAAAAGCTTGGGGATTTCCGGCCCAACCGCGACATCGAGGACGATCCAACCTCTACAAATCTGAGGCAAGTGTTTAATCTTGATAAATAGCTATTTGTGTATTTCATTTCATAATTTGTGGGTTAAAGAAATGGATTTTTGGGTATAAACATCAAAACCTAAATTTTGGTTCAAATCTTGAAATTGAAGATTTTAATTGGGATTAAGGGATATAAATTGACGAGGTTAAATATAGGATGTGTTTTGATGTTGGAAATTATGTTGAGGTTGAAGATTAAGGGCTAGTAGAGGTTTAAATTGAATTTTGGAAAATTTGGGTTTGTAGAAAATCAGCCATTTTCGTGGCTTTCTGAACTGGCCGAATCGATTCGCCCCCACCGAATCAATTCGCCAGGTTGCAGAAGACTCAGGTCTTTAGGGCCGAATCGATTCGAAAGGATGCTGAATCCCAGGTCCCTTGGGCCGAATCGGTTCGGATGGGCCGAATCGATTCGCTGTTGGGCCGAATCGATTCGGAGGGGCCGAATCGATTTGGAACAGAGCATTTTGAGGAATTTTCTCTTTAGTGAGTTCAAACCCTTTTTAGTTGGGTTTATTGATTTGGGGGTCTTCTCTTATGATGAAAGAGACATTTTCTTGGAGACATATAATGAGTTTCTCACATATTAGGATTTGGGGACTCCTTAGGGTAATTTGGGAGAAATGTATCCATGTATGTATTGGAGTTGCATATGGAGATTATGGGGAAACCTCTTTGAGGATCGAAATACCAATTATAGAAAAAAAGGTATAAATATGAGGTGAGGTTGAGAACTCTTAGAGAATGAGGGGTCTCATATCCTTAGAAATGTTTGGACTAAGGAACAATTGATAACTAAATAGGAGTAAGGGTTCATGAGATTAAATTGAACCATAGGTGAAATTGGGATCATACTATCGACTAGAATAAGCGGTAGCATAAAATTCTAGTTAGGATAGTTTACACGTAATTGTGGGAAATAACCATTGATATTCCAATACTCGAAACGAGGTTGGAATAATTTGAGGTTTTAGACTATTAAGTTATGTATGTGCCTATGGTTAAATAGTACTAATGGTGATTATGTACTTTCGAACATGGATAAATGTGTAGTGATGGATTCCTACACAAAATTTTGGGTGATAACCCTAATGCTGAATATATATGTATAGATATATACATATGATTTTGGGAGACTATTCACCATAGAAAAAAATGATTGAATATGTTTCAAGTGAGGGATTGTATTCACATATCGAGGTAAATTAATGGAAATTGTGGTGACGGCTTGTATATTGAGGATTATGTATACTTATAGCTGGGTTTATATATCTTATACATATGAACGAGAATTAGTTTATATATATAGATATATGGATATGTGAATATGTGTATATATATAAATATATATCTGTATGTATATGAATATATGGATATATTTATGTTGTGGACATACATGGTATGGATAGTTAAACCGTATATGATGGTTTATTATTTGATCATATGATGGGATCATATGGATGTGTGTATATTGCGCATATGAGCGATATATATACTTATGTGGTTAAGCATACCCCGCTCATGCTATCATTGGGAAGTTTCCGCGCAGAGGGTGAGCATCCTGGCATATAGAGCAGGGTGTGGATATTCTCCAGGTCATAGTCATCCCATGTGTTATTATACGATATATATATTTTTGGGATGAGACGTGGTGGGTATGTTTCGTCTCATTACCAGTTGGAGCTATGGCCTCTTCCCGGGACGTCGTGTGTGTGAGTTACCACGAGATGGGTGTCGTTGAGCCCCACCATGGTGGACCCCAGTAGCTACGTGAGCCGGGCACTGGGAAGATGATAGTATTGATGCAGTTTTATCGGCGATATATATAGCCGGGTGGATTATTGTGCGTGTCCATTGCACATCAGATATGATACGTACACTTGGTCATGGGTATGGATGATTTATATATATAAATATATGGTGAGAATAAAATACCTATATATATATTTATATATCCTATAGATGAAAGGATATAGAATCTTTGTGGAGTACATCTTGGATGATTATGGTGTACTATATTGATGGGGGTTGATTTATCGCATTTAAGGAATATTTCGGTTACATCATCCTAAGATTATTATTGGAGATATTAGTTGTAGTAGTATAATATTGTATTCATGGTATTATGGATCTCTAGGATCGACATTGTCAAGGAGTAGTGTAACGGGGTGGTTCCTTGTTTGGATTTCGCTTTGCGAGACACCCCACGCATGAAACGCAGTGCAGTGTTGAGATTGGAGAAAAGTTCTGCCAATTATGGTATGTACAACATTATGGATCTCTATGATCGACGTAGTCCAGGAGTAGTGTAACGGGGTGGTTCCTTGTTTGGATTTCGCTTTGCGAGACACCCCACGCACGAAACGTAGTACATTGTTGAGATTAGAGAGAAGTTCTGTCGATATTTATGTGTGGCATAATGGATCTCCATGATCGACGTTGACAAGGAGTAGTGTAACAGGGTGGTTACTTGTTTGGATTTCGCTTTGCGAGACACCCCACGCATGAAACGTAGCGCAGCGTTGAAATTGGAGGGACGTTGTGTCAATAATAATTTTGCATGCTTAATAATTAGAAATTAAATCATATGTTTCAACCCAAATGCATATTGGGTAATTTATTAAATTCATAAATGGTTAAATTATAAACTGGAATCCACTAAGCCTAATAAGTCACATATGATTGAAAATAAATACTTAACTGTGTTTAGAAAAGGGGTGGATTCTTGGGGTATGATAGGAAGGCAATTCTCGTGGGTATAGGCTAGGCCTATGATAAGTTAGGTTGTCCTAATAAATGGGGGGTAATTTAACTAAAAGTTGAGGACGCGAATAGGTGCGCGCCTTTATATGAGAGGTGAGTTGGGGTTCCACGAGAGTGCGATTCCAATTTTAATTATGAATTAAGTGCACCGATAATTATTATGCACGGTTAACACACTTGCTAAATATTTTTCACAACTCGGGCTCTGACCCGTTTACTTTTCTCTCCTGCCTGTATATATATATATATATATTAATAGAGGTGTCCTACCGCATGGATACCGGATGACTTTTTATCCAGAGTCTTGGGAGCCGTGACAGGTGCGGACTGTTGCGGGATGTATCTTGTAGCTGCTTCCTACTTCTTTAAAATTCGAGGTAGGATTCATGTTGTATATCGGGTTTGTACCCAAGGGATATTTATATACATGTTTATATTTATTCCATTCCAGTTATTGTATTTGCTGTGACCCGACAGCTTATTCGGGTTTACTTCTTTGTTGTATATTCAGTTGTATTTATTTATTTTATTTTATTTCTAGCATTTTATTTATCTCAGATCTTTCATGCATCTTTCTTTTCTTTACTAGTAGTGTTATAGTGTTGGGTTGTTTTCTGTTGCATATTTTATTAAATTTTAACATCTCGCCTATATGATATCGGGTAGTTAGTTCTATATTATATAGTACCGACAATTGATGTTGAGACTGGACCATCTGAAACTCCTGATTTAATATAGTATTGGGCTGGCCACCCGTTATTATTTTAGGCGGGGTGTTACAGTTACATACGTTCGATGAGTCTGATGAAATGTAATGTGCGAGTAAAACTGGTTAATGGATTGCGTCTAGACTCGGATCCGATCTAATTATCCGGGTCTTGATTATATTTTAAAGCTTGTTTATTCAATTATTAAATGGACCAGAGACGGATCGGTAGTTAAGGACCTGATCTGATTGGGAATAATATACAATATTAGTTAATATAGCACGCTAAAGCTAAAAAGTGTTAGCATGCGGTTTAAGACTACTTTCCGTTTAGGGTTCCTCACTTTTACGGTATTTTAGGATTGTCATCGGTCCCTCACTTAACCCAATAACGAGACTGTTATATTACGAAAATACTATTATATACAATTATTATATCATTTAGTTTGCCAAATATAACAGCACAATAGAGTTATATTGCAATGTGAGTCATATTCTTAGTATAACTATTAAAGACAGTCATATTATTAGTTATTACTCATTTAAAGTTGTATAACATCACGAGGGACCGCACAAAACACTAAAAAGTGTTGGGCCAAACACTAAACCACCGCTTATGAGGGACCGTGGACAAATTCTCTTCATTATATGTTTGAGTGTGTGTGTGTGTGTGTGTGTGTGTGTGTGTGTGTCTATATATATATATATATATATATATATATATATACACACACACACATTAAATAATTTAATTCAAAATTAAGAAAAAAAAGAGGGAGAAAATAGAAAAATATAATTGATGAATACATCGGGATCTAGATTTAGATCTAGATCCGGTCAAGTTCCGCATTCAGTAAGCATATTATATGACGAATCTAAATCTAAATCCTATTTAAGGATTAATATGGATCTGACCCAACTTGTTTACAAGCCTAGATTGATGTGTTTATGTTGTCGGTCTGCGCTCATCTACGAAATCATTTCGATTGTAGGTTTGTTGATTACACAAACGCAACGCTAGCGAGTGTCCACCCAGTTCAGTGCGCGAGGCAGAGAAAAGTTGACGTCGAGTTTGACATGACAACAATTCTGGCTTTCTTGATTGTCTTCTTTATTCTGTGGTTTGTGTTGAGGCTGAGACGACCAAAGCCGAAGATCAACTGAAAAATGGTATAGACTTTTGTTGTAATTTTACTTCTGTATCTCGAAAGCGGCAAATTTGTCTTCTACACTCAGATAGTTGTCTTCTATACTCAAATAGTTGACTGGAGAGAAAATAGGAACACTTGGGGGGGGGGGGGGGGGGAACAGTGCAAGGGACAGGCCAAATTGATAAGTGCCTTTGTATTGTAAAAAATTGTAGGGTTTTTTTTAGTGAAAAAATAACTTTTTTCCCATTTTACCCAATAGGAAGTATGAAATTTTTTCTTTTGGTGATCAAAATTTGTTTTCTTTATATCTAATATGCAACTCTGAAATGAATGTGGACTTCTTCCATTTAATTTGGTGGTAGAGATGGATAAATTTTTTGCGACATATAACTTCCTCCCTTCCTCGGAAGACGTTAAAACTTTGATTTGTACCAGTGTATGTTATAGATTGTGATGTTTAGGGCCTATGTACATAATTATTGATGATGTTTGAGCTGGGGGTTAGTTATTCTCCCGTTTCCGCTATGCACATGCTACACCGAACGTGAAAATGGAAGTAGTATAATGTTCTTTTCCTTCCAATTTAATAGTTGTTTGAAGTCGAACATTTTAAGGAAAAAATATTACTCTTCAAATTTATCGTTTTGAAAGCGATGAATGCCTTTGAATGAAAGACATGGAGCTATATCATGTTTCTCTTGTGAAGATTATAAGGATGGTTAACTTTGTGATTTCACCTAATATTACATATTTTTCTTAGAAATATGACAATTAATTTGGGCGGGATTAAAAAGGAAAGCAAGTTTATGACTTTTGGACAAAGGGAGTATAATCTTTGGTACCAATAACATCAGCTGAAATGGGTGTCATTTTATGTTTTTGGATTGTGTTTTAGTTTGAAAGGATACAATTCGCGACGAACATTATTCAGACGTGTAATACAAGTTTGGTGTCTAAGAGAGTTGTGGTAGAAAAGTGTCATTAAAGATCCTCTATGAAGCATTGTAAATAAAGTATTTACGAGACTTTTGGGTGCCAATTTTCACTCAACCATCCTGGAATTTTATTTTATGGACTTAAGACTCCGTAACTTATTAAAACACTCTAAGTAGGGCTGTAAACGGATATTCAAAAATTCGCATCCCTCCGATATTCGAATTCGAATTTGCAGATATTTATTCAAAAAAATGGAAACGGATACGAATATTGATACTCTATAAAAATATCCAAGAAAACGGATACGAAAATGGATAGTACTAGTATCCGACATGGATAACTCGTATTCGATGCGAAGTATCCATTTTACTGGATATCCGTTTTACCGGATATCCGTATTCGTCAAATATATGTTTAAAATATAAGTAATAATATTAGTATTAGTATTATTAATAAACTAGTATTAAAAAAATCTTAATCGTTTATTCCCTAAAACAAAACAAAAACATACTCCACTCAAAACAAAAACACCCTAAAATTATTATTTTATTGGGTATATTATAAAAGGCCACGAATTATTATTTTATTGGGTATATTATTATAGAGTTACACAGAAGTTACAATACACCCTATCAGACACAACATACACCCATTAAAGAACATATACTCCACTCAAAACAAAAAGACTTTAATTTCAATTCATTTATCTTTCGTACAAAACAAGAGAAAAAACCCCCTCATTTCACTCCACAAAAAACCCTCATTCCGCCACCTCCCCCTCCATCGCATCAGCCCTTCGCTGCTCATCAACTGTGCTACCACTTCTCATCAACCCCTCGGCTGCGCATCAACTCCGTCGCTCCACATCCCCTCCTCCTGTAACAGAAAGTTAGCAACAACAGGTACATACAAAATAAAAATATAAATATGTAACTATATTTATTTATTTTTTATGTGGTTGTTCATTAGTTTTCTTAATTATAAATAAATATAAGAGACTAATAAAAAAAGTAAAGAGATGGTTTAGATTTTGATGAGAACTGAAGTTACCAATAGGTTTATTATATACAAAATAAATGTGTATACTTATTAAACAAAAATCTCAGTATGTTTTGAAGATTAAAAGGTGCATGAGGTTATCATTCTCAATAAATTTGATTTAATCTAAAAGGTGCATATTTATTTCTATTGTTATCGAATGCTATATTTTTTTTTGTGTGGATGACTTTAAGCTTATATGGTTGTAAAGTATGGATGGATTTAAGCCATATTATCATTATGGAATGCGACTATTATTATGGAAGCCATTATTGTTGATGTTAGGAGGTAGTAATTTTGTTATATATTTATTTGGGTTGGATTAAATTTCATTGGATTGAATATTTTAATAGTTATTTTTTGCGATGGCTAAACAATGTAAACGGATACGGATATTATCCGAGTCCGAGGTATCCGAGTGGATACGGATATGGATAGTTGTTTTAACTATCCGAGTGGATACAGATACGAATAGTGCATCCAGATAACGAATACGGATATGGAAAACATAGTATCCGATCCGTATTCGTTCCTTTTACCACCCCTAGCTCTAAGTTACTCTTTAACCCTAACGGTGTTAAATTTGGACGGACAAGTGGTCATATGCATTGCACGTGAGGGTGTTTTTATCCAATCCAGTATGAAGGGATATTTTTGTAATATTGACAGAAACCATAATTAATTCCCTAAATTCTCTTCTCTCTCATGTCTCTCCTTTTCTAACTCGATCTCTCCGCCATGGACGATCTCCTAACCACCACCACACAAAACCCATCAACTTGGGTGAAAAGTCACATAAACTTCTTAGGGAGCATATCACAACTAGTTGTGAGAAAACTTTCGACGAGCAGGAGTCGGAAAAACTTGTTGACAACCATCAATTTGTCGCAAACTCTTGCGACAAGGCTGATATTGCAAGGTGAGATTTTTTTTTAATTATAGAAAATCAATATTCATCTTGGGTAATTTTTTATGAAAATTTGTGAAAAATTCCAGATTATTGAAATCTTTTAAATTTAAAATCTAAAATTTCCTTGATTTCTTTTCATTTAATAATTTATATTATTTAAATTTTTAAAAATTGCCTCTATATATAAATGGACAAAAATATCCTCATGCTACAGCCTACACACAACCACTTTTCCGTCCAAAAATATAACAATGCTAGAGTTAAGAGGTAACTTAGACCGTTTTAATAAGTCGAGGGTTAGTTTAAAACATAATAGTTTGTTGAAGTAAAAATTGGAGTTAAGATCACGGGAAAAGTGTAATTAACCATTTGCAAAATTTCAAGTGTTAAAGTCGCTATATACATAAGAACGAGGCCAATGATCCAAATGGGGACGCGCAATGTGTCACATGAATGTCTTCATATTTTAGCTTGTTTTTTAAATTATCATATAAAAACATTTAGTTTCTTAATAAATTTAAAACAACTTAAAATATAGAAAAATCTAAAGAAAACACATTAAACAAATATGAGTCAATATTCGTACCACACGCCTTTTAGGCCGACACACGAATTTAATACATTTGGTGTGACACACTGACGTGTCGCACCGGTATTGACTCTTGTCTAGGCTCCACTACTCTGGGGGCCTGTGTGGAGCCCGAACACAAGTCAATACTGGTGTGACACATTAGTGTGTCGCATCAAATATGTCAGTTCGCGTGTCGGTGTAGAAGCACTCTTCTAATAATTAGTAGATGTTGGATAGAAGATAGATGTCCTACCAATCATTTGTATCAGTAAAGATAAAGAAAGTAATTGATTCTTTATTCCTTTTTACAACATAGGAGGGAGAGGGGTTGAAACATTTTGAAAATATAATACCCGTAGTTTTAAACCGGTAATAATTTAAATAATTTTGAAATTCGATTTTTCTTAGATTTAATTATTTTTAGCAATTTAAAATGTTGGATTTCATTTATGTAAAGTATGATTTTATTCAGAATTTAAATCGAGGGAGAAATCGGGATTTTATTTAACTTATATAAAAAAAGGGGGCGAACTGCCAATCTGAGCCAGACCGAATCGATTCGGCCTGGAGGGTGAATCGATTCAGAATGGATAATATCTGGCGCTATTTTGAGTTACTTAGAATTCTAATCTCCCTTAAACTCTAATCTTTTTCAACATTAAAATAATTTGGGGTTAGACTTTTCTATACACTCTTCCATCAACTTTTCAACTAGAAGATTCTTACATCTTTATCACCTTTCATCTACAAACTCTAGCCCCAAATTTAATCGGGATTCAACTCAAGTTTTGAAGGCATAATTGATATTTTATCAAGATTGTTCAATACTGAATCTTTCTTAATTGTTCGAAAGGAACGTAACCATCTAATCAGAATTTTTAACCGACTTTCTTCTGGCATGAATACTTCTATTTTCTCTCTTTAGTATTATGCGTTTCAAATGTTGCCTAAACATTATTTTACATGTTTTTCTTAAAATAAATTAACAACCTTAATTAGGGAAAGAGAAATCTAATTTGGGATTGTTTTTGTGAAAAATCTTAATCTGAATTAAGACTCATAACCCGTGTGTGCTTAGGATAGAGATTTGGTTTTGTCATTATGGGGGTAGGTTTGCATGTAGAAAATTATAGTTACGCTATTTAATTGAAAAAGGGACTTGTGAAATCAAATGAAATTATGTAGGCATGATCAACGTATCTTATTGTTGTGTGCTCCTTAAACTCGTATGATGTTGAAATTATAATTGTTGGATAAAATAAATTGTGTTAATTATGACGATAGATTGAACGGACTAAATTAAAGTTAATTGTGACCGCATGAGAAATTTGTGTAATTATTGATAAATTAGAATATGTGGATTATTGTTGTAATTATATTTATTATTGCGGGGACGACGAGATTTTGGGTAGTATGCTCTCACCTTAATTTTAGGAATACTTGCTAGGTATGGGACTAGTGGGTATGCCTTAGTTGCAGTTAAAACCTTCTAGGTATATGACTAGTTAGTGTAGATTTTCACGGATGAGATATTTCGGGGTGGGACTGATTTTGGTGTCATTCCGTTGATTTGGATAGCCTAGGCGCGAGACTAGGATAATTGATAAAAATTCATCCTATAATATAGGGTAGGACGTGGTTGTATTTTGGAGACCTCTAGGTATGGGACTAGCGGTAGATTTGAGGATTATGCTCTATAATAGGGTGGTGGCTAATTTAAACTAATACGAACTTGAGAAATTGAGAATTAATGCCTAAGATAATAAACGGGTATTAAAATGGATTTGCTGCGCGAGTATATGCAGGGCTGACAGTTAAATTGGTCGACTGGCTATAGCGACGTGTGTGTGTGTTGGCGTCACGAGTATGTGCGAGCTGAGACTTAAACGAGCTGACTGACTATAGTGACGTGTCGTGCATGGAACCTCACGAGTATGTGCAGAACAAACAAAATATGGGTTGACTGGCTATAGTTTGGGGAATGAATGTGATGTGTAAAACTTTAAGCGTGCTAAGAGTGTGTGCAGGACCGAAAATGGGTCGATTTGCCATATTGGTGTCGCATGAATAAAAATAATTAATTAATTAAAATGTGTAAGGAAGAGAATAAATTTATAAATAATAATGGAACAATTGGACTTACATTTTAGTATGGATCAGTTGTATGGCTATTAGTGGAAGTTTACGCTTATTCGCATGTTATTAATTATCTTGTTAAATTAAAATATTCTATTGTGGTGTTTATTATGTATAATGCTATTATCTAGGTTCACGAACCCTAATTGTAGAGAGTAGCTTGTATTCATGCGGTGGGCTCTGACCCATTGTGTTGACTAACATTTCAGGTATAGCTCTAAAGTAGTTGCATAGGAGAATTGGAGATATTTTGGAGGTGCTGTTGGATACTTATTTATTTTAGATGCTATAGTAGTTAAATTTGTTTTCCTTTTTGTCGCATTATTGTAAGACTTTATTTATGAATTTGGTGGGCCAATCGGTTCCACAGTTGTTATGGTGTTATTCAGATTTTACAGTTGGATCATTTTATTCGGATTTATATTTATTTGAGATGGATTTAATTGGAGATTAGCATGGTGATGGATTTATTATTGCATGTATGGTTATTATTATGGGATCAATTTAATTATTATCTTGTGGAATAAATTTTTACATGTCGCATATCTATCACATGCTAAGAATGGTTACTTAGATAGTGACGCCCGACATAGTTTGGCAGCGGTGGCTGGCCACCTCGCTTATCAGATTGCGCGGGGTGTTACAGATGGTATCAGAGCATGATCTTAGGTCTCGTAGGTTGTGAGTCTGTTTTAGCTTCCGCGTTGCTTATCTTTGAATCCTTTTGATGATTTGTACTCTTTGTTGTTTCGTGTCTGATGCTGCTTTGTTCATATCTTTTCAGATGGCGAACACTAGGAGGACTGAAGATAGGAGAGAGGGTTCAATTTCTGGTTTCGCAAGTTAGGGGAGGCCGATGCAGTTTGTGTTAGATGTCGAGGAGTTGGTGACTATTGTGTGTGAATCCACGATGACCGGTATGCAAGTAGGGAGACAAAGGTGGGCAACTTTAGAGGTGCAAAAATAGGGTACTTCGACTTGGGAGGGTGAGGGCCATTTTCCACAAGGGCAATCTTCACACCTTTGCAGGGCGATCTAACCTAATGGTTGTTCACCAATGGTGGAGAGACACTTGAGGATGGTGGACTGTAATGATGCGCAGAAGCTGATGTTGGCTATGTTCAAGTTAACAGGAGATGCATTACAATGGTGGGAAAATGTCACCACATCGGAGGACAGGGATCTCTTGAATTATGGAAATTTTCTGATAAAGTTTAATAATAAGTATTTCCCGTATGCGATTGGGAGTGAAAAGAAGAGAGAGTTTTTGGACCTGGAGTAGGGTTCGAAATCACTGGTTGAATACGAGCAAGAATTTATGAATTTATCAATGTTTGTATCGGAGGACGTAAATACTAAGGCGAAGAAGATGGAGTGCTTTATTAAGGGTTTGTCAGGATCCATTAGGCAGATGGTGTTGGGAAATCCGGTGTACATTATGTACATTCAGGTGGTGGATGTCGCAATGTTGTTGTGGAAGGAGAAAATAAATTACCAAAAGAAGTTGGGGAAGAGATAAGAGTCAAATGGTCAAGGAGGAGAGAACAAGGGTCGCAATGACCAAGCCTGGAAGAGACAACGAGCAAGTCAGGAGCAACAGGGCAATAGTGTCCAGTAGGGCCCTCAGGATCAGGAACAACAGGGTGACCAAAACCCGAGTAGGCGTTCCGAACCTTTTAGGGGTGAATGTTTCGTTTGTGGAAAGATAGGGCACTGAGTTTCTAGGTGTCCCAAGAGAGAGGGCTAGCAGGGATAAGGGACTCAGGGCCATTAAGGCCAAGGGCTTCCAACACGGGCAGTGCCGGGTGTACAGGGAGCGCCAGTAGCACCAGCAGTGATCGCAGTGAGTAAGTGCTATAACTTCCGACTCGGGAGCCTCAGGCAAGGTAGGCACCATAGGAGCCACGACGTGGCTAATGGAGTAGCACAATACGTATTATTTTTTTAGATATTTATTTATATATAGGTGATATATATATTGTATTTGATTGTGGGGTATGTACGGGTAGGGTTATGTGTATGGGTGCCTAATAATAGTATCCTTGGGTAGGCATATGTGAGCCTTATTTTATTTTGCGCGTTTACGCTTCGTTAAATTTCGAGGATGAAATTCATGTGCTAGTGGGAAGTATGTAACACCCTGTAATTTTAAACCAGTAATAATTTAAATAATTTCAAAATTCAAAAAAATAAATTTTTTGTATTTAATTATTTTTAGCAATTTAAAATGTTGGATGTTATTTATGGAAAGTAGAATTGGAATCACTATACCAAATCTGCCGAATTGTCACAGACTTGTTACGGTCATGTCACGGTCCTTGACCTTGACAAGTTTTGTCACGGTTATGGACCGTGACATTTAATAAAAAATTATCACGGTCAATGACCGTGACAATTCTGGGCAGAATTGAAAAAAAATCTGCTGGGCAGTATGGCCACTGCCACTGCCCAGCAGTATATTTGTACCTGTAATAGCAACGTTGTACCTGTTCAAACATCATATATCCAAATAAAATGGAGATAATGCAAATATACATTCAAAATAGAGACAATATGCATCACGATATAATCCAAATATAATTCAGATGTAACAACTTAAAACAATTCAATTCAAATAATGTCACTAAATGTTTGGGGTAAGGTTAGCTCTGAGGAGGTGAGTAGGCCACACGATATACGAATTGACACACCCACCAATATACATCGTGCCGCATTGTTCGTGCAACCATAATGGGGAGTTCTCCTTCCCGGGTATCACATGCGTGATGAGCACCTTGGACTCGATGTCTTGAAGCGAACGTCCATGAACTGGCATACCCTGGATGGTATTCGCGTACCTCAACCCCCGACCTATCCATTGGCCATCAAATATGTCCAGTATAAACATGCTCGGCCAACCAAGTGTCGACGTCGATCAGTCGAAGGGAGCCAAATAGGAGAGTGGATCATCAAAGTCCGCACGTGTCGGCGATGAAGCAGCAAGGTCCACATCCTCGTCATCCTGCACCTCCTCCTCCACCACATTCTCCTTCCCTTCCCCCTTACGGTTTACGCCCAATGAACGCTTCATGAATGAGAACATATCTTGGATCGTTGCCTCCAAATGGGACAGCTTCGCGTCGTGCGAGTCCACCATTCGAGCCAACCCAGTGTCGCTCGTCTCCAATCCGATGATCCTAGATTTGGCCACCCGCGAGCTCACCCCCTTGTCCTCCCCTTGCGATCAGTGCCAATCACTTGGCTGAGTGCGTCTGTGGACAAAGATGCCTTATCGGCATCAGACTGCGACTCATGCACTTTCTTAAGCTTTGCCTGAAACGATAAAAGCACATGATTAGTAAAATTAGTAAATAAAAAAATTATAACGTAATTCACAAAAAGTAAACTGTCGGATTACTTACAATCGTGGCCGCGACGCTCAGGGACACCTCCTTATCCTTCCCCTTCTTCGTCCGAATAGCCACATAAGTATTGAGCCTATGTGGCCTACCCCCAGGGCCGCTCCCTGTCCCCGAAAATAAAATAAAGTAAAATTAGTATCGGCCCCGCAAAGTAAAATAATGGAGAATAATATATTTTTGTAGTTATAGAAAAATTTAATCTTACCATCATCCTATGCTCTACCTCGGTGTAAGACGTCCGACCGGAGTAGTGCACGTCCATCTTTTTTGCCCGATTTTCCCTCCTCGATTGGCGAGATGCCAATTGTCGCTCCCCGATCTCATTGTCAATGAACTTTTGCCATTGTGCCAATGAGATTGGCTCCTTCGGCGGGACGGATTCACGCATTTGGATAACAGACTCTCGAAACTTCCCAAAGTACCGGATCCGCATATTTTTCTTCCACGTCTTGTGTTTCTCCCTCAACTGCTCCAAGACGGAATCGCATAGCTTTGGATCCAGGCTGAATTGTTCCTGTCCAACAAATACAATGTTAGTTGGGAATAAATATAAATATAAATATAAATATAAAATGAAACTGAAATCGAAATCGAAATAGAAATTGAAATTGAAATATTCATATAAATATAAATATAAATACATTACCTGTAGTGCCACCCAAATAACTAACTTGAGCTCATTTGGCACCTCCCTCCAACTAGTGTACCCCACCCCGATGATCGTCTTTACCAGATCGAGGGATCTCTATAATAGCCTCGTCTTGTTCTCGATGGCCATCCCCAATTTTCCATATTTGGGGAGAGTAGGAGCCGAGGAGCCCCCGTTGCCTCTGTTACCACCGAGCCTAGACGACATCATCATAATCAGCATCATCATCCTCACCTTAATGCCTGAAGGAGACATTTGCTGTAAAAAAAATGTTGTTATTAGTACAAATCAAAATGAATTAGACGAAGACATGCAAATATATAGAATTACTACAAATCCAAATGAATTGTTACTGTTTAACACCTTAATTCTGAATTCCAAAACAATAGCATCTAGCTCATAATATGTACAATTACTAAAAATCTGAAACATCCCCACCCCCATCCCCACTGCCCTCACACACGCACACTACACAAAAGTGAAAATGATAAAGTGAAAATCAATTAAAAGCATTAAAAATGGATTGATAAAGTACAAATTGGAATATTTATTACAAATTGAAAAATTGTTTCAAATTTGGGTTATCATAAAAAATGGATTGATATTCAGTAGGAACAGCCAAGTCATCCACACTACTATTTAGACGTTTTGGCACGTGTAGGACAATCGACCACGGCTCGTTGTTGATATATTCCGAGTGAAACACTTGGTTAACCTTTTAAAATGCACAAACAAATGGTTCATCGCTCATGTGGTCGTTGCTCTTCAACTTGGGCAAGTCAACCATGATCAAATTGGTGACATGATCAACTTTACAAGCATTTTTATCCTCAACTCTTACCCAATCACAGTAAAATACAATATATTTGAAGCTTATATAATCCAATTTAAATATATTTCGAATTACACCATAGTGAGTCATTTAAGCTTCAACGAGGTTTTTATCTTTTGCGCTCGCTCGAAAGAAAGTAAGAGCCTCGTATGAAGTGCCCGAGTTCTGTACATTTGTACTTTTCTCGTACACTTTTGCGTCGAATACGTAACCGTTCAATCGATACTTTTTGTACTCTTGTGCCACGAACAAGGGTCCAGTGGCTAGACGAGCAAGCCTTGATGTCGCATCACCCATCTTTAAGAGCTGAGAATATAGATAAATTAATTAGATTAGTTGTAAAATTTGAGTGTAATGTAACGTTATATAACGGCCATTTTCATTATAATTACCTCTTGTGACAACCACAACCTAAATTCGCTGTCTGATTGTACCATTATTTTTTGTCTTTTATTGTTCTCACAGGCTTCATATTTTCTGCATATTACAAAATTAATCCTGTATAAAATAATCTAAAATATTCTAAAATAATGTTAAACATTAAAATAATTTAAACTTACTTTTTCCATTCTTTGACATCTTCATGCGTGTCAACTAGATAACGAGCTACTTGTTCATGTTGCAAACTCGTTAATTTCACTCGTTTTCCCATCACATTACCACCATCATCGACGAACTCATCAGTGTCATCAACGCTGGTCGAGTCAGGCATATATTACCGAGTATATATTGATGACTCCACGGTGATGTATTCCTCTACAATTGATCCTGCAATGTATCGCATATTCTTGACGCAATCTTTAAAAATTTTCATCAATCTTTCAAACGGACACATCCACCGATATCTAACTGGACCACAAAGAAGTGCCTCGTCGCATAGGTGAACCAACAAGTGAACACTTATGTCAAAGAATGCTAGGGGAAAATACTTCTCCAACACACAAATCGCTTCGGTCACCGCCAATTTTGCGGCCACTATGTGTTCTCGATTGACTACCTTCTCACACCAGAGTGAGAAGGTAATACTAATTTGCATAATAGCCCTTCGCAAATCCTTGTGCTCGGAGAAATAGTGCTTAAACAATAGAGGAACCAATTGCATGATCACATGCCAATCGTGGGACTTACACTTATGTAAATCATGAGTAGCATAATTCACAATCTTTTGCAAGTTGGACAAAAATTAGATGGGCCCTTCAAATTATCTATTGTGTCTAAAATCACCTTCCTTTACCCACTCGTCAAAGTAAACGCACCAGAGGGAATTATTGTCCTTCCCTTACTATATTCTTTCAACCATAGTTGTGGCTTAAGTTTCAACGATTTAAGGTCTTTTCGTGCATTTTATCCATCCTTCGAATGACTCCCCCCAAGGCAAGTGTCCACAATATGTTCAGCGAAGTTCTTCTCTGCATGCATCACATCCAATACATGGCGCCCCGGGTTATTCTTCCAATAAGGCAAGTCAAATAAAATTGACCTCCTAGACCATACCTTTCTTGTCTCAGTTTCATCCCAGTTGGGGTCTTCTTATGCTTGACATTCTTAAATTTGGGATTTTTACCTGGAATATTAGGTCCACATTCAGAAGCTTTACTTTCAATTTTTGAACCTGAAAGTTGTCTCGGCGGTAGCTTATGTTCAGCCCCGCCCAATAAAAAATTAGAACCTTTCTCAAATCTGAAACTATGAGCCGGGGTTAAAAACCTCCTATGGCAATGGTATACATTTTTTGAGCTAAAGGATAGACGAAGAGATTCAGTCTCCTCTCCATCAATAGGACACCCCAAATAACCGTGTACTACACAACCGAATAATGTCCCATAAGCTGGAAAATCATGAATTGCCCACATCAACATAGCTTTCAGCGTAAACTCTTCTTTTCTAAAAGAGTCAAATGATTGCACACCCTCTTCCCACAACTCATTTAATTCTTCTACCAAAGGAGCCAGATAGACGTCGATGTTATCACTTGGTGCCTTTGGCCCAGGTATCAACAAAGACATCATCGAAAATTCAGGTCTCATACACTGTGAAGGAGGGAGGTTGAGTGGGGCTAGGATCACTGGCCATACACTCTGATTGGTGCTTAGATTTCCAAATGGATTGAAACCATCTGTTGATATAGCCAAACGAATATTGTTCTCGAGAAAAATTGGGATACTCCTAATTTATCCTCCTCCAAGCTGTAGAATTAATCGGATGACGCATGAGATTACCCCATACTTCTTCCCTAGCATGCCAAGTCATTGCCTCCGCTATCCACAGTACTGTAAAAAATCTCTTTAATCTAGGCTCAATGGGAAAATATTTCAACACTTTTTGAGCTTGTGCATTCGTTACTAGTAGATTAGACATATCTGGGTTCATCGCAAACCGGACAACGATCGAGATTTTCATACTCCTTTCGGTATAGTATGCAGTCATACACACACTCATGAATCGATTTATACTTCATTCCCAAACCTTTCAAACTGTTCTTCATAACAGGATAACTATTTGGAAGCGTATTCTCCTTGGGTAGTAAGCGCTTCACCCATTTCGGAATTCATGTCACGCTACTTTTAGACAAACTGTACTGCGTCTTTAAACTATGCAAACCAACCATGGCATGTAAAGTTGTTTGATCTTTCTCACAGCCAGAGTATAACGGTTGGATCGCCTTAAATTTTAAACTTTGGTAGTCATCGTCAAGGTTTATCGTGATATCTTCATGAGCACTTGAAACTTGTACATCACTAGTAACCTTATTCTCCTATGGTTTATAAACTCCGTACGCATCATCAACTAAATCCTCTAACATATTATGATCTACGTCGTCCCCTTCTACATCTATCCTACTTGTTGAAGGTTGTTGTGAAGGTTGCTTGGGGATAAAAGGAACTTTCAATTCACCGTGAAAACACCAAAATCAATAACTATCTTGCATACTCGATCTTAACAAATGTAGTTCAACTGTTTTCCACTCAAACACCTTACCATTCTTACACCTAGCACACAGACATGGAAACTTTTCATCATTATGACATCTCTTTGCGTATTTCACAAATTCATTAGCACCTCTGCGAAACACATCCCCTATTCTATTTGTCTCACCCATCCACTATTTGTATTTCGGATATCCTATCACAACTACCACAACTAATCACCTATTAAAGGTAAGAAGCGTATATTCATGAATTAATATAAACAAAACTTAGATTTATAGTATGTTTCATTTAATTATGTCTTATTTATATTCGATTTTTAAATTTCAAATTCAAATTCAATTTATAATAGAAATTTCTATTTCCTCCATCTCCTCTAAAGGGCGAGTGGTCCTATCCCATTCAAGACCGCATTTTTCTGTAATATACTTAACAGCTCATGCACATTGTTACGATTTGAGAAAGATTCGACAGCATATCCCCGTAGTTCTCCAAGTACACGACGTAGATTGGTAAGTGTGAGTGTTATTTCAATTGATCAATTGAAATACCAGTTACACTTATCAATCTAGTATGTACCCAAAGAACATTAGGATACGACTGCAGAACTTCCTCCAAAAGAAACAACTTTAAGCCACTAAGAATATTATTATACAGAAATTATGCAGTCCCAAACTCTCCAAACGGGACAATTCGAGAGATCTCATTACAGGGGTAATGACTTTCGAACGGGTCTAAGGGCTATTGAATGCGTACGCATAAGAAATAGAAGGCTAGTATCTATGCGCACTATATGTAATTTCAAGTATGTTTCATTTAATTATCATACTATATACATATTGTTCGTTATACAAAGTAATTTTCAAAAAATGGTGAAGAATCCCACCCCCACATGGACAATAATACAGTGGTCATGCCACTTTTAAAATTAACCAACCCAACATCGATCCACTATAATCCAATCGCAATGGCAACAACAAATGTGTATCCCGTTCTCCTTCTAATTCATCTACTCAATTAATTATTTTCATCAATTAAACTAACAATTAAAGTATACAATTATTAATTTACTAATTTACAATGAGGGGCAATCCTACTTGCATATGAAAGGGGCAATAATTATTAATTTACAAAAAAAATTAACAACCAATCAATATTAAATCAATCAATTCTTTTAAAAGGGGCACTACAATATAAGAGGCAATATCTAATAAACCAATAAAAATTTAATTAAAAAAAACATACACATGCACATATACACACACATGCCCTCCCCCCTCCCCCCGCTGTCGCTGCCTACCACATGCACACACACACATATATACACATGCACACACACACATACACACGCATACACACACACACACACACACACATGCATATACACCCCCTCCCCTCCCCTCAGCCCTGCCCCCTCCCCCCCCCCACGCATATATACACCACACACACACATGCACATTTACACACACATATATACACACACGCACATATACATAAATGGAGGAGAAATAGAGAGAGAAAACATACCGAAGTTGTAGAGAGAGAGAGAGAGAGAGAGAGAGAGAGAAATGGAGGGAATAGAAACGGTGGGAAAAAAAGAAGAGGGAGGGTTTTTTACTGATAGAATTGTCACAGACATGTCACGGTCATTGACCGTGACAACTTTATAGGATTTTCACGGTCAATGACCGTGACAAGCATTTGTCACGGCCTTGTCACGGTCAATGACCGTGACAAGGCTAGCCGCTTAAAGGGTGCCAATTTGACCATTTTGGTGTAGTGAATTGAAATTGAGATTTTATTTAACTTATATAAAACAACGGGGAGAACTGCCAATCTGAGCCAGACCAAATCGATTCGTCCTGGAGAGCGAATCGATTCGGAATGGATCAAATCTGGCGCTGTTTTGATTTACTTAGAATTCTAATCTCACTTAAACTATAATCTTTTTAACATATTAAAATAACCCGGGGTTAGACTTTTCTAAACCCTTTTCATCTACTTTTCAACCAGAAGACTCTTACATCTTTATCACCTTTCATCTACAAACACTATCCCCAAATTTAATCAAGATTAAACTCAAGTTTTAAAGGCTTAATTGGTGTTTTCTCAAGATTGTTCAAGAATGAATCTTTCTTATTTGTTCGAAAGGAACACAACCATCTAATTAGAATTTTCAACTGACTTTCTTCAGACATGAATACTTCTATCCTCTCTCTTTAGTATTATGTATTTTAAATGTCGCCTAAACATTAATTTACATATTTTTCTTGAAATAAATTAGCAACCTTAATTAGGGAAAGTCAAATCTAATTTGGGACTGTTTTTTGAAAAATCTTAATCTGAATTAAGACTCATAACCTTTGTGTGCTTAGGATAGTTATTTAATTTTGTCATTATGGGGGTAGGTCTGCGTGTAGAAAATCATAGTTACGTTATTTAAATGAAAAAGGGACTTGTGAAATCATATGAAATTATGTAGGAATGATAAAAGTAAATTATTGTTGTGTAGTCCTTAAACTCTCATGCTATTGAAATTATAATTGTTGGATAAAATAAATTGAGTTAATTATCACGATGGATAGAACGAATTAAATTAAAGTTAATTGTGACCCATATCCATAAAGAACTAACCAATCACAGCACGCCACGTAGGCAATGCGGTTTCAATTTGGTACGCTTAGAATTTCTCATATATTTCACTCGACAATGTTATAAAAGAAAATGAATTTTTTTCAGAAAGGGAAGAAGGTCCAACATTGTTTCGACTATCCCTCTAAAAGCATCCTAACGCTGATTTGGATCCTCGCAAGTTACTTATTGGAGTCTAAAACCAAGATTTTAAGTGAAACCTCTACCCAAATAAAAATCCAACCTTGAACACTAAGGTAAACATTCCCTAACCCTCATTAATAGGTGTTTATCTATTGGAATAGTTGAATAAAAAAATACTAGTTTTTTTCAAATAAGCGGCGGAGACGGTAAGGCACGAGTGGGGGATTGAGCCTGCACACATTTTAAAAAAAAACATGCGTTGGTTTAAAAATCATAAGGGTAAAGTAGATTATATTAAAATCCTATGATAACTTTTGGTAAATAATGAAAACTTATTTACTAAAGGAAAGTAGAAGATAGTTCATATTTATTTACAATCTTAGAAGCTAGGCTAGCCAAAATTAAATAAAGAAATAAAAATGGAATTTTTCTCACCCCCATCGAAATAAATCTCCTCTCTCCTACGAGAATCAAAGACGAAAGTACTTCTCTCTCTCTCTCTCTCTCTCTCTCTCTCTCTCTCTATATATATATATATATATATATATATATATATATATATATATATATATATATATATGATTTATTTGTTCTCTCTCTAACTCTTTATGTCTCTATTTATTTTCTAGGGTTTGAATCCATAAAAAGTTATTCAAACATTTAGTTAAAGTTCCTTCCCCCAATTTTTCTGGATAAGTCCTCTTCCCCCCTCTCTATTTCTTTTAATTTTAAATTTAGGGTTAATTTTGGGGTGTCGATGCTAATTTTTATTATTAGAGTTAATGTTAGTTCTAAAATTAGGTTTAATGTTATGGTTACGTGTAGGTTTAATGATGGTTTTTAGGGTTCAAATTTGTAATTAAATTGTATTAAAATTTATTTATATAATTATTTATGAATATTGTGATGAATTGATTGAAAGATTGAAATTTTATTGCTTGATGAAATATTAATTTAACAAATTGAAATGTTAAATATTGATGAAACTATTTTGGTTTTTAAAATGGTTACCTTATGGAGAAGTTTTGTGATTTGTCAATTTACACATTGAAATGTTACCAATTGAATGAAATTGAAATGGATAATCTAAATTTAGGGTTAATGTATTGTAATTTGTTTTTGTTGCTAGTAATTGATTTATTTTTATTGTTAATATATGAGGAATTATATGCTACAATGTTAGAAATAACCTAAATTATTTTTGAATTGGGATGTTCCGCCCTCGAACCCCCAGTGTTCATTATTAAATCAGGCCCTACTCACTAAAATTCTTGGCTCCGTTCTTGGTTATAATATTTTGCATCGGATCCTCTAGGATGTCGGTTACACATATATTTAAATAAAAAACATAAATGATCTCTTCATATTTACTTTCAATCCCGGTCCATTTCAGCTCCCTATATGCATAAGTACAACTGTGCATACACTGTGTATAAACTGATTGTATTTAAAACATAAAATGGAGATCGGTTCATTGTCAACGCCTTACATGTAAGAGTAAAAGATTATACGCATTGCATACAACACTGCTAATTTATCGCTTTTACATACTATATGTGGTAAAACCCTACTATAATTGATTCAACACAATTAAGCTGATCAGGAAGTGAAATCATAATCACACAATACAATATTTACTTGGTTTGGCATTGTGCCTATGTCTACGGGGTGTTTCTTTCTCTTTCTCTCTCTATCTCTCTTTATTGATCAATTGTTTCTATAACAAAGATTAAATTACCCTTTTCCTAAGCATGTGGGTTACATTTATAGAAAACAAAAAGAGAATGAGTAGTTTGCGACTCCCTGACCTTAGATTGCTGTTGTGATCTGGTTGAGCTAATCTAACCCCGAGATTTTCGTTGATCGTTTTCTCCTTGTTCTTATATCCAAGCTATGATCACTTATCCGACTTTCTAAACACGTGTCAGATTTTCCTTCTGGGTCAGATAATTCTCACATAATTTCCCCCAAAGTTTTGCAACCTGAATGGGGTGCATAGGTTTGGTCGCTTGTTGATCTTGATGCTAGTCGATAGTGAGATTTGATCGCCCATAGAAGATATGGTTGGAGGATGTCAACACATGGTGTTTTTTAAGATGAAAACTAACTATATTTTTCCCATTGATATTAAATGGCACGCTCATAATTTTCCTCTGTGTTTAAGAGGTACACTTGTAATTTTACGGTGTTGGGTAGTGTGTGTACCATCATTTGGGGCATGTCCTTTTAATCACGCCTTAGTCTCAGGAGTTGTGCCTCACCAATTAATGTCTTTTCCTACTGTCAGTTTGAGACACATTCTATCCTTCAACCTTTTCAAAATCAACCTAGAGCTCTTTGCCTTCTCCATTTACTATAAGTTTTATTCTCTCTTATTTCTCATTTATCTGCAATTTTCTCTCCATTTTCCTTTGTCGTTTTTCTTCTTTGAGTCACGAATATGGTTTACCCAGTTAGTGAGAATTCCATTAATGAGTTTAGGAATCTCTTCTATATCCCTGAGTAGGTAAAGATTGAATTTGGGGAAAAACCCAAGGCCTACTATAACATTAATGATAGGCATTGGATTCCATCCAATTCATTGATGAAGTCGACATAATGTTTCTATGAACCAACTTTTCTTAGAGTTTTGTGAGTAATTTAACATAGTTCATGCCCAATGTACCCCAAACGTTTGGAGGATAATCAATGAGGTCAATATAATAAATGAGTTGTACCAAAATCAATTAGGTATCGAAGAGATAAAATACTACTACATGTGGGTACAGACGAATGATAGTACATTTTATTTGAAGTAGAGGAAGATAAAGATGACTTTGGTTATAAACTTTCTTTATTCCAGTAAAAATTATTGGTCTCACGACTTTGTTATGAAGCAAATTCCTTAGGGCGGTGAACCTTACAGGGGTTTCAGGTTCCCCACTGGGGGGCATGCATAGGTTAATTACTATTCTTAGTTATTTTAATTTTACTCAACCAAGACTTTTATGAATGTTTGGTTATGTTTTCGTTCTTTGTTTTATGAAGAAGTTTTCAAGAGAAAAGATCCCGATCAAGCATAGGTCAACTTTAATGAGATGAGAAAGGTCTGAAAATTTAAGAGATGTTTGAATATTGGATCTGAGCACCCGAGGTCGGCCTCACTGTCGTTGAACTACATTTTCACCACCATTTAATTTGTGGCCAAGCCAATAGAAAAAGAACCATATATCCCTATTCCTTTTGGTAGTTAGGAGTCTTCAAGTGCAACCACTTTGGATCATTCGAGTTTGTAAACATCATCTCCATCTCTATTTGGTTCCTTCTACCGTAGAAGAAGAGATACCCAAAAGAGGCGGAATCCATAATATATTTGATGAATTTGGCATCCCCACTTGTCCAAAAGCCAAGTCCTCCAAGTGGAAGGATGTGGGGGGACCCTCTGACTCCGTTAATTTTGGGTACTCCCCTGAAAAATTGCACCCCATATTTTGAAGAAAAGTAATACTAGAGCCAGTCTTGATGCTACTGCTCCTTCCACCAAGATGTTGGATTACCCAAGTAAGGGGAATGCCCCTATTGTGATGTCAGTGGCCAAAAATCCTGATTTGCCCCCCCAAACGTTGTCTTTGGTAAGTCTCTATATTTTGTTTGGATCTTTACTTAGAGTCTATATATTTTGTTCGAATATTTACTTAGGAATTTCTTATTGCATTAACTTTTTTGTTCGAAATTTGTCTTACAACTTATGACGGACTCTGTTGATATCTTAGACAGAAGGTCCAGCCAGGATAAAGCCAACGTTGATCTTGGCAAAGCTTTGACCTAGTATGATATTGCTCTTAAAGATGACAAGAAGTAGTATGAGGTTGAGAATAAGGCCAGGGAGCTAGAGCTGATGAAGCTAAATTCTAGAAATAAGTGTAATACCCCGCAATTTTGATAATTTTATTTAACGGGATTAATTAAATTAACTCGAATAATTATTTGGAAATTAATTCGGATTTAAATACTAGCGAGATGAGAGTTGTTATTTGATTATGATAATAATGTTGAATATCACTAAGTGAATATAGTAATATATGATTAATGAATTTATTAATATTATCGTGAGTTATAAATACGGCTATTTCGAAAATTTAGTTGGGACGCGCGTGTCAGTCGCGTCAGGAATTAATTTAATGGATTTTAAAATACATTATATTTATATCATCCGTATGGTCATTTTAAGTGCACCAACATGTCTGGAACGGTCGAAATAGTTAGAAAACACTAGCCGGGAGTTTAGTTTGGGTCCCGGGGAATTTTTAGGCGTAATTGACAACTCAGGAGGGTATTTTAGTCATTTTAATTTTTAAGGAATATTAACCCACGAAATTTAGACTTAGTTTATCAGCCAAATCTTAGGACTCCTAGGGTTTTCACAATCAAAAATCACCAACGACAGTTAGAGAATAGAGTAGGACGTTCCCAAAGGAGAAAAACCACCCTTAGAGGCCATTACACCACCACCACCACCACCACCACCACCACCACCACCACCACCACCACCAGTTAGATCGAAAAGAGGGGATACCTTCCGTACCATCTGCTTCAAAGGATCAGAACATCAAATTTTCAAGTCAAGTGATTTAATTCATTTAGATTCAGCAAATAATTTATCCATGATAGTTTAGGATTTGATAATTCATGTAAATATTGAAATTCATGAAATTTGGAGATGAAACCTTAATTTTGGGTAGGATTTATATGTAATTTCGATTATGGAAATATCTCATTAATGAAATTATAACCCATGCATAGTTAATCATGAATTTATATGGTGTTATATGAAGATCTTGAAGAAAATAGGAGAAATAGGGTTTTTATATAAAAATATGTGATTTGATCCCAGAAATTATTAATCATTGTTGGTTTAATGATTCTAATACGTTAAAGTTTATGCATATATGTTGGTTTGACGATTAGAATATTCGGTTGGGAGTTTGGGACGTTGTAATGGAGGATTTGGGTGTAAAATATAGATCCATAGCTGTTAATGGAAATTCTGGGCAGATACCTGTTCGATAGATCGATTGACTCAAGAATGTCGATCGATCGACCCCTTTCTATCGATCGATCTACCCCTTCTGATTTTTGTAAAATTGTTCCCTTTAAGGTTTGTTGAATCCCAAGCTTGTAAGAAATTATAGTGTGACTTATAAAAGATTGTGGGACTTGATTGAGGTCAGTAGGATCGTAATTAGTGCCCGGAATATGTTATACATTATGGAATTTAATGGGATTCTTAGGGATGCTTACCGAGTGAGGTACGATTAGAAATTACTTAAATTGAGAGCGAGTTTGAGTGGATGATGATGTAAGGTTAGGACCAGTATCATAGGGACTCTAAATAGTGAGATAACCTTAGAGACTAGCGGGGGACTTAGTAACAGATTTGGGATAGGGTATATACTCGTAGATATACGTCAAGAATTATCGCGCTAAACCTATTATGTAGAATAAATGGGATGGTGTTATTATATGTGTGAGACATACGATATGGGGCTGGAATATACCTATACTAAAATGATTATTACCTAAGTTGTGTGAATCCTTAGTATATGAATGATTATGTGTATGACATACCTACCATAATTGCTATCACGGGAGGTTGATTTTTGGGAAAGGACCGTCTTATCTTTGTGTGCTTTCGGGGGGATTTAGACTGGTACCTTAAGGACATATGACTGTGAATGACTTATTTGTGAGTTGATAAGTTAGTTGACCATGGGAGCGTAGGTATGTGCATGACCCATGGGTATGTGAACTATGTTCGCCTCTAAAATGTGTGATTTAATTTATTGAAACGGTTCCTGAGCAATTCGGAACGCGTAGTGCTTATGTACGTGATGCACCTGGATTCGATAACAGAGTATGCGTGCACCGCAACATAGCCTAGGGGTGACATGTTTGTATATATAAGCTGGAATGATATACTTGTACTTGTAACTGACTCACTGTTAAATTGTGAATGCGAATAATTGAGATATTTGAATGGGATTAAAAATGTGAGAATCCATATCGTAATTGATGTAATAATATGATTAATGTAAAGGTGAGTTATACGAAAAATATAGTAGAATAATACGAATAGACCCCTAGATTATAATGTGAAGACATGAAGTGGTACAGACTAGTTAGTTAGCGACATAACTAGGATGGGTTAAGGGTATACATTAGGCGTGCACATTAGTTGAGGGGTGAGAAATTCATGCGAGAGCACGTAACTAACATGTATATAATATTTACTATTTAATAATTAAACACTTGCTATATTTTTAAACTGTTTTCACCCACTGCTTTGACCCGTTTACTTCCAAATTTATTTTTCTTGTAATACATTTTTAGGTGTCTAGCCACAGGGACGCCAAGCTTAGGAGTTCTATTCCATTGACGTGCTGTAGCTGCTGTGAAAGTTACAGGATCTCGTTACTAGATGCATACACATCTATCCTTGCTTATTTTGGGAGTCATTATTCCAGTTAGGGCCTGTTTCCCATTCAATTAAGTGACAACAGTTTTAGGCTTTTATTTTATTTCAGTCTTAGTATTTTATTTATTCAGACTATTGTACTTGGTTTATTTACATTGCTGCTACTTTATTGGAGTGTTTACTCCTGATTTCAGTTATTTCATATTGTTTATTTTCCTTATGAGTTAGTTCATGTGATTGTTGGATGATGATTTAAATGGTTTAGTTGTTGGTTATTTTAAATAATAAAATTTGGCACTTCACTATTTTAAATATTAGATGGTTAGTAATGAATTTAAATGTTTTTGACAGTGATGCTATGAACTGAACCAACTTGACATTTTGTATTAATTTAAATAAAGGAGTAGCTACCCGGTATTTAATTAGTCGAGGTGTCAAAGGTGGTATCAGAGCATCAGGTTCTAGAGTCCTTAGGATCTGTATGACTTGTTATGTTTTCGCGCAATGTCCTTTGATATAAAGCCCTATATTTTAGGATTGTTGTACTCTTTTGTGCGTATTACGTTCTTCAGCTATTTTGAGATATTAACTGTGGACTTATAAAACTTCTCTCTCCTTTCAGATCCCTCCTCGACGTGCACAATGAGTTGCCAGGAGTGCCCAGCCCGAGCCTCATCCTTCACTAGTCCGGCGTTCTATGAATGCTACTGAAGTTGCTGCCATTGTATCCTAGACGGTAAATGTCGCATTAGCAGTTGTGCAGCAGGCACCACCTCAGGCACTGGTGGTAGCCACGGTCCAGGCTCATGCATTCCCTTCTGCTTGGGAACGTGTCCGTGATGCCTTTCAGAAGGTGCACCCTCCGGAGTTTATAGGGAGCTCTGACGTTGTTATATCGAGTCAGTAGAAGAAGGACATACAAAGGCACTTGAGGATGTATGAGTGTACAGATGTGCAGAGGCAGATACTGGAGAAGTTTAAACTGGTAGGAGCAGCATTGCAGTGGTGGGAGTTCATTACCACCGCCGAGGAGAGAGATGTCCTTTCTATTCAGGAGTTCTGGGTGCAGTTCGATCGCAAATATTTCCCCTCAGCTGTTCAGACAAAAATGAGGTAGAAATTGATGAACCTTAAGTAGGAAGGGAGAACAGTGGCCGAGTATGAGGCCGAGTTCACCAATCTTCTGAACTTCATTCCCGATGAGATCCCTGTTGAAAAAAAGAAGATCCAGAAGTTCATGGATGGGTTGACGTGGAGGATTCATCATCACCTGCTAGGGAATCTCTCGTTGGACACCTATTCAGATATGGTTAATGTAGCGCTACTTCACTGCCAGGATTACCACTTTTATTTGTCAGAGGGTAAGTGAGTAGGAGAGTTCAACCAGCAGGACAGGGGGTAATGGTGCCAGCAGGGCACAGTCAACTCAGAGTCAGCACAGGCAGGGTGATCAGAGTTCCCAGCGGGGAGATTCTAAGAGATTTAGATCAGGAGGTTTTAGACATGGCCAAGGAGGTTTTTGGCATGGCCAGCAGGGCTAGCACGGACATCAGGGCCATCAAGGCTAGCAGCAGTTTTAATAGGGCCAGAATAGCCAGTGTAGGGGTGGTAACGACCATCAGGGCCATGGACAGTACATTCAGAGAGGAGGAACTTCGCAGGTAAATGTTTCATATGTGGCAAGATTGGCCACAAATGCCAGGAGTGTCCTGAGAGGGGCAGGACCCCGCAACAGCAGTAGCAGGGTGCTCGACATGAGCCCCAGAGATCGATGTTCCCCGCCACTCTCCCAGAACCACCACAGATGCCAACGCTGCCACCTATTCCAGCAGTCCCAGTTCAGCAGGGGAAACTCCAGTATGGTCGGGTTTACAACCTTCATCAGGCCGCAGTCCCGCAGGATCCACCCGCGATTGAGGGTATGTTTTTTATTCAGGGGACTATGGGGCATATTTTATTTGACACGGGAGCCACACATTATTTTATTGCCATGAGGTTTGCACGCGCTATGTGATTATTTGATACCACGAAGAGCACTGTCACGGGTGTAGATTCACCGTTGAGTAAAGGTTCTGTGCTTTCCTTTATATGTAAAGGCGTGGGTGTAGAGATTGGGAGATTCACTTTACCTATCGACATGCTAGTATTAGATATGTCCGAGTACGATGCAATTATTGGTATGGATTAGCTAGTTACGTATAGATCCATGATTGATTGTTTTAGTAGGAGTATTGTTTTTCCCATACCCTATCAGGAGATGTTCCTAGTAACGATGCCTCGTCCTGAGGGAGGATCGTCCACCCACTTGTACTACATAAAGGAGGAGACCTCTAAGGAGGTGGTGATACCACTTGATTTGATTCCAGTTGTTAGGGATTTTGCTGATGTATTATAGGATATTATGGGATTAACTCCTAGTAGATAGATAGATTTTGTTATAGATTTGGTACCGGGCACTCGGCTAATAGCCCGTGCACATTATCCTATGGCTCCAACAGAGATGAGGGAGCTACGGGATCATATAGAGCAGCTGTTGGGTCAGGGGTTTATTCGTAGGATTACTTCACCGTGGGGTGCTCCTGTGTTATTCGTTAAGAAGAGGGATGGATCTTTGAGGTTATGTGTCAATTATCGGGAGTTGAAAAAATTCACGATACGGAATAAGTATCCGTTGCCCCGAATCGATGACTTATTCGACCAGTTGAGAGGACCTGCCTTCTTCTCAAAGATTTATTTGAGATCGGGATACCATCAGTTGCGTATCAGGGAGCAGGATGTCTCGAAGACTACATTCTTGATGAGATATGGTTCCTACAAGTTTAGGGTTATGCCTTTTGACCTGACCAACGCCCAGCCGTGTTTATGGACTTGATGAATAGGGTGTTCAGAGAGTTCCTGGACCAGTTCGTTATTGTTTTCATCGATGACATTCTGGTTTACTCCCAGATTGAGGAGGAGCATGCTGAGCACTTGAGACAGGTTTTGCAGACACTATGATAGCACGAGTTGTATGCAAAATATGAAAAGTGCGGATTTTAGCTGAAGGAGGTATAATTTTTGGGGTACAAAATTTCTGACTGGGGGATATATGTTGATCATGGGAAGGTATCATCGGTGAGGGAGTGGGGACAACCCACAACACCGACGGAGATACCTAGTTTCTTGGGCCTAACTGGATACTATATGAGGTTTATTCGGGGATTCTTGACAATAGCGAGTCCATTGATACATCTGACTCGCAAAGGGGTACCATTTATCTAGAGTGATGCCTGCCAGTTGGCTTTTGACGAGTTGAAAGAAAAGTTGACCTCAACACCAGTGTTAGCATTGCCCAGACTGGGAGTGGAGTATCTAGTCTACACTGATGCGTCCTTACTAGGACTTGGGGGTGTACTGCAGCAAGAGAGTCAGGCTATAGCTTATGATTCCCGTAAGCTTAAGCCTCACGAGAGAAACTACCCCACCCATGACTTGGAGTTAGCGGCAGTCGTGTTTGCACTTCGAATTCGGAGACACTATCTCTTGGGAGAGAAATTTTGCTTATTCACAGACCACAAGTCCCTACAGTACCTCTTCACGCAGAAAGAGCTGAATATGCATCAATGTCGGTGGCTCGAGTTTGTGAAGGATTATCATTTTGATATCCAATACCACCCAGGGGAGGCTAACGTGGTAGCAAAAGCATTGAGATGTAGGTCGATAGGTGAGGTGGCCGAGGTGTGGAAAGCAGGACGTAGTGGCCCGATCATTCATATCTGTGATGACAGTTACACCCCAAATCATTATGAAAGTTATACAGGCTCAGGCAGCATACTCGTTCTATCAAGAGCAGATAGTATGATTACTAGTAGAGGGGGCTGAGTCTTATACCCTTAGTTCAGACAGGGGCTTACGCTTCAATGGAAGATTAGTTGTTCCTGAGGGGGAAGACTTGCAACACGAGGTATTGACAGAGTCGCATGATTCACGATTCGCGATACATCCTGGTGGGGATAAGATGTACCAGGATATGAAGTGACAGTACTGGTTGAGCAGGATAAAGAGGGATATTGCCGAGTTCGTTTTGAGATGTGCCACTTCTCAGCTAGTAAAGGTGGACCATCAGAGACCGACATGACTTCTACATCCATTAGAGGTTCCTATGTGAAAATGGGAGAGCATTTCCATGGAATTCATCATGGGGTTACCAACATCGCAGAGAGGTCACGATTCCATATGGGTAATCGTGGATCAGTTGACGAAGGTTGCTCCCTTTATGCTAGCCTGGACAGACTACACTACGGGACAGTACGCCCATATCTTCATAGCTGAGATAGTGAGATTCCACGGGGTGCCTCTCAATATCGTGTCCGACAGGGACAAGATATTTGTGTCACGGTTTTGGGAGAGTTTCCAAGAAGTTATGGGAACGGAGTTACGGTTGAGTACAACCTATCACCCGCAGACAGATGGGAAGACCGAGCGGATGAATCAAATATTGGAGGACATGTTGCGTATGTGCATCCTCGACTTTGGTGGAAGTTGGGAGCAATATCTTCCACTGGTAGAGTTTACCTATAATAACTCCTACCAGTTCACTATTGGTATGGCTCCATTTGAGGCGTTGTACGGTAGGCCTTTTCATTCCCCATTATGTTGGATAGAGGTGGGACAACAAGCTACATGGGCCGGAGGTGATTCAAGATACTTCGACGAGGATAGAGATAATACAGAGCCGTATTTGGGTTGCTCAAGACCAACATAAGAGTTACGCCGATACCAAGAGGTTTTTCTAAGAGTTCAATGTGGGAGACCAAGTGCTACTTCGAGTGTCTCCTATGAAGGGTATTATGCATTATGGGAGGAAGGGGAAGTTGGTGCTTAGATATGTGGGTCCATTCCCTATTATCGAGCGGATTGGTCCAGTTGCATATAGACTTGGGTTACCGGAACACTTACATAGGATCCATGACGTGTTCCACATTTCCTCATTGAAGAGATTTCTTCAAGATGATTTATCCCACACTCACATTTCTTTAGAGGAGATTGATCTACAGCCTGATAGTTCCAATGAGGAGGGGCCGATCGCTATCCTAGATCGTAGCGAAAGGAAATTGAGGTCAAAGATAGTAACGTTAGTGCGTGTTCAGTGGCGGCATCATAACGCCGAGGCATCTACCTGGGAGCGCGAGGATGAGATGCGCGAGCGTTATCCAAAGTTATTTTTTCCAGGTACTTTTATTTTTGAATTTTGGGACAAAATTCAGTTATTATGGGGGAAGTATGTAATACCCCGTAACTTTATTGATTTTATTTAACGGGATTAATTAAATTAACTGAAATAATTATTTGGAAATTAATTCGAATTTAAATACTAGCGAGACGAGAGTTGGTATTTGATTATGAAAGTTATGTTGAATAATACTGAGTGAATATAGTAATATATGATTAATGAATTTATTAGTATTGTCGTGAGTTATAAATGGGGTAATTTCAAAAATTTAGTTGGGACGCGCGTGTCAGTCGCGTCAGGAATTAATTTAATGGATTTTAAAATAAATTATATTTATATCATCCGTATGGTCATTTTGAGTGCACCAACGTGTCTGGAAGGGTCGAAATAGTCAGAAAACACTAGCCGAGGGTTTAGTTTGGGTCCCGGGGCATTTTTAGGCCTAACCGGCAACCCTGGAGGGTATTTTAATCATTTTGATTTTTAACGAATATTAACCCACGAAATTTAGACTTAGTTTATTAGCCAACTCATAGGACTCCTAGGGTTTTCACAATAAAAAACACCAACGACAGATAGAGAATAGAGAAGGAAGTTCCCAAAGGAGAAAAACCACCCTTAGAGGCCATTACACCTCCACCACCACCACCGATTAGATCAGAAAGAGGGGATACCTTCCGTACCATCTTCTTCAAAGGACCAGAACATCGAATTTTCCAGGCAAGTGATTTAATTCATTAAGATTCAACAAATAATTTATCCATGATAGTTTAGGATTTGATAATTCATGTAAATATTGAAATTCATGAAATTTGGAGACGAAACCTTAATTTTGGGTAGGATTTATATGTATTTTCGATTATGGAAATATCTCATTAACGAAATTATAACCCATGCATAGTTAATCATAAATTTATATGGTGTTTATGAAGTTCTTGAAGAAAATAGAATAAATAGGGTTTTTATATAAAAATATGTGATTTGATCCCAAAAACTGTTAATCATTGTTGGTTTAATGATTCTAATACGTTAAAGTTTATGCATATATGTTGGTTTGATGATTAGAATACTTGGTTGGGAGTTTGGGACTTTTTAATGGAGGATTTGGGTGTAAAATATAGAGAACCCGTAACTGTTAATGGAAATTCTGGGCAGATACCTGTTCGATGGAGCGATCGATGGATCGATCGATTGACCCCTTTCTAACAATCGATCTACCCCTTATGATTTTTGTAAAAGTGTTCCCTTTAAGGTTTGTTGAATCCCAAGCTTGTAAGAAATTATAGTGTGACTTATAAAAGATTGTGGGACTTGATTGAGGTCAGTTGGATCGTAATTAGTGCTCGAAATATATTATACCTTATGGAATTCAATGGGATTCTTAGGGATGCTTACCGAGTGAGGTACGGTTAGAAATTACTTAAATTGAGAACGAGTTTGAGTGGATGATGATGTAAGGTTAGGACAAGTAGCATAGGGACTCTAAATACTGAGATAACCTTAGAGACTAGCGGGGGACTTAGTAACCTATTTGGGATAGGGTATGTAATCGGAGATATTCGTCAAGAATTATCGCGCTAAACCTATTATATAGAATAATGGACGATGTTATTATATGTACGAGACATACGATATGGGGCTGGAATATACCTATACTAAAGTTATTATTACCTAAGTTGTGTGAATCCTTAGTATATGAATGATTGTATGTATGACATACCTACCATACTTGCTATCACGGGAGGTTGATTTTTGGGAAAGGACCGCCTTATCTTTGTGTGCCTTTGGGGGGATTTAGACTGGTACCTTAAGGACATAGGACTGTGAATGACTTATTTGTGAGTTGATAAGTTAACTTACAATGGGTGTGTAGGTATGTGCATGACCCATGGGTATGTGAACTATGTTCGCCTCCAATAAGTGTGATTTGGTTTGTTGAAATGGTTCCTGAGAGATTCGGAATGCATAGTCCTTATGTACATGATGTACCGGGATTCGATAGCAGAGTATGCGTGCAGCGCAGCTTAGCCCAGGGGTGCCATATTTGTATATATAAGCTGAGAATGATATACTTGTACTTGTAAATGACTCACTTTTAAATTGTGAATGGGAATAATTGATATATTTGAATGTGATTAAAAATGTGAGATTCCATATCGTAATTGATGTAATAATCTAGTTAATGTAAAGGTGAGTTATACGCAGAATATATTAGAATGATACAAATAGACCCTTAGATTATAATGTGAAGACAGGAAGTGGTACGGACTAGTTAGTTAGCGGCATAACTAGGATGGGTCAAGGGTATACGTTAAGCATGCTCATTAGTTTAGGGGTGAGGAATTCATGCGAGAGTACGTAACTAACATGTATATAATATTTACTGTTTAATTCAATTAAACACTTACTATATTTTTAAACTGTTTTCACCTCGGGCTCTGACATGTTTACTTCCAAATCTATTTTTCTTGTAAAACATTTTTAGGTGTCCAGCCACAGGGACGCCAAAATTAGGAGTTCCATTCCATTGACGTGCTGTAGCTGCTGTGGAAGTTACAGGATCTCGTTACTAGATGCATCCACATCTATCCTTGCTTATTTTGGGAGTCATTATTCCAGTTAGGGCCTGTTGCCCATTCTATTCAGTGACAATAATTTTAGACTTTTATTTTATTTTAGTCTTAGAATTTTATTTATTCAGACTATTGTACTTGGTTTATTTACATTGCTGCTACTTTATTGGAGTGTTTACTCTTGATTTAAGTTTTTCATATTGTTGATTTTCCTTATGAGTTAGTTCATGTGATTGTTGGAGGATGATTTAAATGGTTTAGTTGTTGGTTATTTTAAATAATAAAATTTGGCACTTCACTATTTTAATTATTAGGTGGTTAGTAATTAATTTAAATATTTTCGACAATGATGCTATGAACTGAACCAGCTTGATATTTTGTATTAATTTAAATAAAGGAATAGCTACCCAGTATTTAATTAGTCTGGGTGTCACAATAAGTAGTTGGAGAAGGCTGCTAAAGAGTCTGCTCAAACCTTGTCTAAGGACTTAGCGGCTAAGGACAAGACTTATGAACAAGTGTGGGAATATGATTTTATCTCATCCAAGAATTAGTTGGGCTACATTCATAAGTCCTACTTTAAGAGAGGCTGTTACGATGCCATGGTCAAGATAGAGACTCCACCCGAGTCTATACTCTTCAACGAGAACCACCCATATTCTCCTCCAATAATGGACGAAAAAAGGTGAAGATTTAGAAAACGACCAAAAAAGAGGGAGCCGAGCTGGCAAAAGGGACCAGAGACCCAACCAAGGTCCTGACCGACTAAGAGAAGGTGAAGGAGAAAGAAGGCCAAGCTAGTTAGATTAGCCTAGGACTTTTTATTCTTTATACTTACTACATTTTGATTGTTTGTGTTGCAAGGGCTTTCCCATACTTATATTTTAATGAAGAAACCTATTATTTTTGTCCTTGTTATATATTTCTTGAATGATTTTCAATTATTGGTTCATGCATGCTTGTTTTGTCTTTGGTTTTTGAATGTCTCCACTTTTTTGATATTTATAGTCAAATAGTAACTTGGCACTGGTTCCAATATATCAGTCAAGCGAGATTTTTGACCTCGTTATTGGTTAGGATGCCTCCGGGTGAGCATGCAAAGAATTTCTATCTATTCGACAGGACTTCCAAATATGATAAGTGCTTATGGTGTTCATACCCGCTTGGTGGCCTTTTGTCAGGACGAGATCAAGGACGTCGAAGATATTGTTGGTCTTCTCAAATATGAAAATAATTTTCTAAGGGAGAGGCTTAACAGAGCTAAATAAACCTTTAATGAAGAGCAACTGATCAAGTTAAGCCTTCAACAAAAAGTGATGTGATTGAGATATCAGTTTTGTCATGGACCTCTCGTAATCTGGTCGGAGGGCTATGATGAAGGCTGGATGGATGATCCGCCCCACTTGGATAAATCTAGGCACATCGCATATAATCATGGGTGGATAAATGGCTTAGATTTTATGAGAGTTCCTCGTGACTCCCAATTATGGAATTGGTATGGTGTAGATTATCATTTATTTAGCTCCCCCCTCTTAGAAGCGAGGAATTCTGGATCCTTGCAGATGTCATTCTATTTCAACTAATAAGGGAGTATCTCCTTGATCATAACAGTAACGATGAATTTCGCCATGATCTAGACGATGTTCGTTGTGTTAAAATGACTGCCGAACTAGAGGCTTGAAGATGAAATATTTATTCATCCTTTTTTGTATTTTAGTTTTTGTAACTCCCTGATCTAGATACTTGTAATCAATTGAGTATGAATGATATTATTTAGTCAATTCCATGTCTTTAATTTTCCCATTTTCTATGCCAAGCATATTTTATGAGTTGCCTTATCCTTTAGGATACATCTCGTCACACCTCCTTAGGCCTAAAAATAACCATGGCAAAAATAGACCAGGTCACAGGGCAACCCCCCCATTCAGGATTTTAGCCGACCAAAGCTGGGACACTTAGTACATAGGGATCCCTTGTAGGTTATTTTATTTCTTGGGAAATTATTGATGTTTTCATGCTTATTAGTCAACAAAACAGGTAACTTTAATATTTTGATTAAGTGTATTCTCACTAAGGCATTCAAACTGGCTCTCATAACTTGATCGAATAAATTTTAACAAATTTATAAAGAGGACAACCTTGACATAATAATAATTTGCAATTAACAATGTTTTTCCATTTGGAATAATAAGAATGCTAATTGAATTAATTTCACTCTAAATCATCCAAGAAATGAAAACTTAAACCTTGAATAAAGATAAAAAGCCTTAGAAATAAAATCTCCTAAGACTGGCTGTATTCCCGTCCCTAGGGATCTCCCTGACCCCCATTATTTCCAAATAGTAGCCTCCTTGGAGGTTGTCTCTGCATACTTTTATGGGAACTTACCAGTTACGACCTAATTTTCCATCTGATGGCTTATTCGCATTGTTTAAAATCCTTCTAAGGATGTAATCTCTGACCTAGAACTTCCTCAAATTGATGCATTTGTTGTACTTCTTGACCAACTATTATTGGTAGAAGGAAAGTTCTATCAAGTCCTATTCTCTTTTCTCCTCGGCTAGGGTTAGATTAGTACTTATTATTTCTATGTTCATGGATTGATCGACAATAGTTGTCTTTATGGTCGATAAACGAGCTTCTGGTGCGATTATGGCTTCCATCCCGTATGCCAAGGCAAAGAGCATTACCTCAATCGACCTCCTCGGTATTGTTTGATATAATCAGATGACACGGGGAAGCTCATTCAACCAAGTGCCTTTTGCCTTTACAACCTTTTTTTATTTTGTCGAGTGCTATTTTGTTGGAGGCTTCAACTCACCCATTCATTTGAGGGAAGGCCACCAAACTATAGTGGTAGATGATGCTGTTGTAAAAGTCTTGGAATTATCTGCTATCAAATTGCGTTCAGTGTCAGCGATGATAGTTCTCGGCATTCCAAAATAGGTCACGATATTCCTCCAGATAAATTTGATCAATCGGTGTCCCTCATATTCGCCAAAGGTTTAACCTTTATCCAGTTGGTAAAGTAATCCCTATCGACCATTAGATACTTTTGATTTCCTAATGTTGTAGGTAGGGGACACTTAATGTTTAATCCTCATTGAACGAAATGCCATAGACTGGCTAGTCAATGACTTGAGGTCACTAGCTGGTTAATCATGTATGTGTGAGAATTCTTGACACTTCCTTCACTTTCTAACATATCAAAATAACATCCTTTTGCTTTTAAGGACACTAGTAACCCTTATATGGCTATGAATGCCAAAGATCTTCCCCTAGTATGACTTCTATATATTCTATCGTATAACTCATGGAAGATTTAGTCCACGTCACTTGGATGCACACATTGAAGGTATGGACCTATGAAACATCATCACTAGAGCTTTCCCTCAGGAGATAGATAAAACTGAGCAACTTTCACCATGGTCTGATGGGATCTCTTCTTATCGGTAGACAAAATATCGTCTTACAAGTATGTTATGATGGGGTCCATCCAGTAGGGAGACTTTTGGATGGAGAGGAGTTTTTCAATGATCTTTGGCTTTATGATGCTTGGCTGGGCAAGGTATATCACCTAAATCATTATTTTGAGATCGGAGTCAATGGCTGAATCCAAAGTGGCCAGAGCATCTGCATGGTTGTTATTTCCTTGGGAAAACTATTAGATATAAACTTTCTTGAATTGGGAGATGAGGTCTTGGTTGACCTGTAAGTATGTTAACATGCGTTCATCTCTGGCGTTATAGTTTAATACTTGATTAGATGCCAACTTTATGTCACACAAGACATCAAGGTGACTTTTGCTAAGGGATAAGTCCTTCTTCAATCCGGAGATAAAATCTTCATATTCGGCCTCATTATTGGATGCCTCAAAGCCAAGTCTAATATCTTTCTCGAGCATGGTTTGTTTCAGAGTGTTAAGAACAATTCCAACTCCTCCCCCTTTTAAGTTGGAGGCCCTGTCGATATAGAGTATCGTCTTATTAAACTAGTCAAATTCTTTAACATTGACTTTGTCGGCGAGCTCCCCTTCATCGGGTTCCCACCCTATGATGAACTCGATGATGAAATATTTCAACGACTGCTTTTTGATCATAGTTCTTAGTTAACAATGGATATTGAACTTCCCTAGTTCCACCGACCATTTGGGCATCCGTTGAGACAGGTTAGCCTTTCTGAGGACTGCCTTGAGTAGAAAAGAGGTGATAACTATGACTGCCTGGAAGTGGGAAGACGTCATTGGATTCTAGGTCATCTGATTGAAGGATAATTAGTGAACTTGTGGAGAAAATACGTTGAGCAGAGAGTCACTAAGAGATAGGGCCAGTGGAGCCGAGAAGTGTTGCGAAAGAAACACTGCGAAGTTTTGCACCACAAGTGGATAGGTGGGGTAATGTCGGGAAGGATAGAGTAGTAATGAGTAAGGTCATCAGAAACATTTTGAGGATATAGCCACGCCAAAAATGCGAGAGCAAAACTTGAAATAAATATGGTTACGTAAGTGATGATAGAAGGTTTGTGAAATTATGCACGAGATATAGGGTGTATGGGCACCCTGGGAGGAGCCAGAGCCTCTATTGTGAAGATACTTAGAAGATTCGGGGATACGATGCAAAGGCAATGATTTTGGGTATATTCCAGAGGAATGGGAATAAGTTGTCCCTCAAATTATGGAATGATTGAGCATGGGTGTGTTTAGAAGTGACATTGACTGCGCCACAAGTTATGGTTTGCTATCACTAGGATTCTTGAGTGAGACGGATATTAGTGGATGTGTTGGCCATAATAGACATAATATATATCTAAGAATCGTGGGATAACGGGGTTCTTTAGTGTTAACCACGTGAGAGTGGGGGATTTACACTAAGAGGATGGTTGCATTATACGAGAGATTCCTATTTTTGAGAATTATGGGAGTAGCGTGGATGTTTTCCAAGTTTCAACTGTGTAGCTATTATTTGGGGCTATAATGGATAGTTATGGTAAGATTGAATGTTCTCGTACCGGGGTATGAATTATCGTTGCTAGGTTCCACCTGAGATAGGGTCTAGCGCATATATACGGTTATGTATGTTCCATGTGTTACATATTAATGTATAAATTATTAATTAAAATCCCGAGGAGTAGGGACATTTCTGATGTGATTCAGAGTGGTTGGACTTATTGTCGAGCGGGGATATATAGCTCAGGTTTTATTTTCATGCAAGGAAACTAGTGATAGTGAGGGCGCAGTAGTGTATGTTGTCTTTTTACATAAGAGTGGATATGTATACTTTTATGCCAATAGGAGGGTATTTGGAATGTTATAATTGTGGGATTAAAGTCATATTATGAATTAAGGGCTAGTAAATGCCGGGTTTCATTTTGTGCAGTTAAGTATGGGTACAGGGTGTATGGGCGCTCTGGTTAATTACATTCTCTTAATAACTTTGTGTAGCAATGCTAAGGGTAAGTGATTGCGGGGCTAGTTGAGATTGGGAGTACTAGGCTTATCCGAATTTCGAGGATGAAATTCCATTGTAAGGGGGGAAGTATGTAACACCTCGTAAATTCAAGGACCTTTGCTTAAAATAATATTTTGGGAGAAAAATAATTTATTTTATTGAGAGGAATTAAATTCGTGATTTGGGACATTTTTTTTAATTTGAGCAATTTATTAATTTGGCGAATTGAGGATTTATTATTTGGACTATTTTGTGTGTTGCATTTTGAGGTCAAGTATTTGGAGAATGTTATAAATTAATTCGGATGGCAATTCAGAGGGCACGGTTGAGTCCGAATGGGTCGAAATAATTGGAAATGAGTGTCCATAGGTATAATATGGCTTTCGAGACTTTTCTAGACACATTTGATCTCCCAATTAAGTGTCTAAGCCCATTTAGGAAGGCCCATACGCCCAAAAATGGGATTAGAGTTAATAACCCTGATTGTGAAAGGGTGAAGGGACTTTAATTCATTTTAGAAAACCAAAATTGGGGAGAGCCTTAGAGGAGAACAATTTGAAGAGAATTTAAGGATTTTGGGAGATTTATTTAAGAACAAGAGGAGAGCCTTGAATCCAATCCATCATCTTCATCAAAGGGCTTGATTCTACAACCCCATTGCAATTAGTTTAACTTACATTTGCTAAATTACATATTTCCTATTCATAGTAAAGAAGGTGTGAATTAATTAATATGTTAGGGTTTATTCTACATTTGAATTTAGGGATTTCATGCTTGGGATTTATAAATCTGTAGAGATGATAAGATTTTGTAGATTTGATGCCCCAATTGGTGTAGATATGGGAATGTTTTGGGGGATAATATGTACAAAATTTGAGGTTTTAAAACAGTAATGTCGGACTGGTTTTCTGGGCAACGAAAGAGGAGAGAGAACACCAGGGTCGTTCGAACGACTTGGTGTCTCGTTCAAATGAGAGCCATTGTCGTTCGAACGATATGGTTATTTATGACAGATTTCTCCCCTTCCCCTATTTCAGACCAGATTTTTATTTTATGATGAATTATTCCTGTGTTGGTTGAATCTAGAAAATTATGGTTATAATTTAGGTTTTGAAATTGTGAAAATCACCCTTGGATTAAGTGGAGAATAAATCCAATTAGAGAATTAAGGTTTATGATTGAGTGATTTGAAACCTTATTAATTAAGTGGGTAAACTTAATTGAATGAAATTGAATAATGAATTGGAAATTTTGAATTTTCGGTCAAGAGAGAGATAGTTAGGGTATATTTGGTAGAGAGACACCAAGATAATGAAATTAATTAGTGTATGATTATTTCTACCAAAAAAAAAAAAATTAGTGTATGATTAACTGAAATTAAATTGGATTGTAGACTTGTATGTTTTAGGCTTGTGTATAGATGTAAGTACACTGGTAGCCTGGATTTAATATATATACGGTGATGGGTAGTATATATATATATATGAATTATAAATATTTGTGTGAATAATAATTATAGTAAAGTATAAGGCTTGTTTATGGATGTAGTACACCGATAGCCTAGATTTAATATATATATACGATGATGTAGTATATATATATACTACATCATTATATACTACACCGATAGCTTATATACTACACCGATAGTCTGGTGTAGTATATATATATATATATATATATATATATATATATATGATTTACAAATATTTGTGTGATTAATATTTACAGTAAAGCATACCCATTCTAGTGCTATCACGGGAGGTTGCGCGATGTGGGTGAATCCCCTAGCTAGTTAATGCAAGATGAGTATAGTCCCCAGGTCATAGCGTTCGAGTTCAAGATTGAGTCGTTTAAGTGTGTTTTAATATCACTACCGTGGGAAACTATGGCCGCCTCCACAACGTTTGTACATTTTTCTAAAACGGGGAGCTAACCGTGTCAGGGTCTCGGGGGTAGTTATATATCTACGACATGCGTGTGAATGTTGCGATATAGTGATACGTATATATGGTGCAGATTTATATACGGGTGAATACATAATGTGAAATGTATAAATATAACTTGAGAGATTGTTATATGATATCAAATGAGAAATGACTTAAATAAGTTAATGAAATGTATACATGGTGCAAATTTATATACGGATAAATACATGATGTGAAATTTATAAATTATATAACTCGTGAAAATGTTGTATGGTATTAATTGAGAAGAGATTTAAATAAGTTAGTGTGATTAATAACTTATAACTCGTATACTAAACTCACTCGGGATAGAGTAGTGGGAAAAGTAGTATATATATATATATATATAAAGATTAGTTACGGGGTAGATAGCTAGATGGGTCATGTATAAGTACGTTAGGCATGTGCATTAGTTGAGGGGTGAGGTGTCCTCAAGAGAGTGTGCAACACTAACTTAAATATGAAGAGCATTCATGCATTTTAATTTACTACATTTAAATTCACTTGCTAAATATTTTCCAAATATTTTGGGTTCTAACCCTTGCTATAAAATATTTTCAAAACCTTTTAGGTATCCTGCCACAGGGACGCCAGTATTATGCTATTCCAGGGTTACGCAGTTATGACACATGTGGATATTGCAAAACTTTGACTTAGCCATTTCAGTCATTTGATTCCTAGAGTAGGATGCAGTCGATATTCCATTTGGGCGTGTCGCCCTGGTTGTTCCATTTTATTTCAGTTAGATGATGTATTCAGTTATTCCTCTTGTGGTTTATTTTTTAGTATTTGGTTTGTAGCGGGTGGTTGTCTCAACAAGGATTATATATATTCCTTTTCTATATTACTGATTCAGTGTTGTGTGAATGGTTTATTATATATTCTTTCACATGTTATTAGTGGGGTTTAATAAAAAGATAAAATTTTGCACCATGTCTTTTGAATACTAGGTGGTTAGTAAGTTTTAAAAAGTTTTCGACAGTGATGCTAAGAATGATCTAGATGAGATTCCTGTTTAATTTGATATATGACTAATCACCCGGTATTATATTAGGCACGGTGTCACAGTAATGACTGCATTAGATTTGCAAGAAAATGGAGTCGTCTATCAAACTAGGACCTACAATCGTCCACAATAACTGGAACAACGACAAATAGAAATGAACTTTTATGCTAGGTCTCCCTGTGGCTGGGCACCTAAAATGGTTTTGGACAAAGAAAAATAGATTTGGAAGAAATGGGTTAGAGCTCGAGTAGAAAACAGTTTAAAGCATTTTAGCTAGTATTTAAAATGCTTAAAAGCAGATATTATATACATGTTAGTTCACGACTCTCACTTGAGAAGTATCACTTCTCATATAGTGTTCACGCCTAACGTACTTCTAGATAATTCTAGTTACTGTTACCACACCTAAATAGTTCTAATACGTTAGCCCTTTTAAACTATAGGGTGAGTCCCCACCAAAGAATGATTAACTTAGTTAATCCGTTGCTTGGCAAGCAAAGGAGGAAGGAAAGATAACCCGAGCGATTTATCTTGAAGGACCTAGCTTAAAGATTCTCTATAGATGTGACTCGAAGAATCTCTCTCGAATACTCTCCATGGATGTGGTTCGAAGAATCCAACTCATATATCATGGTCACTCGAATGACAATAGTTAGTAATATGAAATAGAGTTAATTGTATCATGTACTTTATCTTATGTTATATGTTGAGAGAGGTGGCTTGCTACCCGTGAGGGACCATTCTTAGTAGGGCATGGGTGGGCAAACATGCCCTATCAAACAACATCCTCCTAGGAACCTCACAGGGACATGGTTTGGAGGACTGGGAGCAAGGAAACATTGGGAATATAGTTACCAACCCTCTTGGCACACTTGGGAAAAACTTCATTTAGTATATGTGGTTGCTCGAGCCACCTACAACCGAGCTACCATAACTTCCACTCATTCGGGGGGACCTCCTCGAGGTACCTCATTCTTACAACCTTGACCTAGAGATAATTCTTAACCAAAAAGCAGAAGACTAAACACGCGAGCTACCTATCAGCCGAGCAATCTCAAACCAAACATCATCTTATTTGACTGATGTGACCACACACCTAGTGGGGTCACTATTCACCTACTTTCTGACGTCATCACGACTGACATTTATGGACTCGAAATTACAGCACTCAAGTGGGTAATGCTTAGGATGGCATGTTTGGTCTACCAAATCTGACCCTTATCGATTCTGAGGAAGCCCCCTAAGCTTCTACGTCACGTCCCTCAGTAATGCCCACCATGCTTCGATTAAAAGCATAGTTTCCCGCCAAATTATAAGATCCCATGCATTTAATGGAATATCTCCCACATTAATCAGCGGGGGTACTTGTGAATTTAATACAGTTAATCACATTGAATACCATCAAGGTTACTTGAGTAACCTGGCCTTCCTATAAATAGACCAACTAAAATAGTTTACAAAAAGAAGCATTTTCTGAACCTAGAATTACTGCCAAACTTCCTTTATACACGAGAGCTCCTGTCAGGACGGAATTGGCCTAGGACAAATTAAGGGGCTCATGGGTTTGTTCGTAGAGTTCATTAAGACTCCAGCGACCCAGGAGATGCTGGGATTCCCTATGGGAGTAAGATCTTTCACGATGCCACAAGTAGGAATACCTTCTCTTACTGTTACAGGAGGTGTTGCTGCGCCCACTTTCAGCAGTGTCTCCCCACTGCTCCACCAACCTTTGGCATCATTCCTCCCACTATGGTCCCCCCTTTGACGACAGGGCTAGCGGCACAAGATCGGGGAATGACTTCGATAACTCAGGCCATGACTGGTGGCACGGAGAAAAACACACCACTCGCTCCAGCGATGCCAGTGATGGTGACAGTGCAACCAACCAGTTCTCCACTGACCAACTTGGAGGAAATAAAGAAAGAGCTTCTGAAGTTCATAGCAGTGTCTAAGGGGGGAGATAGTTCTTCAATGTATGATGACTTTCAGACCCCATATCTAGAGGCATATAACAACAAACCCTACCCAGTAGGGTATATTCCACCAATCTTCAACAAGTACACGGGGAAAGGTGCAAACCTTAAGGAGCATGTGAAGAGATTTATTGAAAGCCATGGGGCCCATTGCAATGATAAAAAGTTGAGGTTGAGGGAATTTTCCCAGTCCTTGATAGAGAAAGCATACACGTGGTATTCCCACCTGGCCCCAAGAAGCGTGGCCTCTTGGGAGGAATTGTATGTTTTGTTCGTACAAAAGTTCTTTTTGGCTGAAGATGAGTTTACAGTCACGCAGCTAGCACGTGAGAAACAGAAGATGGGGGAAGATGTTGTGGTCTATATTAGGAGGTTTCGCGAGCACTCTCTAGACGTAAGAGAGGAAACGCAAGATGATAATCTTTTGCAAGTTTGTGTAGAAGGGTTGTTGCCCGAATATATTTTCCACTTGATCAATGAAACACGCGAAGGTACGTTCGCATCGTTCTTGAAAGTGATGAGGAACATCGCCTTGGTGTTCAAGCCCGTATTGCCCCCGCCTGCCTTTTCAAGCTTGCTACTAAGGCCAACGGCTGTCTCAGGGAGGGGAGTACCCTCGAGGGTCAATTATGTAGATGATGGGGGTAAGGGGGAAAGCAGTGGTGGCCGAGGAGGCAAAAGAGGTAGAGGCAACAAGAGAGGATTTGAAGGCGAGGAAGATCCCCCTGAGCTACCTTGCACAATGGAATAAGCCTTGAACTTGTATGACCTAATGGTTCGTGACAAGGTCTATAGGCTAGTCAACATCAGTACGGGGTAACTTCCCTACGAAGACAAAGAGAAACCTCATTATTGTGCACTTCATAATAGAGTGAATCACCCGACCAAGGTGTGTTTATTTCTAAGAAGGTTGATTAACCATCACATAAAGAATGGAGACATCTAGCTGCCACAAGCTAATGTGAATGATAATCCTTTACCACGTCATAGGGCACATATGGCCAACGCTTTTGATGAAGATGTTGACCAACTATTCTTTTGTGTTAGCTATTTTCCTTACTTTGCATGGTGTGACTTTAATTAATATATCAACCGATATTAAAAAAAAATAGAAAAGAAAAAACATCAAACGCCATAAATTTGATTTAAATAGATAAGTGATGCGATTACATGCCAAAGAAGTCCATAATAACAAACCGGGGAACATAAAAAAGGGAAATTAAACAAAGATTGCTTGGGGCTATCCATGATAAAATGAAGTTTGGCCAAGCCAAGCAGACGATGGTGATGTTAAGGAAGAATTTGCTCAAGGCTACTCTGATCGGAGATTAGGTTGGCCAAATCCTTTTGACGAAGCTCCATCCTTTACTGAACATTCTCTAAGTTTTTCTCCTTCTTGAGAAGATCCGCCTCTGCCCGAATAACATCTTCACGAGCCTTTTGCACCCCCTACTTAGACATAATTAGCTCGCTATCAATACTTACCATCTCCTTCAAAATGGCTACATGCGAGCGATGAGAACTCTGCAACCGATGGTAGAGAACATGTAGGTCAGCCTTCTTGAAGTCACGCAGTAGCTTTACCAACCAATACAATGAGAAACCATCATTGATAAGCACATTAACCTTCCCCAACGACAACTTAATCGTATCAGAACTAAGTGACTCCATAGGGGTATTGAAGATCTCCTCCAAAACAATAGTGAGCCTGAGCAGGCGGCAAACCATCATCCCAGGAATAGGCTGAAGGCTGTGAGAAGTGAAAGGTAAAGGAAAGCGGGCTAAGAGTTGATCAATCAACGCACAGGGGGTCCTCAATCAGTATATGGGGAAATTTACCAAGGTTTGCCTTACCACCACTTCGGGGGCTGCCTCAGGGGGGTGTGCATTAAAAATGTTATCACTCGTGGAAGGGAGTCTAGTGTGCGAAGCACTGTGACTTTCTTGGATCCTAGAAGCAAACACCTCGCGCACTTAACCAACATTAGGCACCATTACTTGAACCTTTATGGTAGGAGTCCCACTCAGAGATGCAAATTTAGCCAAGATGCTCGCCTGTGCAATTACATGAGTGACAGGCTCAACTCCTGGGTCGCGTGCCGCAGGTTTCTTGACTTCTACCTTAAATGCAAGAATTTTCCATGTCAGGAAACAAATATACAAATTGGCTTGTAAATATAAATTCTAAGAACAATGTGGCTTGGTCCGCCTGCCCCTCAGTTATGGGATATTTTAAGACCAATATGATTTAGCCCGCCTGACGGTTATGGGAGATTTTAATACCAATATGACTTGGCCCACCCGACCCTCGATTATGAGAGATTTTAAGACTAATATAACTTGGCCCGCCTGACCCTCGGTTATGGAAGATTTTAAGACCAATATGAATTGTCCCACCTGACCCTTGGTTATGGGAGATTTTAAGATCAATATGACTTGGCCCGCCTGACCCTTAGTTATGGGAGATTTTAAGACCAACATGACTTGGCCCGCTCGACCCTCGATTATGGGAGATTTTAAGACCAACATGACTTGGCCCGCCTGACCCTCGGTTATGTGAGATTCTAAGACCAATATGACTTGGCTTGCCTGGCCCTCAGTTATGGGAGATTCTAAGACCAATATAACTTGGAAAAAATAACAAAGTTTAAATGCACGAGATACATAGGAGAAGAAAGGCATACCTCAGGATGCTGGTCATCAGCATATTGACGAGTAGCTATTTGTACAACATCTTCTTCTCAGCCAAAATAGGTTCCATCGAAAGACGTTGTTCTTGAGGGGTAATCACATCCCCTTACTTCAACAACCTCCTCCCGTCTTCCTTCTCCCTGACCCACAATAGTAACTTCGACTCGCTCCTGACTGTGGATTGAGGGCCCAAAGAGTGTAACAAGAACCTGGTCATAAGAAGGGGTGGGGACTAACATAGCAACGGTTTCGAGTAAAGATACATGCGAAGCACAATGGAGAGAAAGTTAGAATAAGTAAGACAAAAGTACAAAGAGCTTATAACAATAAGAGGAAAAGCTTACCATGGATGACGGAACAACATGAGTGGGGGACTTATGTACAGATGCAATAATACTTGCATCGGGAGCACCCGTCCCAAGACCAGTCTGCTCGGGAAAAAAAGCAGGGTCAGACAAATAGACACTACTGGATTCAGTCGAAGTATAAAAAATAACTATCCCTAGAGGGAAATTTGAGGTTACACGTGAAGCTGTAGGGGCAGCTATCTCCTTCGGTGAAATTTCCTTCGAAGCAGGTAAAACTTCGGTTGACTTTTCCAACATACTGCCTTCTTTAACATCATCGCGCGAACTACCTCACAGACCAACCTGAAAAACAAAAAAGGGAGAGAGTTGGAATAAATTGGAGTCATCATTATAAGGAAAAAGAAGAAAATATAGAGACTAAGAAGGAGAATAGTAGACATACCTCTTCTTGTTCCAAAACATCCTCCAAAACCTCATAATCTTGAGGAGGTAAAGCTGGCTTAGAAGGAGAAACCATTATTCTCAATTTTCATTTGTGAACACGGACAAACTCTTCCTCCTCTTCTTTTTTTATTCCTCTTCTTCTTCTTCCTCCTCTTCCCCCTCATCATCACTATAATTACCTTCACCAACAGATTAATATCTTTCAGACTGCTCTTCTTCACTTACCTTTCCTGATTCCTCTAACACAAGTTTGATCGGGCTAACCAACTTCCTCTTCTTGCTACCTTCGAGAACTGGAGGAATATAGTAAAACCCACGAGAGGCCATCTGAGCTGACATAAAATCCCCGTCCTCCTCAATAAAATTCTCCTAAGTCTGCCTAAGTTGGTCAAACATCATGCGGACTTGTTGTGTAATCTTGGGATCAAAAGTTTGTATTATAGGGAATTGATGGATAATTTTAGGCCTCTTTATTGGGGATTTACTAGTGGCCCTCACAGCCGCTCCAGTTGAAGTTGCACAAGAAGTGTCACCCCCTCGCTAGGCCCGAAAAAACTGGGGGAAATGGCAACTGCCTCAACCTCAATAGAAGGTTGAGAAGCTTTCTTCCTCTTCACTATTACTTGATCTATAGGGGCAAGTGGAGGAAACTCGGAGGGAACAAAACTATGGGTGGTTCTAAGAGGGAACATTGAGTTGAAGGTAGTAAAATTTCTCAAACCCAACTCCATGGGAGGATATATTTCAGCCTCAAGATAACGAGGCTCTTTAAGAATATTACTCTGGAAATGACCAAGTAAGTTCTGCCAGAATACTGCAAGGTATATCCCTGATCGACCTCCTCGAGGGTCCTTAATTGGGATGATAGGATTGACAAGCTAATTCACGCAAAGGTTAACAACAGTTTAGGTAAGGAAATTGCTTCATGCAAAGGAGAAATTGGTGGGCTTTTCTCAAGTGAAATGGCTCAACATAGGGTTTCCTTGATCATAGCCAAACTGCATGCCTACGCGGTGTGGGCTGTAAATGGAGTAAAAAGAAGACCACTTCGTGTAAGAAGGCAAATAAGAAGGGGTCAACAACAGGGGGACATTATTAGAGGGGAAATTTCTAGCCAGCACCTCATCAATAGGGGCGATGGGACGTTCCTCCTCAATGAAGAAATGATTTGAAAAAAAATTGTCCACCCCAATGTAGGGGAGAGGTGAGAACCTTTTGACTATATCAATCAAAGATATAAAAGGTTTCTTGGAACTCTTGTGGTTCCAACAGCAAATTCGGGGACTCTGATGGGCTGAGAACTGGGATAGCTACCGGCCGGGGCATAATCTAAAAAATGGGAATATAGGAAGGCTGTAAATAGTATGTGGTTCACATAATTAGAGACATCAAACCTGTTGATGCTCCTGGATGAGTCTGCTGCTACTCGATCTAATTAAGTGTACAACGAACCAAGTGTAATAGCTGTGAGAGAGAATTTCACCCCATTGGCCATGCGAACGACCATATTAATCAAGTCCTTTCTTGGGCAATTGTGGGGCTTGGATGAGAGAAAAATCTTTGATAGCATCACCCAGATATAGCCAGTGAGCTCAATATGATAATAATACCCTTTTTTAGCCAAGGGTTGCTCGAATAACTGCTTCCCGCGAGGGTTTTCTTTCGCTGCCTCGCGCGCCTTGATCACCGCCTTATCCTGAATGAAATAAAAGAGCCTAATTACCTTTGAATAGGTACACTTGTTCTACATCACCATACAGTCTTTCATAACTGCCTCCAACCCGGACCTTAAAGCCTTCTCCTTTCTAGAAATAACTTTCTTGAAAAACGTGTCAAAACCTGATGTCTCCAATGGTAGCAGCTCACAGACATCTTCAAGGGTGATGGTAAACTCACCCCAAGAGGTCACAAAGGTGTGTGACCTATGACTCTAGCGGGACACGAGTCACTAGAGGGCGGTATTATTCTTTAGTAGGGTGAGGTCACCTAGACAACTGGTACACGATAGACCAATCAGAGCAAGATGTACAGAATATTTAGAATGTATGTGTTCGTTCCAAGGACCTAAACCTTCACAAGCATCGAAGGAGGCCTCAAACTCCACCTTTGAGAATGGGAAATCATCGTGTTCAACCGAAATTTTGTGTTAGTGGAAGTAGGGATGTAGGCGAAGTCCTTAGCATCGTCACCTTCCTCCATTAATAACTTTGCATTTTCCACCGACTCTAGTTCATCGGGGAATTTCTCAGCAGTTGGCCAAAAGAAATCGGGTTCCCCAAAGTATGGGGCCCACCGATAGCAGGCCCACTGGTTCTGGTGTGCTTGATTTTGGGGGAAGCCCGCTAGCAGATTCGGTCCTCTTTATAATGGGTGCCATGAGGGGCGTTTAGAAGGAGAAAGAAAAAGGGTAAATTGAAAGAAAGGAAGCAGAAGGGAAAGGTAAAAATCTGCTCTCACAAAAGCTCACTTTGAAAATGGAAACCCAAAGGTGGAAATGAGAGATGAAAGCATACCTCTTTTTGTAGGGGCAACACAAGCCCTAATAGGCGGCAAAAGGCAACGCTTTGAGAAGCACAATAATGATCGAATCCACTTGCATGACCAACACGCACGCATAGCGGCGGAGTTCAAGATTTGTAATGATGGCGTTTCAGGAAGCGACGCGCGAATGATATTGCATGGGGAACACGTGCTTACCCTGACGCTTCCACATGTTACACTTGGAAGCACAAACCATAACCTCGTTAAATGAGACATGGTTGGGGCCTTTTCAATCCTGGAGGAGATGAAGCGCCTTGGGGGAAATTTAAATAAACCCCTTCACATCCTCAAGGTATCTGTCACACACAATCATGAAGCCCCACTAAAGAGAAAGAAATTATAAAAAATATCACGAGATATTTAAAGTAGATGAGGCAGTTTGAAACACAGAGCAAGATATATCTCCTCCATTACTAATAACTTATTATTTCTTATAAATTAAGTGACCAGGGATATTGAATACTTGTTGCAGGAAAAGATTTAGACCAATAAAGGGTTTCGTACAGATATTTCTTCTTGTAATAAATAAATATCTCTACAAAGGGGGAAATGTAGGGGGAGTCCCCACCAAAGAATGGTTAACTTAGTTAATCCATTGCTTGGCAGGCAAAGGAGGAAGGTAAAGATCACCCGAGCGAGTTCTCTCGAAGGACCTACCTCAAAGATTATCCATAGACGTGATTCAAAGAATGTCCCTCAAAGACTCTCCACATACATGGTTCGAAGAATCCAACCCGTAGATCAAGGTCACTCGAATGACAATAGTTTGTAATATAAAACAGAGTGAATTGTATTATGTACTTTATCTTATGTTATATGTTGAGCAAGTTTTCTTGGTACCCGCGAGGTACTATGATTGGCAGGGCATGGGAGGGATAACATTCCCTATCGAACAACCTCCTCCTGGGAACCTCGCAAGGACATGGTTTGGAGGATTGGGAGCAAGGAAATGTTAGGAATATAGTTACCAACCTTCTTGGAACACTTGGGAAAAACTTCATTTTGTATATGGGGTTGTTCGAGCCACCTACAGTTGAGCTACCATAACTTCCACTCATTCGAGGGAACCTTCTCGACTTAGAGATAATTCTTAACTAATAAGTAGAAGACTAAACACTCGAGCTACCTATCAGCCGAGCAACCTCAAACCAAACACCATCTCATTTGACGGATGTGACCACACACCTAGTGGGGTCACTATTCACCTACTTTCTGACATTATCACGATTGGCGTTCAGGGACTCGAAATTATAGCACTCAAGTGGATTTATTCTTAGGATGGCAGGCCTAGTCTACCAAATCTAACCCTTAACCGTTCTTAGGAAGGCCCCTAATCTTTCATGTTACGTCCCTCATTAATGCCCAACATGCTTCCAACTGGTAAAGAAATTTCTCACCAAATTATAAGATCCCATGAATTTAATGGAATATCTCCCACATTAATAAGCGGGGTTACTTATGTATTTAATATGGTTAATCACATTGAATACCAGAAAGGTTACTCGAGTAACCTGACCTTCGTATAAATAGATCAACTAAAGTTTATAAAAAGAAGCATTTTTTGAACCTAGAATTGCTGCCCAACTTCCATCATATATGAGAGCTCCCATGAGGACATTACTCCCACACCCGTTTAATACCCATATCATTGAGCATTAACTGAGCTTGAAGTTACTGCCTTGCCTTTATTGTGCCTTGAGTGCTTGCTCTTTCTTTGTTCGACCAGGCTACCTACTGGTCCCATCTATTTATTATACCTGTTATGTATTTATGGTGCGGATATATCATTTAATACAAGTATAAATATTGAATCTCATTGCCTCTTATTCACCTGTGTCCATTGTTATTATTTAATACTGTATGGATTGTTAATCCCGATCTTGATAAGGGGTTACGCCTCACTTGATACTAACTGTATTCCAAGAAGCCACATCTTACATAAACTATTACTCATAGTGTCCACTCGTATCTATCATACAATACATTATCGAATATTTCCATATCTTTCAACTCAAGAAGAATTTCCCCAATTACTAGTTAAGTGTTCACATACTTAGGTTATTTAGATTTCACTATCTTTCTTATCTACTAAGCACACACAGCAGAATAAATCACAAGTTTATATGTATATTCATCACTGAATTATATATATATATATATATACACACACACACACACACACACACACTAATATGACACCCCTAGGCTCAGTTGCGGTGCATGCATACTTTGTTATCAAGTCCCGATATATCACACACTGTATAAAGGACTATTGGGTATGTATCTCTCCCGAACCATAAATATAAATCACATATATTGGAGGCGAACATACTCCCAAGTCAAATGGGTCACGCATATACCTACGCTCCCATTCAACCATTGAAACTATCATACTCTCAGATAGCACGTATCCAAGGTTCTATGTTCTGGTTACAAGTCTAAAATCCCCCCAATGGACTAATCAGGATAAGACCGTCCACGACGCAAAATCTCCCCCTGATAGCAAGCAACACAGGTATGTCATACACCCAATAAATCATACAATAGGTTTTCACACAATTTTCCTATTTACATCATTAGTATAGGTATACACGCAACCTATCATACATGTCCCATACGTAGTATATCTGTATCCCTCGAATATTTTATTTATTAATTAATTTCCATTTTAATTCACATCGTACATTCTCGAGCATCTCTCACCACTCGAATTATAAACATCATTTTATAGCATAATATCAGTAGGTAACTCACTCATATCCTACTAGTTTAAGTCATCGTTTTCCCCAAATTCTCGTGACTCGAATTATTCCTCAATTTAGATTTTCCTCTTCATTAAGCCCCTGGTCGGGTCAATCTGGAAGGTTTTCATAACTTTTGTGGATTTCTTGACTTCCATCCTGAGGACAGTCCCTTTGATATGATTTGGGTTTGAGGCCCCATGAATACTACGAATTCATGATCCAAACATTCTTCCAAAACATTATCTGATCTTGCCCCCCCATAGATTACCGTGAACTTGTGTCCCATGTCATCGTCCAGGACATTATTTGGTCTCTGGTCGCACACAAGTGGTGTTTCACCTTCCTTTTTCTCTATAAAATTATTTAGGTGTCCGATCTGAATTAGTTCCTTGATGTAAGACTTCAGCGTCTCATAATTTTTTATCTTGTGAATGTGATCTTTATGATATGCACACTTTAGTACTTGGTCTCTTATTTGGGTCACTGAACATCTTTTTCGGCCATTTAAAGTATTATCAACCTATGATCTTATAAAATATCTTGTAGATTGGTTTGAAGAAAATCGTGTCAATGGATTTGAAGACTTTTTGAGTATCCTTCTTCTCATTTCTCTTTTGCTTTTTGTTTATCTTCTATTCTCATTTCTTGTTCATCCCCTCCTTGTCTCCTTTTTAGGCATGTGTTTGTCGATCTCCTTCTTGATTAACTCTGATCATTATATCTTCAACCATAGTGTACTTCTCAATTCTCTCCATAAGGTCATCGATGGTTATGGTCTCCCTCTTGGTGATGAATTGGTAAAGTGTGGAGCTTCTCGATAGACCTATTTTAAAGGATGCAATCACAACCTATTTGATACAATCATCCAACTCATTATACACCTCCTAATACCTTTTAGCATCCTCATAGAGTGTTTTATGAGGCTTCTTCTTCATCGTAAAAAATGGGTCCATTTGTTTAGGATGAGTACTACTAGTAATAAATCTGGTCATGAAGGCCTCATCCAGCTACTTGAAGGAAGTAATAATTCTGTGCGATAATTTTGTAAATAACTTTTGGGCAGTGTCTCTTAGACTAGACGAGAATATTCAGCACATCAATCCTTTATTGGTGTTCCATTATGTTATTATTTGGCGATATTTCTTGATGTGATTTATAAGGTCAGTTTTCCCTTCATAAATTTTGAATTATGAGTAAGTAAACTTTTTAGGAAGCTCAAACTCCTAAATATTCTAGCTGAAGGTCAACTTCATCTGGAAAACAAGGGCTTTTATCACGAGTTCCTTGGTTGTATGAGCTCCTTGATGGGTTGGGTGTTTATCCACTTCTCTTTTGATGATATCTCAAAGCTCTTTGTTTCCTCATAATCGTCAGAGTGTGGTCTCCTTTTATGAATTCCCTTATGAGGATGTGATTCCTTCAGTCGCGGAGTGCTTCCTTTATTCATGAAGTGCTCCTTCCCTGATTGGGATATCTGCTCGCCTAAGGGCTAGGAGCTCGTGACCCGTGCCCACACTTGCAATTCTCCTTATTATAAATTTTTTGGGCGATTTTGGAGCACACTATTCTACTCCTGTTGGTACCTATTGGCATCCCTTTAATCTCAGAAGATCTTCTCATAGTTATCAATGAACCTTGGGATCTGATTAGATCGTTCAAGCTCATCATTGTTCACCGTTTTCTCCTCATGAGTGCAGTAGTGTGCATTGGAGTATTGGTAATAATTACTAATCTCGAATCTAACACTCTGCGATGGATGATATTATTGATGTCCCTCATGATCGTCGTGATTATTATGGATAGCCCTCCAAGTCCCCATAATCGAGTTACTGATGAATCTCCTTATCATTAATATTTTATTATCTTAGTTGGGTGAGTGAAACATCGCAGTAAATTAGCTAATGGAAAAGAACTTGGATCCTTCCCATAACCAGTGCTAATTGTAGGTGGTAATTTCCCAGAGATGATATTATCTATTTCTCATAAGCCAAATAAGAATAAAAATCAAATAGAGTAATGGAATCACACACACAACGCAAGATGTATGTGTTCTATAACATGCCTACGTCCACAGGGTTTAAGGTTTGCTCTTTATTACTTTATAAACTAGTCGAAAAAATTATAGTTTTGCTCGACGATACAATATTACATGACTCACTCAATGGGGAGGGGGTTCACATTTATAGACAAGCTTAAGAGAGTCCTAAACTCCGTTAATAGTTATCCCTAAATGTTTGGACTTATCCTTTATCAACTTCAACCGTTTGAAGTGATTGATTAGAAGGAGTCTTCTATGACTTGGAATCTTCATTAATCGTAAGGGCACGTGGGCTATAGTGCACGTGCCAATGCAAATATGGACCCCACAATACTATTTTATTTTATTTTATTTATTTTGACATGTACTAATTCACAATTATTCATTACACTGTTTATAAACGTATGATCCTAAAATTGTTTATTGAAATATTTAATAAACACAACGATTTAGTGTAAAGACATGTATATTGCCGACTAAATTACTCAAATTATTGCATATGAGTAGATATATTACTTAATCTCCAAATAAAAGTTGTTCACTTTTATATCAGGATTGATTTTAATTCCACCCAGTTTCTATCGGAAGAGATTATTTAATTCCATTAGTCTACATTCTCATAAAACTTAACCTCGCAACAAATGCAATAATCTTACACTTTCTCGAGATTATTCATGAGTGATCACATTTCATCCAATTTACCTTGTATGAAACGAGGCCTCTAAGGCACCCATAGCACCTTAAATGTTGAGAGACTTTTTTCTAATGACCCCCAAAAGTGTATATCCCATTTTTACAATTTAAAAAATAATAGTAAAATCCACTTTACAAAAATAAATTTTACTTTTAACTCGACACGATACACAAAATTAGTTTTTCAACTCATCAAACTCTAACTATAATCCCATTACAACAACCAACAATAATAGCCGCTATCCAGTCGTTCCCACTTAAAGTACATGACCACCAATTTTTTTTACAACTTTGGTTTTGTTTTTATATATAAGGTATAAATTTCTCTTTATTTATGTTTTTCAAACTAAAAACTTATTGAGAATTATTATAATGTTTATTTTTACGATACAAGTGGTTTTTAAAAGGTAATATGATGGAGAAGATTAAATTTACTAAAAAAGAAGAATGGTACATGAGTGACTGGCATGGAGACAATGGTGTTTTTTATAGGGTTAGTGTAACACCCCCTATTTTTCACCTATCGGGTGGCCAAGCCTCGACGACAAATATAGGACGCCTTGAAAACAATTAATATCTTTCTCGACATTAAGGAAATAATAATAATAATAATAATAATAATAATAATAATAATAATAATAATAATAATAATAATAATAATAATAATAATAATAAAAGACTAGAAATAAATTTGAACCGTCCACAACATGCGATGAAGTAAGATAATGAATACTAAATATAACAACTGTCTCCACATTCATAATAAATAAATAACATCATCTCAAATCTCATAAATAGTCTCAACCGAAATAGATAAACTGGGACCAACACGATCTATACAAATCCCCCAATCAGATGTCTGAAATTGAAATGATTAAATAAAATAACAAAGTAATATAGGATATAGAAATTACTAGAATTTGGAAGTGGCAAGTCTGACTGCTCAGGACTACTACTTCTATCTCTGAACACAAGGAAAAGGTTTTATAATATTTTGGACCAAAGCCCAAAGAGTTGTAAGAAATATATCACTATATATTGATGCAATAAAAATTATGTAAGACATTTATGTGATTATGTCAATCTTTTCGACAGTCTCATGTAAAGATATCTCACCCCTCATCATAAGGGAAATAAACTACACGAGTGACCCAACACAAGGCATAACTAAACTAATAAGTCTTAACTACTAGACTAACAAGTAAACTATCAAACAATCTTGTAACTACATCGAAATAAGATATTCGCAATCTCATTATAAAAACTGCCCCAATACCATTATGTTAACGCCTATGAATAGGCTCGACAAGGATGGTTACAAATAAAAATTTAATTTTTGTATTTTTATCAATTTAAGTCCCTAACACACAAATCCAATTTTAATTTTTTTAATATTTGATTATATTGTATATGCATATGATAAAAGTTCCAATCACAGAGAATAAACTACGCATGCAATCAAACACGAAAAATAAGAAAAAAATCCCTTTTCAGGGCAAAACCTATATTTCAGCATTTTAGAGAGTTTTACAAGACTATAACCTCATATACTACTTAATACACCCAAAATTATAATGCACGGTGCCTTTAAAACCTCTAAAGAATACGGCCCAATCCAAAGTTGTTCACAAGTGGCGGTCCACCCTCGGTATCCACCGATCAACCATCAGCCTTCTTCTTCCGTGGTCCCTTGGGTTCACAAATTCATCCGTAGAGATCTCTCTCCACTAAGTGTTTATACAAGATACAAAACTCTCTAAGGTTTCAAAAAAAAATTCAAAAATTAGTTGGGGATGCAAAGTCTGAATCAAAAAGTGTTTGAAAACCCAAACGATGGAAACACTTTGGTAAAGATATTTTTTATGTTTTTTTCAAAGTCTCATGAAAAAAGAACTCAAAAAAGGTATTTATAGATATTGCACAAATTTTGAGGTGGCTCATTCCAATAAAAATTCAAGTTGTTCGAACGAGATTGACATCTCATTAAAACGAAAACCCATGTCGTTAGAACGAGATAACCATCTCGTTTTAACCAGGATCAAAGGACCATCAAACGAATTAAAAGAATGATGCTTCGTTAGTAGTTTGTTCGATGTTGGATCTAACGAGGCATCAAACAACAAAGCAAAATCGTTTAAACGAGATGCCGATCTCGTTTGAATGAGGTTAAAAAATAATTTTTTTTATTTTAAAACTTCTTAAAAATTCCAGTCTTGTTTTTCATAAAAAAAATACATCCCAAATAAAATTATGAATAACTTTAAAATCTTAAAAATATTTATACCTTTTGAAATGCAGGGAAGTCTTCAATTTTAGAGATGTTGGAGTTCGGGTCATCGTTTCGGCACGTGTCGATTTGTAACAGATATGCCAGATATGGCAAAATGCAAATAAAATAAATAAATAGCCTAAGCTAAAATATTTGTGTGGCAATCCTGAGGGGGGTCAGGGGACTCCGAGTAGGGGCGTCTCCTTCATTTCCTTCCATTCCAGCGTGCGCATGGGATTGTGCCCTTTCTGAGGGGAGCTCGGTCATCGTTGATATGGGGTGATACGTAGAAATAGAGTCGCCAACCTATTTTGCACAAAATGGGCAAAAGAAATGTTGCCCCCTCTAGAGAACGACATCAAGGACAATACTGATGCTTGCAAAACCAAGTAGTTCAAGGTCCTTAGGACTAAGTTACGAAATGGAAAGGCCTTAGGCAGCCATACTGCCTTTCGGTCTCTCGGGCATGTGTTAATCTTCTCTTGTTAAACTTCGTGAAGTGTGTGCTTATGTGCATGATATAAATGGAGAATGGAATCGCTCAACTCGCGTCATGGTCAAAGGTGGAGTGATGTCATCCTTAGGAATGTTTCCAAAATAATAATTCAAAGTTTAATGTAAGTGTTTGCCAATTCACAAGTCATTATAGAAGAACGAATGCATTCATCGGACAAGATACAAGCATGCAAGTATATAAAATATATTAAGAATAAAAAAAAAAGGCAAAAAATGTGTGTAAGGGAGGACTCGAGTTTAGGATCTTATCGAAAATGCCTACGTAACCCAAGGGGCATCAAAGTCCCCATAGTTCGAAGACAATACGAGGTGGGGTTTAACCCATAAATCCAACCGACGACTTTTCTTATATGTGTGTGTAGAAAAAAACGTGTTTTAGTGTGAGAAAATGTGATGAAAATCAAGGAATTTTGAAGTGATAATTCCATACTTACTAGCTCACTAAAGAGTATAGAAATAGGTAAGCCATCAGTATAACCAAAATAATAATCAAGTAACCAATTAGGCACAAGTTAAAGTCTCACTCATACGTATGCAACAATAATCCGACCTCTCAAACATCTGAGACCATAGGCCCTGCAGAAAATTCTGTGGGATAATATGACATTCTACTTCCTAGTTAATACTGAGGCTCATAATATAATAATTTGCACATAAGTGCAGGGGTGACCTGATTGAATAGGAAACTTGACATCAGTTATTAGGTGAGAGGGGTTAACTTGCATATATATATATATATATAATTTGCATATATATATATATATATATATATATATATATATATATATATATATATCTATATACACACACTCACCTACACAGGTTCACAAACACACGCACACACGGATAAAACATACATTATTTTATATGAAAACACACACATACACACACAACACTATAAAACTATATGAATACCAAATCTTAAATAATCAAACATTACCCAACATCCATATATGAGGCACATATATACGTATGTATATAACTTAAAAGGAAGATGGAAGGAAATATACTAAGAACTTCCATATGTGGGTGGATTTTTCTTTGGGAAGAAGAATGTTTGGTTTTCCCTTTTTTTCCCTCCTGGGTGCCCTGTTCATGGTCAAGTTTAGAAGGTAGAGGAAATAGGTTTGCTTTGGTCGTATAATAGAGGAGAGAGGGAGATTCGGTTTGTAGTTTACTTTTTTTAACCGAACATATATAAAAAAAGATAAGGTGGGTTGTTTACTTTTTCTTTTAACTTTTAGTGTATTTTTTTCTATTTTTATTTTCACCTCCTAGGATGTTAATCTCAAGAATTAAACTTTTATACTCTTAAGTTTATATTTTAACTTAACAACAAACTATATTTGGATTTTTTTTGTTTTAATGTACACTAGTATATAATCATAAAAATTTATTTCACTCTACACAATATTTTATATATGTATACATTTAAAAATGTATACTCGGTAATTAATTGGTTAAAATTGATAATTTATTTATCGAGTTGATAAAATAAAATAAAAATGTCATGTCGTTAAACAAATCATTCAACTTTACATTTTTAATAAATATAAAAATGTGGGTTGTTACAATATACCTACCTAAAAAAAATTTCACCCTCGAAATTCCTATATTCTTAGAATTTCAAATTCTTATGGTACTTATCTCATCTAAGGGATATAGTATTTTCAAAACGATAAATTATTAGTTCCGAGGTTCGTAGATCAATCATGTGATTATGAAGGATTTACCAAGGGTCGTTCTTGTCATAGTTTGCAAGTTGTGTAACATAGTTGTATCACGAATTCTGACATAACCAGGATTAGAAACACATAGGTTTTAGATAATTAATTTGCATTTTTTCAAGCTATGGATGTGACGTATATCATAAGAGAGTTTTTGTGTAACGAGGTTTACGTGTAGTCTGATTGTATGAACTTCGTTTCACACACAGTTGATTCATACAATAATGAGGTTCCTATTAGTTAGAGGATATCATAGGTTGTAAACTAATCTCGAAGTAACGGTGCATGGCATCCATTTGTGTAATAAGTAAATAAAAGTATAAGTTCGTTTAGGGAAGGTAGGTCAACATTTTATACTTGAACTGTTAAAGGTTGGATTCTTTCATTCGATTAACACGACAGTTATGATAACTGAATTGTATTTCACGGTTTCCAAAATTACTTGGGATTCCTGTACAGAGAAATCCATTTTCTATCTAAAATTATCAAGTTTACTATCAAGATTTCAATATATACTATTGCGTTATAATGCTTGTTTTCCCTATTGGAAAATCTATAAATAACAAACAATCTAAGAACTACTAGATGAGACACTATAGCTGTGAAGTCATGTGTTGTCTTAATCGAAAAAATATACATTGAAAGTTATCTAATAACTCTATTAAGAGGTTTATTGAAAAATTTCGGGCACTGATTGTATTTGGTATCTTGAAGTGGGGTTTACTTAGCTTCCTACATACCGAAATAATGTATCTATACAATTTGATTTTCTATTAGGCCAATATCTTGGGATAAAAGGTAACGTCTAATAGTCTTGGGTTTTTCAACTAGGCTTGTGGGTTTGATTGGTTCCTAGGTTTGCATGTTCTTACCAAGGGTTCCAACATGTATTGTGTCTCATGTTGTAGAAGTTATCTCATGTAATATACTATAGATATATATATATAAAGGTAAAAGGATCATTTAAGGTACATTGGTGCTATTCTAGATATATCCTATAATCTTGGAAAATCTTGGGACCAGATAGATGGATGGATTTTAATAAAAGGGAAATACGTATAGTTTATACAACTATGTGGAAGATGAGGTAGGATAACGTTAAGTTATAATGATGTTCAATCTACTTAGTCACTTAGGGTGGTTTGTACTGTTTAAAATCATATCCTTATTCCAATACTCGATGTAACCGGGGCTTCTATGTACATCGACGAGGTTGTTTACGTTGATAACCTTACTACAAATCCTAGTATTGAGATTTTGGAAAGATATAAAAATTTTCATTTTGGGAGTGGGCATATTTGTTGAGTCAGTCTACTCTTATCCTTATATAATTGTATCCTTGGAATGTACAAGGTAGTTTAATATTAAATCCATGATGATGTGATCCCACTTCCATTCCGGGATCAGGAGAGGTTGAAGAAGTCTATCAAGACATTGGTGTTCTATTTTTACTTTCTAATAAGTCAGACATCTATTCATAAGGTTCTCAACATCATTTCTTATATTGACCATTAATACTATTTCTTCAGTATGTAATATAATTCAAACTTTCGGGATATGTCATGAATTTAGAATGATGAGTTCATTATAATATCTTCTCTTCTAATGATAGTTCATCGGTCACATACAATCTATTTCTAAATTGAAGAGTTTTTTTCCTATCATATGAGTCTTACTTTCAGTTTGTGGTCTTATCACACGGAGATTTGGGAGCTGTTATTCTAAGCTTTTCTTTCTCAGGTTCGAATAAGAAATGACGTTGGTAAATTTTAAAGAAGTCGAGATTGGATGAAATCATATGTTATTATGGTAGTAGCAATGTCATAGAATGTCAGGTTATTAAGTCTTTCAATATTGTTACGACTTACGGTGTTCACTACAATGTTTCTTTTTTCGAGATGGTTGTCTAACTTGAATATGTAATCCTCAAAATTCAATTCAATGTCTTTGTAATTCAAGTCCTTTTGGGAGAATATGTATCTCAACTTTGGTGATCTGAATTTATCTTGGGATTTCTTACCTTATAATAGAAGATTAGGGTTTCCTATATTTATGCAGGAGATTGCATAAATATGAGCAATAGGAATTACTCATAAATATGTACTAACTGGCTATCTAAGAACTTGTAATACGGTAATGGTAAAGAGTTCAGATGGATTTAAATAGATGGTTGCTTTATTCAATTTATTCAATAGTTACAGTACCCTACTTAGAACTCTAGAGGGTCATATGGGTACTATATTCCAAAGAAGTTTACTCGAAGGCGGTGTCAACACACTTACAATGGAGTTCTAAATTTATAAACTGTTTATCCTAAATATTATTTATTGGGTCTAGGAACCTTTACCAAGGGATCTTACATAATTTGAAAACAATTGAACTGCATAGAAATGGGACAGTAAAAGGTTATGAAGTAATGAGAATCTTAACTTTTCGGGAGAGGTTAAATTGCAAAAGGTAGGTTGTCGGTGTGGTCATGGGGTTAACATGTATTGGGTTAGAAATATATTAATACACATGGAAAACCTTATAGAAATTTCACACTTATGAGGGTAAATCTAACTGATAGGCCACGAAGTTAGTATGTTTGATAATATTGAAGGACCTAATGTATCTTGGGCTCTCTTAAATATTTCTTTAATCTGCTGTATCTTCTTGATTGTTTGTTGGTTTTATTAAATAGGAAAATAATAAGTACTCTGAGGCTAAGGGTTTTATATTAATCATGGGATGGTAAAAATGTCTCGTTGATTAAAGTCAATACTAATTTATTTAGGATAAGAATCTCAGTGAAATCGGGTAAATACAGGAAGTTAAGAATTAAAATAACAATAATCTGTATAAAACGGTATTTAATAATCAGTATGATGATGTTACATTGAATTAGAAATTTAAGGTTTACAAGGCTAAGGTTAAGGATTGTTTCTAAAATAAGATAACCCACAATTATCTCTTCTAGAGGCTTAGGGTTAATATCGATGCAAGTAACAAATCAATCTAAAACCTTGGAGATAAAGTAACAGCATCAAACCAAAACTCCGAAGAGAGTCATATATAGGATAAATAAAACTAGGCACTCAATATTCTGAGTCCTACAGGGAAATAAGACTCCCATGGGTAGAATGGTAGTTTATTCCCTGGTTATATTGTATGCTATGTAATAACGAGTTTAATGGAACTGGGTTAAGTTGAATTCATTATTTCATGATCAACATAAGGTTTTAAATTGAATTCAGCGTAACATATTTTGAACTACACAAAAGAGTTCATAATGTATCGGGGGCCATCTTATAATGATTTGAGCATCTCATGAAAGAATACTGAATTAGAATCACCAACTAGGGGTGAAAATTATGCTTCTCGTTACAAGATTATCTGGGTTTCAAATTGAGACTTCTTTTGGAAAATAGTTTATAAGAAAACTATATTTTTGGTATCAAGGTCATATAGAGAGTAAGGTTACATTCGATCACATCTATTGTAGTTGTTTCTTGAGTAAGAAATAATGGTTCACTACGGAATTCGTAATGTTTTTGGGGATATTAAGTTTTCAATGATATCTTGAGTCACGGTAACTTTGAAGAATAATAAACAGTGGTTATAAGGTGTATGGTAGTGGTTTACTAATCATAATTCAATGTTAAGTTTATGTAAAACTTGGGAAAATTCTTGTTTGTGCAATAGGGTTTAGTAAGTGATGTTGTTACGTTCTAAGAGTAGAACAGTTCAATCTTAACATTTATGATACTTCTCCCTATTTCTAAAGACATTTCCAATTCTATTCAAGGACTTTATTTACATAACTGGCATTTTAACGTGTTGACTTACAACCACCATTTGGTTTTAAAAGTACACTAATTGTCTTTCTTGACAAAATATATGTATAACTAATGTTATTTAGGATAATAATATGTTATTTTCATTTCGGTTTATTTAATCTAGTCATGAAACGTGTGTATAGCCATAAATACACACATACACACAAACACACACACACACACACACACACATATATATATATATATATATATATACCCCAACACTATCACACACACACGGATAAAACACACACTATTTTTTATGAAAACACATTGTATATATATACTTACACACAACACTAAATAACTATATAACTACCAAATTTTAAGTGTTCAAACATTGCCCAACATCCATAAATGATGTACATATATACGTATGTATGTAACTTAAAAGTAAGATGGAAGCAAACGTACCAAAAACGTCCATACATGGGTTGGTTTTTCTTTGCGAAGAAGTTTTTTTTTTCTTTTTTCTCCAGGGTGCCCTGTTCGTGGTTGGGTTGTGAAGATAGATAAAATGGGTTGGTTTTGGTTATATAACATAGGATATATATATATATATATATATAGTCACTTTGTAGTTTACTTTTTTTTTAACCGAGCATATATAAAAAAAATAAAGAGGGCAGTTTACCTCTTCTTTTAACTTTTAGTGTATTTTTTTCTATTTTCATTGTGATTCCCTAGGATTTTAATCTCAAGAATTAAACTTTTATACCCTTAAGTTTATATATTTAATTTAACAACAAATCTAAATTTGGATATTTTCTTTTTGCTTTAATGTAAATTGGTATATAATAATAAAAAATTATTTAACTCTATACGATATTTTATATGTTTATACATTTAAAACATGCATAGTCGGTAATTAATTGGTTAAAATTTATTATTTATTTATCGACTTGATAAAATAAAATAAAAATATAATTTCAATAAATAAATCATTCAACTTTACATTTTTAATAAAAATAAAAATATGGGTTGTTACTAAGCACATTCTTTCTCCTCCTCAAGAACTCGAATAATTCCTTCTTGAGAGTTAGATTCAGTGACAAGCCGATCTGGGTTGTTTATTCTGGGTGTTCTTCATCTAACATAACCTACTCTATATCCTCAATTACTTGGCCCTTGACTAGCTTATCTTCATCTCGAGGATCTAGCGTCTAGATTTGATAAGTCGTACTAAATTTCTTCTATTTTTTTGTTTAGCCAACATGTAATAGCACACACTGGCGTCTACTTGATTCCCCTTCACCACACCGACCCCATAATTTCAGGCACTTGTGAAAAGTAAATGAAACAACTTTGAACCTCTTCAATCCGAATCGTCTAAAAATAATATTGTAGGACAAATCACTACAACAAAAGTGCCAACTTGTCACGGTAAAAAATCTTGACCAGTTTGGGGGTGACAAAGGAATTTGTCACGGACGTGTCACGGTCAAAGCCCGTGACAAAAGCTTAAACCTGTCACGGACTTTGACCGTGATAAATAAATGATTGTCACGGACTTTGATTGTGATAAGTTTCTTTGTCACAGACTTGTCACAGTCAAAGCTCGTGACAAATCTGGGCAGATTTAAAAAAATGCTGGGCAATATGGCCAATGTCACTGCCTAGTAGTAGATTTGTACCTGTTATAGCAAAATTTAACCTTTCCAAATAGCATATATATCAAGCAACCAAACCAAAATATAAATATCCATAACCAAATACAAATATCTCTAACCAGCATGCAAATATAAATAACCAAATACGAATATCCATATCCAAACCAACATGTACCAAATTAAAAAATATAAATATAATCCAATATCTAAATAAAATAAATACAAATAATGTCATGGATTAGGGTCTAGAATAGGTCGGAGGAGGAAGGAAGGCCACACGACATATGCATTTACACACCGATCAATTCTACAAACGTCGCATTGTTCGTGTACCCACAAAGATGAGTTCTCCTTTCTGGCCAAAACATGTGTGACGAGCACCTTTGCCTTAATGTCTTGTAGGGGACGTCCATGTTCCACCATACCCGGGTGGGTGCCTGGGTCCCTTAATCCCCTTGCTATCGGCTTCCCACCAATTATGTCGATTAAAAACATGCTCGTCCAATTGATTGTTGACATTGGCCGTTCGACAGGGGTCAATATGGGAAATGGGTCATATAAGAGCGGTGATTTCATGCGTATCGGGGATGAAGCAGTAACGTCCTCATCTATATCCTTCTCCTTCCCCTTGCCCTTGCTATTTTCCTTTCCCTTTCCCTCATCGGAGGTGGACCCCCACTGACGCTTCATGAAGGCGTACATATCTAGGACTGTCGCCTCCAACCTTGATAGCTTATCATCATGGGTGTCCACCTTATTAGCCAACCCGATGTTTCCCGTCTCCATTTCGATGATCCTCGACTTCCCCACTCGAGATCTCAACCCCTAATCCTCTCATTGTGATTCTCCCTAGGCACTTGGCTAAGTCCGTCCATAGACAAAGATGCTTTGTTGGCATCAGACTGTGACTCATGCACTTCCTTAAGCTTTGCTTGAAATGACAAAAAGTACACGATTAGTTAATTAAGTTAATAAAAAAATTACAACGTAATTAAAAAAATTAAACAACATAAATTACAATGGATTGATATTCGGTAGGAGCAGCTAAGTTATCCATACTACTGTTTAGACTCTTTGGCACATGTAGGATGATTGACCATGGCTCATTGTTGATATACTCCGAGTAAAACACTTGCTTGACCTTTTGAAAAGCACAAACAAACTGCTCATCGCTCACATGTTCGTTGCTCTTCAACTTGGACAAGTCAACCATGATCAAATTGGTGCCAGGATCAACTTTATAAGTAATTTTATCCTCAAATCTTACCCAATCATAATAAAACACAACCTCTTTGAAACTTACATAACCTCTTTCATACTCGCTCGAAATAAGTAAATCCTTATATGAAATGCTTGAGTTCTTTACATTTGTATTTTCCTCGTACACCCTTACACCGAATATGTAATTGTTCAATCGATACTTTGTGTACTCTTGTGCCATGAACAAGTGTACAATGGCTAGACAAGCATGCCTTGATGTCACATCATCCGTCTTTAAGAGGTGAGAATATAGATAAATTAAATAGGTTAGTTGTAAAGCTTTCTTGTAACGTGACATTTAATAACAAACATTTTCATTATAATTACCTCGTGTGACAACCACAGCCTAAATTCGGTGTTTGATTGTGTCATTGTTTTTCGTTTTTATTGTTCACACACGCTTCATATTTTTTGCATAGGTCGTGACGAACGTATTAAAAAAATTGATCATGTATAAAAATTAAAGTAATTTAAACTTACCTTTTCCATTCTTCGACATCCTCATGCGTGTCAAATGTATAACGAGCGATTTGTTCATGTTGTAAACTCGTTAATTTCACTCGTTTGCCCATCCAATGACCACACTCATAAATGAACTCATCATTGTTATCCACGCTGCTCGGGTCAGGCTTATAGTTCAGAGTGTAGATTGATGACTCCACGGTGATGTATTCCTCTGCAATTGATCTTTCAATGTATCGTGTATTCTTGATGTAATCTTTGAAAACTTTGATTAATATTTCAAAAGGATACATCCACCGATATGTAAGTGGGCCGCAAAGAAGTACCTCATCGCATAGGAGTACCAACAAGTGAACACTTATGTCAAAGAATAATGGAGGAAAGTACTTTTACAACACACAAATCGCTTTGGTCATTGCCAAGTTTGCGGCCACTATGTGATCTCAATTGACTATCTTCTTACATAAAAGTGAGAAGCATATACTAATTTTCATAATAGCCCTCAACAAATCCTTATGCTTGGATAAATAGTGCTTAAAAAATAGAGGAACCAATTGCATGATGATATGCCAATCATAAAACTTACACTTACGTAAATCATGGGTAGCATAATTCATAATCCTTTGCAATTTGGATGAAAAATTAGAGGGAACCTTAAAATTATATATTGTGTCTAAAAGAACCTTCCTTTCCTCACTTGTCAAAGTAAACGCACCAGGGGGAATTATTGTCCTTCCCCTATTATCTTCTTTCAACCATGGTTGTGGCTTAAATTTCAACGATTTAAGGTCTTTTCGTGCATTTTCTCCATCCTTCGAATGACTCCCCCAAGGCATGTGAACACAATTTGTTCAGTGTTGTTCTTCTCTTCATGCATCACATCCAATACATGGCACATCGAGTAATTCTTCTAATAAGGCAAGTAATAAAAATTGATCTCCTAGACCATGCCTTTCTTACCTCAGTTTCATTCCCAGTTGGGGTCTTCTTATGGTTGACATTCTTAAATTTAGGATTCTTACGTGGAATATTAGGGGCACAATCAGAAGGTTTACTTTCAATTTTTGAACCTGAAAGTTTTCTCAGAGGTAGCCTATGTTCAACCCCTCCCGATAAAAAATTGGAACCTTTTTCAAATGTTCAAATCCACCAATTAACAACAATTTAAGAATCCCAAACAATTCAAAAATATCTATATGTGTGTGTGTATATATATATATATATATATATATATATATATATATATATATATATATATATATATATATATATATATATATATGTAGATAAAGATGTATATATAGAGAGAGATGTATCAAAATGTTTGTAGAGTGAGAGAGAGATGGCATTCGCTGCTGCAATTAGAGAGAAACCAAATTTTAATTTCAGAATTGAATACCAAAAATCAAATAGACACTATACCAAAAACCAATTACCAAATACCAATTTCAATTTCTAATACTAATTTCAATTTCAATTTACAATACCAATTTCATTTTCAAATTCAACTTTAATTTGAAATTGAAATTAAAATTCAATTTATAATGCTAATTCCTATTTCCTCCATCTCCTGTAAAGGATGAGTGGTCCTATCCCATTCAAGACCGCATATTTTTGTAATATACTTAACAACTCATGCACATTGTTCCAATTTGAGAAAAATTCAACAGCATATCCCTATAGTTCTCCAAGTACATGACATAGATTCGCAAGTGCAAGTGATTTTTCAATTTATCAATTGAAATATTACTTAACATCGCATCATCTAGTATGTATCCAGAGAACATTAAGATACGACAACAGAACTTCCCCCCAAAGTAACAAGTTTAAGCCACAAATGTTATTATTATACAGAAACTATGCAGTCTCAAACTGTCTAAACGGAACAATTCGATAGATCTCATTACAAGGGTAATGACTCTCGAATGGGTCTAAGGGCTATTGAATGTGTACGCATAAGAACTAGAAGGCTAGTATCCATGCGCACTATATGTAAGGTCTATAGTATATTTCATTTTATTTTGTCTTATTTATATTCGATTTTTACACAGTTATGTTTCATTTCGCATCACAACCCTCGTTACTTATTCGGTAATAATGTTTATAGTGATGATTTATACATAGTTATGTTTCATTTTGCATTTTTAATTGTTTAAAAATAAGATTTTAAAATTTATAGTATCTTTCATTTAATTATGTCTTATATATATATTCGATTTAATTACAACCGTAAATGTTAGAAATGCCTAGGGCCAACCAACTCAATGGTTATCTAAGTAAATCCACGAGTCAACAACAATTCAAGAATCCAAAACAACAATGCAAATAACAATGCGATATATTAGAAATTCCTAGGGCCAACCAACTCAATGGCCATCTAAATGTTCAAATCCACCAGTCATCAACAATTCAAGAATCCCAAACAATTCAACAATCTCTATGCGCGCACACACACACACACACACACACACACATATATATATATATATACATACATGGTTTTAGATTATACCCTTATCACAATCACGTATATGGTTTTAGATTTCAATATACCCAATTGCGTATAAATTTAAAACAAATGTACAAAAATTACACAACATTATACCTAATTTCAGATTTACACAACACTATACGCAATTTCAATTTTAATTTCACATTTACACAACAATATGCCCAATTTCATATTTATACCCAATTTTAATTTCATATTTACACAACAAAGGGGGTCCAATTTTAGATTTGTGCCGAATTTTTATAAACACCAAATTAATCACACACACATATATATACAAAAAAAACCTCACACACAGTTAATCTAACACACACACACACACACACACACACACACACACACATATATATATACACACACACACACACACACACACACACACATACACATATACAGAAAAAACCACACACATACATATGTATATATATACACATACACACACACACAAAGGAGAGATAGAGAGAGAGATAAATGTACTTGAGAGGGATAGAGAAAGAAGACGCTGAGAGAGAGATAAAAAAGAGGGAAATGAAACATGGGAAAAATAGCGCCTAGAGTTTTTAGTTAAGACACTTGTCACGAATGTGTCAAAGTCTTTGACCGCGATAACTTTATATAGTTGCCACGGTCAAAGACCGTGACAAGTGTACTTGTCATGGTCATTGACTGTGATAAAAAATGCATGGTTTTTTGTCACGGTCAAAGACCGTGACAAGGTTGGTCGGGTCAAGGGTGGAATTTTATCCTTTTTGGTGTAGTGGATGTACATTTTCATCCATAATGAAGAAACAAATCTTTTCAATTCAGCATGTTGGTCAGTCGTCGACAATAACTTCCAGTTCTATAGTCCCTAAGGGAATCACCTTCTCCTCCAAAAATCCTATGAGAGGCCTATGATGCACCTTTAACTTTTTATCTTTTAACCTCAGATTCTTGAACAACTATAAAATAGAACATCGACAGAGCTTCCATTATCAACCAAGATTCTTGCCACCCTACTATGATGTACTACTATGGTCATGACCAAGGGGTTGTCGTGTGGGCAGAGCACACCAGACAAATCATCTTTATTATAAACAATTATGAGATGATCACTTTTTACCTTTCTTGGGAAAGATTCCACTATGCCGTCTAAGTTTAGCTGTCTGATATGGACACTGGCCTTTGCTTTATTTAGGTAGGCTTCTCTCTCCATCGATCCATTTCATCTGCCAACATCTCCCCCTATGAAGTTACACCCGAATAAGATCATCTTGACTTCATGCACAGGCTCCTTGGGTTTCTTCGAAAGGTCAGTATCATCCTCCGAATAATCGTCCCAACCACTGTTTATCTCATCCGCATTCCTATAAGGGGACTTTGATCATCTTCTGGGTTTCCGTTTGTCCTGCCTATCTGATCGGCTGCTATTGTCAACGAACTTTGTTAGTTTTCCCCGCCTAATGATAATGTCAATTTGATTCTTTAAATCTAGGCAATTGTCTATGTTGTGGCCATAATCTTTACGAGACTTGTAGCATTTGATTTTATCTCTCTGTAATACCCCATAACTTTTCAGAATAAAGACATAAGTAAAATTAATGATTTCGAATTTATTTTTAGAATAAATTAAATGGGGATGATGTAAAATTAAACGAGTAATTTTTTTTAATTTAAATAAAAATTTATTCACGATCATATAAATATAAAACCCAATTGAACATAATTGATTTGCTAGTGAAAAATAAATCACACATAAATAAATTTATGGGCACGTGTCGTTTTAACATAATAAAATATCTAACTGGAACATAAATAATTAGGACGCGTTTTAGGAAACATTAAAGGCTCATTTAGGTGTTTAAGACATTTAAAAATATTCCCGGGTCAATAGTATATACATTGGGGAGCTTGTGGGCCAACTATATTATGGATTCGGGTTCATTTGGTGGGTCCAAATATTGGGTTATAGGCCCAACTAGGGATTAGATAGATCTCAAGTGTTTAAGTGAGGGTAAACCACTCCCCCACTATCATTAGAGAAAACCTAAAACAACATTTACGGGAGAGGAAAGGAGAGATACCAAAAAGAGGAAAAAAGGGGTAAGAACAAAGGGAAAATCAAGGGGCTTCCAAGAGATTTTCATCTATGAATTTTAGGAAAAGAATTCTCTTGCTTAATTTATGGTTTCAATATATTTCTTGATGCATGTAATGACCCCTTAAAATTTTTGGGATTTAGGTTTGAATATGTTTGATTTAATGAACAATACATGTAGAGGACGGATTTTTATGTAGAATTTATCCCAGAAATTTAGGTATCATAAATCTGGAAATTGATGGTAGAGTTCGTAGGGCTTAAAATTGTTAAATTTGGGGTGATTGACTAGTTAATGTAGGGGATGCCTCTATTAATGGTTGACTGAATTTGATGTTGATTTCAGGACAAATATCCTTTATTGGGAACAAAATATTGGTTAGAATAGAGACATGTCTAAATCGTAAAAGTCCTTAACAGATGGAAGATTTTGGATTTGAATGCATAAATTCTGGGTTATATATATATATATATATATATATATGAGTCCGACTCTCATGCAGATCATTCTATGCGGATTAGTATGAGGATTGGCTAACGTCCAATAAGTCTTAGGACCACGTTTGTCTTTTATGGACCGCCTAGGGACCACCTTCTCTTTCTAAGGTTTCTGGGACTATAAATTTCTACCCCAATGATTTCTAAGGTCTTTTAAGCTTATTTTAACGCCTAATTAATCTGGAAGTCTAAGTGTAGAAGTTTCAGGGCTACTGCTACTTCTTAAGCTTCTTCCGTCACTATTGTACTGGAGTTCTGAATAGCGAGGATTATCTATATAAATAGTTTCTTCAGGTAGTCTATAAATTGCAAGAGGTCTTGATGGAAAATATTCTAGTCTTAAATACCTTATACGGTATCGTGGGTTTATCTGTCTAGTTTCTTTATATATTTGATTAATAATATCAATTATATCGTTGTCTATAAAATCATCTAAATTATTATCACCATAAGATGACAAAAATCTATGGTATGTTCTAGGGGCAGCTGTCTCTACGTTTTTAATAAGAGGGCGGATTCCTCAGACTCTTATTAAAGTAGACTTTGTTTCAGCTAACATTTTTCGTCTAATAAATTTTAATACGTCTATACTATCTTCAAGTATTCTAGTGTATTCTTGATATTTTTTAGGTCTTGACAGTTCTTCTGCAAAATCTTTAGTTCTTAATTTTTGTCTAAAGAGATCACGGATCCATGTTCTAATTATTTCTATTCTAGGTACTTCTCTTCCTAACCACTCAATAATCTGGTCTATATATTTGAAAGTACCACCTGCGTATATTAAAGAAGATTCTATAAGTTCTTTATCTTTAGTGTCTGTAAGAGTCCAGTCTTGAATTTCTCTAGTTAAGTCTAAACTTGTTTGATTAACAAATTCTAAAAAGTCTGCAGTGATTTGTAGGCTCATACGAGATTCTTTTAAAATAATAATATGTAAAATAGTTAAGGGTTTGGTTCGAGTTATACCTTCCTTCTGGTCTGCAATACCTTTATCTTCCTTCATTCTTCTCTTCAGCCTTGCTACTATTCTTCTCCAGTCTTGGCCTCCTACAACTCCCTCTTTATGTGTCGCACCTCAATCCACTATTTTGGTGTTGAACCCGTTTCCTGCCTGTACGCCTTCACGCCTAACACCCACCTGGCTAACAACTCACGACAAATCGGCACCTGGCGGTGGTTCACCAGTATAACACCTTGTGTGCTACACCAAAGGTTCCGCACAATAGTCCTCTATGAACAGAAAGTTGGAGACAATTTGAAAAATAATAACAACTTAACATAAGAGATTTATGGAAAAGAAAATACTTTTATTGCATTGCATAAGTAGTTACAAATCTCCCCTCTCCCCTGACTATGAGAGGTTTACTCACTCATATACATATTACTCACTACAAGCATACTCTCTATCTAATACATGAAGTCTAACAATGGATCACTCTCTAACTCCTAATGTCTTAAACTCAAATGGATGCTCCCTTTTATAGCACAAGGGCACTACAAATGACTGGTAACCGGCTATGAAAAGCGATCCGATTGAAAACATACAATTATTAAATACATTAAAAGTCTGCAGCCTTGGAATCTTTCGAGTCTTCACTTTTCTACTTTTTCAAAAGCAATCTTGGCATTTTGTAATTATCTTGCACCGAACGTCTTCCACTGTCTTCTTTTATCTTTATGAAAGGAGGATGTCTGGGCCCGTATGGGGCAGGTATGAGTTGTTTTATTCTACAAGGGAATCATCAGTCTAAATAATGGAGTCTTCTTGCAATAATGCACAGGTCTAGTGCATGGCATCTTCTGTCTTTAATAATTCTTCCGCTAACGAGGGGCCCGTCTTTGTCCCATCCGTGTATTCTTCTTCCTTGTCTTGGTTTGGTAGGGCATTGTTGAAAAATTCATCAATGAGGCCCACAGTTCTAAGGCTAGATGGCAAAGCTATCTCTACCATTTCTTTGGATTCTTTCTTGAGCCTTCCATTGAATGGCTCATCATCTTGGATTATCAGGTTTTGTGGTAGGCAGTGTACCACCTGTCTTCTCCTGTTAATAACTCCATGATTTCAATTGTCTCCATGGCTTGAGCAATCTGGAGCTTGGACTTATCAACAATTAATTCTTTAGTCTCGTCTTCTGATAAAATCTCAACGTCTTCGAATATATAATTGGAAAATCTAATAAGTTTAAATCCTTCAACTCTCATTCCTCTATAGGAACTTGGATCAATCTGATAGATTCTAGCAAATAGAGGAAGGAAGTCTTCTACCTTCTTAACATACTCATGGACTATTTTTCCAAGAGCAACAGAGTCTTCAATATCTTTTATCTAGGCGAGTCCAATGAACCCGTGGCCTACAAGAGTTATATGAGCCATGTCTGATTTTCTAAAAAGATATATTTTTGGAACGTATTTGAAGAAACCCTTAATCATTAAGGCATCTTCATTTATTTATGATAATAACATATTAAAATGATCAATAATGTTATTAGTTTCTTTCTTAAAGTCTTCTGTTAATGGGAGATTATTATGTCCAAATGGTATCATAATCTTAGTCTTAAAAGTCTTTTTTTAATAACAGAGATCAGTAGGTCTAGTTTTAGAGGATTCTCCAAGAGTCTGAGCATAAGGCTGAGGTCTAGGTATAGCAGTGCCACTAAGCTAGGTAACTGCAAGTCTTTGAGTCCTTATAAATCTAGCAATGGCTACCAAATTTTGTTTGAACTCAATCCATAGTCTATTCTTGACGTTCCACCATATAGCATCTATGAGAGTATTTTCATCTTTCGAAAATTCTCATCTAAATTTGATCAAGTCTGGATATCTTTGATCAGGTCTACATTGGGGAAAATATATTTTCCCAATGAGTCTATTTTGAGCAATAATCTCTTGTTTAGATTTTCCAGGAGGAACTAAGATATCATCAAGTTCTCTAGTATTGGTCTTTCTTGAGAGTCTTGAATATGAGTCGGTCTTTGCATTACACCAACATTTGGTCTTACGCATCTAAGATAGTCTGCAACATCTTCTTTGTCCAGTCTATTAGTTTCAGAGGAACTCATGCTGTCTAGGTCTTCTGTTTGCAACATAAAACATGAAATTATATTAGTGTTAGCAAACATTGGTTCTCTTGATATGATGTCTGGAATGGTATTTTTACTTCCCTTAATATGTATAACATAGAAGTCATAACCATTAAGAAATTGTTTCCATCTAATAAGTCTATTAGTCCTTGATTTGGAGAAGTCTAAGTCTCTGAATTTTACTGCATAAGAAGAGTCAGTATAAACAGTAAAATGTTTAGGTCTAAGGAAAAGTATATATTTTTCTATTGCCCTTACTATAGCTAAAACTTCTTTTTCATGGGCAGTGTATCTTGTTTCTGGGTCTGTAAAGGTTCCAGAACTATATCTACAAAGTTTCTTCTTTTTTATCTGATGATCAATGGCAAAGTATATCGCTCCCTATTGTTTATTAGAGGCATCTGTTTCTACTATAAATTGGTCTTCTGCATTAGGCAGTTCAAGTAGAGGAATATTCTTGACTGCATCTTTAATCTGTCTTATGACTTGAAAATCATCTTTGGTCCAATAAAAAGGATTAGTTTTGTCTGTTCCTTTTAATTTGGATGTTAGGCTTTGTCTTTTTGAAGCAAGGTCTTTAATAAAGTCTGCAGCACAATTAAGCAATCCTAAAAATGATTGTAATTGTTTTCTATCTTTGAGTTGATCTGAAAACTCAAGAATCTTCTTAGTTATGTGTTCTGCCAAGGATAATTTTCCTTTATTAATATGCATTCCCACAAAGTCTATCTCAGTCTGAAATAATTGCATTTTCCTTTCGGAAATAACAATACCATGTTTGTCTAATTCTACAATAATCTTTTTAAGATGGTCTACATGCTCTATCTCAGTCTTACTGTCTACAAGAATATCATCAATGTAAACAAGACAAAATTCTGAACAAGGTCTAAATATATTATCCATTCTTCTTTGGAATACTTGAGAAGCGTTCAAGTATCCAAATGGCATTACTAGCCATTCGTATTTTCCTTGCGGCATACTAAAGGATGTCCAAGTAATACTGTCTGGATGCATCTTAATTTGCTAGAAGCCTGATTTGCCACCAAACTTACTGAATATAATTATATCTTCAATCATATTGATTAAATTATTCTTGTCTGGTATCTTATAAGAATCAAATTCACAATTCTTATTTAATTGTCTATAATTTATAACCATTCGTCTTTTTTCTATTTTACGTTCAGATTCATTTTGAACATAGAAGGCTAGGATATTATGTCTACTTTTACTTTCTCTAATAATGCTTAACTTAAGCATTTCATCTATGTCTTTCTTGAATTCTTCCCTATCTTCTTGTGAATCTCCTTTCTTATAGGTTCCACCATTAACAGTGGCATCTGGGTTAATAGGGATAATTTCACAATAGCTTTGGTCTTTATCCCACTTAGCGATGGGATTTTCTCCTAGAGTAGGCTCTGCTAATTGCCTAATCTTTTCTTTTTCTACTTCTATATCCATTTTCTTCTGTTTGGATATAGCTTGAATCTGTAATAAGGTGTGCTTGTCTTGATCTAAAATGTCTTGTTGTATAAGCGCTATTTGCTTATAACACTTTTGGTCTGGACACTTACATTCTTTTTACAAGGGCTTAGTAATTTCTAAGGCTTCTTATTGGGTTATAGGTCTAGGTCCACCATGCTCACCTGAAGAACTCTGATGTTTTATGGGTCTATAATTGGGTTTGACCTGCATAAGGTCAAAGGCAGTCTTATGATCTATTAAATGGGCTTTAATATTAAATTCCTCTTTATCACTAATTAATATCTTATCATTATACTGAGTATAAGGATGATATTTACTAATAAAGTCTTGTCCTAAAATAATGTTTTTTGTGAAACTAGGACGAGGATCCATTATCCAAAACCGATGATTAACGGTTTTGTTGGTCTGATTCCCTAATTTAAAATAAATAGGAATAGTCTGGAAATATAAGCTAAATGGATCTCCATTAGACACTTTACCATAGATTTCTTGAGTACTTTCTAAAAAATAATCTTCAGGTAAGGCATTAGCCTTGCAAATACTCTGAGAGCATCCTATATCTATAAAAGCTGAAAGTCTTTTAGGATAATATTTGTGTTGAACAAATAATTCTACAAAACAAGCACGTGGTTTAGTAAAAATTCCTAGATTATTCTTTTCTAAAATAGATATTCCTTTATGAGGGTTATCTATAAAATCTAAGGGTATTTGGTCTTCTGAACTATTATCAGAATGGTATTCTTCTAAATAATAGGAAATTTCCTTTCCTTTGAAGTCTTCATTTTCTTACAATCTTTTGGCTATATTTCTATCAATGTCTTGATAATATGTTTTAATATCTAAGTCTATTTGAGCGTCATACTGACTAGTATAAATTTCTCTAAATCTAGTTCTCTAACAAGTTTCATGGTAATGTAATTGACAAATAACACAGACCATAAACAATTCTGTTTGTATAATCTCAAAACATTATACACATCTAAAGTCTTTCTTGCTACATTTCATTTCAATTGTGCAATAATGTCTTTCATCAAAGTAGCATCTGAGTATATAGGTTAGTAATTTAGGATTACTAACTGTCCATCTTTTCTTTAAAAATGGGCTTAGTATGCTGCACTTATACCAAGCTTCTTCAAAGTCTATATATTCATTATCTAAATCGCCTTGATTAGTTTGCATCATATACATGTCTAAAGTATCCTGAGAGTCTTCGTACTCATCAGTATCACTATTATAGTCTTCTGAATCACTATCTGTATATGCACTATAGATACTAGAGTTATTATTATCTTCTATGTCTGATATTTCTATAGCATATAGGAAATCTAACTCTTCTTGATCTGCATAGTCTAATATTGTATTAATAATCTTAATACTTTCTTTATCTTTCTTATTAGGGCAGTCTTTAGCAAAGCGTCCTTCTTTGTCGCAAGTCCAACATTCTTTGGTGGCAGTCTTAGATTGAGCTACATCTTTTTCTTTCCTATAATTAGGAACCTTCTTATACTTACTAGTATTCTTCTTAAAATATCTTCTTTGGTTAAATATATTTTTCTTAGTCTTAGAGTTATTTTCCCTAAAGGTAGTAGATGGTCTAAATCTATATTTATTTGAAAATCCTAAAGGTCTAGTCTTAAACTTCCTATGCTTCCATTATAATTTCTTTTTGAATGTCTTAGAGTCACTTCCACATCCCCATTGGATTGGAGCGATGTCTCTTTTGTCTTTGATTGGAGGGATCTGTTTGAAAGTTTCTTCTATGAACTTTCCTTGAGTTATATCATGTCTCTTAGATATGATATAGTCTTTGGCGAAATTGATTCTTTCACCAAGGGATTTGTTCTTCACTCCAGCTACTCCTGACCAATTCCTATATTCATTAATTAGGATTTGTCCTATGGCTAGTATCTTTCTAAAGTATTCATCTTTTAAAGTCTCTCCAAATTCTTTAATTTGGTAATATAGTTGCTCATAATTATTGCTATATTCATTTATCTTATCTAATTTGCAAATGCTAAGGAGGGCTAACTTAGTTTTTGCTAGGTCTTGTTCATTGATTTGAGCTAGATGTCTAGCTCCAATGAATTCTGATGTGAACAATTGAATATATTCTTTAATCGATCTTTCTTCTAAGTTTTCTTTCATCTTTTCAACCTTAGCTAAGGAGTCTTCATCTGTAGACTTTCTTAAACTATCTAAGTAATCTTTTGCAATACCTCTAATGGATTGCTCAGTGTACTGCTTACATGAACTTGCATCCCATTATTCATTAGATGCAAAACACATGTTCATCTGATTACGCCATTCGTCTAAGACCTTTGTCCTATCTTGAACATTATCTAGGTTAAGGTATATACCTACTGGATTTATGGCTTGGCTTACCATAGTCTTAACATGAGTGAAACTCTTGTCACTAGTTGGAAAGTCTTTTATATAATCAAGTTTAGTCTTAACTACGGTGCTTGAGTATATAGGAATACTTATTCCTATTGGTTTACTAAAAAGTCTAGGAGCATCTTCTAGCCTACTACTACTTCCTATCTCTTGTTTACTTGGCTCTACTTGTGTAACTGGCATTAGTCTTTGTTCTCCTTCTTCTATTAGTCTTAGGTTTCTAATAAGTTCCTTAGTATTTTAGATTCTTTAAATTTTAATATATGCTCTTGAGCTATCATATTAAATCTTTCTCTTTCTTAAAATCTAAAAGAATGACTTTTCTCAATGTGATCTTTAAACATCTTCATGTCCAATTCTGAGGGTTCCTGTCCAAAGTTTTGGATCCTAGCTTTTTCTTTAACTAAGTCTTTTTGTTCAAATGATCTTCTAGGTCTAATTATCGGGGCTTGTCTTAGTAAACTAACACTAATCTAACTACTGCATTCTCATTCTGAAGGATCATTGATTATGGCTTCTCCCATATTCCTAAATCTAATTTCTTCGGTCTGGATATTCTTATTGACAATCTTAGGAGGGCCAGACTGGATGGTATTCCAGTGACATCGTCTTGGTTAATAAACAAAGGTTTATTTTGTATAATCTTAGTTTCTTAGAATTCTGACAATTGCCAAAGGGTCTTAGCTTTTTCTTTCATAGGTCCAGTATTCCTAATACTGTAAGTATGATTATAGTCTGAAATATTGGTTCTAACTAAGATTTCTTCATTAAGTCTACCGCTGGGAATTCCCGATTGCATTCCTTGATAAGAAAATTGGGAGAACTTCACATAGCTTTGGAATTCTATATTTATATTAGCTTCTGGGATAATATAGTCTTCATAGCCACTAGCATATAAGATTAACTTAAAATGTTTGGCTGTGTCTACGATTACTGTAAATGCCGGAATGACATTAAAGTATCCTATGTTGTCTGACATTTCTAATTGGGCTATCCCAATAAGGATTTTCTCAAAATATTTCCATCTTTTGTCTACTAACACTACACCAAAAATGACAATCTGGCACGCTTAGACAAGGAGATTCTGGCACTGTTTAAAACCGTGCCAGATTCTGGCACGGTTTTATCATAATCTGGTACGGTTTGAAATAGTGTCAAAATTTGGCACGGTTTTTAACCGTGCCAAATATGGGTACGCTTCGTTAAAAAAAAATAACCCCCCCAAAATTTAGAGTGGGGACCAAATTTTCAAGACCAAATCATTCTAAACCTATCTATCTCTCTCTCCACGCTACCGGCTTCATCATCGCCACTGCTGCTGTGCCTCATCGTCGCTGCTACTGGAGCTTTATCATTGTTGCTCTGCATCGCTGCTACTGCTCCCACATCGCTGCTTACTTCTCCCGCACCGCTGCTCATCGCTATCTCCAAATCGTAAGGTATTACATCTTTATCTCTCTCTCTCTCTCTCTCTCTCTCTCTCTCTCTCTCTCTCCCCGCACCGCTGTTTTTAAGTTTAAGTGTTGATTTTTGCAAATTATCGTTATATTCTCAAACGGGGAGACCCGAGACTACGCGGTCAGTTCCTACAAGTTACATTGGTCTCGTGTAGGTGTTCGTGCCTTGGAATAGATGAATATGAATATGAATATAAAATAAAAAACAAACACTTCATTAGAAGTATGTCCAGTTCACATGAATATGAATATAAAATAGATAAATATTTGTTACCTTGGAAGAGGGAGAGAGGGGAGAATTAACGTCAGAAAAGAGGGGTAGTGAAAGAAGGCTTCATGGTTGAGACTTTTACGATGGAAAATTTATAGGTGTCTGAGAGTACTTCCCATTACAGCTTCTGCATCCTCCTTTGTGGTCACCACAAAAGATGTTCATTAGATCAAAGATTGTAGACTAACCTAAGAAGAAAAAAAAATACAAAATGTTAACAATCCGAAAATATAAATAGAAAGGATATTAAATAGATCAAAGATTGTAGAGTTAGAAATAAAAGTATACATTCTACACTATGTATAATGTCTACTAATTCACGTGCATTAACAACTTAATCTATGTTAGATTGAACCATCCATGATCTTTAAAATATTCACATGCGCATTTTGTTGAACAACCAACGTTCAACAAAGATGTATCAAATTCTGAATTCTTTCAAATTAACTAAAAGAATCACATAAAGTTATTGTACATTACAATTACAAAAAGTATCAAGACAAATGTTTGATTACATATTGCATTCTTTTGTGCAAGGACAAGATGAGCAAGTGTATTTTAAAACGAGTCTTTGGTAGTTGCTTAAAAATGAATGAGATTAGTAAATGGTGGTGATACAAGATTCATTTGTCGAACGCAAGCAAGTGATCACTGCATAAATGTATATGAAGGATGAAAAAGGGAAAATAATTATTTATCAATCCCAATATTAATGCTAAATGTGCACAAAAAGGTAATTTGAGGGGGCTGGTTTTATTCTGTACATAGAAAGAAGGATGATTCATTTATATACATGCTAGTTATATGTTTTATGATGGAGAAATAATTGTGCGTGCGTATGTTATATTTAGTAACAAAACAAAATATGGATAAAACTTGTGAGAGAAGAAAATTATTTGTCATCTATATTTACTTCCCACAAAAGATGATTAGGGAGCATGTGAGAAGGAGCTTCCTAATATATAAGACGCCAACACTACAAAAGCCCTAATATAGAGTGCAAAAAGCAAAAAGAAGTGAGTAAGGATGTATAAGGCAATTAGAATATGAGTGAGGCCTCTAATGCATGACCATCCGAAGGATCAATTGGATTTTCTACAAATTTCATCACCAAAACATACCAACTCAGTCATTTGGTCAATTGGATCAATGGGATTTTCTACAAATTTCCTCTACTTAATGAACAGACCCCTGTTGCATGAGACATTAACCTGTCATTTTCAGCATGCATGTGTTCTTCTGCTATGTCCATCTATTCTTCACTTGGATTGCTGACCTGCTTGTGTTGAAGTGCATTTTCAAAATTCCCCTTCAAAACCCTTCAATTAAAACAATGGTCAGTAAAAAAATAGCTATAAAATTAGTTGCGAAAAGAATACGAATCAAATATTCATTTCAGATATGCTTCCCTGATTATAAATTTAACAAATATTCTAACTCAACATTTTTAACCTTTAGTATGTAACTGAAAACCCAAGGTAGCAAAAAATATCAATTCAGATATGCTTTAACAGAGTATGAATTCAATAAACATACCAACTCAGCCATTTGGTCGATGCAAAATAGTGGCCATGAGGGTAAATATGGGTTACTTCTCGCTGAGGACTTCATAGAAAGATTTATCAGAATAACCCAAACACCTAAACTTCAAGACCCAACATGAAGTTCAAATCCACTAAATATGTGCAAGAAAAGTAGTTAAACATCTAACTTATAGCACTTTAATCTACAAAAATTTGATAGATTGATAAGCAAACCTAATGCCTAATTTTTTTTAAATGATAGTTACACAATCAATATACCCAAATCGATATATATATATATATATATATATCAAATACCCAAATCGATCCAATCAGGTACCCAAATCAGGTACCCAAATACCCAAATCGATCCAAATCGATACATATACATATATATATAAGGTATATCAGGTACCCAAATACCCAAATCAGGTTTCCAAATACCCAAATCGATCCAATCAGTATATATATATATATATATATATATTAGTTGCGATTTCAGGCATCGATTTGGGTACCTGATATATCAGTTGCGATTTCGGGTATATATTAGTTACGATTTCGGGTTCCGGGTATCGATTTGGGTACCTGATATATATATATATATATATATATATATATATATATATATATATAGAGAGAGAGAGAGAGATAGAGAGAGAGAGAGAGAGAGAGAGAGATGTAATACCTTACGATTTGGAGATAGCGATGAGCAGCGGTACGGGAGAAGTAAGCAGCGATGTGGGAGCAGTAGCAGCGATGCAGAGCAACAATGATAAAGCTCCAGTAGCAGCGACGATGAGGCACAGCAGCAGTGGCGATGATGAAGCCGGTAGCGTGGAGAGAGAGAGAGGTTTAGAATGATTTGGTCTTGAAAATTTGGTCCCCGCTCTAAATTTTGGGGGTTATTTTTTTTAACGAAGCGTACCCATATTTGGCACGGTAAAAAACCATGCCAAATTTTGACACTATTTCAAACCGTGCCAGATTATGATAAAACCGTGCCAGAATCTGGCACGGTTTTAAACAGTGCCAGAATCTCCTTGTCTAAGCGTGCCAGATTGGCATTTTTGGTGTAGTGCATGTCCTAACATTGGATGATGAATCCTTAAGTCTTTGGAGCATATGATTACTCTGTCCAATATTTGGGATAGAGCTAACTATCTTACTAGTCTTATCTAATCCATCATTTATGACTCGTCTACCTATGGTATTCCTTTCTCTAATTTCTATAGGAGGGGGTTCTCTAAACTTACAGGTGGTTACCTGTTTTTGTTCAAGACTTTTTTCAATTCTTTCTAAGAAGTCTGAATAATCTTTTTGTCTTTCTATTTGACTAAAGATTTCTTCTTTAAAATTCTTATTCTCTTTTCTAGTCTTCTCAGAAGTTTCTTCATTATGTCTAGCTAGAGAATTAACTAGGGATTTTGCAACATTTGTAATATAGTCTTTTATTTCATTATCTTTTTCTTGTTGTTGCATGGTTCTAACTTCTATAGATTCTACAGTTTTTTCTATTTTATCTAAACGAGTTAAAATAAAAGGTGAGTCTATTTCTTCTTGGGAAGGCTTATTATATACAACTTTAATTCCATTTATAATTTCTTTGTATTTTTCTTCTAATTGGGCCATGTCTAGTATAAGTTCATTAATAATACTATCCATTTTGGATAGGTTATGGCTTTCCATATTATTAAGGTCATTTGCTAAATTTTGTTGGAATATAACAAAGTCTGTATATAAGGTGGTTAATCCTTCTGTCTTAGCCTTTAAATCTAAATGCAAGTCTTTAACAAAGCTACTGCTATAGTCTTGGGTAGATGCTATGGATGTACAAATTAAATTTAGTCTTTCTAATATGAGTCTAGTTGCTTTAGCAGCATTGGCCATCTCATTTTCATTTATCTTATAATAAAATCTATCATCATTTATGTTTTCTAAATTCTTTGATAAAAGTATGATATGGTCTAAATAGAGAGATCTCTTGGTACCTCTTTCCAGTCTTATCTAATTATCTCCATCAGGAAGATAACTATCTAATCTAGGGATAAGCTTGGCTTGTTCTTTAGTAAGTGTAATTAACTCACTGTCTTGATTGTTAATTAAAGTTTTAATTTTTAAAATGTCTTTGTTAAGGACTTCTATATGATTAGTCTTAGTATTTATTTCTTGTAAAACTTATACAAGGTCTATTGGGATTTGATTATCTATTTCTAAAAGTCTTTTAGAGATATTTTTGCTCTCAGTCTCTAAGGTTTGAGTATCTTTTATTAATTGTCTTAATATAAGGAGTATACACTTATTTTGGTCTATTATGCTATTGATAGCACTTGCAGTAACTTGTCTACTGTCTGCATGTTTGGCTGGGATGTGTTCAGTGTGAGAATAACCGTCTATGTGTGTGGTTAAATAACCTACTGAGTCTAAATCAGTTATAGGTATGGGATGGTAGTCTGGGTTGGTTCCAATAATATCTTGGTAAATGCGAGGGATAAATCCCAAGGTCATTAAAGTCTTTTTACTAAAAGTCTAAAAGGAGCGTCTTATGGCTCTGATACTAGAATTAGGGGTTTGGTCGGAATTCAGTGAGTTTCTAAAATTTTTAAGGTCTTAATACCAATTAGGGATTAAACTATAAATGTTTTAAATATCTGGTCTTAAAATAAAGTTTTAATATAAGACAAGAGGGGGACCATCTAAAGAAAATAACAAAATGTCTTTAGGGACCACGAGGGGACCACGTGAGGAACATGACAAAGTTCACACCGGGTGCGCACGGTTTGGTCCGCACGTGAGACTATCCTTATATATATATATGTATGTATTTGTGTATGTATGTATGTATTCGTTCTGGGCAGATGTAACTATTAATGGAGTTACATGTTTTTATGTTTGAGACTTTGGGATCTAAAAGGAACAAGAAATTAGAAGCGTGGGGGAAGAGGACAAGGAGATCGTTCGAGCGATGCCACATGTCGTTTGAGCAACATGCTATGTCATGCGAACGAGGTACCCCATCGTTCGAGCAACTTGCTAGGATTTCTCACTCCTTATTCCTTTTTCGTTTGGATTTGAAATGGGTTAGGTTGATTAAATTTTTGGGTCTACTGTATAGAGAGAGAGGAGGACTTTAAAGGGGGAAATTACACACACACACACACACACACACACACACACATATATATATATATATATATATATATATATATATATATATATATATATATATATATATATATATATAGAGAGAGAGAGAGAGAGAGAGAGAGAGAGAGATGAGGACTTTAAAGGGAGAAATTGTTAATTAGTTAAATATTGTCATTCCCATAGCTAATTAATAATAATTAAAAATAACTAGGGGTTAAGTAATTCTTTTATGAAATGGAATTAATAATTTATTAGATGTTAAATTATTAATAAATGAAAATGTTGCGAATTTTAGTTGGACTTTTTAAGGTAATTATGTAGTAATTACCTATACATATTATATGGGATAATAATATGTACTATTATGTATTTGTGTGGACATACCAGTGGACTGTCCTATCGGTACGGGGGTGCGTACGTTCAGGCCGGGTACCACACATCAGCACAGGTGGGCTTAACAAAGTGTAGGCAATAGGGTACTATGTGGAGGCATCATCTACGAGAGGTAGGTGTTGATGCTAACCCTTCCTGTGTCACCGCAGGGTATTGGCCATGTACAAGTGTCCTGTGTAGGGACCTCCCCCCAACTTGTGTGTGTTTTGTGATGTTCGCTTAGGATAAGGGATTCCTCCAGAATTTCCTATAGAGCACGAATTAGACACAACGGTAGATGCCTTTGTGTGTCAGATATATGAAAGGACATATATGAAAAATTACCCAGAATTGAATGGAATAAATTAATTTGTCTAAGAATGTGGACAATAATTATATTTTGACCCTAAAAGGCATAATAGATGGTTATGACTTAAATATATGAAACTTATGTGACTGAGATAAATGGGTGTTGGCAATTAAGTGTAGTGATTACATTTAAAGAATTAAGTATCGATATATCCATTTTTATAAACTTGAGATCATGTCATAATTATTACTTGGGACTTATTTAGGATGCGATTAATATCACACTCAGTCGAGGGGTGAGGTGTTAAATGCATGTGAACGACGAAGGGGGAATATTTATTTTGCATCGTCTGTACTATTGCATCATAAATTAAATAAGTTAATTCTTGCACACCTCGGGCTTTGACCCAAATTTAAATATTTTTCCCCCAGGTTATTTCTAGAATGGGATAGCAAGACTGATACTGTACCAATATTGCGATCTCTTGTGCTTAGCAGCTTTCCAGATTCTTATCTCTACCTTAGGTGCTTTTCCAGTATTAGTTATTTTATTTGGAACATTTGTAAGGGCATAAACCCGAGATTGATTTATTTATTTACATTATGCTGGAGTTGTGATTTTTACTTGCTATTGGATATATTATTTAGTTGGTGTTTGTTTGAGTTTAATTATTATCAGTAAGATATTCATAAAGTTTAAAGTATCGGCCTTTAAAATAACAATATTAATATTACGTTGTGCTGAGAATGGTATTAATTGATCGACAAGCCCCATCTTCAGCGTATCATTCATGTCCATCCTTTACATGGGAAAGTGGGGGTTGTTAAACTCTCCTGTTAAGAGGAGAATTCAACTTTTTTGGCGATTTCAAGTCATTACTTCATCGAAAATCCTCGAGGATGTGGTGCACACCCACAGTCAATGGGGTATATTCATCAAACTTGTTTGGTTTATCAGCCTTTTTATAGTCCCTGAACTCCTTCTTCTTCTTCTCAGAGCTTTTGATGGTATTGGCCTTGGAATGGCTAGACTCCTTATCTGCCATATCTTCCTCTGCGTTCATAATTTTTCTAGCCTTAATTAACAATGAGGACATTGTGTTCGATGGATCCCTAGCTAACGTCCATTATTGCTTTCTAGGTTGTAGGCCACTCATAAGGGATGTGATTATCGTATTCTCTTCATAGACAATGACCTCAAGTTTTTATGTATTGAACCGAGTAATATTTACCCTTATCGTCTCGTTCATTCTCTAATGAACACTTAACAAATGGGCCACCTTTTTTCCTATCTTTAAACCAAGGAAGAAGTTGTTGAAGAAGAGGTCAGTAAGTTGTCAAAAGTTTAAGATCTGACCTCTTGGCGAACCATTATACCAAATCCGAGACGAAATAATAATCATATTAGAGAATGATCAACAACGCATCTCATACATAGTAAATTTTTGAAGCATCCTGAGACATCTTGATATGCAATATAGGATCTGATATGTCGTCATGTATGGCGATAATGATAGCTGTTTTGAACTTCACGGGCATTGAATAACCCATGATTGATGATGTGAAAATGAATCCTTATATGAAACATCTTTGTAGAGTGTTCTTGGTTTGTATGATCTCACTTAAACGGTCCTCCATGCATTAGATTGTCCCTTTATAGGGTTGTTCTTCTTTGTCGGCATTAACTCACACTATTTCCTTATCGTCATTAGCTTTTAGCTAAGCTCTCTTCCTGGGAAGTTTGCTCGGTTTTAGTTTATCCTCAAATACTTGGCTTAGACCTGTCTGAAAGTTCAACCCTTATGATTTCATCCTTTTTTGGTTCCTTTATATGCTTTCTAAGCCCCCTGCGTTGGTGGGATCTTTCAGCTCTTAGGACCAAATAGTAAAATGGGGACCCTCCACTCGGCCTTTCTAAAATGTTTCGGCATTCAAAAGAGTAATTCAGTTCGTCATCATAACCACCTATTTTGATGGTGGATATTGCCCCTGGTCGGTAGGACCTATCATCTTGTTCAGATCCAATGTACTTGAAATTGGTAATTTCTCAGTGCAAACCCCAATTTAATTATTTGGGATTTTTTTACTACCCACTCATGGTACATCTGTCTTCTATCTCTGTATGGGGACGGTGGAGACATCTCTTACCTTCGATTTAAGTTTCACCCCCTTTTAGGATATCATGGTTCTCTTCAATCCTTCTTTGTCCAGTTAGGATGCTTTGCATCAACTGCGTGACGTTTTCCTGCATAACCTCTTAGCCTCTAGCTAAATATGGTAATATTCCTTACAAATCATTAATGCCTATAGGCATGGAAAGCAAAGCTTCCTCAGTGGCCCAACTACTCTGGATTTTCTCCCATTTTCATGATATTTCTGGAAAAGCAAAGTATTGCAGCCCAGAAAGCAGAACGAGAGCAAAAGTTATGGTGAAAAGTGGATTTGGAGTTGAAAGAACTAAATCTGACGATGGATTCGAGGGATTACGTAGGATCAAAAAGTAGTTTTTATAAGAAATGGGATGGAGCCCAATAAAACAATGGTAAATCAGAAAAGGGTGTCCTGGAGTTTAAGAGAAAATATCACTAGAAAGAAAAATAGGCTTGTCAATACATTCCCATAGGCTATGCTAATCTGTTAACGCCGAAAACTGGTGTAAAGATTTATATCTTAGATTAATACACTAATCTTAGATTCGTAACAAATAGAAATATAATAATCGAAGAAACACTTATCTAGAGTAAATACATCAGGGAAAATATGAGAGAAAAGGGATGGAAACCGTGTTTTTGTGGTTCATCCCAAGATGGTGCCTACGTCCACAAGTATAGTAGTGATTGTATTAGTTTCAGTGGGTAAAAACCACAGATGAATGGGATATTATAAGATATTTAGTTCACTCTAGAAATGGGAAGCATAACATAAGTAACTAATGTCTTTATCCCTCATACGAGGTATCACTTGCCCTGTTTATATGTGTCGTGAGTGGGAAGAGAGAGAATTCAGTGGAGATAAAAAGAAATGTAGGCTGATAGGTGTCATGCTTTTATATATTAGGCAGGAAAACCCTTACATGAATTATGGGGGAATGGGATGAACACGTTTCCCATCAATGGTGAAGAAATAGAAAACCTTAAATCCCTCATGCTTGTCTACTTAGTGCTGCTGACATCATTTTATCCTCCGGCCCTGGCTAACCTTAATGGAGTTAAGTAACACCACTTATACAACCATGGCAATATCTGGGGTGAACATTCATGTGCATGCACCGACCAGATGCTGAACATGGTTGACCACATCATCAACCCCAACATGATTCACATGTCACCTTAAGTGAGGTATCCTAAATGGTCCATATTTAGGGTATAACATACATTTTAAAATTTGTACCATAATTACTCATAAAAGTATCCCAAAAAATTATATAATTTATGTTGAATTGATGGGTAAAATTTTAGGATTGTAGTGATTGAATTAATGTAGAAATTGGGTTTAGGTTTTAGGGTTAAATGTGTAGTGATACAATAAGGCAATAGGGTTTTATAGTGGGGTTGTAGGGGATATAAGGGAAAAGAGAAAATAGAGTTTGTTTTAAGAAAAAATAAAGAAGAGGGATGATTCCCCTCCTTTAATCTCATCCTATACACCCTAGTCACCATAGAAGTTACAAACCCCCACTACAGCAGATGGCACCACGCTATAGTGGGTAGTTTTGGTCGCTATAGCGGCCTCACCTTTAGCTGCTTTTAGCAAATTCCCCAATCCCTAGTTCATTTCATTTCCTCTTATATTTAATTCCTTTTTTATAACTCTTTAATTAACTATTTACCCTTAATCTCATTCCATAATTCCTTTTTATAACTCTTTAATTACCTATCAGGAGAATGCAAGTCGCATACGTGAAGGAATACAACAATCCTATAATAAGGATCTATATCAAAACACGCTACGCTGAAACGTAATAAGCCGCACAGATCCTAAGGACTCTAGAACCTGATGGTCTGATACCAATTGTGACACCCCGCCTACTAAAATACCGGTGGTCAACCCATGATCAAAATAAAACGTTGGTCTCATATGTCTCATTCTTAGCATCACTGTTGAAAACTTTTTAAAGTTACTAACCACCTAGTAATTTAATTAAACTGGTGTCAAATTTTATCTTTCAATAATTAACAACATGCAGAAATAAAGATAATAATTCAACCATCAACACACTGATAACTGAAACCAACACAAATTAATAATATAAATAAAGATGACTGAATCAACTATCGATTCAACAATGAAATACAACAGTAACTAAAACAATAACCTGGATACAAAAATCCAATAAATAACTGAATACTAAATCTAAGGGCGACATGCCCAAATGAGTACTGAAGTAAAGATCCTACACTAAGAATAAATGAATGAAGCGTCTATAGCAAGGTCCTGCAACATCCACATGAGCTGCAGCTGCACATCCCTGGATAGAATCCTCAAACCGGCATCCCTATGGATGGACACTTAAAAGGTTTTGGAAAGGATTTTGACACGAGTCAGAGCCCAATTAAAACATTTTGAAAATATTTAGCAAGCAGTTAATTTGCAATAATTAAATATTCATACACACTCTTCATATTTAAGTTAGTGCCTCACTCTCTTGAGGCATAACTCACCCCTCATCTAATATGCACACCTAATGCCTTCCTGCTAACCTTCCTAGTTAAGCTACCCCACCAAACTAGTCGCATCACACCTCTTTCTACCGCACTACTCTAATCCGAGTATTCTTACTTTGATTATTATTCTCCCTTGTCATTAACTTATTAATCGATTCAACTTATAATAAATCATATAACGTTCACACTAGTTATATAGGAAACACAATCACACTTATGTATAAATACCGTATATAATTATTTACACATATTATTTATGTACTACTATACTACAACATTCATACACAAGTCAAGTATAATAACCATCCATTCCCGAGTAAGAACTCACCTGATGTTTTCTCTAAAATGCTATCATCCCAGGTATACTCAATCCATCCGGATACCCTGAGACGGTTAGCTCCCCGAATCAGTAAAATAAAAATAAGTGTAGCAGAGGCGGTCACAGTTCCCTGGTTGTGAGACAGAATCATACCCAAAGCGTCTCACCCCGAAAATAATCACAATATAAAATAACGGACGCATATGACATGGGGATTATACTCACCTTGCATTCTCTAGCCAGGGGATTCACCCATATCGCACAACCTCCTATGATAGCATTAGAGGGGTATGTATTCCTATAAATATCATTAACACCGATATTTATAAAGAGCGCGCGCACACACACTCACACATATTCATTTATATATATATATATATATATATACACACACACACACATACACACACACACTATCGTATACATATATTAAATAAAATTCCGACTAACCCGTGCCTAACACCCGTAGCACTAGCCTAAGAATACCCAAGGCTATATCTCGACTTTTAACTTAGTTAATCACACATTAATTATTTCTCATTCAAGTTGTATCACCCAACTACAGTACCCAGACTCACTTATTCGGTCCGTATCTTCATCTCCTAAAATTTATTACACAAATTCCCATGATTTAGTTTTGCACCCCGTGTTAAATTTAATATTCAATAATTTATTTATAACTCTATAATAAATTAAACTGTGCCTAATTCCGCCTAAAAATATCCGAATCACAACCCCAACTGTTAATTCCATAAGTATTAACTTACACTCATATTTTTATTCAAGATACTAAGCATATCTCACTCCATCCCGTATCCTAATTTCATCAGAAATTTCCATTCGAATCCGTTCATATATTTTCGAGTTTTGTTCATCCTAAATACTCCAAAATCCATACTCCGAATTCATTCCCTTCCAATTCCAAGGTTAAAATAATGTTCCTTAATATTTTCCAAAGTCCTACACTCATCTACGGACATCCCTAAATAATCCAGATTTGATTTCTCACAAAGGATTTTAGTTTCAGACACCCTTCCGTAATAAAATCATAACTAATAAAAAAAATAAAAAAATACGAAATTGGCGGCCACGCATTTGTAACGAAAAGTTCTATTTCCATGTCCAAAAGCTAGGGTCGTTTGAATGAAATAGTAATCTCGTTAGAACGGCTTCCACTGTCGTTCGAACGACCTTCTTCGTTTTCCAGCCCTTTGTCCTTCTCCTGCTATTTTCGCCATTGACAAATATTAAGCCCTCAAATATCTTAACATAGCATAACTCAGATATTTATAACGTTTACCATTTGTCTCAAATGGTTATAATTAGGGCTGTAAATCGGGCTGGGTGAGCCGGGCTTGGGGTTGCTCAGGCTCGGCCTGAACTCACTTACCCATGCTCAAGCCCGAGCTCGGCCCGAATTATTTTTTCCCACCTAGGCCCGAACTCGGCTCATATATATTACGGGCTTCGGGCTCGATTTCGGGCAGGCCCGATTTCAAGTTTTTTGCTAAAAAAGTTCGAATTAATTTTTTTTTCTTGTATTTCCATCATGAAAAAAATTACACATTAAAATCTAATTGATATTTCATGAAATAAAATATATTATTATGAAATGTATTAAATTAAAACAAGGGAAATAAGAGCGAAAACCTACAAATGCCTATTAAATTTCATACATTTAGCAAAATTTGATCACTAACAAAGGCCTATTGTGACTTGAGCTATTATATAAATTATTTATTTATTTATTTGGAAATATGAAGTTCGGGCTTCGGGCCCAATTCGGGCTTGCCAAGGTTCGGCTCAAGCTCGGTCCGAAATTCATTCGGGCTTGAAATTTTGTAAGGACAATTTGTCCATCTTTATGTATATATTATGTCATACGTCGTTACAAGAATGATAGTTTCAAAGATCACATCGTCATCAACAAAATCCGAAGATCAAAAGAAGAAGGAATCTGATTTCTGAGGACCGGACCGATCCGGATCAGATAAAAGAACCGATCCGGTTCACCGGACCGATCCGGCTAAAGGGACCGGACCGATCCGCCTGCTGAGCTGAGACCAGTACACCCGAATCCATAGCGAACCGATGAAGGCAAAAGTTCCGGACCGATCCGATGCCAACCAGACCGATCCGGTTTCAGAAAAAGAACCGATCCGACTTAATCGGACCGATCCGCCCAATCGACCGGACCGATCCCGCGAGGATAAACACTGCCAGATCGTGCAGCCGATTTTGTAAGGTTTCGATCCCTTATTTAAACCACGATCAGCAGTTGGTTTTCTGAAGACTTACACACGATATTCTGAGTTCCATCACTCTTAAGTCTTCATGGTATTTGAGTCCATTGATTCATACCTTTGATTCACACAAATTCCATACATTTGTGAATCACTTTTGGTAACCCAAGAACACTATTGCTGCTGTTCAACCTTGTGAAGTGGACCGCTTCTTCCTCTTCATTGCAGCCCTACTGGACAGGGATAGTTCCAGCCGCGAGCCCTACTGGAAAGGGTTTCTTCCAGCCGCGACTACAGAATCCGATACCCGAGGGTAATTCTTAGTCAAAAATCTGTATTTCATTGTAATCCGATTGTAAACCGTCTTTTACAAATTATAGTGATATACAAATGGTTTTGCCCCTGTGGGGGATTTTTCCTTAAACTTTGTGTGTTGAATAATTCTTGCATGATTTCATATTGTTTCAATCACACCTAGTTGCATGCTTAGGGTTAATTTGGGTTAAACATGGTATTTATTATATTATTTCTTAATTGAACGCAAGCGCCAACTCTTTCAAATTGGTATCAGAGCAGGTTACGCTAATCTATCGCGTATTCCTTTTTCCGCAAAAAAATTTCTAAAGATATCAATTTTTTGAAAAAAATTGATTTTTGAAAAGAGCGTGTTCATATGGAGAAGTCATATTATAAAATGCCTATTTTTGACGGGTCAAATTATGCTTATTGGAAAGCCCGTATGAGGTCGGCTTTAAAAGCCATTGATGAACGTGTCTGGATTTTGGTTGAACGAGGGTGGACTCCTCCCACCGTGACTGTTGATAATGTGACCAACTTGAAACCTGACATTACTTGGACTGATGAAGAATTTAAATGGTCATCTTTTAATTCTAAGGGTCTAAGTGCTATTTCTGGGTCTGTCACACCTGATGAGTTCAAACGCATAATGACGTGCACCACGTCAAAAGAGGCATGGGATGTTTTGCAACTTACCAATGAAGGAAGAAATGCTGTTAAAGAGTCAAAATTGCAAAATTTAACAACTCAATTTGAAACCATCACCATGCATGAAAATGAATGTTTTGATGAATTTTATGCTAGGCTTTCTGACATTGTTAATACTAGCTATAATCTTGGTGAACATATTCCAAATGCTAGAGTTGTTAAAAAGATCCTTCGTTCCCTTCCTAAGCGTTTTATACCTAAAGTCACTGTGCTAAATTCCTTGGGTAATTTAAATACTCTAAAATTGGAAGAACTGGTAGGAGATTTACAAACTTATGAAATAGACATGTTTCCTAAATCTGCCAAGCCAAAAGATAAGGGAATTTCCCTTAAAGCCCAAGAGAGAAAAAGTGAGGGGTCGGCAAGAAAGAGAGTCGAGTCATCTAGAAAGTTAGAAAATTCTGATTCTGAATGTGAGTTTGACTTAGATGATTTGGCCTTATTTGCTAAAAACTTCAAGAAAATTCTGAAATTTAAGAAAAGTGGGAACTTCAAAGATAAAAAGAATTTTCAGAAAAATAAGTTTGAAAAGAAAGATTTCAAAGAACCCCCTAAAGACAGTGAGAGGTGTTTTGAGTGCGACGGTAAGGGACACAGAGCGTTTGAGTGTGCCACTCGTCTGAATAGGGAAAAGGGTAAAGCTGTCCTAAATGCTACCCTCAGTGACGACAGTGAGGTCGAGTCGGTGGACTCGGGCGATGAGTCACCGCATGAACGTAACTTCACCGCGTTCATGGCTAGTCATGTGAGTACTCCTAGTGCATCTCACGACGATGAGGATGCTACTTCACAGGGACACCTCGACAGCGAGAGCGAAGAGAGTGAGGGAGAGGAGGAAGGTAGTGAGGACGGGAGTAACCTTCAACGCGCCTACGCCGAGTTATATAATGAGTCTTTTAAAACTAAAAAACGTAACAAGGCGTTAGTTCTTAGGATCACCGCGTTAGAAGAAGAGTTAGAAGAGACGAGAGAGAGAGAGTCCTCCACCTGCACCGCCATGAGAGAGAGAGAGTCTGCCTGGGTTAGTAAAGATAATTTTCTTAGAGAGAGAGAGAGCAGTTTTGAGAAAGAAAAAGCGGACTTGACTAAACAAGTGGCTAGTCTTACGAGTGAGCTCCATTCCTCCCTGGAGACTCGGAAGAAACTTGAAGCTCTTGTTGCTCAGCTTACTCATGACCTTGAGAGAGCTAGGAAAGTCAAGGTACAAATCGAGGACAGATCTGGGAAGATGGGAAAGATGCTCCTCAGTCCCGTTTTAGGTTTTGGTGACAGGCAAGGAATAGGTTTTGATGGTGCCTCCACGTCCCAAATTGCACCCGGACCAATTCCTGAGTTTACTACGACTCCTTATGGCCGTCATAAAAAACCAAGAAGGAGAGTTCGACCAAGAAAAGCAAACCAAGGTCCTCCTAATACTGTGGTCTTTTGCTCCCATTGCAAAAGAAATGGACACCTTAGGGATGATTACTATAAGTTGGGTCGGACAAGACGTACGTTTCCTCCACCACATCAGACTGATGAGTTTGCCAGTCTGAGAGAGCGTGTTGAGTTTCTAGCCGCCACATCACAGAGTTTGATGGAGGAATTCCGACGGATGACCTTACCATCAATGAATGCGCCCCGCATTCCGGCTAAAACCAACAACAACAAGGGAATAAAAAAAGGTACCTACACTTGGGTTCCTAAGAAAGAGAAAAAGGCCCTTGTTGTCCAAGTCGCTCTCAAAGCACATAATACCTCTCAGTGGTATTTTGACAGTGGATGCTCCAGACACATGACAGGTGATTCCTCATATTTTACCCATCTTGAGGATTATAATGATGGGAGAGTCACCTTTGGAGATGGTAGCAAATCTAGCATAGTTGGACGAGGTACAGTAGAGTTACCAGGATTTCCAAAGCTAGAGAACGTGCTGTACGTCAAAGGTTTGAAAGCAAACCTTCTTAGCATCAGCCAGCTGTGCGACGATGACTTTGCAGTAAAGTTTGACCGGGAAGCTTGTAAGGTCTATAATCAAGCCGGTAAACTTTTAGTGCAAGGGGTGAGGACAGAGGATAACTGCTATGGGACTGATACCACATCCTCACTTGTTTGCAACAGCGCCACGATCACTCCTATGGATCTGTGGCACCAACGTCTAGGTCATGTGAACGTTAGAGACTTATCTCGTTTAGTCAAAAAGGACCTAGTACGTGGCTTACCATCACTTGGAAAGCCAACTTCCATGATTTGTGGACCCTGTCAGTTGGGAAAACAAATCCGTAGCCCTCATAGGAAGTTGAATTCCATTACCACCTCCCGTGCTCTTGAGTTGATACACATGGATCTTATGGGTCCTACTCGCACGGAGAGTCTAGGTGGTAAGAGATACATTCTCGTGATGGTAGACGATTTCTCTAGATACTCTATTGTAGGTTTTCTAAGAGAGAAATCCGATGCTGTAGAATTTTTAACGACCAAGTGCCGTGTCCTGCAAAATCAACACGAGGTCACTATTAACAGAATACGTAGTGACAACGGCACTGAATTTAAGGAAGCAAAGGTGGATTTGTACTGTGATAGCCTTGGGATCAAACATGAGTTTTCTGCTGTGAGAACTCCTCAGCAAAATGGGATTATTGAGAGAAAGAATAGAACGATCCAAGAAATGGCTAGATCTATGCTTCTAGGTCGTAAGATCTCTAGGAGATTTTGGGCAGAGGCAGTGTCTACTGCATGCCACACGGTGAATAGGGTCTATCTGCGTCCACACACACTTAAGACGCCTTATGAATTGTGGACAGGCAAGAAACCCAACCTGGCATATTTCCGTGTATTTGGGAGTAAATGCTACATCCTACGGGATAGAGAGCAATTAGGAAAGTTTGACTCCCGGAGCGACGAGGGAATATTTCTAGGATATTCATCAAACAGTAGAGCGTACCGGGTTTTTAACCTGAAGAGCTCTAAGGTTATGGAATCAATAAACATCACCGTGCAAGATGATGAAACCCCGACGGTTATTGATCCCAAACTTCAGTGTGAGGATGAGGATTGTTCTGACAATAATTTTCCTGTTCCTCTCCCACACTCTGTGGACCCTATTCCTGTGTTAGGGGACACACCTGCTTGGGTTCGCAAGAGTCATGATCCTTCAGCCATTATTGGCGATCCCACTCTAGGGGTCAAGACTCGTGCTCAACTAGAGAACGTTATTAGTCATCATTGCTACACGTCCAAAGTCGAGCCCAGGAACCACAAAGAAGCACTCAAAGATGAACACTGGATAGCTGCTATGCAGGATGAGTTGCTTGAGTTTAAGAAGAACAATGTCTGGGAACTTGTCCCCCGACCTAGTGATACTAATGTTATTGGTACCCGGTGGATTTTCAAGAATAAAATGGATGAAAATGGTACCATAATAAAAAATAAGGCTAGGTTGGTCGCTCAAGGCTACACACAGATAGAGGGTGTAGACTTTGGGGAGACATTTGCTCCTGTTGCGAGGCTTGAGTCCGTCCGTTTTCTGTTCGCCATCGCATGTCATCTGCACTTCAAGGTATATCAGATGGATGTCAAGAGTGCCTTTCTGAATGGCATTCTACAGGAAGAGGTTTATGTGGAACAACCAAAAGGGTTTGAAGACCCTCAGCACCCTGAGCACGTCTACTATCTAAGGAAAGCCTTGTATGGTTTGAAGCAAGCACCCCGTGCTTGGTACGAGAGGCTTACTTCCTATCTCTTAGCTCGTGGCTTCAAGAGAGGGGGAGTAGATATGACGTTGTTCGTCAGGAGAGATGACGGTGCTATTTTGGTAGCCCAGGTCTATGTGGACGACATAGTCTTTGGATCCACATGCTCCCAGCATGCTCATCACTTTGAGGAGGAGATGAAAAGTGAGTTTGAGATGAGCATGGTTGGTGAGCTTACATTCTTCCTTGGTCTCCAGGTTCGTCAGCTAGAGGATGGGATGTTCATCTCCCAATCCAAGTATGCTAGAGACCTAGTGAAGAAATTTGGTTTAGACTCCGCTAAGCATGCACGTACACCTATGAGTACTTCTACCAAGCTTAGTAAGGACACTTCAGGCAAGGACGTAGAGCAAACCTTGTATCGGAGTATGATAGGCAGTCTTCTCTACTTGACTGCTAGTTGTCCCGACATTGCCTTTAGTGTTGGAGTCTGTGCGCGTTATCAGGCGTCTCCTAAAGAGTCACACTTACTTGCTCTAAAACGTATTATCAAATACGTGAGTGGGACTCTCTCATACGGTATCTGGTATTCCTTTGATACCGATGACCGTTTGTCCGCCTATTCGGATGCCGATTGGGCCGGGGACGTAGATGGATGTAAGAGCACTTCGGGTGGGTGTTTATACTTTGGTTCTGCTCTTGTCTCTTGGTTGAGCAAGAAGCAAAACTCCATCTCTTTGTCCACTGCGGAGGCTGAGTACATCGCCGCCGGGAGTTGTTGCACGCAACTCATGTGGATGAAGCAAATGTTGGAGGATTATGGGATTTCACAGGACACCATGTTCATTTCCTGTGATAACACGAGCGCGATACACATATCCCGCAATCCTGTCCAACATTCGCGCACAAAGCACATCAGGTTACGCGAGCACTTTATACGTCAGTTAGTTGAGGAGAAGGTCGTAACCCTGAGTTTTGTTCCTACCGACCGTCAGTTAGCCGATATTTTCACGAAACCTTCAGATGCCCTTAGATTTGAGAGTCTTAGGAAGTCTTTGGGGATTCGCACAGTTGACTGGGGGGTTGGTCTATGTCTAGAATAGGATGCTTCTTCATGTTCATATCATATGCTTCCTATTGCTAGTCTGTTTATATGTACTATTCGTTGTTGTACAGCTTTTATTTACTCTTTCTGCTATTTATATTGCTTTTGAAAAATACAAAAAGATTTTATTTTGATAAGATTTTTTGAAAAATTCAAAAAGAGATTTGCCTTTTATGGATGAGCATTTAAGATAGCCAAGTCACAACTTCATTCCATATATCCATGTGACTGCTTGATAGAGATTTGAGAGGCTACATCATGTCATCCATGTGCTTAACATTGATTGGAGTCCTTGAGATGTAATTAGTGATATCTTCCTACATGTTTGACTCCTATATCCTTTAATGCACACATGCACGGCTATATTTGATTATTGCACTTGTCTATCACATATTGGCTTGAGTGTTTCTATCTCAATTCTGTCTATACAATGTACAATATGCGAACAAGATTGGATTGCATGTAAAAACCGTTTTGGTGAGACTGTGTGTTTTTTTTCATAACGGGGAGGGGATGCGAAAGTTGATTCTTATCCTTTGCGCAAAAGCCACCGTTACAAAGGACCTAAAAAATGGAGGAATTTTAATATCCGAGGTCCTAAGAGGTTAAAAGAGCCCGAAAAAATTGATAAGGCAATAAAAAGCATTTCATGCCAAATATGGGCCATTGTAGGTTTCACCATCAATTCTCCAAAGTTTGAGAATTTAGTATACCTCTATTCAAAATATAAATCTGAGGGAGTTTGGTTGGAGATTGAAAAAACGGGTTTGCACTTCCTTGAAAGTCCTGAAAAAGCATGAAAATCATTTTGGACGTTATTGGTGTAGAAATCACTTTGAGCTTTGATTTGTTGATTTGATTTAGTCAATGTCATATATTGCATCTCTTTTACACCAAAGGAAGCATTTGAGTTCATTCGTTAGGAATATCCAATATTCATCGTGCACATATGTCATGTTTGTATGCATTGATTTTCCTATCGAATTTTGATCACACCCATTCATTTACGCCATCACCGACTTGGTTGTTTTATGTTCATTCATGGTGTGAGTTCATGCCTTGTGTCACCCCGGTACTTGATTGCTTGATTTATTTCTCTCATTTGTCTATTTGGGGACATCATAAAAAGGGGGAGAATGAATTATCTGATTATGGGGGAGTTTTGAAATTCTGAGAATATCATCTTAAATTGAATATCATCTTAAATTTATATATATGCTTATGTTTATCTCATTTCAAACTCGATACGTCACTTGGTATTTGCTTTATCTCATGTGTGTAGGTACATCCTTGATAAATTCCATGTTGCACACCTTGATGAGAAAAGCGTGAAGATTCCTGAAAACTTGCTGAACAAACGATGCAGCCTTAATCATTTGTACCTCTTTCAGTTTTGGGTTCATGGAAGGGTAGATTTGTATAGGCATTGTTCATACTTGATAATTCGGATTTTTTATGTTTGTTCCGGCATAGACATAGGGGGAGATTTGTAAGGACAATTTGTCCATCTTTATGTATATATTATGTCATACACCGTTACAAGAATGATAGTTTCAAAGATCACATCGTCATCAACAAAATCCGAAGATCAAAAGAAGAAGGAATCTGATTTCTGAGGACCGGACCGATCCGGATCAGATAAAAGAACCGATCCGGTTCACCGGACCGATCCGGCTAAAGGGACCGGACCGATCCGCCTGCTGAGCTGAGACCAGTACACCCGGATCCATAGCGAACCGATGAAGGCAAAAGTTCCGGACCGATCCGATGCCAACCAGACCGATCCGGTTTCAGAAAAAGAACCGATCTGACTTAACCGGACCAATCCGCCTAATCGACCGGACCGATCCGGCGAGGATAAACACTGCCAGATCGTGCAGCCGATTTTGTAGGGTTTCGATCCCTTATTTAAACCACGATCAGCAGTTGGTTTTCTGAAGACTTACACACGATTTTCTGAGTTCCATAACTCTTAAGTCTTCATGGTATTTGAGTCCATTGATTCATACCTTTGATTCACACAAATTCCATACATTTGTGAATCACTTTTGGTAACCCAAGAACACTATTGCTGCTGTTCAACCTTGTGAAGTGGACCGCTTCTTCCTCTTCATTGCAGCCCTACTGGACAGGGATAGTTCCAGCCGCCAGCCCTACTGGAAAGGGTTTCTTCCAGCCGCGACTACAGAATCCGATACCCGAGGGTAATTCTTAGTCAAAAATCTGTATTTCATTGTAATCCGATTGTAAACCGTCTTTTACAAATTATAGTGATATACAAATGGTTTTGCCCCTGTGGGGGATTTTTCCTTAAACTTTGTGTGTTGAATAATTCTTGCATGATTTCATATTGTTTCAATCACACCTAGTTGCACGCTTAGGGTTAATTTGGGTTAAAAATAGTATTTATTATATTATTTCTTAATTGAACGCAAGCGCCAACTCTTTCAAATTTCGGCTCAGGCTCGGCTCGGCTCAAACTCAAATAAAGCTCGGCCCGAAAATAGCGGGCCGAACGGGCGGGCTTCGGGCCTCGGGCGCTCAATTTACAGGCCTAGTTATAATCTTCATTTAAACTTTTAACCAAAACTGATTTATCTCCTCCCCCATTATTACACAATTTGAATTTTATACAGGTTGTAAATCCTTTTTTAAGATTTAACTAAATGATTCTCAACCCAAAGAACCCAGTGTCTGTAATTCTAATCTAAACATGATTCAAACCACGATATATCCCAATCAATCATAAATTTCATATTCGATATACACAATATTCTGAAATCACCAAAACCTATTTTCATATGATAACCCACTCCCAAAACGTATATGATTTACACCCACTATAATATGAATTGAGATACTGCAATTTAAATGAAAGAAAGTTTAACTACTTGCCTGGATAAATTCGTACGGTCTGATTTCCTTTGATGTCGACAAAGATTTGATGAAGAAAACACAGCCCTCTTCTTAGTTTGGCTCCCAAAAGCTCTTCCAATTGATCCCTATTTTCTCCTGTGTAAAGTTAGGGTTTTCTTATGGAGCTGTGTATGCCACAAACTCCATAATGTGGGTAAATAATGTTAATCCCGTTTTTAAGCCTATGGGCCAGATTAAAATTACTCAACCACCCTCGTGTGAGCCCGATTATGCCTAAAAATGCTCCGAGACCCAATTACTACCCGGGTACTCTTTTTCAACTATCTCGACCTATTCGAAATCAACCATGCATTCAGAATCTCCATCTGAGTCACTTTACTAAAATTTCCAACCTTGTCCTCAAATTATGACACATGAAAATTTAAAAGTAACCCGAATTAATTAAATCTCAATTCCCTAATTTAATTAAATCCTCCTGATAATTAAATCCCCAAAACACCGAATTAATTAAATTCTATATCCTTAGAATTACGGGGTGTTAAAGTGTGAGCAAGAAATGACCAAAAAAAGGAGACGTGATTTGAGGGCATGGGTATCAAAAGGGGTAATTCCAACCTCTTATGTTGCGATTATTTATATATATGTTGTAAAACATTGCTTAATACAAATCCATTAAAAATTCATCTTTTAAAAAAGAGTTATGTGTCTTCAAGGCTTTCATGCCGAGGAAAAGTCATAGTTTTCATGAAAATGAGTGTAAAAAATTCCACGTCAATGGGTTTGATTTCATCTCATACCCACGAGAGGAAAAACTACCCCAACAATACCGTTGTCCCCGCGATGTCGAATATTAACATAATTAACGATCACATAAGACATATGTTGAAAAACGTGACTGTGTGATAATTGATTAAATTAATTCGCAAATTTCTATGTTGGCAAACTTATATAATTAGAGTCAATTTGAACCAAAATAATTCAGCCCCTAAACATGCATCTATGTGTGTGCGACATAAATAGATAAAGCATGTGACACAAAGTTAAGGAAAAAACCCCTTTCGGATAAAACCTTTTATATCTAGAACTTTGAAGAATTCACAAGACCATTGACTTACATACAACTTGATAATCGCCCACAAGTGTAACACACGGTGTCTTCGTCAAACCTCCAAAGCAACGGCTAGAAATAACGTCGGTTGAAATCTCTCGCAAGAACTCCAGGTGGTCAACAATGAAGAAGAAAAATGGCTTCTCCATAAGTTGTGAACTTTTTAAGGACTCCCTCCACAATAGCACGCAACTGTCGGTTGTAGAGTTTTCCCCACAAAGAATAAACCAAAGCAAAATATGTTCTTGGGTTCCACAAAACAACTCACACAAAAGTAATTGGGATTTTTGTGAATTGTAAACAAAAAAAATATTTGAACCCTTAAATTGTTGGAGAAAAACTTTCTGCCAAAAGATATTTTTCTAATTGATTTTGGGCAGATAAACAAAACAAAAGTTTTCAAAGGATAAAACCCTTTAAGGTTGAAAACTGTTCTCCACGTTTTGAAACAAAGGCTGCCAGACCCCTTTTTATAAAAGAGTTAAGTCAGTCAAAGGATAAACATGAGGTCATCCTGTCAGCCGAAAAGTAGCGTCGCTCGAACGAAAACCCCATCTCGCTCGAACGAGATCCACATGTCGTTCGAACGACTACACACAACATCTCAATGTCATTCGAATGAGATGGTGATCTCTCTTGAAGGACCTTGGCGTTGAAACCCAGGTACGTTTGCTGCCTTGGAAATTTTTTCAAACTTTTTGAAAAACACATCTTTCTAAAACAGCTAACATCCGTTATAACAAAAAAACATTTTTATATAAAAACTTTTTAAAACACCTTTTAAAAATATCCCAACACTCTTAATATGAAATATAAATGAAAATTTAAAACATTATCTTACCAAAGATCATATTGTGGGGCTTGAATTTTGAAGACAACTTGTAATTAGGATTCATCTTTTGGAGATGAAAATTTCTTCAATTCTTCGACGATTGTAACGGTATATGACATAATTAATTATGACGGACATTTACAAAAAAATATGTCTTTACGAATCCCCCCCCTATTTCTATGCCGGTACATACATAAAAACATCCGAATTATCAAATACCAAATTACCTATACAAATCTACCCTCCCATGAATCCCAAAACTGAAAAGGTAAAATTTGCAAGTTCTCAAAATTTTCTTCAACATCAAAACTCTCAAAGCTTTTCTCATCAGGGTGTGCAACATCATGATCTTCAATCTTTGTACCTACACACATGAGATAAAGCAAAAACCTTCGTGACGCATCGAGTTTGAAATGATATAAGAATAATCATTAATAAATTAAATCTCCCCCATAATGCAAAAACTCCCCCAGAATATGATAATTTCGCCCCCCTTTATGATGTCCCCAAATAGACAAATTAGAAGAAAAAATAAAAACATGGAGTGTCACGATAAAATGCATAGCAAACATGGATCAAGCTACGCGCATTCAAAGGTATGTCCCAAAAATTTCACAAACTATTTTTGGATTTTTCATTTTTTCATACAAAAATAAGATACTACAAATCACACCATGGATTTAAACTCAAACAACCAAGTCATGGAAATGGAATGAATGAGCGTGAACACATTCGATAGGAAAATCAACTCAATTAATCATATGTGCACGATGCATAGGTGTACCCCTAACCAATGAACATCAAAACTATCCTTATGTGTAAAAATTTGTTGAATTTAGATGAAATCGTCTTATGAAAATCAACAAATCAAAGTCAAAGTGATTTCCACACCAATAACTTCCAAAACTATTTAGCGCTTTTTCAAGATTTTCAAGGACGTGCAACCCCGTTTAAATTATCCAACCAAACTCCCTCATACATATTTTCTTTTAGAGGTTTTAACCTAAATTCTCAAACTTTAGAGAATTGGTGCAAAAACCTAAATGGCCCATAATTGGCATGAATTTCTTTTTATTGCCTATAATTTTTTCGGTCTCTTTTAAACCTCTTTGGACCTCGGATAATAAAATTCCTCAATTTTTTAGGTCCAATTTAATCGGCGGCTTAATAACAAAGGATAAAAAATAATCTTTCGTAGCCCTTCATCGTTTTCAAATAAAGCACACAAACTCACAAATGACTCTTACATGCACAACTTTCTTATCAAGTTTTATCGCGCTTGGTTTGTTTTAAGGACAAGATTGAAGTGAAAACACCCAACCAACATGTGATAAGACAAGCACAATAATCAAACAAATCCGTGCATGTGTGCAATAAAGGAAATTATGAGTCAAACATGTAGGAAGTAACACTTAATTACATCTTAATGACTCCAAACATTATAAAGCACATGGTTGAATTGACCTATTGTCTCAAAACACTATCAAATAGTCACATGAAAAATGGAATGATGTTGTGACTTGGTCATCCTAAGTGTTCATCCATACACGGTGCAAACAAAGAACAAAAATCTTTTTGGATTTTTCAAAAAATTTATCAAAATAAAATCTTTTTGTATTTTTCAAAAAATTTTCAAAAACAAAAATCTATACAAAAAGTACATGCCACAACACTAGCAAAAATATATCAAAAATCATAACTAGCGTATCACAAACATGCAAACACAATCATCTATAGGATATGGAAATAGAAGAATCATGTGCAAGCAAACGGGAATCAACTTGTCTAAAATCTAGTGCCTCTAAAAGTGATTTCCTAACCCAAACAGATGTGAAACGACATGTCAGGGATTTGGGAACCACGGGAACACTAGACATAAACTTCCTAGGACATTTTTCAAGATCAAAATAAAAACGCCTAAGGTGACCTTTCCTACCACAATAGGAATATGTGTAAACGGGTGGAACGACACCTATGGGTTGACCTTTTCTAACATCCTTAAAATTGGTTGAGCCTCTAAAACAAATAAAGGTTTTGGCTTTAGCACTAGAAGCATGGGAACAAAATGATCCATTACCATCACTATCAAACCTACTTGAGTCTATCAAATCATTTTTTAACTTCAAAATTTTTGACTAAAGAAAAGAATTAGACTCTTCCAATTTAAGGGACGCTTTTTTCAAATTTTCAATTAAACTTAACAGTTTATCACGCTCCCCCTCAATTAAAGTAAACTTTTCCCTAAGAGTCTCTTCACGTGCCACAAACTCATTGATTAAAATATTTTTGTCATCTTTGGCATAAACACAAACCATCAAATTTTTAAGGTCCTCCAATTCCTTTTCTAAAAATAGGACCCTATCATCACTTTCCTTCTTGGACAATTTTAAAGCAACAAATTTATGGTCCAAGGAAACAAAATTTTCACGATAAAAATCTCTTTGATTTTTTGGATAAAGAAAATTCTCGTTTTAAATCCGCGTTGAATTTGAAAAACGTGACTGTGTGATAATTGATTAAATTAATTCGCAAATTTCTATGTTGTCACACTTATATAATTAGAGTCAATTTGAACCAAAATAATTCATCCCCTAAACATGCATCCATGTGTGTGCGCCATAAATAAATAAAGCATGTGACACAAAGTTAAGGAAAAACCCCTTTCGGTTAAAACCTTTTATTTCTAGAACTTTGAAGAATTCACAAGACCATTGACTTACATACAACCTGATAATCGCCCCAAGTGTAACACACAGTGTCTTTGTCAAACTTCCAAAGCAACGGCTAGAAATAACATCGGCTGGAATCTCCCGCAAGAACTCCCGGTGGTCAGCAATGAAAAAGAAAAACGACATCTCCACAAGTTGTGAACTTTATAAGGACTCCCTCCACAATAGCACGCAACTGTCGGTTGTAGAGTTTTTCCCACAAAGAATAAACCAAGGCAAAATATGTTCTTGGGTTCCACAAAATAACTCACACAAAAGTAATTGGGATTTTTGTGAATTGTAAACAAAAAAATATTTGAACCCTTAAATTGTTGGAGAAAAACTTTCTGCCAAAAGATATTTTTCTAATTGATTTTGGGCAGATAAAAAAAAAAGTTTTCAAAGGATAAAACTCTTTAAGGTTGAAAACTGTTCTCCACATTTTGAAACAAAGGCTTCCAGACCCCTTTTTATAAAAGAGTTAAGTCGGTCAAAGGATAAGCATGAGGTCACCCTGTCAGCCAAAAATTTGCGTCGCTCGAATGAAAACCCCATCTCGCTCGAACGAGATCCACATGTCGTTCGAACGACTACGCGCGACATCTCAATGTCATTCGAACGAGATGGTGATCTCGCTTGAACGACCTTGGCGTCGAAACCCAGGTACATTTGTTGCCTTAGAAATTTTCTCAAACTTTTCAAAAAACACATCTTTCTAAAATAGTTAACAAGCTTTATAACAAAAAATTATTTTTACATAAAAACTTTTTAAAACTCCCTTTAAAAATATCCCAACACTCTTAATATGAAATGTAAATGAAACTTTAAAACATTATCTTACCAAAGATCATATTGTTGGGCTTGATTGTTCAAGACAACTTGTAATTCAGATTCGTCTTTTGTAGATGAAAACTTCTTCAATTCTTCGACGATTGTAACGGTATATGACATAATTAATTGTGACGAACATTTACAAAAAAATATGTCCTTACATATGTTCATCCTATCACAATGATTCTTTCAATTAGACACAAGATTACTATTTATCCAAATTATATCCATTTAATTATAATGTTAATTAAACAATTGATTTTTTGACAACTTATAAAATTTCCATACACATGTACAATTTGGGGCATACAACAATAACTTTTTGTTCTACAAAATTCACATAATTGACATCATTCTACGATTCGAATTTAATTTATAAACTTTCTATGATTTTTTTCTAACATGCAGATGTCCATATTTTCTAACGGAACCCCATCCTCTAATCTAAGCATGCAAGATTTTTGAATCTTAAATCGTATTGGAAATTTAAATAAAACTAATGCCAACTTTAGTTTCACGTTCGTAATTAATCTTTCTAATTTATTTTATAAAAACATCAATTATTAGTGTTTAGGCAAATTTAAAACGCATAATAGTAACGGGGAACAATGGAAGTATTCATACCTGTAAAAAAACTTGCTTGAAAAAAATTTGATAGCACGGTTGCGTTCCACTCGAGAAAATAATAAAGACGTGTTCTTGAATGATCCTGAGAAAACATGGTTTGAACCATAAAAACTTGGGTTGAATCTTGCTTTTAAACGGGGTTAGGGTTAAGGGAGGCTAATGCTCTTAAGGTTGATATGAGTGTGTTTGATTAATTCTAGCCCCAAATTATATTTATATTAAGAAGTGGAGGTGTTTTAATATAACACAACTCTAAAAATTAACAAATCTGTCGGCACTACCCGACGCAAATCGATTCGCCCCTGAGCAGGTGCCAAGGCGGCCCATAAATATATAACTTTATAAAAATCGAATTATTCTCCCGATTACAATTCCAATTAAAATTCCATTTCTTCCAATAATAAAAAAAATATTTTAAATGTCAAAATAATCCAAATTGAAATATAAATTTTTCCAAATTTTATTATGACAGTTTAAATAAACGGTCTAAAACTGCGGGGTGTTAAAGTATGCATCGCCGATAGATTTTACGTGGGGCCACGTACCTTTTGGAGGTAATTTTTAGATATTGCTCTTATTTTGTGATTTTCTTCTTGATCTCGTGTTGCCTTTTTTAGTCATGGTTTTATGAGGTGATTGGGCACAATTTTGGGTTGGTGTCTCTGAAGGTGAGTGATGCGGGGGAGTTCCCGAGGATGTATTAATGGAGGATGTTGAGTTCGAATTCAAAGGAGTCCTTAGCCTTGAAGGATGTGAGGGTAGTATTGAATGCCCTGACGAGTGATCAGCTTAGCTATGGTTTTGTCATTTTTGTCATTTTTTTCTTTTTTTAGATTTTTATGATTGGATTTTATTTGGGGGATGAGTGACGTCCTATCCTTGGCATATGGTCCCAAGGGATGCGAGCGTTATGGGCGTTCATGCCCCAATATGGAAACTGATGGTGCAGGAGTTTGGCTACGTCTAGTACCTAGAACAAAGGGTGGTGAGGAAAGTGATGGAGGGTAACATAGGGGTTCCACCTCAAATGCATTTTGAGTATATGAGGAAGATGATGGACATATCTGATAAGCACCCAAAGCTGTACATTTTATACCCCGAATAGACATACTTTAGTTGCTAATTCTCGGCAATATGGGTCTTATGTGCTTAAATGTTTATCTTATAGGTCAACTGTCCGTTTGCGGTGTCAAAAGCTATATATCAAGGTAAATTCGCGTTGAATGGAGCTAAATACCCTTGTCCCGTATCCTATCCTACCCTAAACCGAGACTAAACCTACCCCGAACCCCGTGTATGTTTATGTTGTGCACTTCTATATTTTTTTAGATTTTTAGTTTGAGTCGTTTTGTTTTAGATTTATTTATTATTTTCTATATTTTATTTTCTATTTTTCTATTTTATTTTTATTAGTATAATTTTATTTTACTTTGATTTTGATTAGTTTTTATTTTATTAGGATTAGAATTTTTAAGATTTCAGTTATTTATTAGTTTTATTAAATTTTACTTTTTCTTAGGATTTTAGTTTTTAGTTTAATAGATTTCTATTTTTATTTCTTTTTAGTTTCAATTTTTATTTGAGTCTTTGTTTTATTTTAGAATAGGATTTTATTGTTTTTAGGTTTTATTTTATTTTACAAATTTTTATTTTAGTTAGTTAGTGTTATTTTAAGGGTCACAATTTAAACACACTCACACCTTAAAAACCCAACACCCTATCTTACACCTAAACATCCCCTCACCCTTATCCCATTTTCCTACACTCTCTCACACAATAACCCCCATCAACTTCATCTTCCCCAATAACTCACCCTCTCTCCTCTATCTTCCCCCATAACCAAAACACCAAACACCTTCTCTCTCTCTCGTACCCTCATACACACTCCATAACCTACAACCACATTACCAACCCCAACTGACTCAACCCGTGATTTACCCCAAACCCAGACCAACCCGTGACCGTTCCAAAATCGAAAATCCCCTACCCCTGCAATACCAGAAAACCCGGGTTCGATCCTCAACCCCAACCGGTCGCAACCACCTCATCAACTAACATCGACCCAATCGCCAAACCCGCTCCTGTTTCGACGAGCACAACCCGAGACCCCTCTCGTCCCAACCTGTAACCCATATTCACCATACCCACTTGCTTCCAGCGCTGATCCTACCCGATAACACCTACTCGCCGGAGCTCCCTACCCGGCTGCCCGAAATCGATCTGCTCAACTTGCCACCTTCTCTCCCTTGCTTTGTCGGCGGCCCGAAACTTAAACCCGGATCCCCTCTACACCAAATAGCAAAAATCAAACCAAGTCCTCCGCCAATCGGATCTCCTACCTTGTTCAACCCATTTCCCATTTCCCATTCCAAACCCAAACCAAAATCGTGAGCTGCTAAACCTGCCAATTCCCAAAACCAATAAAGCCAAATAACAAATAAAACCAAGCCAAACATATCTCCCACATGTGCCTAATAAACCTACTTATCCCCATTTACCCAAAATGCCCCCCAACTACCAACTTTAAACCATTTCCAAAAATAACCCTTAGCTAAATCTGATTTGTTTTATTCTAATCCCCTTACCCACATGAACTCACACTCCTCTCACGATTTCCATGCACACTCAAGCCCATTCCCAAAAATACTCCTTTAGCTCCGTAAGCCACTATAAAAATAAGACCTCTCTCCATAAAAAAAAGATGGGGAAGACTAGAGAATATAGAATTCTAGAGAGAGAAAGACTAGGTTAGAAAAATAGGGAATTCTTGAAAAAAATATTGTAGAGAGGAGAATTAAATTGTACTTCAATTTTGTTAGTGTTTGTACACAATTGAAAGAAGCTTGGATTTAATGCAAGTGAAATTTCTTTTCTCCTACATTTTGGTTTGAATTTCTTCTCTCTATATTTTTAATTTCATTTAGTAACTTTTATTAGATTTTTATTAAGTGAATTATGACTATGGTTGGCTAATCACTCCATTCAAGGAGTGAAATGAAGCCCCATATATTCAATTGCATGTATTAATTAATCTTGTTTACTTTGTTTCATTTAATTAATTTTCTTTTCATTCCTACACGAGTTTATGCATTGAGAAAGGGTAAACTATCCTTGAGAAAGGATTAAAATCTAATATACTCTTTATTTTTGGATTCAAACTAGAGATAGAATGACCCACTAATTATAATATATTGTATTTTATTATACTCATACATTAAATTTTTGTTGGATTTATGATTTATTAAATGAATCTACTCTAGCGAGTGATTTATATAATTTTTCTAAATCAATTATTCATTTGAGTTGTGGGGATGAAAATTGGATTAACTAATTTTATATTAGTTTGTTTTGTCAAATGATGAGAATCAATTGATAAAATAAATTAATTTTTGGAAAATTAGTAAACTAGAATAATTAACACATTTAATTGATATAGTGGAGGTTAAGTTTCATTCCTTGAATATTTCTCAAAATTAATTTCATCTCATTCTTATTACTTAGTGGTTATTTAGCACACTTGTTAGTTTGTTAATTTCATCTCTCATTTTAGTTTAGTGTTAATTCACATTTTCACCTAAAAAGTGTTTTAATATTTGAAAAACATAAAAAAAAAGTTAGAAAAACCCAAAAGTCTAAAAAAAATAATCAAGTGAATTATATTCATTATCTTCTCATTTTTAGCATGTTCACACCTTAGATTTGGATTGATACCTCACTTACCATTATACTCTAGTTTTGTCTACATTTTTAGGTTTGTGAAGATTTTTGCTGGAAGAGCTTTTACAACAACGACAAATATACCAAAAAGTCAAGTTATCAAATGGCGCCGTTGCCGATCTTTGGAGCTCGACATGCTTGAGAGGATTCCCGAATTTTGTGATTCACTTGTATTGCATTTTTCAAATTTTAAAAATTATGGATCCAACCTCATAATTTTAAAAATCATTAAAATTATGCTAGCAAAACCCTGCATGATGCTCAACTTCATTACACGACCACCGAAAAGGAGTTGTTAGCGATTGTGTTTGCCCTTGATAAATTTTGCTCATATTTCATAGGTGCCCCTATCATCGTGTATACTGACTATGCTGCTCTTAAGCACCTTCTTCACAAGAAGGATTCCAAACCACGATTGATACGGTGAATTATCTTACTCCAAGAGTTTAACCTTCAAAATTTGCGTTAAGAAATGTTGTGAAAATGTTGTTGCTGACCATCTCTCTCGCATTACTGCCACGTCTGACTGTGATCATGCTCCCATTTCTGAGTCATTTCTCGATAAATAACTTTTTTCCATCTCCAACTCGCCTTCGTATGCTGATATTGTCAATTTCCTTGTTACCGATCAACTTCCTAATCATTGGTCGAAACAGGATCGATCCAAATTCATGGCGAATGTGAAGTTTTACTCTTGGGATGACCCGTTTCCCTACAAGTATTGCCCCGATCAAGCCATTTGTCGATGTGTTCCTGAGTGTGAACAACTCAATATCCTGTCCTTCTTCCACGATAGTGCTTGTGGGGGCCACTTTGGCTCAAAGAAAATTATCGCAAAAATTTTGCAAAGTGGTTTCTATTGGCCTACCCTTTTTCACGATGCCCATCAATATTGCCAGGCTTGTTCCAATTTCCAACACTCTGGGTGTCTCTCTCGCCATCATATGATGCCTCTCACACCCATCCTCATTGTTGAAATTTTTGATGTGTGGGGTATCGATTTAATGGGACCATTTCCCTCCTCTCATGGTTTTCAGTACATTCTAGTTGCTGTTGACTATGTTTCCAAATGGATCAGAGCAATTTCTTGCCGAACCAGTGACCATAGAGTTGTGGTCCAATTTCTTAAAGAGCATGTCTTCACGCATTTTGGAACCCCCAAAGCTATCATTAGTGATGGGGGTAAACATTTTTGTAATCGAGTCTTTGAACAACTTGTCAAAAAGTATGGTGTTACCCACAAGGTTGGTCTCTCTTACCACCCACAGACTAGTGGTCAAGTTGAGGTTTCCAACCGCGAGATCAAGCAAAATCTTGAAAAAACCGTGAATCCTAATAGGAAAGATTGGTCCTTACGCTTGAACGACGCATTGTGGGCATACCGTACTGCTTACAAGACTCCAATTGGCATGTCTCCTTATCGCTTGGTCTTCGGCAAGCCTTGCCACCATCCCGTCGAGCTTGAACATCATGCTTATTGGGCCTTCAAAACTCTTAATTTAGATATTGATGAGGCAGGTGTCCATCAGAAGCTGCAGCTTAATGAATTGGAGGAAATCAGAAATAATGCCTATAATTTGTCTAAGAAGTATAAGGATAAGATGAAGTGGATCCATGACCAAAGCATCATGCGCAAATAATTCCACCCTGGTCAAAAAATTTTGTTGTATAATTCTGGGTAGCATCTCTTTCCCTGGAAATTGAAAACCAGGTGGTCTGGACCCTTCATTGTTGAGTCAGTTACCCCTTATGGTGCCATCACCGTAAAAAATCCAAGGATGGTAGCCTCTTTCAGGTCAATGGTCAACGCTTTAAGCCCTTCTTGGATCTAGGCTCCACTCACATAGAACATATTGACCTTTTTGACCCCATTTATGATGACTGACCATTCATTCTTGTTTGGGGGTGATTCTTATCCCCCAATTTTTCTGCCACCCCGTTCTCTCCTCGCTTATCATTTCTTTTTGGGTGAGTTCCGATCGGTCTAGCTGAAGACGTTAAACTTAGCGCTATCGGGAGGCAACCCGCTTTTTCTGAGTATGAGTCTTATCCTGTTTGGGGGTGGTGTTTCAAACCACCCACAATTCTATCATGATCATAGTCTTGTATATATTTTTCTATCTCACTCATTTATTCAGGTTTCATCTTAGCTTCATATGTACACTTCATTAGCGGTTGATTCTGGTAATCTCTTTCCTACCTTATGCTCTCAATTTTAAAATTCATTTACTTAACATCGAGGCTGATGTTCCTTTTTGTTTGGGGGTGGGGAATTTTATCAAAATTGTACCTCTTTTGAAAATTTTTGATTTTTAAACCGGATTTTTAAAATTTCGTGCAGTTTCTTTCATCTCACTCATTGATGGGAATTTCAATCATCCATCTTTTCAAGTCTAGGAATCAAGCTAGAGAATATTTTTTCTAAAATAGCTTATGTAATACGTAACAAGGCATTTTACACTATGAATTTCTAGACTCAACAAAATTTGCGCACTTATCATGTCAATACGATTTAGAGTTGAGGTGTACTATAATTCTAAAGAGAACCTTAAGGATCACTAGTAGAGACTTTATCCCGTGAGATTTGTGCCTTTCACCCTCCCCACTTTAATTGTTGCATGATCTCATTATCCTTCATTAAAATTTGGCCTAATCACTGAGAATGACATCACTTTCGAGTTGTAAGAATCACATGTCTTGAAATTTGTCCCGAATACTAGATTGTCATCCATACACTTACCACTTTTCCATATCACATTTCCATTCACTCACCCATTATTTCCCTCATCATCCATACACACTACCCACTCCATTCATATATCATCCATCATCATTTTGAGAAAAAGAGTGTTGATTTCAAATGTTAAATGTCTTCATTGTTGAAAAAAAAGAAAAAAAAAAGAAAAAAAAGAAGAAAAAAGAGAAAAACATAAAAATAGCAAAAATAGAAAAAAAAAGGAAAAAAAAGAAAAGAAAGAGAGTTTGTAGTTAGTAGTTAGTTTTGAAATAAAAGACATTTGTGCGTAAAGTGTATACACTCTTCTATCGCATCCATCTTTTATCCATCACACATCCATCACTCATTATTCATCCATACATCACCATCCTAACTCATATCATCATATCCTTTACATCTCATTTCCCCTCACCCATATATAATCATCCATATTTTCCCCAAGTGTTCGGGCAAATGAAAGTCAACGTGGTGAATAACTCGATGTTCTCACTATAGTGATTAGCATTCTTTCATGAGATCATTTTTTCTAATTTGTTCGTTCTTTCTTATGTGTGTGTGAGACGTTTGAACTTGATTACATTTACTCAGATCCTCACACACAAGAGCGATACAGTAACCCTAATCTCGTGAGTTTGTTTGAGAGAGCTATATCCAGTGAGATTTTGAAGTTGAAGCGTTGATTCCAAAGAGGCTATCTAGGAATTACTCTCGTGATACTCGACCCGTTTTGACTGATTCACACTACACACATTAAGTTCTAGGAAGGATGTGCCTTGTGTATTTACTTATCTAAATATTTTTATATTCTAGCTTGTTTTTCTCAAATTATTTCTCTCATGATGGATTGTCCGATTATTTTATGTCTAATAAGAGATTGACTGCCCTTCAATAAATTTTTTGCAAATAAGAATTTTGTGGGTATATTCTCTGCAAACCCTCACGAGACACAACTCGTCCTGTAGGGCAACCTATAGGTTTAAAGGCTTGTTGCACATGCTAAGTGCAATCGCAAGTGCCCGCGAAAGTGGTACACTTTTGGTTACTTATCTTTCTCTTTCTCTTTATCTTATTGCTCGAGGACTAGCAACGCTCTGTTTGGGGGTGGTGTGATAAGCACCCAAAACTGTATATTTTATACCCCGAATAGACGTACTTTAGTTGCTAATTCTCGGCAATATGGGTCTTATGTGCCTAAATGTTTATCTTGTAGGTCAAATGTCCGTTTGCGGTGTCAAAAGCTATATATCAAGGTAAATGCGTGTTGAGTGGAGCTAAATACCCTTGTCCCGTATCCTAGCCTACCCTAAACCGAGCCTAAACCTACCCCGAACCCCGTGTATGTTTAGGTTGTGCCCTTTTATATTTTTTTAGATTTTTAGTTTGAGTCGTTTTATTTTAGACTTATTTATTATTTATTATTTTCTATTTTTCTATTTTATTTTTATTAGTATAATTTTATTTTACTTTGATTTTGATTAGTTTTTATTTTATTAGGATTAGAATTTTTAGGATTTCATTTATTTATTAGTTTTATTAAATTTTACTTTTTCTTAGGATTTTAGTTTTTAGTTTAATAGATTTCTATTTTTATTTCTTTTTAGTTTCAATTTTTATTTGATTCTTTGTTTTATTTTAGAATAGGATTTTATTTTTTTTAGGTTTTTATTTTATTTTACTAATTTTTATTTTAGTTAGTTAGTGTTATTTTAAGGATCACAATTTAAACACACTCACACCTTAAAAACCCAACACACTATCTTACACCTAAACATCCCCACACCCTCATCCTATTTTCCTACACTCTCTCACACAATAACCCCCATCAACTTCATCTACCCCAACAACTCACCCTCTCTCCTCTCTCCTCTATCCTCCCCTATAACCAAAACACCAAACACCATCTCTCTCTCTCTCATACCCTCATAAACACTCCATAACCTACAACCACATTACCAATCCCAGCTGACTCAACCCATGATTTACCCCAAACCCAGACCAACCTGTGAACGTTCCAAAAGTGGAAATCCCCTGCTTTTATAATACCCGAATACCTGGGTTCGATCCTCAACCCCAACCGGTCACAACCACCTCATCAACCAACATTGACTCAACCAGCAAACCCGCTCCTATTTCGGATAGCACAACCCGAGACCCCTCTCATCCCAACCTGTAACCCGCATCCACCATACCCACCTGCTTCCAGTGCTGATCCTACCCGAGAAAACCTATCCGTCAGAGCTCCCTACCCGGCTTCTCGAAATCGATCTGCTCAACCTTCCACCTTTTCTCCCTTGCTTCGTCGACGGCCCGAACCTTAAACTCGGATCCCCTGTACACCAAATAGCAAAAACGAAACTAAGTCCTCCTCCAACCGGATCTCCTACCTTGTTTAACCCATTTCCCATTTCCCATTCCAAACCCAAACCAAAATTGTGATCTACTAAACCTGCTAATTCCTAAAACCAACAAATCCAAATAACAAATAAAACCAAGCCAAACATATCTCCCACATGTGCCTAATAAACCCACTTATCCCCATTTACCCAAAATGCCCCCCAACTACCAACTTTAAACCATTTCTAAAAATAACCCTTAACTAAATCTGATTTGTTTTATTCCAATCCCCTCACCCACATGACCTCACACTCCTCTCACCATTTCCACGCACACTCAAGCCCATTCCCAAAAATACCCCTTTAGCTCCATAAGCCACTATAAAAATAAGACCTCTCTCCATAAAAAAATGGGGAAGACTAGAGAATAGAGTATTCTAGAGAGAGAAAGACTAGGTTAGAAAAATAAGGAATTCTAGGAAAAAATATTGTGGAGAGGAGAATTAAATTGTACTTCAATTTTGTTAGTGTTTGTACACAATTGAGAGAATCTTGGATTTGATTCAAGTGCAATTTCTTTTCTCCTGCATTTTGGTTTGAATTTTTTCTCTCTATATTTTTAATTTCATTTAGTAACTTTTATTAGATTGTTATTAAGTGAATTATGACTATGGTTGGCTAATCACTCCATTCAAGGAGTGAAATGAAGCCCCATATATTCAATTGAATGTATTAATTAATATAGTTTACTTTGTTTCATTTAGTTAATTTTCCTTTCATTCCTACATGAGTTTATGCATTGAGAAAAGGTAAACTATTCTTGAGAAAGGATTAAAATCTAATATACTCTTAATTTTTGGATTCAAACTAGAGATAGAATGACCCACTAATTAGAATATATTATATTTTATTATACTCATACATTAAATTTTTGTTGGATTTATGATTTATTATATGAATCTACTCTAGCGAGTGATTTATATAATTTCTCTAAATCAATTATTCATTTGAGTTACGGGGATGAAAATTGCATTAACTAATTTTATATTAGTTTGTTTTGTCAAATGATGAGAATCAATTGATAAAATAAATTAATATTTGGAAAATTAGTAAAGTAGAATAATTAACACATTTAATTGATAAAGTGGAGGTTAAGTTTCATTCCTTGAATATTTCTCAAATTTAATTTCATCTCATTCTTATTACTTAGTTGTTATTTAGCACACTTGTTAGTTTGTTAATTTCATCTCTCATTTTAGTTTAGTGTTACTTCACATTTTCACCTAAAAAGTGTTTTAATATTTGAAAAACATAAAAAAAATTAGAAAAACCCAAAAGTCTAAAAAAAATAATCAAGTGAATTATATTCATTATCTTCTCATTTTTAGCATATTCATACCTTAGATTTGGATTGATACCTCACTTGCCATTATACCCTAGTTTTGTCTACTTTTTTAGGTTTGTGAAGATTTTTGATTGAAGTGCTTTTACAACAACGACAAATATACCGAAAAGTCTTTCCATCAATATCAGATATGGCAAGGGCGACACCGATGGTGGGTAAACCCTATATGCTCTACACTGATGTGACGACAGGGTATAATTATTTATACTTTTTAACTAGGTTGATATCGTCATCTTATTTTCTAACCTTTTAGACCAGTTAATTGATTCCATCATATATCTATGATATGGAGGGTGTGCCTCCACCATGGACAACACCTAGGTAGGGTAACAATATGTTGGTCTCTTCAGCGCATACCTCGAGGAGTGCTACGATCGTAGCGATAGAGGATATTACCGTCTAGCATTTCTCCATTCCTTCTCACCACATCTAATTGGGTGGAAAATTTTTTGCCTAGTGCCTTATCACCCTTAAGAGATGATAGATAGCTTCCATCCTTTCTTTAAGGAGGTTCTTCGGAGGGAGGTATGACTTTACCATTCAGTTTTTCCCTTTGATTCAGATTTCTTTCCTGTGTTACTAGTTATCTCACCTTTGCTATATTTGCACTTTTACAGACTATGCATGTATCGTCATCTTGGTTGTGGGATATCCGAGATTGGATGTATGCTGTGTCTGATCACGTGAGGAAGGCGACTAGATCTTGTAGGTTCCATAGAAAACTTCCGAGGGATACAAATAGATTTCTGGCTCTGGGCATGGAAGGTCCACTGCTCTCCGTCATGGGAAACTCATTCGCCGGAATCCTTGAGGAGGTGGTTTAACTTCCAGGGTTTTGGAAAGTTTAGGCTATGTCCCAATAATTTTGGTCCTTTTTACTTTTTCTTCTTATTTATTACTATAAACGCAATGACAAACATATATATATATATATATATATATATATATATATATATATATATATATATATATATATATATATATATATATATATATATATATATATATATATATATATATATATATATATATATATATATTAAGTACAAAACTTATGTATGTCACAAGTTTGATTGATGATGTCATCTAAATAAAATTTTCTTACATTACCTATTTTGCCCCTCAAATTTATGATTTCCCGCTCTTTTAACAAACTCCCTTTTGTTCAAAATTCAAAAATAAGGATAGATTAGTAAACTTATGTAACTAGACACTCTCTCATACTCACCAAACCTACTCCCGATTCACAAAACTCCCTCTCACAACCTGTCTCCTCATTATCTTCCCCCCCCCCCCAAACCCTAGCCGTTCTCCCATTTCCGATCTCTCCCATTTCACACTCAACTCTCTCTCATCTCTCCCGTTACACTATCTATTGATGGGTTATATTGTAAAATAGGGTTTTGTTCTTGGTTTTTTCTAATTTGGATTAATGATTTGTTTTGCAGATTGAACTAATTTCAGGTTCACGGTATAATTTCTTGGCTCAGGTTTTGAATTTCGTCAGATCAGGTATTCTTTTACTTATTTACTTATTTACTTATTTACATTCTCAGGTTTCTGGGCTCGATTTTTGGTGGGTTTTGAAATCTTGGGGGTTCGTGCGGAACTGTCAATCTAAGGTTTTACAACTTTAAATTTTGGGATTTATTTGTAGAAGGATTTGGAAATTTTGGGGTTTCGTGGGTTTTGAAATTTTGGGGGTGCATGGGTTTGTAATTTTTATGGTTTTATTTCTGTTTCTTTCTCTAATGTTTATATTTCATGTTTGGAATTAGGTATTTTAACTTTTGGTTTGAACTCATAACCAGGTATTTTGGGAAGATTTTTTTCCTTTGTATACTTCCATGTATGTCTTTGAGCATTTTGTTTTATAATGGTAGTATTACATCGAGTTAATTTTGCTATTTTTCCCCACTTGAGGTCCTTTTGTTATTTTTGTTTTAATAAGTTGCATTTTAGGTGTATGAAGGAATGACAAAGAGATTTTGAAGTATTTAAAGTCAAATTACTAAATATATATTGCAACTTCATCTTGGTATTTCATGTTGTCATTTCTATATAGAAATTAAATGCTTTTTCAACCTAAATGTTGTTTTTAAGAGTTCATTTTTGTTGTATGTAAGTTATGATGTCTTTGTAGTATTGTAAGGAAAATCATATTTTATTTATGTTTATATGCTATAAATAGTGATTTTTTTGGTTGAAATCATGTCAAGTTTCCTTCTGGATTGGATCTTTGGGTTTAAAATTAGTTTATTTATAAATTACATTTTTTGTGGTCTAAAAGAGGGTTTTTAGATATGATTTTTTATTCATATTATTGTAGGTTATTTTTATTTTCAATTTTTTTGTGGTGAGGGGAAAGAGAGTTCCTCAACTTTGTGTTACAAAGTCATATATGTGTGCATATGGGAACTTCAGTTGATGGATATCGTAATAATGTACAAGATGATATAGTTTTTTGTAAAAATGTGCATATGGGAACTTCATATGAAATTCTTATGTGTGTTGAATGGAAAATTTACTTTTTTTGTCCCATATGCATCCTAATTGGCTTCACACTTTTTCTTCGCATTTATGAATTATTATTGCTATTTATTTTGATTAGGTCGAGGATCAAGGTCTCAGTAACAACTTATTTCCTTTCATAGTTTCTTAGAAGGATGTAACAAAACTATTGAATATTTGAATGTAACAAAGCTATCAATTTTCGTTATTTCTCGATAGTTTCTGTTTCAAGTAACATTATTTCCATTATACATAGTATTTCCATAATGCGTTTTTCAGTTATAAGTTTGCTCAAGTTCTGTAATTTCGTTGTTCAATTTCAAGTTTGTTCAAGACATGAATTGATGTTTTTCTTTTTTCTCGAAGGTTCGTGGCCCGAGGTCTGTTTAAGGTTTGTTTTTCTTAAGCCGTTCAAGACATTTCGTGAGTTGTTTGTGATTATATTTATTTTGGACTTATCTCTGATTATATTTATTTGGTACTTAATTGTGATTATATTTATTGTGGAAAAAAGATTAGACTGGCAAACTGAATAGTAGAACGCTTACTTGGTTAGTTGTTTTGGGGTCAGAAGTGCATTTATAGGCCTTTGTAATGGTAGTTTTTATTTTTTCGTCGTTGCTTTGGGTTGACCAAATTGTTAGTTTTCCAAATACCATTTGTATTTTGTTTCCCTATTAGATAAATTTCATATATATTATGCAATTAGTGACTTTTGATTTGTTATATCTCTATTCCCAGCTACTTTATTTGTCGTTATTGCGAAATATGGGTTTTATATAGATTGTTACTGTACTACTTGGGTTGTCGTTATGCTAAAATATGTTTTTTTTTATTTCTAATGATTTCAGGAATTTAAAGAGACTTCCATCTCCGTCTATTTCGAAGACCCTGAGTTGTAATCGCATTGAAGTGTATGGTTTGCTTGTACGTTTCTCAAATTTTACTCAGATATGAGCTACTTTCATATCATCATAGCCACATAGCATCTTTATGTGTTCAACAATAGGATGTTGGTGTATCAAGTTGGTGAATGGTATGATATTTAGTTTTAAAAGGTCGTGAAAATAACTGAAGAGATGGTGCCCATCTAAATGCTTGCTTCAATTATTTGATACTTTTAAATTTGTGAGTGTTCTACCTGAAAAGTAATTAATTTTAATTTCCTACTTTATTCATGAAATCATGTCCATTATAAAACACAAATCTAATCTTGATAAAATTCATTCATGAAGTTATGTCCAAGAAATCTGTTGGTTATGTAATTATTTATGTACAACTTACTATTTACTATTTTTGTAAAGTTCTGCATATTTTGATAAAAGAACATCAAGTATAATTTGATGCTCGGTCAGGTTGCATTTGGTCTTTTTTGGAAATGGTCAATTCTACTAGAACAACGAGGATAATGCAGCTGAAGAGGATAATACTATACAGTTGCATAATGGTCAAATGTACTAGAACTTTGAGGATAATGCGGCTGAAATGGCCAAATGTATTAGGATAACGAGGATAATGCAGTTGAGATGCTCAGTCAGTGTTCAATACAGTATAGTTGAAGAGGATAATGCAACCCTTATAAAGGAAATGGGGACTGAAAATCCTATTGTTGCTTTTATTATTGTACTCACTGCCCCACCTATTAGCTGTCATAGAAGGCTGCCCGTTTACCAAATGGAACCTAAGAATGAAAGAAAATGGTGGTTGAGGGATATACTGCTCTCAATGGGTATGGGTACGGGTCAACAATTTAATCGATAAAATGGTAAAGTGAGCCATCTTCATTTGGTGTTTTTTTCCTCGACTTCTTAGCTTATTTTTAATTGGCAAAAAGTTCATTTGGTTGTTTACATAGGATTGGCTATCACATCCAACAAAGGCAGTGGCAGTGGTGTTTGATGTTTGATGCTTTTGGTGTCCATCACTAGCCGCATAGCTTAAATTCAAAGAAGTGATCTTGGAAAAGATTGAATGGAATGTTGGAAGGTATGCTGGAACCACATACTAAAAGCCAAAAATGCCCTTGAGTTATTTGCAGCCTGAAAACGAAGAGCTCATCAGAATTCGGGACATTCATATCATGTCAGCAATTTTTAGTGTGAACATGTTCAGTTTGAAGTGTGATAATTTTCATCCAGTTTTCAAATATTTTTGCATCTTTGTATACTAAACTTTTCATTATCTGGTGGTGATGTATTTCATTATGATGAGGTTATATACTGAATCAAGCTTTTGTATACTGAATCGAGCTTCAAATTATGATCAAGTTTCCTGGTGATACTGAATCAAGGTTATGATCAGGTATGATCAGGAATGTGTAATTTCTGAATGTAATTTCATTTTATGCATCCAAATAAGGAGGTCTAATTTAAAGGAATGTATAATTTGAAGGAGGTATATGTTTGTTATGTAGTGTATGAATATGTGTTAATATGCAATGTGTAATATGGAGTGTATTACTTTTGTTCTACTGCCAAAAACTGCTAACAAGTATATCCTTTGCATATCAGTAATTTTGAGTACATAATGCACTCAGGTGGGGTTCTCTTGATATAAGATCTTTTAGCATGTTTAGAGTCACTGTTGAAGAAGAGAATATTTGGAACCATTTATCATTCACCAAAGGTCTATCAACTCTATACCACATTCACTAAAGGTATATCATTCACCAAATATTCTATATTCTCACCCTTTCCTTGACTCTCTTTAATATGGTTTTAGTTTAAATTACACACTGCAGGAGAAATGTAAAACCATGGACTGTTGTTTCAATGTGGCTATTCTTATCACGATGCACCATATAAATGGGATGCATGTCAGGGTTACAACCAGAGCAATCTCTGTAATAACTGCAAACGACCAGGTCATTATGCTAGAGAATGCCCTAATGTGGCTATATGTCACAATTGTGGACTACCTGGACATATTGCATCTGAGTGCACTATAAAATCTCTATGCTGAAACTATCGCAAACCTGGCCACATGGCCATAAGCTATCCAAATGAGGGCATCTTCCACACCTGCAGTAAGACGGGGTAACGTGCTAAAGACTATTCAGTTCCCCCACAGACACCTTCATTCCTTTTCCCAGACATAAATTCACAGCATTAAAATATGAGCTGTGGAAGTGGAGGTGGATATGATCATCACATCACAATTTTTTCTCCCGAAGGCAGTCTCTTCCAAGTAGCTGATGCAAGGACTTTGGTTTAATAAGCAAGGAATGAAGCAGCTGAGTTTCATTTCAGATATGGTTATGAGATGCCTGTTGATGTATTGGCTAGATGGATTGCAGATGAATCTCAAGTCTATACTCAACATGCTTACATGAGACCTCTTGGAGTAGTTGTTATGGTTTTGGGTATAGGTGATGAGTTTGAACCTCGACTCTTTAAATATGATCCGGATGGTCACTTCTTTGGTAACATGGCAACAAGTGCTGGATCAAAAGATCAAGAAGTAATAAACTTCTTGCAAAAAAAATGAAAAATGATCCAGCATTTTCCTATGAGAAGACCGTAAAGACTGCAATTTTTACTCTGCAATCTGTTCTATAAGAGGACTTTAAGACAACTGAGATTGAGGTTGGAGTTGTTAAAAAGGATAATCCTATCTTTCTAGAGTTCGAAAGTTGCCTTATGCATTCCAGTTGAACGCGTGAAAGGAAAATATCCTCTTTTTATCATAAATCCTATGTTTTTCATCTTTGTTCAACTTCTGAAACTCCCCAATGCAGTTTCATATATCCTCTGTTTATCATAATATCCTATGTTTATCAGCTTTGATTCATTTGGTTAACATGGGGGTTTTAATTCTTGGTTTGGCTTTCAATTGAAACCATCTCCATTATAATGTTATATATGCAATCAACTAATATAATGCTATGACCAATTATAATGCTATTATATTTATGGACGTTGATTTTCTTCAAAATGTGTAACTCTGATAAGTTTCTTGTATTTTTTATGGACGTTGATTTGCTATATTTATAATGCGACTATATTTATGGACATTAACTCTTTTCTTCGATTTTTTTTACATCAGCTATATATGTGTTAGATTCATTGACATCAGATATATATAAAAACTTGAAGTGTCGATAAATAATTTGAATTTTTTTACACCAGCTATATATGCGTCAATGAATCTGAAGTAAGTCGGTGTATGCAAGTCGGTGTTGGACATTTCTAAAAAATGTAAGTCAAAGCTGTTACACATGATTTGCATTTGTACCATTATTTGTCAGCTATATATGTGTCAATGAGACTACATTTGTACCATGATTTGCATTTGTACTATGTTTATAACCTCCCAATCTGGTGTTTTAATCTCTTACACATGACAATATTGTTGGATATTAGTGTGTTATAAGTCGAGATAATTCTCGATAGTGATAGTTGATGTAGAGAACTTTGTTTGTTGCGTATACATTCTTCTTTATTTGAAAACCAAACGTATTGGTTTGAAGATGTCCCGATTATGCAATCATAGGTGTAAAATTAGTAAGAGAAACTTGAATTAACGTAGGGATCATGTGTTTCTTTTGTGAATCAAAAAATAAAAATAAAAAATGACCACTTAAAACAAAAACACACTTATGATATTACCAATTTTTTTATTGTTTCTTTTCTCATTGATGAACAAAGAAAATTATAGGGTTGTATTTTAGGTGTTCAAAATGTGGATGTTGTATATGAACAATTTTTTTGTTTATATCCTCACATTTGGATTTATTATTGTAAAAATCTTGGATATGCATTTCTTGCTTTTCATTGAATTTCTTGCTTTGCATTTCTTTCTTTACATGTATTTCAATTTTTCTCAGATGAAGAAATGCCCAAGTATAGTCATCAGTTATCCGCAAGGTATAGTCATCAGTTATGCCCAAGATTTATTTTAGTTTCTTCGTTTCTTATTTTAATCCTATTAATGGTCCAATTCTCATCTACGCATGTCAGTCGTGTAGATCAGAGGCATAGAGACTTCAAATCCACTCGATTATTGGATTCATTTAAGGAAGATATATTTTTGGCAGAGGCATAGAGATTATTATTATTATTGTTATGGTGTTTTTGTATTGTCTAAACAGGATGGATAGCCGTATAAACAAAGTATATTTTGTCAAATATTTATAAAATATTTGTATTTTGAATGGAACATGAGCAAAGTGTTATTATGAATGGAACTTGAGAAAACTTGAACAAAGAAAACTCTGTCTAATTGATAATTTAACGACGAGTGAGACTTTGGAATTTTTTTGTAGTTATGCACTTTGAAAATTTTAGTCGTTTCGCGATTACGTACGTTGAAAAATTTACGTCATTTCATGATTACGTACTTTGAAAAAATTTCAGCGTGCGTTCAGGCATGGGCATACCCTAGTATATATATATATATATATATATATATATATATATATATATATAAGGCATTTTTCATTTGATTGATGTATCTTGCATTAAGTGACATAGTCTACATGCATTTTAATTTTCCACTACTAGTTTTACTTATGAAAAATGAAGAAAGATGTTTAGAGATTAAAATATGTGTAAGGACACAAGTCTCCGATGGAGTCTTATGTAGTGTTGGCTCAATTCCGTACAAAAACATTGGAGCCATAGGATAGTGTTCTTTTGTATCCTTCAAGCCTATGACACATTAAAGTTGAAGACGTTGCGCCCTTGCTTTTTAAGAGAACATCATTGCCGAGTTTCAGTGCCTCGTTTCACGTCATCAACTTCATATTTCAAGTCTCCAAAGGTATGAATGCTTTTATATATTTGCAGGAGACTTGGAATAAGTTTTATTGTGTGTAATGTTTATTTAAAATAAAGTTTTTGGGCTTATAATTAAAAAATGAACATTCTTGGATTTCATTCGAAATTGTCGTTCGAATGAGAATTTTGTTCGAACGAGTTTGCCAATGAATTTTCCCATTTGGTCACTGGAACATCGTTAGATGGTCGTTCAAACGAGACTTCGTTCGAACAAGATTTCCGACGGGAAAATATTTTGGCAGTTTTTCTCCATGATCCCACTCTTTTGTTCCCACTAACTCTTCCAAATTTATTTAGTGCGGGAACCTCTTTTGAAAATATAAATTTTTATAACTTCTAAACATACTTTGAGAGAAAATTTGGAGAGAAAAATTTCCTAACATCAAAAGTTCATAGTTTTGTGTTTTTGTGAATCCATGAAATAATTCCTACCAAAAACACATACACCCAACTGTTTAGTTTATTCCAAGTATATCTACTTATATATATTTTATTAGAGCATTTTGGCACCGGGTTTAATTTTCTACTCAATAAGAAAAGAGTTTGGGTCTTGTTTCTCTACCTCAACAAAAGGAGAATCATTTTTGTTTTCACTGCGGTGTTCTCACATGGTAAAAGGCACCATGGGTGGGTGACGATGTCCAAGATCCCCATCGATGGAGTCCAAGACTGTGGAGGAGTCCACAGTTATTTTCTAGGCAGAGTTTGAAGATCGAAGGAGAGCTTCAACGCTTGAAGGGAGTCGAGTTTTTTGTGTAAGTCCTCTTGTCGAGTCTTTGTAAAATTTGAACCATACTTAGTGAATTTGTTAGGCTAGGGCCATTGAGGTTTTTTCCCATTTTGGGTTTTTCCTCGTACATCGCCGTGTTGTGGGATTGTGAATTTATTTTATCTTTTGCAAAAATCACCTAGAACGCATGCTTAGGGTAAAAAGATAAAATTGGATTTAACTCGCAATCTTGAATAAAATGGTGCCTGTTTAATTATCTGGGCAAGTTTATTTTAATTTAATTTAATTTAAGTCGGCGCTAAATTAATTGGATAATTTTCTTGCCTAAATTGTTTAATTTTGATAATTAAATTAGCTTGGTTTAAGTGAATTTAAACTTTGTGTGTGTTTACTTTATTTCACTTTGTAGTGTCTAATTTTAATTTGTTTTAAGAAATTAAAATTTGTCATTTGTGTGTGTTGAACCATCTTTATTCCGCATTAAAGGAAATTTATATTTAAAAATTTAAAATTAGGGATCCTTGCACTTTACAGATTGGTATCAGAGCCGCAGCGCTAATTTATTGTGTTAAGGTCCTTTTATATATTTTTTGTTAAAAATGGAATTTTTCCCGTTTTCTAAATTTCCTATTTTCGATGGTTCTAATTACGCGTATGAATTCGGCACTAAAATCTATCGACGAGAGGGTTTGGTTGTCAGTCGTTAACGGCTGGTCCCCACCCACACATTTGATAGAAAATGAGCGTGTTCCCAAACCCGTAGATAGATGGAGTGAGAATGAATTTAAACTTGCTAATTTTAATTCTCGAGGTTTAAATGCCTTGTTTAGCACGCTCACACCGGATGAATTTCGACGTATAATGACGTGTGAAATCGCTAAGGAAGCTTGGGATATAATACAACTCACTCACGAGGGAACTAGTGTCATTAAAGCTTCTAAACTCCAAAACCTCACCACTAAATTTGAAACCATCAAAATGAATGAAAAAGAAACATTTGATGAATTTTATGCAAGACTTTCCGATATAGTCAATTCATCTTTTAATTTGGGAGAGAAAATACCGACAACCGAGTAGTAAAGAAAATTTTAAGGTCCCTACCCGAGATATTTATCCCCAAAGTGACTGTTTTAAATTCTTTACCCACCTTGAAATCAACCAAACTTAAGGAACTAGTAGGAGATTTACAAACTTATGAACTAGATATATTCCCCTCCAAAAATGAAAAGAAAATTGATAAGGGCATTGCTTTGAAAGCTTGAAAGGAGAAAAAACAAGTTGTGGATAATGAGAGTGACAGTGACTTGGAGGACATGACCATGTTTGCTAGGAAGTTTCATAAATTTCTTAAATTTAAAAAAGATAAGTTTAAAAATGATTTTAAGAAATTTGAAAATTCTAAGCATGACAAAGTCGAAAAGATCCCTAAAATTTTTAATGAAAATTTAAATAGGGTGAGTCTAATAGGTGTTACGATTGTGAGGGTTATGGTCATAGGGATTTTGAATGCCCCACTAAACTAAGGAAAGAGGGTAAACAACCAATTTCATATAATGCTACCCTTAGTGATAGTGATAAGGAAGAGGGAACCGCTTTCCCCATTGAGCGCAACTTTGTCGCGTTCATGGCAAGTCATGTGAGCACAGATAATGAATCTTCCCATGAAGATATATAAATTCATGACACTTCCAAGGCCTTTGTTTGTGAAGCTATAAAAGATGATGGTAGTGAGAGTGGAGAAGAAAGAGAGAGTGAAAATGAAGAAGAGGTTAATGTGAGTGAACTTCAATTTGCATTTCAAGAACTATATCATGAATCTATTAAATTAAAAAGAGAAAATTTGAAGTTAAAAGCTAGTTTAAGAGAAAGTGACAAGGTTATTAATGAGAGTGCGTTAGTTGAAGACCTTAGGACACGAGAGAGAGCTCTTCGAGAGAAGCATGGGTATGTAGAAGGCGAGAGAGATAGCCTTAAGGGCTTAAAGGAATCCTTGAAAAAAGTGCTTCTCGTGTTTGAAGAGCGCAATATTTTATTAGAGTCTCACATTTTAGATATAGAAAATAAATTAAAAGACTCTGGTAAAGTCAAATTTGATTTGGAATGTTGTTCAGAGAAATTAGATAAAATATTAGGAACGGTCCAAATTAAAAATGACACATGTGGTTTAGGCTTCGATTCATGTAATGATTCCTTTATTAAAGCCAAAACCAATATTTTAAGAGAATCATGTGATACCCCGCCTAATTAACTCCGAGTGATCAGTTCTAAATTAAATTAGAACATGTTTCTCAATTGGTTCATTCTTAGCATCACTGTCGCCTTTTTAATTATGAACCACCTAAGTGAGAAAATTAGACTGGTGCTAAGTTTTTATATTACATTAACTTAAATGAAATACTCATGTAGAAACAAATTAATATAAACATTCACAATTAACTGAAACCAACCATTCATAATTAATTAACTGACCGAATAAACCATCAGTTCAAAATCCAACAAAAGTAAAGACAGTAATAAAACTCAACAAGTATGACATAAGTACTGAATAAGACTGTGAGCAACATGATCGAGTAGCTGATATGAAAACTCTATACTAGAATTGAAAGGAATGAGGCACCTAACAAACTCCGGCAACATCCACATATGCTACATCAACAAATCCCTTGAATGATTCAAGCCTGGCGTCCCTGTGGCTGGACACCTAAAAGGTTTTTATTTTTTATTATTTATAACAAGGGTTAGTACCCAAAATATTTGGAAAATATTTAGCAAATGATTAACTTACAGTAATAAATAAATATGCATTCTCTCCATATTTTAGTTAGTGCCGCACTCCCTTGAGGATATCCTCACCTCTCCTCTATTGTGCACTACTAATGCCTTGATTACTTTACCTAGTTGTTTCTCTCATGACTAGATAATTTATTTAACCCCTTTGCAACTACCCTGCTCTAACCGAGTATGCCAAAATTATGATTTCTAAGTTATTATCAACATCAACTTAATTAATCATTTTCCTTTTTAAATTCATATAACTTCCACACCTATTATACATATAATACAATTCACGATCTGTATTAATTAGTCCGTATATAATTATTTACCTAATTATATACTTATAGTCATATCACAATATGCACAATTATGCTGAAATAATAATTTATAAAAACATCCTTCCGAGTGATAACTCACTGGATGTATATTCTCTAAAGTGCTATCCCACTAGGTATATTCACATAACCTAGTTACCCCAAGTCAGAATCGCTCACTAACTTGGTTAATACATAAAAATTGGAGGCGGTCATATTCCTTCCCTGAAAGTGAGATGCCCCTCACCCATATAATGGACGCTATGACCTGGGAATATACTCACCCTACTCCTCAAGCTAGGGGATTTATCCACAGCGCGCAATCTCCCCCTATAGCACTAGAGTATATAATAATAGTATCTAATCACTAATATTAATGCACACACCATATATATATATATACTATCGCACACCGTATATATATATAAATACAAATAAACTATCCCGGCTATACCGTGTGCTAAGTCCGTAACACAAGCCTATTCAAATTATTAAAAGTTTATGGCCCAACTCTAATTATTAATTATTTCGCACATTAATTAATTAAATTACTTTTTGGTGTCGCCCCAACCAATATATTTGGACTTACTCTCGTGGCCCGAAATAAAACAATTCCCAAGTCTAAATTCCCGACTCCAAATTATTTAGCTTTCACTCTAAATAAATTTAACGCCTTGGTATCACTCAACCCATATGCCCGGACTCGCCCACTCAATCCGTATTTAATTATTTCGAAATATTCTTTCCAAAATTTAACCATAGTGTGTCACACATAAATTTCTTCCAAATCCCAATTAATTTTACTTCACAATTAATTATATTGTATCCATATGTTTATCTCTCATTACCTAAGGTATAGAAAAAGAATTTAAATTAAATTCCCCTTATATATATAAACTGGTCGAACTGCCAGAATTTTTCGACCATCGATCGATCGATCCCCAACCATCGATCGATCGATCATACAGGTCATCATCTTCTTCCTCCTTCGATTTCAGCCACGGATGAAAAGCTCCAAACCCTACTTCTTCTACAGTAAAACCCAAGTCTTCCCATCAATAATATATACCAAAAACCTCATAAGGGACCCCCATAAAGTCCACAAACACCATTTAATTTACGTTCTCTACTGTTTTTCATAAATTGGGAAAAATCCATTTTTATTCGTTAACCCATTTCAACATCAAATTCGTATCTAAATTTCGTTTCTAATTTATCTGGGTTTACACATCTTACCAGATATATATACAAATCTCATATTATACATCAATTTTTACACAATTTAGGAATTCAGAATATTGGTTTACAAAAACCCCATGTTTATACCCTTTACATCCCAAAACGAATTTTGATTTCTCACATCACATAAATAAGAATCGAAAAGCAAATTAAATGCTATAGCAAGTTAACCACTTTCCTTATGATTTCGTAGGGTCTGAATCGAAGTTGTGAATTCCAAGGTTGATGATGAAATTCCCTCTTTTGGCTCTTTTCTTTGTCCCCCAAATTGCCTTTAACTGTCTCTTAGGTTTTCCTCTCCCGCTAAGTGTTTCCTAATTTCACATCACCCGTTCCCCTTTTTCTTTTAATTAGGTAATTAGGCTAAATCCCGTTTTTGTCTTAATGGGCCAAGCCCAAGTCACCCAAATACCCCCGTGTGGGCTCGACTATGCCTAAAAATGTCCCGTGACCCATTTACTATCCCCGGGTACACTTTTCAGACTATCTCGGCCCATTCAGACTCAATCGTGCACTCAGAATTGACATCCAAATTAATTTATAAAAATCCTTATCTCACACCCAAATTAGTCTATACCGACTCCTGGCTGAGATAAGAACATACCCCGTCATTAGTACCCGAAATGACGTAAATAAATTATTACTATTCACTTAGTAATTAAATTTCCCTAAATATTAATCATTCACTCCCCGATTAATATTTAAATATATATAGCCATAATTAATTCAATTAAAATTACGACACACAAGTAATTTAGAATTCCTGAATTAATTAAATATTAAATGTACAAAAATACTGGGTGTTACATACTCCCCCCCTTACAAAGGAATTTTGTCCCCGAAATTAGGTCGTACCTGTGGTGAATAGCTCTGGATATTGTTCCCGCATATCCTCCTCCCGCTCCTAGGTAGACTCATCAATGTTGTGATGACCCCACTATACTCTAACTTGTGGAACAACCTTGGATCGTAACTTCTGCTCACTACGGTCCAGAATAGCCACCGGTCTCTCCTCATATGAGATGTCTGGCTATAAATTAATTTCCTAGAGTGGAATGTGACAGAAGGCCCTCTTGCTCCTTCGATATTTCTTCAGTTATGCCACATCGAACTCCTCGTGTATCCGCTGAAGATGCTCTAGCAATCGCAGTCTATACATTACCGGTCCCACCCTCTCAATAATAGTGAAAGGTCCCACGTACCTCGGTGCTAACTTACCCTTCTTGCTGAACCTCATCACCCATTTCATAGGGGACACCCGGACTAATACCTGGTCCCCAACCTCTAACTCCACATGTCTCTGTGAAGCATCAACATAACTCTTCTGCCTATTCTGAGCTATCCGAATCCGTCCTCGAATCAACTCTATCTTGGCAGACGTCTCCTGGATAATCTTTGGCCCCAATAGCTTATTGTCCCCCACCTCTAACCAACAAGCGGGTGAACGACGAGGTCTCCCGTATAGTGCCTCGAACGGTGCCATGCCAATCGTGAATTGGTAAGAGTTGTTATACGTGAACTCTACTAAAGGAAGATATTTCTCCCAACCTCCACCAAAGTCTAAAATGCACATTCTGAGCATGTCTTCCGGCATCTGGTTGACTTTCTCAGTCTGCCCATCGGTCTGTGGGTGATAGGCTGTACTCAAACGTAACTCCGTGCCCATGGCCTCCTGAAAGATCTGCCAAAAGCGGGCCACAAAAATTTTGTCTCTGTCAGACACAATATTTATCGTCACCCCGTGCAGCTTAACAATCTCTGCTATGAATAGCTATGCATAACGCATCGTCTCAAAGTCCGTGCGAACTGTCAGGAAGTGGGCCACCTTGGTCAACCGATGCATAAGACCCATATGGAATCGTGACCCTTCTGCGATGCAGGTAACCCTATAATGAAGTGCATGGAGATGCTCTCCCACTTCCACATAGGAATTTCTAACGGTTGTAGCATCCCTGATGGTCTCTGATGGTCAACTTTCACAAGGTGACACGTGGAACATTTCGAAACAAACTCTGTTATATCCCATTTCATTCCTTCCCACTAATACTACCTCCTCATATCTTGGTACATTTTATCCCCACCGGGACGTACCGCAAATCTCAAACCATGGGACTTTGTCATAACAGCGTGCCTCAACTCCTCATCCTCTGACATAATCTCCCATTAAGGCGTAGGCTACCTTTTGAGCTGATCGAGTAACCCTCAGCTCCCTCAGCTAACAAATGGCTCACCCTATCCCGGTAAATCTGATCCTCTGCCTGAGCCATCACAACCCGCATAATGATCTCAGGTGTGATGGATAATGCTGACATGCAGCCCTGGCTACATCATCCTTATATCGAAGCTCTTTCCACTTCGCTTTCTAGACTTCTGATATTTTCCCAATCGGTCTCCGGCTCAAGGCGTCTGCTACCACATTAGCCTTACCAGGATGATACTGAATATCAAACTGGTAGTCTTTCACGAATTCTAGCCACTGGATCTACCTCATATTCAGATCCTTCTGTGTGAAGAGATACTGAAGTGACTTGTGATCCGTGAATAAGGTGAATTTTCCCCCAGTAGATAGTGTCTCCATATCCGTAAGGCAAAAATGACCGTTGCTAGCTCTAGGTCGTGAGTGGGGTAATTTCGCTCATGGGGCTTTAGATTTCTGGACGCATAAGATATAGCCCTTTCCTCCTGCTGAAGCACACCCCAAGTCTCTGTAAGGATGCATCAGTGTAAACCTGATACTCTAGTCCTCCCTTCGGCAAAGCAAGTACGGGTGCAGATGTCAACTTGTCCTTTAGCTCGTAGAAAGCTAATTGACAATGATCACTCCAAGTGAAAGGCACCCCTTTTCGAGTCAGATTCGTCAAAGGGCCCGTAATCTTTTGAGAACCCTTTAATGAATCGCCTGTAATAACCGACCAATCCCAGAAAACTTCGCACCTCGGTCGGTGTCGTGGGTTGTCCCCACTCCCTCACCGCCGACACCTTACTCAAATCCACTGCAATACCCTGGTCTAACACCACGTGGCCAAGAAACTGCACCTCCCGCAGCCAAAATCCACACTTCTCGAATTTGGCATAGAGCTGGTGATCCCGCAGTGTCTGTAGAACCATACGCAGATGCTATGCGTGCTCCTCCTCGGTGCGCGAGTAGATTAGTATGTCATCAATAAACACAATGACAAATTAATCGAGATACTCCCTGAAAAACCTGTTCATAAGGTCCATGAACATTGCTGGTGCATTGGTGAGCCCGAATGGCATCACCCTGAACTCGTAAGATCCATACCGCGACATGAAAGCAGTTTTAGGAACATCTTCCTCTCGGATACGCAATTGATGATACCCTAACCTCAAGTCAACCTTGGAGAAGTAAGACGCCCCTCTCAATTGGTCAAATAAGTCATCAATCCTAGGTAATGGATATTTATTTCGTATCGTCACCTTATTCAGCTCCCTATAGTCCACGCATAACCAAAGTGAACCATCCTACTTCTTTACAAACAACATCGGTGCACCCCACGACGATGTACTACGACGAATAAAACCCTGAACCAGGAGCTGCTGAATCTGCTCTCTCAACTCACGCATCTCTGAAGGGGTCATACGGTATGGGGCTCGAGCAATCATCCTCATTCTTGGTGCTAAATCGATTACAAATTCGATTTCCCTGCTCGGTGGCAACCCTGGTATTTCCTAGAACACATCCTCAAAGTCCCTCACTACTGGGATTGAGTCCAACGGAACCACCACCTCCTGTGAGGTTTCCTCCTCGATGTAATACAAGTGTGTGCGCGACCCTCCCTCAGGTTGCGACATCGCTATTAGAAACATCTCTTATCCCAGAATGGAGAACACGATTGTCCTCTTGTAATAATCCACAATCGCCTGATAACCTACCAACCAATCCATACCCAGGATGACATCGTACCCCTCCATATCTAACACTAAGAGGTATGTCGCTAAACCAAGCCTCCCAATAAAAATGTCCACCCCCCGAAAAATTGTGTGAATCAAAGTCCCGCTGCCTACTGGCGACTCTATACACATACGAAGACTACTCGCGGTCTCTAGTAACCCGACCCGTTTAGAAAAATTAGATTTAATGAATGAATGTGATGCTCCCGTGTAAAAAAGTATACTACCCTAATGACCATGAATGAGAAACATACCCTCAAGTGCTAGCGGCGTCTGCTATGATGGAGGATTGGGAACATCCCGGATGTTACACACACGCCCATAGTGCATTTTCCCCTGCTACGGTGGGGCGGGTAGAGCTGGTGCTGCTAGCGGCATCTGCCCCTGTTGGGCACCCTGCTGATGACCTCTGCTCCTCTACGGGCACTCCCTCTTGAAGTGTCCTGGTTGGCCACAGATAAAATAGCATTTCTGATCGTCCCTTTATCATTGGCCTTATTGGCCTTGATGTGGCTAGCCCTGCTGGCCTCCCTCATTATTCCCTTGGCCCTGACGGCCCTGAGGAACCTACTACTGCTGATTCGGGCCTGGCTTCCCCTGCCTAAACCCCTGGCTTCCCGGTCGGAACCCACCAGGCCTAAATTTCTTAGCGTGATTCCCCTACTGACTGCTAGTCTGCTGCTGAGTACCACTCATGTCACCACTAGTAACCGCCTTGCCCTGTTGGATCTTCTCCCCTACTCTCTTGCTTCCCTTCGCATGGAAGCGATGATCCTGGCAATGTACAAGGGAGACATTAGCAACATCTGTATACGTCACTAACACCGGATTCCCAATCAAATGCTGCCTGATCCTCCAGGCTAAGCCATCCATGAACCTCGACTTTTTTGCTCCTCATCGCTCACCTTATTTGGCACAAAGTTCTCCAAACAGGTGAACTCTTTCTCATAGTCTGCCACTGATCGGTCACCCTATACTAACTCACTGAACTTCTTCCTCATCTTAGCCTCTACCGCTGGTGGGTAGTATTTGCAGTCGAACCGCACTCAGAATTCAGATATCGTCATCAAATCCCGCTCCTCAATGGTGGTACTAACTCCCACCACTGTAAGGCTGTCGAAGATAGATGAAAGGTAGCAAGCATCTATTTCTACACATCGGTACACTCCATCATGTGCAGATGGCGTTGAATATTCTTCTTCCAGTCACAAGCCTATACTATGTCGGTGCTACCCCGAAATTTAGGTGGGTGACCCTTCTGAAAGGTCTCCCTAACTTGCTGCCAACATGGTGGCCCCACTGGAGCCTGAACTGCTGGTGCCACTAGAGGTGGTGCCTGGGGCTGTGGAAAATGAGCTGCCATAGATCACATCACTGTCTCGGCTGCCTGAGCCACTATCACTTCCACTGAGTAGTGGAGATCAACTCGGGTGGTGGTCGTGGTGATGGTACCTGTGGCTCCTGATGAGCCTCCCTGAGCTCATACCTAGCCTCAGCCCTCTCCGCTCTCAGTCTCTTCGGTGGCATCTGAAAATAGATCAAATTGTATAAGTACACAATTTATACAAAAACTAATAGAAGAAATACAATATCTCACAAGCAGAAAATGAATCAACAGTCCTAATAATAGGGTTCTATAACAACCGAACGCTATGCTGAAATGTAGTAAGCCGTACAGATCCTAGGGTCACTAAAACCTGATGCTCTGATACCATCTGTGACACCCTACCTAATTAACCCCGGGTGATCAGTCCTAAATTAAATTAGAACGGGTTTCTTAGTTGGTTCATTCTTAGCATCACTGTCGCCTTTTTAATTACTAACCACCTAAGTGAGTAAATTAGACTGGTGCCAAGTTTTTATCTTTCATTAACTTAATTGAAATACTCACGGGGAAATAAATTAATATAAACAATCACAATTAACTGAAACCAACCATTCACATTTAATTAACTGACCGAATAAACCATCAGTTCAAAATCCAACAAAAGTAAAGACAGTAATAAAACTCAACAGGTCTGACATAAGTACTGAATAAGACTGTGAGCAACATGCTCAAGTAGCTGATATGAAAACTCTATACTATAATTTAAAGGAACGAGGCACCTAACAAACTCCCGCAACATCCACATATGCTGCAGCAACGGATCCCTGGAATGAGTCAAGCCTGGCGTCCCTGTGGCTGGACACCTAAAAGGTTTTTAATTTTTTTATATCAAGGGTTAGTACCCAAAACATTTGGAAAAGTTTAGCAAATGATTAACTTGTAGTAGTAAATAAATATGCATGCTCTCCATATTTTAATTAGTGCCGCACTCCCTTGAGGACATCCTCACCTCTCCTCTAATGTGAACTACTAATGCCTTGATTACTTTACCTAGTTATTTCTCTCATGACTACATAATTTATTTAACCCCTTTGCAACTACCCTGCTCTAACCAAGTATGCCAGAATTATGATTTCTAAGTTATTATCAACATCAACTTAATTAATAATTTCCCTTTTTAAATTCATATAACTTCCACACGTGTTATACATATAATACAATTCACGATCTGTATTAATTAGCCCGTATATAATTATTTACCTAATTATATACTTATATAGTCATATCACAATATGCACAATTATATTGAAATAATAATTTATAAAAACATCCTCCCGAGTAATAACTCACTGGATGTATATTCTCTAAAGTGCGATCCCACTAGGTATATTCACATAACCTAGTTACCCCAAGTCATAATCGCTCACTAACTTGGTTAATACATAAAAATTGGAGGGGGTCGTATTCCTTCCCTGAAAGTGAGATGCCCCTCACCCATATAATGGACGCTATGACCTGGGAATATACTCACCCTACTCCTCAAGCTAGGGGATTCATCCACTACACGCAACCTCCCCTTATCGCACTAGAGTATATAATAATAGTATCTAACCACTGATATTAATGCACACACCATATATATATATATATATATATATATATATACATACTATCGCACACCGCATATATATATAAATAAAAATAAACTATCCTGGCTATACCGTGTACTAAGTCCGTAACACAAGCCTATTCAAATTATTAAGAGTTTATGGCCCAAATCTAATTATTAATTAATCCGCACATTAATTAATTAAATTACTTTTTGGTGTCACCCCAACCAATATATTCGGACTTACTCTCGTGGCCCGAAATAAAACAATATCCGAGTCTACATTCTCGACTCCAAATTATCTAGCTTTCACTCTAAATAAATTTAACGCCTTGGTATCACTCAACCCATATGCCCGGACTCGCCCACTCAATCCGTATCTAATTATTTCGAAATATTCTTTCCAAAATTTAACCATAGTGTGTCATACATAAATTTCCTCCAAATTCCAATTAATTTTCCTTCACAATTAATTAAATCATGTTCTTATGTTTATCTCTCATTACCTAAGGTATATAAAAAGCTTATAAATTAAATTCCCCTTATATATATAAACTCGCCGAACTGCCAGAATTTTCCGACCATCGATCGATCGATCCCCAACCCTCGATCGATCGATCGTACATGTCATCATCTTCTTCCCCCTTCTGTTTCAGCCATGGATGAAAAACTCCAAACCCTAACTTCTTATAAAGTAAAACCCAAGTCTTCCCATCAATAATATATACCAAAAATCTTATAAGGGACCCCCATAAAGTCCACAAACACCATTTAATTTACGTTCTCTACTATTTTTCATAAATTGGGGAAAATCCATTTTTATTCGTTAACCCATTTCAACATCAAATCCGTATCTAAATTTCGTTTCTCATTTAACTAGGTTTACACATCTTACCACATATATATACAAATCTCATATTATACATCAATTGCTACACAATTTAGGAATTAAGAATATTAGTTTACAAAAACCCCATGTTTATACCTTTTACATCCCAAAACGAATTTTGATTTCTCACATCACATAACTATGAATTGAAAAGAAAATTAAATGCTACAGCAAGTTAACCACTTGCCTTTTGATTTCGTAGGGTCTGAATCGAAGTTGTGAATTCCAAGGTTGACGATGAAATCCCCTCTTTTGGCTTTCCTTTGTCCCCCAAATTGCCTTTAATTGTCTCTTAGGTTTTCCTCTCCCACTAAGTGTTTCCTAATTTCACATCAGTCGTTCCCCTTTTTCTTTTAATTAGGTAATTAGGTTAAATCCCGTTTTTGGCCTAATGGGCCAAGCCTAAGTGACCCAAATACCCCCTTGTGGGCCCGACTATGCCTAAAAACGTCCCGTGACCCGTTTACTACCCCTGGATACACTTTTTCGACTATCTCGACCCATTCGGACTCAACCGTACACTCAAAATTGGCATCCAAATTAATATATAAAAATCCTTATCTCACACCCAAATTAGTCTATACCGACTCCCAGCCGAGATAAGTACATACCCCGTCATTAGTACCCGAAATGATGTAAATAAATTATTACTATTCACTTGGTAATTAAATTTCCCTAAATATTAACCATTCACGCCCCGATTAATATTTAAATATATATAGCCATAATTAATTCAATTAAAATTACGACACACAAGTAATTTAGAATTCCTGAATTAATTAAATATTAAATGCACAAAAATACGGGGTGTTACAAATCACCTTGGAAAACCTTTAGAGATAAATCCTTAGGTACCACCTCTCGGCGCGTTTTTACTTGTTCTCATTGTGGTCGAAAAGGTCATCTTAGAAAGTTTTGCTTTGATCTTAAACGAGGTCCTAGAAAATCCCACCGTAAGGCAACCGAGGTAGCCAAGATTCCTATATCCCGAGATCATCATTCTTCATTAGTTTGGGTTAGGAGATCCGACTTGATAGCTTTACAAGATAGGATTTTTGATTCTTATTTACTTTCACACGATACCTCCATGGCTAAATCCAAAGGTTGAATGTGTTAGTTATTTGCACACTCTAGCTTTTTGTGCTCTATATTATATATCATTGCTAGTTGTATGCATGTTTAGTCATTTTCTAGTCATTGCTATATTTCATATCTCATGCTAGAAATTATGAGTTGTTTATCTTTTTTATTATATTTATTTTTTTGCATTAAATGAAAATACAAAAAGATTTTTGTTTATCATTTGTGCTTTACCGTTTTAGTAATTTAGGCTTAATGAAAACTTCAAATGATTTTTGTTTATCTTTTGAGTAAATATTTTTGTTTGTTTGGTTAAAATTTTCAAAAACTCAAAAAGATTTTTTATTGTGTGTATTTTAATTTGACACACTTTATGTGGCATATACTTGTGTTTGAATCCCATCTTTTTCGCTTCCATGTGGCTACAACTTTTGGTTAAGATTGTCAATCCTAAAATGTTCTTTACCATGCTTATATGGAGAAGTTGGATTTTGCGTTGCTTAATGGATTCTATTTTTATATGCCCCTCAATTCACACATGCACGAGCTCACTTGAAATTTTAACTTCACATGTATATTTGATCTTTGTGAGGTGTTCTCCTATCAATCTAGTCATCTACATATTTTGTGACCTGCGAGGAGTTGTGCATGTTAAATCGGTTGCACGTGAGGTTTGTGTGATCTAAAAAATTTATTATATGAATGTGCACGGGGAAGGGCTCCGAAAGGAAATTTATCCTTTACGATTAAGCCATCGTTTATAATGGACCTAAAAGAAATACGTGGTCCAAAGGCCTAAAAGAAAAATATGGCATTGAAAGAAAATTAATTTTCCAAGGCCTATTTTGTTTAGTTGATAGTCATTCCATAGTTATATGCATATTTTGAGGGAGTTTGGATGGTATATCAACGGTTTTGCACAATGACCATTTATCCTAGTTGCGATTTCATTTTCATGACTCTATTGATTTGTAGAATCATCAAAATTCTAGGCTTATGTGCATTGTGTATGTTTGTTCATTGATTTCAATATATATTGTCACATAAGGCTAATTTTGAATGTGATAAAGTTTTGCAATCAAATGAGAACTCCGTGAACATCTTTAAGTGATTGGGTTTTAATTCTTTAGTATATAGTTCACGCCCTGTCACTTTCGTTTCCACATGACACATTAATGCCATAAGAGTGTGGAAAACTCATGTTATTTTAATTTTGTGTCATTTCTGAGTTTATATCTATCTATCTATATATATATATGTGTGTGTGTGTGTGTGTGTGTGTGTGTGTGCGTGTGCATTATTGGTATATTTAGAGTATGTATATATAAGATATTGTTTGTTTTTAAGTCTTCGCCTTGCTAGCTAGTATATTTATGCTTTAATTCATAATTGGTATCTATTATTGTTGCGTGTTTTGGTTTGATATCACATGCTTTGATTAATACATCTATTGATATATTTTGTTATCGCATCATCGTTGATATTCATGTCTTTTATGTGGATTAGTTGAATTTTATTGTTGCCGTAATGATCCTATTTCCTTAAGCATCATCATGTTTTACTTGTTTTCCCATATTTATATCCCTTATGCAGTTTTAGGGGGAGAAAGGGTACTTAGCTAAATTGGGGGAGAAATGAGTAATTAATTAATTCCTAATCCTTTGTCTATTCCTGAACAAAAAGGGGGAGAATGATAGGGGAGAAATGGTATCTAATCCTATTATAATCGTATCTTAGTTTAGGAGATTTAACTTAGGGGGAGTCGCGACCTTCTTAGGTAGATCACATTCGATAAAGGGGAATTAATTTAGGGGGAGTATTTATTTTAAATTCATTTAATATTTTGATATTCCATATGCGCTTGATGTTTTGCTTAAGTGTGCAGGAATTATTCTAGCGAAAACTTTCATTGGCAAAGATAGTCATCCTTGGGTTTTGAGTCAAGCTTCTATTTTTTATTTTGTGTGGGATGTTTTTGAGTCTAATAGAGCTTGACGGCCCTTTAGGATTTTGTTTTGGTTTTTGTCCCGGAATAGCCAAAGGGGGAGATTTGTAAGGACACAGGTCTCCAATTGAGTCTTATGTAGTGTTGGCTCAATTTCGGACAAAAACATTTGAGTAAAAGGATAGTGTTCTTTTGTATCCTTTAAGCCTATGACACGTTAAAGTTGAAGACGTTGCGGCCTTGCTCTTCAAGAGAAAATCATTGTCGAGTTTCAGTGCCTCATTTCACGTCATCAACTTCATATTTCAAGTCTCCAATGGTATGAATGCTTTTATATATTTATAGGAGACTTCGAATAATTTTTATTGGGTGTAATGTTTATTTAAAATAAAGTTTTTGGGCTTATAATTGAAAAATGAACATTCTGGGATTTCATTTGAAATTGTCATTCAAACGAGTTTGTCGTTCGAACGAGAATTTCGTTCGAATGAGTTTGCCAACGACTTTTCCTATTTGGCCACTAAAACATCGTTATATGGTCGCTCGAACGAGACTTCGTTCGAACGAGATTTTCTGCGGGAAAATATTTTGGCAGTTTTTCTCCATGATCCCACTCTTTTGTTCCCACTAACTCTTCCAGTTTTATTTAGTGCGGGAAGCACTTTTGAAAATCTAACTTTTGATAACTTCTAAACATACTTTGAGAGAAAATTTGGAGAGAAAAATTTCCTAACATCAAAAGTTCATAGTTTTCTATTTTTATGAATCCCTGAAATAATTCCTTCCAAAAACACATACACCCAACTGTTTAGTTTGTTCCAAGTATTTATACTTCTATATATTTGCTTGGAGCATTTTGGCACCGAGTTTACTTTTCTACCCAAGAAGAAAAGAGTTTGGGTCATGTTTCTCTACCTTAACAAAAGGAGAATCATTTTGGTTTTCACTACATTGTTCTTTCGTGGTGAAAGGCACCATGGTTGGGTGATGGTGTCCAAGATCCCCATTTAAATAGTTCGAGATTGTGGAGGAGTCCACGGTTATTTTCTAGGTGGAAGTTGAAGATCGAAGGAGTGCGTCAAGGCTTGAAGGGAGTCGAGTTTGTTGTGTAAGTCCTCTTGTCGAGTCTTTGTAAAATTTGAACCATACTTAGTGAATTTGTTAGGTCAGGGCCGTCCGAGGTTTTTTCTCATTTTGGGTTTTTCCTCATACATCGTCGTATTGTGGGATTGTGAATTTATTTTATCTTTTGCAAAAATCACCTAGAACGCGTGCTTAGGGTAAAAAGATAAAATTGGATTTAATTCGCAATTTTGGTTAAAATGGTGCGTGTTTAATTATTTGGGTAAGTTTATTTTAAGTTAATTTAATTTAAGTTGGCACTAAATTAATTGGATAATTTTCTTGCCTAAATTGTTTAATTTTGATAATTTAATTAACTTGGTTTAAGTGAATTTAAAGTGTGTGTGTGTTTACTTTAATTCACTTTGTAGTGTTTAATTTTAATTTGTTTTAAGAAGTTAAAATTTGTCATTTGTGTGTGTTGAACCATCGTTATTCCACATTAAAGAAAATTTATATTTAAAAATTTAAAATTGGGGGTCCTTGCACTTTACCATATGCATTTTTGAAAGAAAAAAATTTAGGAAGAAATACCCCGGAAAACTTTTGTAAAAAGGTTATTCAATAAAAGAGGCTTTTATGAAGAAGGAAAATGGAGGAATAGTAGCAAAAAATCCCAACATAACGGATGAGCCGATCAGCATACCCATTGGTCTGCCTATTGGCATACATGTCATGTTAAAGTTGCTTTTTTAGCTACAATTGTTCTTTTCTTGCAATTCTGTGTACTGAAAAGTAGTTGTCAAACTGATTCCTTCGTCTTTTATAGAGGATTTCAAGTATAAAAAGGGAATTTAAGGATTTTTTTTAATCACACCTCCACTTCTTCTTTTCTCTTTGTTCTACAAATGTTTTGCTCTTCTGAGATGGAGGTTCCCATGACTGTGGAATTTTGTATCCTATATTGAGGGGTTTGAAGACATGTGTTTGTACAATGTCAACTACGAGGCATTTAACTTGCGCTCGATTATTTTTTGGCATAATCGTCCCATTAAATGGATTCTTCTAGAAGCGACTTTGCAGTTCTGGTATATTAAAGACCATAAGTTCTGCTTTGGCTTGAACGAGGTGTGTCTACGTATGAAGAATTTTTTGATAATTTAGGCATCGACACCAGTGTTGTTGAGATTTTGCCTGAGTTGCTCGCTCTCTTCGGGTGTCGCCAGATGAATTGATGTATGTCTCTCCATAATTTGCTCGATCGCTGGTGTGTGGGGGAAATATTAACCTTCCTGAAGTGTTGAATTTTATGTTCTAGAGAGAATATATTGAAAATGTTTTTATTGGCGTCATAGTCATGGATTGACTGCCAGGATGCTATGGATGACTGGCGACATGATGGTGGATCCTCAGATGGCTATGATCATACCGTGGATGTTTTATTATCGCAATCCATCAGCTAATATATTGGAGGGGACATTGAATGGCCTGCATGATTGGAAAGAACGTCGTCCCAACTTTTTATGAGGCAGCCCAGTGATGATGGTCATGGGGTTATTGGATAAACTTCGCACGGTACTCCCCCTGAGTATCCTCTGAATGGTATCCCAAACTTCTTTACATGACCCCTTAATAGTTTCGGTCCCTCTGTGGTGAATTGGATTAACTAGCTCGTGGAGAATGGAGATAGAAAACTTCGTTAGTCAGGTTGTGGTGGGGCGAACTACAACCTATACTACAACTGGACAATTATCAGAATGTTTGGCTGGTAGGCTATAATTAAACTTCCTTTAACTTTCCTTGGCGACTTCTTCATCAAGTGGACTGGGAGCATATTATTCTTCTCTGCCTAACCAACTTCTTTCATGTGGAAGATTTGAATGAGTTTTTGAGGATGACTTTGAGGCCGTGCCCAAAACCGGCTACCCATCCGTCCTAATCTATTCGGAATCAGGGTTTATATATGGGTATTATTTGAGATGATTATGGGGGAACGTGGTCATAAAAAATTATTTTAAGGAAACTAGGTAGAGGTGGCTTGCGATGTTTGATTATCAAGAGGAGGGCGTTACAGTTTCGTCCAAGCTGATCAAGGCATACCGTCGCTTCGAGAGCATAACAAAATGCTATCAGGATCGAGATTCTTGGGGTCCTCCGAGGACTAGTGATGAAGAGGCGAGCCCATCTAGTGGTTGAGGTAGTTTTTGTAAAGGTATGGAGCAAGTTTGGTAGAATGGGTACTTGTGTTTCGGTAGGCTACGTCGTAGGGATGGTATGGTTTTTAAAGGTATTTTGGGATCTCCTTACCACTAATACTTTATCTAGTTGCTATTTTTTGAATAAAATAATGAAATGGTTCTTTGGCACATTTCATTATGCCTTTTGAAGAATCTTCATTTTGTTCGAGTTATCTATATTGATCGTTAAGGCATACATAATCCTTTTGTTCATTTAAGTCGGATTTTGTTTCGATCGAATTGGATTGAAAAAGTATGCTTCGAAAAAATTTCCAAACTTTTTGGCAAAAAAATCGGTTTGCCGAAGACGAATCTGATTTTTTTCGAATTATTTTTTTGATTTCAGAATTTTAAAAAAAAATTAGAATTTTTTACAAAATCGAAAAACCTATAGATTTTTGCAGATCTGAAACTATATATATTTACACTATACATATACGATACATACCATGTTGAAGTGAGAGCAGGGCAACTAACAGATGTGAGAGTGAGGCGGATGTAAACGGGGGTTTGAGTAGATGTGCAAGGGGGTTTGAGCAGCAGAGAGAGATTGAGCTGAGAGGGAGAGGGAGAATAAAGGTATATTGTTTGGTGTGGAATGAAGTGAAAGGGACAACTGAATGTTTTTTTTTGTAGGTGAGATGCCTTAAAACAAAATCTGAGGGTTAAAGTTATAAGTTATGGCAATCCAAGGGCTAATAAAATAGGAAGGGTATAATTTTTGGAAAATTAATCAAAATTTATAATCGAAAAATATTTTGGAAATTCGTATCGACAAAAATCGGAAATTCAAATTTTGGAAAAAACTCTGATTTCCTTTCCTGTTTTTTTTTCGAAAAAATCAAAAATCGCCAAACAAATATTCCTTTCAAAATCGAAAAAAATCGGATCGAAATTCAAAAAAATCAAAAATTCAGAAAAAAACTCTACCCTACATTTAAATGTTGAGAGAGACTAGTGATATCGTTGAGAGAAGATAGTATCATTTTGTGAAAAAGAAAAGATCGTGCACTAAGTGACTTTACGGGCTGCCTACGCACCATTGCAGTGTTTGGAATTTTTTTTGTAAGTTTTATTTTTAAAAAAGGCAATTTTAAGAGGATCAGGTCCTACGTAGTTCTGAAAAGAGAGGAGAGAGTTTTTTTTAAGAATAGAAGGGAGGTGAGAATAGTTGTAGCGCAATGATAGTTAGACTAAGGGTAGAATTTCTTAAGTCGGTCCAAGTTGATTGTACACACCATCTCTTCTCCATCGAGGTCTATGAGCATAGCGGCGCCACCTGACAAAATCTTCTTTATGAGTTATGGCCCACACGAGTTAGTTTTGGATTTTCCTCCCAGGTCCCAAATGCGTTCTAGAATTTCTTTGAGAGAGAGATCTCCATCTCTCACAACGCTGTCTTTGACTTTCTTATTTAATGATCACACAATGCGACGGTGGCACCATTGTATATGGTTTAGAGCCTTTAGTCTTCTTTCATCCAAAAGTGCGATTTCGTCGTAGCGACTTTACTACCAATCAATTTCGCTGACTTGATTTTTGATCATGACCCGTAGAGAGGGTATTTTGTGTTCGACGGGTAAGACTGCTTCCAAACGATATACGAAGGAGTAGGGGTAGCTCTAGTGTGTATTTTGATAGAGGTGTTGTATCCCCAGAGGGAATATGGGATCCAATCTGCCAAAACTCTAAACTTTCAGTCATTTTGTTGATTATGGATTTGAGTCTTTTATTAGAATCTTTGATTACCCCATTGATTTGCGGTCGGTAAGGAGATGACTTGTGCTTATAAATACCATACTCATAGACTATTTTTATAACTTTAGCTTCAAAATGGAGCCTATTATCTGCTACCAACTTATGGGGAACTCTGTAATGATAGATGATATTATTTTTGATGAACTTGGCCACTTTCTTCGCATTCAACACTGAGTATGATTTGAATTTAACCCATTTGGTGAAATAATAAATGGCGACCAGTATGAATTCGTGCCTGTTTGATGCTTTGGGAGTGACTTTCCCAATGATGTCAATGCCCCAAGTTGAGAAGGGACAAGGTGAAGTCATGTTGTACAGGTATCAAGGACGCCAATGTTGAATATTAAGAAAGTTCTGACATTTGAGGCACCTTCTAACATAAGTAGCACAGTCTTGGACAATTGTGGTCCAGTAATATCCCTGACGGATGATATTTTTAGCAAGAATATGACAGCTCATGTGGGGAGTGCATTTCCCGTTATGATTTTCTGTATCATGTCTTCGATATCGACCCCTACTATGGATTGCAAATGGGTTCCATCAAAATTTCTCTTAAAAGGTTCTTTGTCATAGATGATGTACTGAGAAGAAAGCCTGTGAATATTCATGAGATATATTTTATATTATCCTCCTGGGGATATTTACTATACTTGAGGAGGCACCAAATATCATAATACAAAAATCCACCTATGTCTGTGATGAGCTCGACGTATCAGCAGTAAGTGGGTGTATATTTGTTTTGGACTAGAATAGGTTCCATTGCTATTCCCTCAGGCCCTCCACCAATGCATTTAACATAGTTGTTTCTTGATCAAGGAAGGTAGTGGAATGTGATATTCTCAAATTGGGTTGCAAGATCTTCAAGGTGAGCATGAAAGGGTGAGATTTTCTCGTCTTTCACTTTCCATTTTTGGAGGACTTGTTCTACGATGAGACATGATTCTCCATAGACATTGATGCATCTGATTCATTTCTCGTGGTTAGTCTTGAGACTTAAAGTGAACGCTTCATACTCTGTCATGTTATTAATGCAGGAAAAGTCTAACTCGATGGCGATCGAAGCGTAGGAAATGTCAGGGGTGATTAGGAGTAACTCAATGTTATATGCTTTCTTGTTAGCATCTCCATTGAAGAACATTTTCCATCGAAACTCTCCATAATAAGTATATAGAATATCTTCATTTGAGAACTCAAAAATCCATACATCGTCTTCTCCCACGGGATTGTTGTAAGATAATCAAGTATAGCTCTTCCTTTCACTGCTTCCTGAGTGATATGTGATATTTAGAATTCGGCTAGTAATATCAATAAACGATCCATGAAACTAGATAAGGTAGGATTTTTGAACAAGTATTTTGTCTGATCCATTCGAGACACCAACTTAATGGAGGACGCAAGCATGTAATGCCGGAGATTTTGAGTAGCCCAAACTAAGGAGACACACACCTTTTGAAATGAAGTGTAGTTCACTTCATACCCTAATAGATTTTGTCTACCGTAGTATATGGATCTTTTTTTGCGTGACTCTGTGATGCATTGATCTTTCATAGGTCCTGTTGCGATGTTAGTGACAATGAGGTATAGAAGGAGGGGAAGACCTTGCTACGGTGGCATGAGAATTAGAGGCTAGGTAAGGTACCACTTGATTTTGTTAAAAGCTTTATTACATACCGCGTTTCAAAATTTGGTTTAATACTTTTGGAGAAGTTTGAAGATAGGTTCGCAGATGGAGGTCAATCGGTTGATGAATCGACTGATATACTGTAGTTTTCCTAAGAAGCCGAGAACTTCTTTCTCTGTCCAAGGTGGAAACATTTTAAAAATTTATCTAAGTTTGGAAAGGTCTTCGTCGATCCCTCTCTCACTGACCATGAAATCAAGAAGTTTGCCTTTCGTGATGCCAAAGATGCATTTTTACGATTTGAGACTCATTTGATATTTCCCCAGTTGCTAAAAGAATTTGCTCAAGGCAAGGATGTGACCTTCTCGAGTTTTGGACTTGATGATCATCTCGTCAACATAGACTTTGACCTCTTTATGGATAAGCTTGTGTAACATTGTTGAAGTTTCTCTCTGGTAGGTATCTCCAATGTTTTTGAGACCAAAAGGCATGGCAATGTATAAAAAGGTTTCCTATGGGGTGATAAAGGAAGGCTTCTCTGGGTGGTTAGGATGCATATTGATTTTGTTGTACTCGACATACCATCGACATATGACATGAGGGCATGACTAGAGTGTTATTAATAGTTATGTTAATATTGGGTAAAGGGTAATCATCATTTGGAGATGATTTGTTTAGATCCTGATAGCCGTCACACATGCGAACTTTTCCTCCCGATTTTTACACAAGGATGATGTTCGCAAGCCATATAGGATATTAGACCACATAGTTCAACTGTTTAACCACTTCATTTTTTACTTTGAGGGACCAATCAGTCCAGATATTTCTTAGTTTTTGGTAGATAGGTTTTCTTTTTGGATGAGTAGGAATTTCATGATGCAGGATCTCTGTGCTGATGCCAGACATGTTGTAGTATGACCATGCAAAGACGTCCAGGAATTCTTTTAAGAATAATTCTAATTATAACTAGTCATGGTCATTGAGGGTGGAACCTATCCTAATCTTGTGAAAATTGCTATTAGAATCGAAATTAATAACAATAGTCTCATCATAATTAGTTTGAACGTGGTTATGTTGTTAATTTTTTCCTTATTGAGATTAGTTAATAATTGTTAATTTATGAAATCATCTTTGTCAAGTGTTTGATTAAAATCAATGCAATTAATATGAGTCACAATAAGATACTCCATATCTTCATTCATTTCATTAAGAACATTTTTTTGAAAATATAACATTGAGAACCTCATAAAAAGATGCCTCATTTATATTGATATCGATAACATAAAAATGAGGGATGGATTTAGGTTCATTTTTTGAGGGTAAACAACAGGGTTAAGGATGGCTAGAGCTGGGTACATGAACACTGTATAAATTGAGGAGTGGTTTTTAGTCGGGATGATCTTTGCAGATGGGTCAGGCAGCTCAACCTCGATGTGGATCATGCATAAATCCATGCCTAGTGTATGGAAACAAATTAATCATCATTGTTACTACTCTCAAAACTTTCAGTGCTTAAAGAGCTTGAATTTGCAGATTTGATGGGCAGGGGTTTCATCTCTTGCTTCGAGTCTTCAGTCTAGTTGATCTTATCTTCAAAAAATCTATCCAATCCGGGTTTTAATGTTTTCTCAATAAGGTCGTACAACGGTTTATGAAAAATGCAAAAGGCGAAATCCTCACCTTCCATAGTAAATTGCCTATTTAAGGAGTCTCCTAAGATGGCCTCTTTTTATTTTAACACCCTTTTTTTATACGAATGACAAAGGGGCATGATTTCAGTTAGTGATGGTTGGAAAACCATAGGGGGAATGCTTCTTTCAGAATTATCGATTAAAGGATACCCTATTGACAGTGACACAACCCCATTCTAGGCATGAAATTTATATTCGTAAACATTTGGATCAAATTAACATTGCCATGAGGTTTATACTCTTAGCATACTCAATCTGTGAAGTTATCCTCTGATGGGATAGGTAATGGATCAATATTTAAACCTAAGAGGAGCATGTTATTTTCCCCATATTGGATTTCCAAAATAGGGTTACTTATGCTAATTCCATCATAGTTGCCGTCATCTCTGAAGTTAGCGATGAACTTATTATTAGAAAAAAGGTTCAGCTTCTGATGGAGGGATGAGGACACACCTTTGATATTATCAAGCTAAGGATGACCAAGGAGCATGTTGAAACATGTTGGTATATTGATGACCTTAAACTTGGTTTGGGAGCATATAGGGCTAGACCTTTGTTTGAAATTTATTGAACCCATAATTTCTCGACTGGTGTTATCATAGGCGTGCACGACGGTGGAAGTGGGGTTGAGATCACTAACTTTTATCCCTAGAAAATTAAGATTTCTTAATGGACAAAAATTCAAATTGGACCCGTTATTGATAAGTGCCAATGGAACCGCCTTTCCCATGACTTCTGCTGAGATGTTGAGAGCATTATGTTGGTAAGGACCGATCTTAGAAATTTCTTCATTAGCAAAGTACACGAGCTTCGTTGTGGCCAAAGAAATAACCATGTGGATGGATTTTTAAGGGGTAATAGTAGGGAAACTGTAGGTCCTATAAAGATCTTGATCAAAGAAATTCTTTTCAACTGGGAGTATTTTTCTTTCTTCAATTGGTATTTGTGGCATCTGGAGTTATTTAGAAACTAATTTCTCTTTATTTATATGCATGCATGATTAGACATAAATTCTTCATATTTATCCCCTTAATTTTAGTATTTTTATGATCCCCTGCGATATAAATACACTGTATATATCTCATATTCATTCTACTAGACCTTTTTGGCAAGTATTTCATGTTTTATGTCTCTCCTATGTGTTTTACAGGTATTTCATGCAAGATAGTACGAGAGAAAACTCAAAACAATGAAAGAAACCAAGAAATGGGAAGTTAAAGGGCATTTTTGTAATTTTACAGCCATAGTCCGGAGGTGAAGTCAACTATAAAGTTGAATATCCTGAAATCAAAATAATACTGAAAAAGACGGCACCCTATTTCGAGCTACGGTGAAAAAGTAATGGTCATTTGAAGTTGAGAAAGAAATCCAAAGAAAAGAGAAGAAACAAGCCAAGGCAGAAAGGAGGACCGGTTCGCCCCAAAGCCATGCATAAAAAGCGTGACAAATTACGAGAACATAGATTTTTATTTTGTCCTTATCTTTTAGCCAAAAGAGTTTTAGATTTTAGGGACTCTTATAAACGACTTGTAACTTATATATATTCATATTAAGAGTCTTTTTAACTCATATTTTATTCATTGTAAAGCTCCATAACAAGGAAGAACATCTATGAGAAGAATTTACAAGTTTTTCACCTTTAATTCAAGAGATTTTCTCTTTTTCTTCAAGATTTGTTTTTTTTCTTGCATATTTGTGTTCTTCAACCTTGTTAAATCTTAATTTACGGCACTTTTATTATAGTTTCATGATGGTTTTGATTACATGCAACGTAGATAACATGTTCTTTACTAATCAAGTCATGTCCGACTAGGTTTCTAAAGGTTGAGGTGCATGAACCCAACCCTAAATGGTTCGCATGGTTAAAAAAACACTCATGTGGCACTCTTAAACACCCCGGTTATCTAGGGAAAACGAGGTTAAAAGTGCTACGATGGTTGCCGTTGCTAGGGATTGAGTAGGCTTTTAGGTAAGGTTGAGTTAATCTAAAGTTTGACTCCAATTCTTGAAAAGCCAAAAAAATCGTAAAACCCAAAACATTAAAAAAAATCAGGAAAAATATATCATCTCTCAAAATTCTTTTATGCAAAATCTTCAACAAACTCCACAATCTACTCCTACCCAAATTCACAAAAATCCTCTAGGAGTGTACAATATCGATAGCCCACACACTCCAAACGCTCCTCAATTTTGGGTTCCACCTCATAAGTCACACTCTGAGCGTGTCGAGTGAGGAATTCGAATAAATTGAAAAGAGAGCCATGTCGGATAACGCTAGTTTGGTAAGCGTGAGGGTGAAGTGCCGTATCATCCCATGAAAGGACTGCTATATCCCAAGTGAACTATCACTCCGGGATTCATTTTACTTTCTTATAATGTGGGACAATTTCATTTTCAAAATGGGATGATCCAGATTCTTCCCATTTTTCACAGTATGGATTAGAAAAAGCCTTACCTCCACATTTGTGAGTTCGAAGAGACATGTAATACCTTTAGCGATCAAGCTTGCACACAAGATGTCGTTCACCTCAAAATTTTTCCTTTCTCCTTAATGGATAAAGCAAAGACATGGCTATGGTATTTATCACCGAACTCATTTGGGTCATGGAGGGAAATGAAATCCAAATTTCTCTTAAAGTTCTTTCCCCAACATTAAACGAATTCCATCCAAGCTCCATTTCAAACATTCCGACAACAAGAAAATAAGCCATTTGATCGATGTTACGAACGTTTCAACGAGCTAGTTAGTACATGCCCTCATCATGGTTTTGAAAGGTATCGTCTCATATCTTTCTTTCACCAAGGGCTAAGCATATATTTTAAACAACTCGTTGAGACAATGTGAGAGGGACCATTTTGGGAATTAGATGAACACGATGCAGATGACCACCTTAAGTTTATTGACAAGACAACTCAAGCGTGGGACACATATGATCCCAATGCCCAGAATCGGGTTCTACAAACGTCCACATCTCCTTCTGTGTCTGGAATCTATCATTTGGACAAGGAAGCCGAGTGGAACTATAAATTCAACCAACTTGCTAAACAAATGGAAAACACTGTCGAATCATGGGCGAGAGAAACACCCGAATCCACTCAAGTAATGAGAGAAAATGTGTGTGCTATTTATGAGGACGGCCATTTAACAGATGAATGCCCAACAATACCTGCCTATAAAGTCACGCTGCAAGATCAAGTGAATGCAGTCGGAGAATTTAAGGGAAATTTCAATGCCCCTCACGGGAATCCGTACAACCCTTCATGGAGGAACCATCCTGATTTTAGCAATGGGTAACCAAATGCCGCGTTGAATTCTAATTCACATGTTTCCCCTCCCCCACCACCGCCACCACATTTTCAACAAGCTCCACATATGCAATCACGACCTCCCATGACATATATCAACCTATTACGGAGAAATTTCAAAGATACCGTCAATTAATTTATTCAATATCTAATGGAAACCAATGCTCAAAATACCCGCATGTTCACCAAAATGAATGCGAACATTTTGAGATTGTAAGCTTCTTTAAGTATCCAAGAAAAGGGTAAGTTTTCGACACAAGGCCAAAGATCTCCCTAGTGTAAAAATAATGTTAGCCCTACTTCCGAGCAATGTAGCGCGATAACCACTCTACGTAGTGGAAGAGTTATTGACTTGTCACCTCCTCCACACGACGAGCAAAATGACAAGGAGATTTAGCCGAGCACGAAAGAGGCCGAAGATTCCTCCTTAAGAAAGAATGGTAATAGAGATACAATCACTTTCGAGGTAGTAGTAAAACCACCCACGGATGTGCCGTTCCCCCATTGGTTAGTCCCTCACTCAAAAGGAGTCTGTTGAGACGATGTGTTAGATGTCTTTAAGCAATTAAAGCTGAATTTGCCTTTTCTCGATGTCATAAAGCAAATCCAGCCTATGCGAAAGTTCTTAAGGACTTATTGACGTTGAAAAGAAGGGTAAAGGTAAATAAAAATGTGTTCCTAGAACAAAACGTTAACTCAATACTATCAAGCGACTTTCCACAAAAATTCAAAGATCCGAGTGCACCCACCATTTCCTGCATCATGGGATACAATCGAATCGAGAGAGCACTAATAGATTTAGGGGAGAGTGTTAACATTTTGCCTAATTCCATCTATAAGAAATTAGGTTTGGGGAACTTTAATCCCACAAATATGACTCTCCAACTCGCATATCGTTTCATGATGATACCTCGGGGAATCATTGAGTACGTGATCGTCCAAGTTAACACTTCCAACTTCCTGATAGATTTTGTTATTTGGGATGAGGAACCTTTCGTTGTACCGAGCAATCATGTTCCCATCATTATTGGCCATCCATTCTTAGCTACAGCTAACACATTAATCAACGCTCGAAATGGGCGAATGCAACTCATGTTTAGGAACATGACCTTTAAAATAAATATCTTCAACATCACCAAGCCCGAGGGTGATGAGGGAGAGTTAAGAGAGATGGATCTTACGGAAGAGACAGTAAATGACCACGAGAGGAATCACATGAGAGATCCGTTAGGGGTATGTCGTGTTAAATCAAGTGAGAGTGATAATTCAGATGTTGAGCTAGAGGACGAGAAGGAGGAGTGTTTAGTGACTAATGTGGAGAACGAGATAGATCACGTAGTTGAGTGTAAGAGAGAGGAGGTGGAAAGTAAGAAAAAGATCATGGTAGGAGATATGAACTTAGGAGAGCGTGAAAAATACTTCGGGATAGTGGATGGAAGCCTTCCTGCCAAAGTCCAATCACTATTGGACTCATATAGTCACGTCAATGAGAGCGAAGGGAAAAATAGGATAGATGAGGTCCTCCTTCGTGACTATCCACCCATACCACTTGAGGCCTCGGATGCGATCGAGGAAGGGACTAGGGTATCATCCAATTTAGAGCCCGACCGATGCATTCTCAAAGTTGAGAGAGATCGTGGGTTAGCATGTCCTTCCATTTTGACCGAGATGTTTGCTCCAAGCCGGGACGAGTAAGTTTCAATTTGATGGGGAACCATGAGGATCCCATTCATGACAGATATCACGAACCTCAAGGTGTTCCCCTTATCTATGGGATGGATCCTAATTTGTTCCGACTATTGGTTTACGATGCTAGGACGGGAGAGACAAGGAGAGCGTCGAACCCCGTATGTGGGGTCAGATGAGTTTTTAGTGGAGAAATAGAGGTCGTTGCACCCCCAACGTGTATGGGGTGAATTTTTTTATTTTTATTTTTATGTCGTGTGTTTGAGTTATTTAGTGTCCTTTTGCATTTTAAATATTTGCTTGTTTTATTTGTCGCACTTATTATTTTTTTCTTCTTTAGCTTTTAGTCCTTTTGATTGAGGACAGTGCAAAAGTCTAAGTTGAGGGGAGAGGGTGATAAGTGCGTCTTTTAAAAACTTCATAAATTATCAAAATGCCAAGAAATTTTTTTAAAAAATTTCCAAAAAAATTAAAAAATTCCAAAAAACCAAAAATATATATTTTTTTCAAAATAAATAAAAATGGAATTTAAAAACTTCGAAAATGTCACTAAAAATTCGTTTGAAGTCTCAAATTGTAAAAATCAAATGTACAAAGCCAAAATTGACCAAAGATGGAAATTGAACGAAAATTGGCGGCTTTACGAATAAGTGTGGAGATTAGTTAACCCGGTGAGATTTCGAGCCTATCATCTTTGTGAGTTATTAAATCAATTCGAGTTAATAGTTAACTCAAAGTTCTTTTTAGCGTTTAAAAAAAGTCATTGATGATCTCTATACCTTTGTTTTGATCGTTTATGGGAAACATGTGAGATGTTGTCTTAAATAAATGCGCTAAAATATCTCTAAACTAAATATATTCTCGAGACGCATATGGTAAAGCAATTAGGATTATGGACAATGAATTAGGCCCTTGATTGTTTACCCAAAAATATTAGCTATAAAAAGTTGTGAAGCATTATTCCTTGCAATGCAATTTGAGCCTAATAAATTTTTTTCCTTTTAATTTGTAACCCGAAAAACTTATTGACCCCGAATTGTGAAAAGTGAAAATTCAGAAATTTAGTCCAAAAAGTGCATAAAAAGAAAAAAAATAGTACAGTGCTCACCAAAAATAGTAAGAAAAGAAAATAAAAGTGTGAAAAAAAGGGAAAAATGAGCAAAAGCCCGAAAAATCACTAAAGGACATCATAAATAGATTTTCAAATTCCGACTTTCCCAACCAATCCCATTTTACCCAATACACCTTACAACTCAAAAAAGACCTAACCGAGTCCGAATTGTGCAATTGACTACCGCGTGGAGAGCTAAAATGCGAAAGGATAAGATGATAGATTAATTGATGTGGATAAGAGGTGATTTTTCCCATTTTCCAATAATCGTATTCTGATGATGAGATCTTTTCACCGTAAAAATTTCGTCTTTCAAATTTGTGTGAATGAATTCGTATGTGACAACCCGCCTACTAAAATAATAGGTGGCCAGCCCAATACTCTAATAATCATAGGAATCATAGATGGTCCATTCTCAGCATCATTGTCGATTAAAATAATAGTACGAGATAACCAAAAATCATTTTAGAAAACGGACTGTCAAATTTAAAATTTTGTAAATAAAAGAAAAACATTTAGACAATCCCATTTGTAAAAACAGTGGATATAAAAAATCAACGAATAAAGAATGATAATATAATAAATAATCACCGAATAAGCTATCGGTGAACAGACCAATACAAATAGTTACACCGAGTATCATAATTAAATTATTACAATATAATAAATGAATACAAAGCGTGGGCAACACACCCAAATATATAACTGAACATAACTAGAGTACAATGGAAAGAAGCGTCTATGACAAATAGCCTACAACATTCGCAAAATGCTATAGCTCCAAGACAACCGGAATGGAAATGTAAATACGGGTGTCCATGCGGTAGAGCACCTGTACCGTAAGGAGTATATGCAAAAATAGAGAAATATAGATGGGTCAGGGCCCGGTTTGATATGATTACCATGTGACTAAAATGCATGACAGTTAAGTGCGTAATTCTCTCGCAATTAACAATAATATTTCTCACCTCTCAATCTAAAAGCACAACCTAGCGCAATATCAATGAAAATGCCCTAGTTAACCCAAGTAATAAGGGCTAACTTCTCCCCAGTCTCAACACTATGCCCTATTCGTGCGTGGGGTGTCTTGCGAAGAGAAATCCAAACAAGGAACCCCCCCGATACACTACTACTAGGCAAGGATGATCGTCGAGATTCATTAGATACTTAGCACGTAACTAATATATATATATATATGGGAGGTCTACTCAAGGAGACACAAATAAATCCATTCACCATCACAAGGCATAGTTCCTATTTCTTTAGGAACTGCATATATGGCAATTCATTTTATCAAATGTTTACCAATTAATCTCATTTCAAAACGTTCTTTACCAATTTTATTTCCTTTCTTCCATCCAGGAAAAATACATATTTAAAGAAAGTTTTATTATCATAAAAATGCTTTACCTTTTCTTTTCATAACTTTCCATTTTCCTTCTTCCATCCGAAAAATGTATTTAACGTCCCATTTCCGTTCTTCCATCCGGGAAATGTAATTAAAGCCATTTCATTATCATAAAATGCTTTAATAACCAATAATTTCCTACATTATTGCACATAGTTATATATCATATCACATAACGTTCTCTAAGACAGTTCGTCCGGGTTTCCCCACTGTGCGTGCCCCTAAATGGCTATCATCTTCCAGAGCCTATCACCAAGACAACCTGGGATCCTATCGAAACGTCGGGAAGCGGCCATATGCCTCTGGGAGAGTCATGACCACACCCAGAATCACCTCACCAGTGAATAAAACATAGAATAAACGCTCATATGGCCTAGGACTATATCCACCCTGCATTCATTAGTCAGGGGGCTTCACGATGCGCACATAACTTCCCTTATGATAGCGATTTAGAGAGGTGTGTATCCATAAATTAACATTTATGAAAATCATTACTTTTTCCATTTGAAAACATCCATTTTTACATTCTCAAAATCATTTGTACTTATTCGTTTATTACCACATTTTAGATTATGCATTTAATTCTCATTAAGTCATATTTTATTAATGACCTAAGACCCGGAGTGCCAATATCCTCAAACTAGCCTCCAAGAGTTCAATACAATATCCTAAGCCATCAAAGTGAGTATCCCTCAATAATTGACTCCCAAAAGTCCCAACATTAACATTTTATCTCCAATTTCTTTTTTTTAGGATAACTCCCTATATCATTCGGATATTAACATTCACAAACTAGCCCTCGGGTAAGCCCAAATATCCTCATGTTATCCTAGGACATTAGTCTACCCAAGAAAACCCTCTAGGACTCCCCATTACTTCCCAAAGGAAGGTTCCTAAACCTCGAACATAAAAGAAAAGGGCTAAACAAAACTAGGAAAATCTCACAAAAACAGGCAGCCGAATTGATTCACCCTAGGGCCGAATCGGTTCGCCCCTGGTTGTGAATCGATTCGCCCAAAAGTGAATTAATTCGGTGAGGAAAACTGACATTCTGCCTCTATCCGAATCGATTCGGCCTTAACCCGAATAGATTCGATCTCAACCCGAATCGATTCGGTCTCCCAGACCTGTAGCCTACCCCCAAACCGAATCGATTCGCTTGGGAGCCGAATCGATTCGTCCCTAAAAATTTGCCTAGCTTACAGCAGGGGTCGATCGATCGACCCTTAGCTGTCGATTGATCGAAGGCTCGATCGATCGATCCCCCATGATCGATCGATCGTTCATGGCGGGCAACTTCTTCTCCGAGAAGCTGTTTCGACCATTAACAAAGCTCCAAGCTTTTTTTATTCATAAATCCAACCAAATACAACAATAATAAATGCTACCAAATCACTTCTGCACCATTAATAACTAATATCATCTCCTCAAATCAAATTAAAACTAAGATTAAGGGATTAAACACCAAAATCAACAAAGAACCCATTTAGGGTTTAAACCTCCAAAAACCTAACTATACATGCAATTTATCACATTAAATCAATATCTAGCAAGTAAGAAACTTGCCTCGAGTTCGTAGTCTCGAATTCCCTTCCGGTAGCAACGGATTCCGGCGTCAAATCTCCATTTTTCTCTCTTTTCTCCATTTCTCACAACTCTCTCCTCTCTCTCTCTCTCTCTCTTGGTTTCAAACACAAGATTTAGAAAATAAAAGGGGTGGGGGACTTAACCGGGTCTTAAAACATTAATGCCCCTCTTTTAATTGCTAATACACCATTAAAATGACTCGTAACCACATAATTGAGTCATAACACGCCAAAAGTGCCCAAAACTCAAAAATACAACTTGGCACTTATTTCGACTATCTCGAATATTCTAAAAATAATCGCACCCCCTATTTTGGCATTCGAAAAAATGTGAACCTACTTTTATGTTCCAAATTCATTTTATTTCATTAATTATACTCCAAATTAAATATGAGTCATAACGGTCGCATAACATATAACGACGCAATAAAACACAATATAATGCTATTTACCTACTCATAACGGTAAATAGACAAAACACAATAAATATTATCCCTAAATATCACGGGAAGTAATATTTACTCCAACATCCCCTATTTTATAAAATTAGCCCATCAGGCAAAATAATATAAATTAGTCGCTCAAATGCCTGGGTTGTTACATCGTACTCCATTATATTTACTCTTATAAATCACACATACCGAGAGAAATATGCCACATTCCAAGTGATTTTTTTGTGAGTGCATCAGTGAGAAATTGAATCAAAATTAATTTTCGAAAAGTAACGTAATGATAAATCGGTGGAAATTAGCGATTTAATTTTCGGCTTTGCACACACACACACACGCACACTTCAAATTGAGACTTGAATATAAATTTATGGCGACTATTTTTGGGGAGTTTAAATTGTACAGTTTTTAAGAATTTTTATTTTTCTTTAAGTCGAAAAACGAATTTTATGGGTATATTCACTACAAAACCTCACGAGACAAAACTCGTCTAGGGTAACCTAGGTGTTTAATGGCTTGTTACATATGCTAAATGCAATCGCTTGCCTACGAATAAGGTAATCTATCCCAATAATTTATTTTGTAGGGTCCTTAACTTATACTCTTATTCTTTTACAATGCTCGGGACGCGCAACATTCTAAGTTAGGGGGATTTGATTAGGCATAAATTCTTCATATTGATCCCCTTAATTTTGGTATTTTTATGATCCCGTGCGGTGTAAATAGATTGAATTTATCTCATATTTATGCTACTAGCCCTTTTTGGCAAGTATTTCATGCTTTGTGTATCTTCTATGTGTTGTAGAGGTATTTCATGCAAGATAGTGCGAGAGAAAATTCAAAACAGTGAAAACAAATCAAGAAATAGGAAGTTAAAGGGCATTTTTGTAATTTTATAGCCTTAGTCTGGAGGTGGGGTTGACTATAAAGTTGAATAGCTTGAAATCATAAGAATACTGGAAAAGACGACACCCTATTCCAAGATATGGGGAATAAGTTATTATCATTTGAAGTTGAGAAAGAAAAAAAAAAGAGAAGAAACAAGCCAAGGCAGAAAGGAGGACCGGTTAGCCTTTAGACATGCTCTAGAAACGTTACAAAACTTAGTCACGCTTAAAAAACGTGACAAATTACCAGAAGCGGGATTTTTATTTTGTCCTTATCTTTTAGACAAAAGAGTTTTAGAGTTTAGGGACTCTTTTAAACAACTTCTAACTTATATATATTCATATTAAGAGTCTTTTAACTCAGATTTCTTCTTTGGGAAGCTCCATAACAAGGAGGAACATCTAGGAGAATATTTTACAAGTTTTGCACCTTTAATTCAAGAGCTTTTTCAGTTTTTCTTCAAGATTTGATTTTTTTCTTGTATGTTTGTGTTCTTCAAACGGGGTAATCTTGAATTACGACAGTTTTATTATAGTTTCATGATGGTTTTGACTACATGCAACATAGATAACATGTTCTTTATTAATCAAGTCACGTTCGACTAGGTTTCTAAAGGTTGGGATGCATGAACCCAACCCTAAATGGTTCGCATGGTTATAAAAATACATTCTTGGGCTAAATAAGTGATTGAAACATGTCGGTTTGTTAATACAACCGTCGTAGGAGTTTTAACCTCTTTTGCCCTAGGTAACCAGGGTGTTTAAAAGTGCGACGCGCGGGTTAACCATCTTGTCATGTAGGTATGATGCGGGTTTTATTCCTTCATATATGTAATGCTTAAAATAAATAAAGTCTTTGTTTCAATTAAATATTTAATTCTAGACTAGTTTTATGTCCGGTGAATTCATTAGGGGTTGGGGGATTGTATTCTGACCTTATCTCTTTCGTAGATGATCTAGATAGGTTTTCTTTATAGAATTACATAATCTCAAATCCATCATCTTTTACACTTTTTTCCTTCCCTAAATGTTAAGATAGTTTGATCATAAATACCGTTCCCTATAGAATCGATACCCAAACTAGCCGCTATACTTCATAAGAGTGTAGTTAAAGTTTAGTTTTTTTGTATTACGGTCAGAATCTGATAACAACGATTAGCGTATTTACACGAACACTCAGTTTTTAGCTCGATCCATGCTCATTGATGGCAGAATCGAGTCTTTGTAGTATTGGCCTGATCGAGTCATGTGATTTATGGAAATTGGGATGGACAAAAACCCCGTGTCCTCGTACACTTTTGACATGATGGATACTTTATTAGTACCTGATAACAACTCTTCGAAATAAAATCATCCCACATAAGGAGGCAACCGTGCTGATATCCCTACTATCTAGTTCATCATCTGAGTAATCTGAAGGGTGTGAGTCATCACCCCACTCGGTGGAAATTATATTATATCTTCATGAGAAAGCTATGCATTCCTTCATATATGTAATGATAAAAATATAGATTTTCACCCATTGTAGGTGATTTCTAATTCAGTATCATTTCATTAAATGCTCTTATCACTATACGATAACCCTTGATACTTTATGAACTCCTTTGTGTAGTTTCGAATATGTTATGCTTGATGAAATTTTAAAACCCCTATGTTAATCTTGAAATAATAAGTTCAAGTTAACCTAATTCCATTGAGTTTTTTTTATAATTAAAAGTATATTGAAAATAAATAGTTACAAGGTCCAAGAGGGCATACCCTCGTATGCTAGAGCACAGGCGCATCTAGCTAACAATATAACAATGAAACAACAAACTAGTCCAAAGCCTAGGAGACAATAAGCCACGAGGGCACCATAAAACAAAACACAAGTACCTAGGCCTAGGTAACAAAAGCCACAAGGGCAGCATAAACAACAAAACAAATGTACCCAAGGAAAAATAAGGCCCACCTTATGGCCGTAACTAACAACCATAAACAATACCACCAAAACCAAGTGGACACCATGGCCCAACACCCTGAAAAACACGAATGGCCAAACCATCCAATTCATAACCCGACCCGCAAGCGCCGCCCTTTCAACCACAAACGACCATCGTCGGTCACCACAGAACAAATAAGTAAAGGAAGACCAGATCGCCAGTAACAATACACACAAAAACCCAAATAGGGAATATCCGGTAACCGAAAATTCAGAAACAGTGGTAACCCAGACAAGCCACTAGCCCTGGCGGCCACAAAAGCAACCGGAGGACCCAATTATGTTATTCCACAGACCAGAAGATCCAAAATTGTTGGGAATAACACCCGAGAACCAACCATCGTAACCCCAACTGTAATACCCCGTATTTTTAAGCTATATTAATTTGGGGATTTATTAAATTTAATGTGAATTAATTATTTAATAAAAATCCGAAAATTAATTATGTTATAATTATTAACGTGATGAGAGTTAGTAATTATGGGAAAATTTGTTGAATATTACTAATGAGCAAAGTAATATATAATATTGGTTATATTGAATGTCACGAGTGAATAAAATGACAATTTCGGAAATTTCGCGTCGGGACTAAATATTGATAAATGAAAGTAAATATTTTATAAGTTGTTCGTATGGTTGTTTTGAGTGTGCCAACGCGTCCGGAAGGGTTGAGATAGTCAGAAAAGTATACCCGGGGGTTTGATTTGGGTCTCAGGGCATTTTTAGGCCTAATTAGTACCCCGGGAGGGCATTTTAGTCATTTTGTATTTTTGGGTAATTAAACCCACGAAAATTAAAGGGGCTATATCAGATGTTTAGGTTATCTCCTAGGTTTAGATAACTCAAAGAACTAGAACGGCCATTGGAGAGGAGAGGAGAGAGCTCTCAAGGCATTCCAAGGCTCAAAACTCACCCGTTTGCACCGCCGCCACCGCCAAAGCGTAGATCGCGAGACGGGGAACGCAACCACACCAATTTCGGCACCAAACCAGACTTCTGAAAATCCCAGGCAAGTGTTTATCTTTCTTATTTCGTTGATGCATCTTTCATATTGGTTTAGGAATGAATAGGATGAATTGTATGGAAGAAAAACCCAATTTGAGATAGTAAATTGCTTGTAGTGATGACTTAAATGATATTCTGGAAATCTTTGGTGATGTAGAGAATTAAACCACGAAATTTTGATGTTGTATAAGAAGGATTTTCTGGGAAAACATATTAGAACCATGATTAAGAGATTTCTAGGGTTCTTGAGTTTTAAATGAATTTTGGCTTGTTAATCTATGAATAGTGATAGAAACCCACATGCTTTACGTAGGGAATTCTTAGTATGATGATATGATATTAGTAGTATGAATTCTGGGTCGTTTGGGTATGAAAAATATGGAATTTTTTGAGGTTAGAAGATGAAACCCGTAACTGCAAAACTGCAGATTTCGCATACCTGCTTGATCGATCGATCGAGCCCAGAGCTTCGATCGATCGAAGGTTCGATCGATCGAGCCCCAGACCTCGATCGATCGACCCCTCCTGGCAGACTCATGTTTTCCTTTCTTAATTAGTTGAAATTCACTTTAATGAGGAATAATTCATGGACACCCTTATAAATGTGTTTTGAGAGATAAAGAGGTCCACTAGGGTATATGAATAAGTTTTGGGACCTTTAAGGTTAGATGAGAGTTGTATCCTTGGGAGATTTCATATATAAGAAACGATAAAACTACGTATTTAAAGTGAGAAGATTACGTAAAATAGTTACGAAAGAGAATGGATGAATACCTACCGAATTTTTATAGGTGGGAGGATAAAACCATGAGAGTTATGTGGTAAGTTGGAATAATACCGAATCAAGGTTAGAAACGAACTGTTACATGTGATAACAAATAATGAGATATGAGAAATAATGTCGTAAGTATGGGATTTGAGAATATACCCAATATTGATATGGTAATTTTAGTATAGTTATATGATTATGTATGCATATGCTATCTATGTGTGAAAAACATGCCCGCGCTACTTGCTATCCCTGAGGTTATCGCGTTGGGATGATCTTATCTCGTGTGCCTTATGGGGGATATTGACTCGTACCCTAGAAGATAGAAATCCTAGGTACAGGCTATCGAATCGGTAGTCACGGTCCTAAGAGACGTGAGGGTATGTACTGACCTCTTGGACTTGGAAACTATGCTTCGCTTCAATATTGTTTGTGTGTGTATTTATACAGTTCCAGAGTGATTCCAAACTTGTATTCCCTTTAGTACGATTGATACGGGGATTGGATAACAGAGTATGCCCGCACCATAATTTTTATGTGGGTTGCTATTAGAATATATATATTATACGAGTATTTAATATATATATGAACTTCTGAAATTTGGGAAACTGCCTACTGTGTTATGGTAAGTGAGACATGTATAATGACTCAAATTGGAAATACTTGTTTTGAAAAGTATAGTATGATATTGAAAAACTTTATGAATCAATAAAGTTAAAACGAGCGTTTTGTACTAAATGAAATTTTCCTTTTAAACCATGATGTTGTTAAATCTTAAATCTTGTGAGTCACCTAAGATAAGTTAAATCCTTGGGGAAAGATAGTGTGATATATGATGAGATAAACCATTGGGAAGGTTAGTGCGATAGGAGTGCACATTAGAAGAGAGGTGAGAATTTCTCAAGAGAGTGTCGCACTAATATGTTGTTGCATTGGCCTGTATCAATTTAAATACTTGCTAAATGAATTTTTAAATCATATACACTATCAGGCTCTGACCCGTTTCTATTCCTCTTTCTCTCTTGTATATATGTATATATTACAGGTGCCCAGCCACAGGGGCGTCTTGCTTAGGATCCCTTGGAAGGAACGTGCTGCAGCTTAAGTGGGAGTTGCAGGCCACTTGATTAGACGATTTCATTTACTTGATTCCACTTCTATCATTCTCAGTTATTGGGGCATGTGTCGCCCTTTCCTCTATTTATCTGTTTTATTGGGACATTTGTATTTCAGTTATTTCTAGTACTGTTACTTTGGGATTTATTCAGCATGTATGTTTTACTTTAAGTTTTAAATGCTGGGATTTAGTTGTTAAATGTTTAAATAAATTGGATTATATGTTCCAGGATTATTGTGGTGTGATTCTTTAAATATTGAATTGTTGTAGATAATTAAATCTTTATTTTCAAAATAAAATTTGGAAAGTAATGTTTAAAAATGGTTTTGACACTTAGCTTAATTAAATAGGGTGTTAAATTTGGAAAAGTTATTTTTACGACAGTGATGCTAAGAATGAACCAACTGTTCACCTTGATTTTAATTTAATAAAGGAGTGATCGCACGGTATATAATTAGGAGGGGTGTCACACCAACCACAGTGCATCACTCCAAGCCAATTCTACATACCGTTAATCCCATCAAACTATGCCGAAACTTTGAGAATGAGGTCATGGCCTCCTTAAGTAGGGAAGCTTTAAGGTTAGGGATTATGTCAATTGACGTAGGCCTAGGCCTGTCTATATGCATAACTCTTGGCTTGCAAACTAAGTAAAATACCACTATTCCGATGAGCAAACGACAAGGGCTGCCTATAGGCATTCTAAAGTGGACTTTTTTGAAAATATTAGCATAAAATGTAAACTGTAGGTCCAAATTGTGCACAGTCAATACCATTGAAAAAGGTATTCAAATCACTATGAAAATACATTGAGAATCCCCTGGGATCAAGAGTTGACCAAGGTAAAATCGAGCTCAAAAGCGCCCAATAGCCTCTTAGTCAGGGTGTGGAGTAGAAAGGTAAGTGTTCACAAACTGTAAGACCGATTTGCGCATGGTATGGACCGCTGGAAAGGGGATTCATATCCCAATGAAAAAGAATTGAGATATAACCGATTATGAGAGTTGACCAAACTTAAATGGAGCTCGAAGCTTCCAGTGGCCTTTAATCAATGTTTAGATTTGGACCTAGGGTCCGGGAGTGAAATGGATGGTGTTAGGGATCTAAAGAGGTGATTTAAAGGTACCGAAATGGGGTGTCTACAATTGAGATTAAACATGAATGCTTTATTTAGGTTATTTGAGTCGAGACAACTTAAAAATAACTAAAATACATGAGAAAGATGTATTCTTGTTATTATAGCCCAAATTTAATTATATACTTACTCATTGAAGACTCTCTAGGTTTAATCTTGCTTATTGAACTCTTTTTACGGGTCCTAAGCAGTAGAGGCCTCCTCACACCTGATCTTTCTTAGTTGAAGATTCATCCAATTTCCATATAAAGTTCCACCTTTCTACTCTTATGTATAACCCCGCATTTTTATAAATATTTAAATTTCACGTGTCAAGGTAATTTAATTGATTTGAATAAAAAGGAATTAGAAAATATTTAAAAGCGAATAATAATCTAACATTTATGTGCCATTATATTTACTCGTGTCGTAAGTAAATGAGATTTTGTTATTTTATATATGTCGTATGTGGGTAAAAGCGACGGTTGGACATGATCTTGTTCAGAACGTGCGGGTAGAGTCGTGTTAGGAATAAAATGGTAAATTGGTAATAGGTAACTGAGAGGGTTATTTTGAGTGCATGATTGATCCGGAATAGGTCAAAATAGTCAAAATTTAGTATCTGGGGGTTAGTGATTGGATATCGGGGACTTTTTAGACTAGTTGGGACCCGCTTGGAGGTATACAGGTCATTTGACACTTAGAGTTTAACCTAGTTTCGGGTAAGGGTACTTAAATAAGAGGTTAGGGGCTCATGGGAAGCTATTTTACATTATCAAAGATTTAAAAGAGGTATTGGGGAAAAAGAGGAGGAAACACAAGAAGAACCAAGGGAGGACAAATTGGGGATGATCTTTGAAGAATTACTAGGCCTCACTCAATATACAAGGAGGATTCAGAGTCTTATTTATACCTAAGGCAAGTGACTTACTTGCTTAATGTTATTTGTGTCGTATTTATATTATATCACAATTGATAGAACTGAAACAAATTTTAGGATTAATATGTAAATGGGGTTTTGAGGAAAAAAATGAAAATTGTAATGATTCCATATTATCTTGATGATTAAACCCCATATGAACAGTAGGTTCTTGATAGAGAAACCTATTAATGAGAAAGTTATATTGTGTTCTTAAATTGAAAAATCTAAAACAATTAAAATATGTGATCTTGAATTATGGATGTAGAAATTGTATTATAATTAAGGATGAATTAATTCTGGAAAAAGGGTGATTGAATCCCATTATTAAGTTTGGTTTTTAATTAATTGAAACAATCAAACATGTTTCTTTAGGTTGAAAATTGATATAATAATGATGGTATCATTGGGATGAAGATTGGGACTCATTAGGGGGTAGAAGTCTATGTAAAATTCGTAAGAGATTTGGTAGCCCCGGCCTAGCTAATGCACAGGGGCAAACCGGCTCACCCCTTAGATGAACTGATTTAACTCCCATGCTTAGCCCAGGTTGGTTTTTTAATTATTGCATTGATTTGTTTATGGTCTGGACTAATTTGGGATGTTTGTAAATGAAAGTAAGATTTCTGAAAAAACATTTAGGGGCCTCATATTACCTTAGTTTCATTGGAGTAAAACCCAAAGTATAGGATTTCAAGTTTTAGGATGATCAACACTCGAGAAAAACAGATTAACGAGTTCGGTTGGAAATTGGGTTAATTTACGACACGGGTTGGTTGGGAATTTCTTAGTGTCTTGGTTTAATAATATAAGTGGGGATTCTATTAAGTAAGGGATTTATTAAATAACCAGGAGTTAGGAATATATTCGAGTTATTTAGGCAAGTGCTTCGAGTGATAAGCACAGATTAGCCGGACTATGTGTATATATATATATACAATAATAATAATATCTGTGTGTATGATATTTGTATGAAACATACCCATCCTATCGGATATGCTATCGATGGAGGTTGTGCCTATGTAAGGTCACTCTGGCGAATCCTAACAGAGGTAGTACCTATCTCCTGGGTCATAGGTTTGTGCATAACCAAACTTTGTGAGTTTTGGAGTCCCATTGAATACCGTCGTATGGTTATGACACACGAACTTAAGACCATGACCGCCTCTGATTTTCATTTTCATTTTGGGTTCGGTGGTGAGATTCTGACCCGAATGCCCAAGTTGAGCTAGATGCTCCAGGAGCTTGATAGCATGCTAGCGATTTCGCATCCAACAAGGAAATGTTCAAAGGGATTGCGATTATATATATATATATAGTGTGTGTGTGTGTGTGTGTGTGTGTGTGTGACCAATATGTGATATGAATATACATATATAAGTGTGACAATTATATGTGGGTTAATACGTGAGTATGTAATAAATAAATGGGGTGAAGTTATGCTAATTAATTAAGATGGAATTTAAAAATGATTTAGCGCGTGTGATAGCTAAATAAGATTTAAAGCATAGAACAAATGTATGTGACATAGTTTGGGTAGAAGGTTAGCGTATGGGGCTAAGATACATGTGGGTACTAGTTACGTAGGGTAGCATAACTAGGGTGTTTAAAATGTATAGGATAGATGTGTATAATAGATAAGGGGCGAGGGTCATCTCATGGGAGTGCGCTACCGGTTTAAATATGAAAAAATGTTGTAGATTTTCAATAATGCATTTTATTCACTTGTTAATGTTTTCATAAGTTTTTGGGCTCTAACCCGTATCAAATATTTTCAAAACTTTTAGATGTTCAACCACAGGGATGCCAAGCGTGATCACTCTTTCCAGGATTTATAGAGCTGCAGCAGATTTGGTGGCATGCAAGTTTTGGAGTAGTCGATTTTATCATTGGTATTCTAGTTACGTTTTATTTCAAATGTTAGTGGGCATGTCGCCCCTTTTATCAGAATCTTTACATTCAGTTTTTATTTAATTCAGCCAGTGTCGATTGCATTGGATTGTTTGGTAACTGATGGTGTATTCAATAATTAGATTTTAAATTTATTTTGCCTTTAGACTTTATTACAACGATGGTTTATTTTTAATTTGATTACTTTGAATAGTTTGTGCTGAGTGGTTTACTTTTTGATAGTTAATGAAGGGTAAAATTTGGCACCGACTTGTTTAAATAATAGATTGTTAGTAATTAAAATATTTCTGACAGTAATGCTAAGAATAATCGAAATGAAATTCCTATTTTATTTTAGTAGAGGACTGATCACCCGTTGTTGAAATAGGTGGGGTGTGATAAATGGTATCAGAGCATTAGGTTCTAGTGTAGTCAGGATTTGTGTGGACTTATTACGTTTTCAGTGTTGATTTATCTTTGATGTAGAGAGCCCTATGCTTGGGACTGTTCATTCATATTGTGATTTATGTTCTCCTACTATTGCATATAGTTGTAGAAAATCATATACGAATTTGGTTGGGATTCGTATACTGAATAATATAGGATGACCAATGAGGGACATTAGGAGGAGATGCTTAGTCGGAGCCATAGAGTATTATGGGAACGATGACCGCAGTATAACATACCACTATTATTGCTCAGGCAGTTGATGTTGTGATGGCCGCTAGGGCGCAGTAGTTTCCCCAAGTACCACCACAGAAGACGGTCACTCCAATCCAGACTCACCCAGTGTAGTCGGTATAGGAGATAGTCAAAGGTACTTTTCAGAAGGGCTATCCGCAAGTGTTTGGCGAAAGTGTGGACGTGTGTTAGCTAGGCAATTGAAGGAGAACATCCAAAGGTAATTGCGTATGGTGGAGTGCAAAGTGATGTTTAGGATTAAATTTTGGGCAATTTTTAAGCTCATAGGAGCAACATTACTGTGGTGGGAGTCAATCACCACGTTAGAGGAGAGAAACACTTTGATTATTGGGTAATTTTGGGTGTGATTCGATTGCAAGTTTTTTCCATCTGCCGTTCAGATAGATATACGAAGGAGATTTTTAAAATTATCACTGGACAATGGTTGAGTATGAGGAACAATTTACTCATTTGGTGAACTTCGTATCTGATGAGGTGGATACAGAAAAGAAAAGAGTCCTTAAGGGTGATGATGGACTCACAGATAGAAGTCACCAGCACTTATGGGAAAATTCATCTTGGATAACTTACACTGATGTCATCAGTATTGTAACTTTACAAGGTCACTATCAATGCTTCCATGCAAAAGGAGACAAGAGAATTGGATATTCTAACCAGCAGAGCATGACTGGGACACCACATTGGGGTTAATTAGTAAAAGGACTCGTTTAAGAGATTTAGATAAAGGGAATTCCAACCGAATGAATGTGGATTTTAACAGAGTACTGGGTTCCATAGGGCCAACGGATTCAAGGACTAATGGGGGGTATACATTAGGGCTGAGGTTACCTGAGAGAGAGAGTAAGGCGGCCTCAACATGGACAGTGGGGCTAAAGACAGGGGGATTTCACAGGGAGGTGTTTTAATGTGGAAAGTCGGACTTCATGCATCGATATTGTCCATGGCGAGATAAGGTACAGATGAGAGGTGCCCAGTATGGGGAATAATTACAACGGTTCTTGGGACAGTTCAGACGCGAGTATTACGTCCAGGAAGCAGTTGAGCAGCCAATGCCATTGGTGATTGAATGTATGATTTTTATTCTGGGAAAATGGGGTAAGTTTTATGTGACACAGGTGCATCACCATATTTTGGTTAAGACTAAATTTGCGTGTGATATGGGTTTAGTGGTTTTATTATTAGTATAACTACTGTGTGTACATATATATTTATCGTTAGGTAGTTGGCCTCTCGTTAGTTCCATTTACGGGGGAGTGCGTGTGGACACTGAGAGGATATGTTTTTGTGAATTTACTCATTTTAGATAGATACGATATGCGAGTATGATGTTATATTGAGTATTGACGGATTAGAGATGGTTTGAGCGATGGTGGACTATTACAACAAGGCTATCGTGTTTGCTATTCTAGGTTAGGTGGTATTATTTTGCGAGGTTTCACCTGAAAGAGGGTGGAGCCCGCATATATATTATATTGTAGAGGAGACTTCGAAGAGTATAGTTATCTTATTATATTTGATCCCGGTGCATGGGGAATTTTACTGACGTGATGCAGGATATATCGAGTTTACCGTCGAGCGATGAGATTTTGCTCATTATGGATTTAGCACTGGGGACTTAAAGATAGTGCGAACGCAGTGTTGTATGAGTCCTTTAGTGATGTAGGAGTTGCATATTAGACTTTTACGTATGGGGATAGGATTTTGGGTGTCCCGATTATGTGCTTTGGGCCTACAGATCTCGATGACCGACAATGCTAGATAGCAGTGTATCTGGGGGGGGTTCCTTATTTGGATTTCTCTTGCGAGATGTCCCACTCATGAGCCGTAGTAAGAGTCAAGAATTGGGGGATGTGTTGGTCATTAGGTCATGAGTTTATTACTTTAATTATTACACATGTATGTAGATAATATTTTGATCTGAGAGTTATTTTACGATTTAAGGCCAGTGGAGCTAGGTAGTGCTATGCAGAAAGCATTGTGGAACGTTTGCACCACTAGTTGAGCGGTGGGGAAATATCGAGAATAATTAAGACACAATTATTAGGCTAATCGAGTATACAATTACTATATAGCCACGCCGAGCATGCGGGGCCGATTTTGATATAAATATGTTACGTTTGTAATAATTTTGCAGATATGCACATAATAGAGGGTGTATGGCCCCCAAGTTAGTTTGACTTTCACTAACGTCCGAGATAACGGAATATGGGACTAAATGTATTGAGTTATATTTCTATAAGGAAGTTAGGAACAACGTGGAAAAGTATGATGAATTGAACTTCGGCTGAGGAAGGAGATAATTAGGGTATATATATATACAACAAAGAGAGCTATCACACCCGAGATGGGTTAAAAGCTTATGGAGATACAAGAGAGTGATCCCTATGGTCAAGGGAGGGTCCAATAGTTTGGGGGATTAGAGAGAAAGTCATACTCAGTTAACTTCTGAGGATCGCTTGCACATAAAAATGATGTTGGATTTACCAGGCAAGAACGACCTACAAAGTACGCAGTTATGGAGCAGACGCATAGGTCAAGATTTTTGGAGTACCCTAGGATGTACCACATAATGAGGGATATAGAGCGTGTGGATTAGTGTGGAGTGAGAAATAATGAATTTGTCTCCAGGTGCACCGTTCGTTAGAGGGGAGAGGGTTGGTCTGAGGTAATCAACCAGAAATTTCACAATGATTGGTGATTCAAGTGACTGAATGGGTAGGCAGATTGATGGAATTAAATGTTGGGTTACCAACATCATAGAAATGTCAATATTTCCTTCGGGGTTTATGGAATTAGTTGACCGAGATGGAGGAGATATGGCTAATTTAAGTCAGTTACATTATCGGGCAATGTGCCCAATATTTCATGGAAGAAAGAGAGTAAGTCGGCATAGAGTGCCGCCCAATATTATTGTGGATCGAGATAAGATCCTTGTGTCAAACCTCTAGTTAGGTTATCAGAAGATAGTGGGATGGAATGCGTTTGAGCATGCATTATCACTCATAAACGGATGGGTAGATGGGAGGGATGACTAAGATGTTAGAGGATATACTAGAGATGCAAATTATAGACTCAAAGGTAATTGAGAGGAGAAATTACTGTTGGTAGATTCGCGTTCTAATAACTTGTACCAACCTATTATTGGCAAGGCGCCTTTTTAGGCTTTGTGCGAGAAACCTTATTGTTCTTCTTTGGTAGGTTGTAGGGGTAGAATGACAAACATCTCAGGTCGGACGTGATTCAGAGTTCGTTGATAAGGATTGAGTAAATCAAGGGTTATGTTGTATAAAAGAGAAACGTCGTAAGAGTTACGTCATCATGAACCAAAGTTTTCAAAGTCCAAAATTTGGTCATGTGTTAAGTGTAGATGATAAGAAGTTTATTGATTGGTAAAAATGGAGAGTAGGCATCTACAAATGTTTGGACCTTTAGTAATTTTTGAAATGATAGAGTCGGTAGTGTATGGGCTCATCGTATTGAAGAGTTTTTGGTCGGATTATAATGTGTTGTGTATAGTCGCCAAGATGAGACATTAAGAAGGATGATATAGTGTATTAGTGAAACTTGACTAGAATAGGTTGGTCACCAGTTTTGAATAGTAGTGTACAAACCATTGGGTTGGAGAGTACCATTAGTGGATGTGTAGCGAGGACACTGAAATGTCTTCAGGATGTAACTTTGGGAATGTGAGGGTGTAGTGTGAATAAGTATCCGAAGTTATTAGTACCAGGCTTATCTGAATTTCGAGGTCAAAATTTCTTTGTAAGGGTTGAAGTATGTAACACCCTGTATTTTTATAAATATTTAAGTTTCATGAGTCAAGGTGATTTAATTAATTTGAAAAATAAATCGAATTGGATAAATATTAATTAACAAATATTGATCTAACATTTATGTTCTATTATATTTACTCGTGTCATAAGTAAATGAAAATTTATAATTTTATATTTTGTCATATATGGGTAAAACCAACGGGTTGACAAGATCTTGTTCGAAACACGCATGTAGAGTCATGTTAGGAATAAGATGGTAAATTGATGATAGTGACTCGGAGGGTGATTTCGAGTGCATGGTTGATTCGGAATAGGTCGAAATAGTAAAAATCAAGTACCCATGGATAGTGATTTGATGTCGGGGGCATTTTAGATTCATTTGGCACTTAGGGGTTAACCTAATTTTGGGATTAGAGTATTTAAATATGAGGTCAGGGGCTTGTGGACATCCACTTTACATTATCAAACATCTAAGAGAAGTATTGGGGAGAAAAGAGGAGGAAACACAAGAAGAACCAAAGGAGGCCAAATCAGAGAGGATATCTGAAGAATTACGAGGCCTCATTCAATATACAAGCAGGATTCAGAGTCTTCTCTATACCTAAGGCAAGTGAATGACTTGATTACTGTTATATGTGTAGTGGTTATGTCATATCATAATTGGTAGAATTGAAACCAATTTTGGGGTGGGATTAATATGTAAATGGGGCTTTGAGAAAAAAAATGAAAATTGTAATGATTCCATATGATCTTGATGATTAAAACCCATATGAAAAGTAGGTTCTTGATAGAGAAACCAAATAAGGAGAAAGTTATATTGTGTTCTTAAATTGAAAAGTCTAAGACTGAACAACTAAAAGATGTGATCTTGAATTATGGATGTAGAAATCATGTCAGAATTAAGGGTGAATTAATTCTAGAAAAAGGGAGATTTAATCCCATTATTAAGTTTGATTTTTGATGAATTGGAACAATCAAAAAAGTTTTTTTAGGTTGAAAATTGATAGGATAATGATGGTATGCATTGGGATGAAGACTGGGACTCATTTCGGGGTGGAAATCTGGGTAAAATTTGTAAGAGATTTGGCAGCCCCGAGCTGGCTAACGCATAGGGGAGAACCAGTTCGCCCCTGGACAAACCAGTTTGGCTCCCCTACTTGGCCCAAGTTTCTTATTCAATTGTTGCGTTGATTTTCTTAAGGTTCGGGCTAATTTGGGATGTCCGTAAATGAAAATAGGATTTCGGGAAAAAAAATTTAGGCACGTTGGGTTACTTGGGGTTAGTTGGAATAAAACCCAAAGTATGGGATATCGAGTTTTTAGGATGAACAACACTCGGGAAAAATAGATTAACGAATTCAGTTGGAAATTGGGTTAATTTAGGATACGGGCTAGTTGGGAATGGCTTAGTGCCCATTTGGAAATTTTATTAAGTAAGAGATTTATTAAATAATCGGGAGTCAGGAATAGACCCGGGTCATTTAGTCTAGTTCTTCGAGTGATAGGCGCGAATTAGTCGAAATATGTGAATAAACACACACACACACACACATATATATATATATGAGTAATGACATCTGTGTGTATGATATTTATGTGAAACATACCCATCCTAGAGAATATACTATTGGTGGAGGTTGTGCACCGTTAGAGGTCACTCTGGTGAATCCTAGCGTATGTAGTACCTATCCCTTGAGTCATAGGTCTGTGAATGGCCACCCTATTAGAGTCTTGGTGTCCCGTGGAATACTGTGGTATGGTTATGACTCACGGACATAAGACCATGACCGTCTCTGGTTTTTGTTTTCATTTTGGGCTCGGTGGTGAGATTCTGACCCGATTGTCCAAGTTGAGGTAGATAGTCCTGGAGCTTGATATCATGCTAATGATTTAGCATCTAGTGATGAAATACTCGGAGGGATTGTGGTTATGCGTATATATATATATATATATGTGTGTGTGTGTGTGTGTGTGTGTGAATAATATGTGATATGAATATACATATATAAGTGTGGATAATATTAATACGTGAGTATGGAATAAATAACCGGGGTGAATTTTAGTGAATTAATTAAGATGGAATGTAAAAATGATTTAGCGTGTGTGATTACTAAGTACGATATAAAGCATAGAACAAAAGTATGTGACACAGTTTGGGTAGAAGGTTAGCATATGGGACTAAAATACAATTTGCTACTAGTTAGGCAGCTGACCATAACTAGGGTGTTTAAAATTTACATGATAGGTGAACATAATAGATGAGGGGTAAGGATCAACTCATGAAGGTGCATTACCAGTTTAAATATGAAAAAATGTTGTACATTTTCATTAAGGCATTTTATTCACTTGCTAAATGTTTTTAAAAGATTCTGGGCTCTGACCCGTGTCAAATATTTTCAAAACTTTTAGGTGTCCAGCCATAGGGACGCCAAGCATGATCACTCTTTCCAGGATTTACGGAGCTACAACATATGTGGACGCTTGTAGGTTTTGGAGTAGTCGATTATATCTTTGGTATTCTATCTAGGCTTTATTTCGGTTGTTAGTGGTAGACCTGTAAAAAAACACGATAACCCGTTAACACGACATGGTTCGACACAAAATTATAAGTTAATGGATTTACCTTTATTGGGTTTGGGTCATTAACGGGTTGACACGGTAGACCTGATAACACTAACGGTTTAGGTTTGAAAATTTACTTGTACCCGTTTTAACCCGTTAACACTAACGGGTACTATAAGGTCACCCAACCCGTACCGGATAAGAATAACAATTAAAACCCATTATTTCTAAATCCTTTAAGAGTAACGGGTACTATAGGGTCACCCAACCTATACCCAATAAGAATTACAATTAAAACCCAATATTTTTAAACTATTAAAGACTAACATGTACTATAGGATCGCCCAACCCGCTACCCGTTTAGACCCATACTGATTCATTAATATTAGTGGGTGGTAACGGTTCGGGTCGTGTACCCGTGAATATTAACAGTTCGTGTTTGGGCATTGTCATTAGACCAGTTAGCCTTAATGGGTCATGTGTGGGTTAGGGGTGTTTTGACCCGTAATTCGTAACCCGTAACTCGTACACGACCCAAACCGACTCGTTGAGAGGTCTAGTTAGTGGGCATGTCTCCAATTTTATCAGAGTCTTCACATTAAGTTTTTATTTAATTCAACTAATGTGGATTGCATTGGATTGTCTAGTAACCGATGGTGTATTCGAAATTTGGATTTTAAATTTATTACACTTTTAGACTTTATTACAACGATGGTTTATTTTAATTTGGTTACATTGAATGGGTTATAGTGAATGGTTTACTTTTCTGTAATTAATGAAAGATAAAATTTGGCAACAACTTGTTTAAATAATACGTGGTTAGTGATTAAAATATTTTCGATATTGATGCTAAGAATGAACCAGATGAGATTCCTATTTTATTTTAGTAGATGACTGATCACCCGTTATTAAAATAGGCAGGGTGTCACAACTTAGGATGTGTGTCTCGATCTTGTAGCTCAGTGTTTATGCACTTCTTTTCGATATCCGGACTTCCCTTTTAGTATACATTTAAGTCAGATTATTATATTGCTGTCAGTTTTATTTATTTAGGGTATGGATATTTATCTTGTTGAGACATTTACATTCTAGTGTAAAGCTTTATTTCATTTTTGTTTGGATTGGTATCAGAGTTGTGTTGTGGATGACATTACCATTCTATTTTAGTTTTGTCATATTCATCCTTTTATTTTATTTAAGTTATATTTAGAATGATACCAATTGTTTTGACATTCATATTATATATGTTTGAACCTGATCAATATATTTATAAATTTATGAGGTGTCATATTGGGTTTCTCCCCCATGAATCCATCTTCAGAACTCTATTTTTCCTCAATCGATACATATATATAAATTTATGAGGTGTCACATTGGGTTTCTCCCGCATGAAATTCATCTTCAGAACTCTATTTTTCCTCAAACAATATACATACATACATACAAACATACATACATACATACATACATACATATATATGTAACACCCCAAGACTTTTGGAACAGTAATTAATTTATTTTGGGAAAATAAATATTATTATATTCGGAGAAAAATCGAATTGGCAATTGAGGTCAAAACTTGGAGTCGTTAGAAAGTATGTCAAATGGTAATTTTGAGGGTACTATTATTTTCGAAAGGGTTGAGAAAGTCGAAATGACTATACTTGGGGTCTATTTAGGTTCCGAAATAATTTAGGACCGTTTGACTCGAATTAAAGTCACCGAGTCATTTAAAGTGTCTATTATCATTTAAAGATGTGTACATTTGGGAGAAAGGCTTATTAAGCCTACGGGAGATTTATTCTCCTAAGAGAGAAAGAGAAATAGAAAGAAAGAAAGAGAGAAGAAGAAGGAAGAAGAGAAAGAATGAGAAAATAGGATTTTTTCTTCCAATACGCGATCTGAAGACGGATTCAGACCCTACCAACCCGAGGCAAGTGATTAAACTTGCTAAATAATTATTGTGTATCAATTATTGCATGATTTGTGGTTTTAGGTTTAGATTGATAAAAAACAACTATTTTTTGGGAAAATTCTTAGATTTGTAGTATATAAATGGATTTAAGGTTAGAAATTAGTTTAAATGTGTTCTTGGATGAATATTAATGTTATATTTGCATTTGGGTTGGATCAAAATGGTTGGAGGATGATATAAATGATTTTTGGGTATTTTGGGTTAAGAAGAAAACAACCCATTTCGTAGCTTGCTGAACTTGCCGAATCGATTCGCCCCCTTCGAATCGATTCGGTCTGTTGCAGAATCCCCAGGTCTATAGGGCCGAATCGATTCGCCCCTTGCAAATCGATTCGGTAAGTAGCAGACTCCCGGGTCTATTGGGTCCGAATCGATTCGGATGGGCCGAATCGATTCGAAAATAGGGAAATTTTTGGAGATGTTTTCTAGGGAGAATTTCATCCCGTTTTGTTCGAGGTTATCGATTTGGGGCCTCTATATGAGACATTTGGAATACGTTTTGAAGACTTTTAGAGGGTTTCCATCATACTAAATTATGGGAGTCATATTAATTAAATTTGAGGATTACCGATTAGAGATTTTGGTATATTCTAAGTAGGGAAGCCCACCTTCATTTATAGATTCGACTTGGGGATGATAATTACAATTATATGAATAAATGAGACAAATTTAGAGACATTGGATCTTAGGATCAAACACCGAATGGAATAATTTTAAAGGTTCATAAAATGATTTGAACCCTATTATGGATGGAGAATTATAAATGCCAATTGATGTGCATAGGGATATAGAAATATCCTTAACGATGATTGATTTGGGAGATATCTCACACAACGAGAAATGTAAATTGAAGTGCATTAGGATAAAGAATATCCTTAACTTAAAAGAATTGAGAAACAATTCAAAGTGAGAAGCGACATGTGAGCTTCAAGTGAGAAATGGTATAATTTATACTAAGTGGGTAAGATGTGTGAGAATTGACGGTTAGTGTATCAAAAGAGAGAGATATACTAAACAATGATATTAATCAATTGCGCCTAAGAGCGTATAATGAAAGTGAAAATGATGTGGCAGGTATACCGTATATGATGGTATATCTTTATTATGTGATGATGTATGTATACCTTATATGATGGTATATATATATATATATATATATAGTGAAGCATACCCCCTCCTTGCTATCATTGGGAAGTTTCGTGCGTAGAGGGTGAGCATCCTGATAAAAAAAACAGGATGTGGATATTCCCCTGGTCATAGTCGTCCTTTGTGGTCAGCAAATGACATATGTGATATACACTTATTTATTTTGGGGGTGAGAGGTCGTGGGTATGTGTCGCTCCCACTTGCCGGTTAGGAGCTATGACCGCTTCCCGAACGTTGGGTGTGTGAGTTGATCACGAGGTGGGTGTCGTTGAACCCCACCAGGTGACCCCAGTTTGCTACGTATATGGGTTGCTGGAAGATGATAGCATGTGAGCCTGCATCCTTCGAGTTATAGATCGGTTGGATGGTTATTTTTACTTGTGCTTGTATTTGGGTATCAAGGGAATAATGGACCCCAACGACCTACATTGCTAGGATTAGTGTATCGGGGGGGTTCCTTGTTTGGATTTCGCCTCGGTGAGACGTCCCACGCACGAATCGCAGTGTAATGTTGGAACTTGGGGATAAGTTTAGTCCTTAATGCTCATAATTAATTATATATATATAACCTATCCCGACAATCGATGGTGTCAGGAGTAGTGTAACGGGGGGGTTCCTTGTTTGGATTTTGCTTCGGTGAGACGTCCCACGTATGAAACGCCGTGTACTATTGAGAATTGGGAATATTAATTAATTAAAATTTGGATAATAATAATTTGGGTTACATGCATCTTGCATTGAGGGCATAATGAGCCTCGAGGATCGATACGGTCAGGAGTAGTGTAACGGGGGGTTCCTTGTTTGGATTTCACCTCGGCGAGACGTCCCACGCACGAAACGCAGTGCCGTGTTGAAAATCGAGAGGAGTTTAGTCCTTAACTCTTGATGCTAATAACTCATATATAATTATGTATATTGTTTACATGCCAATGAAGGGCATCACTAGAATATATGAAATTCTAGTAATTGAGATTGTTGATGTATTATGTTGTTGTGATTATGGGCATGATGATGCAACTTTATATGGTCAACAAATGAACATTATAAAGATAACTATAATACAAATGTTAATGTATAAAATTTAAAGAATTTAGACAAATGTAGATTGGGGGATAGGTTAGACGGTCTCACTTAAATACTTCATTTGGGTTTAAGTTAGAATCCTCTTACCTAAATAGAATCGGACATGCATTTGGAGATCACGTGCCTAAGTTTAGTGCGCGCTTTAGATGAGAGGTGAGTTGAATTATTATGGAGAGTTCGATTCCGCCTTAATTATGTAATAATGCATTTATAATTATTATGCATTTTATTACACTTGCTATAAAATGTTTTTAACTCGGGCTCTGACCCGTTTATATTTTCTTCCTCCATGTATATATTGTATTACTTTAGGTGTTCCACCGCAAGGATGCCATTAATGTTCATCCATCCTGTATTCTTGGAGCTGTGACAGTAGCGGACTGTTGTGGCACTTTGCTTTAGCCGATTCCTATCTATTGTACATCTAGATTAGGATTAAGTTTGTATATTGAGTTAGTATTCAAGTGTTGTAAATGAACACTTTTTTATTTCATTTATCAGATTATTGTATTGTCTGTTACCCGACAGCATATTCTGGTATTTCATTATTGAGATTTTGTTGCACAATGTATTGTACTCTTTTGCATTATTGGAGTTTGCACTTATCACTCATCATGGTTGGTTGTATATTGTTGGTTATGTGCATTATTGGTTTTGTTGTTGTTGTTAAATAAAAAGGTTTTAAATTTTTGATAATTCGCTTTTAATGATTTCGGGTAGTTAGCCTTATATTATTAGAATTTTCAGTTGATGTTGAGACTGTGCCATATGAGATACCTGATTTAATGTAGTATAGGGCTGGCCTCCCGTTATTATTTTGAGCGGGTTGTAACAGATGGTATCAGAGCATCAGGTTCTAGTGTCTTTAGGATCTGTGTGCATCACTGCGATCTTCCGTAAGCATTCTTGATGTAGAGCCTTATTATTAGGATGATTACATTCATACGTCCATATCTTTCTGTGATTCAAAAATATTTGAAAGGCGTCCTGATACAATTGTTCTTATTTCAGATGCCACCGAAGGGAGGTCGTTCAGTTAAGGCAAATAAAGGGAATTTGCAACCCCAAACGCCTGAAAGGAACGTGACTACGGATGATGTTGCCAATATTGTGGCACAAGCAGTAACTGCTGCCATTTCTATAATGGCGCAGTAATCTGCCGCTCAAGCAGCCCCACCCCATTTAGGATTGTCTTTATGGGAGAGAGTGAAGGAAGATTTTAGCAAGGGACATCCTCCCGAGTTTGCAGGGGGAGTTGATGCAATGGCTGCAAATCAATGGAAGAATAGTATACAGAGGAACCTTCGTATGGTTGAGTGTAGTGAGGTGCATAAAATTTTTTTAGCCACCTTTAGGTTATCGGGTGCAGCTCTCCATTGGTGGGAGTCTGTCACCATATCTGAACAGAGAGATACCTTGTCTATAATAAAAATTTGGGAACTTTTTGATCGAAGGTATTTGCCTTCCCCGACTCAGAAAATAAAGATTTTTCAAGGAAATAGAACGGTGGTAGAATATGAGGAAGATTTTTCTGGATGGGCAAAATTAGTACCTGATGAGGTAAATATGGAGGAAAAACGTATATCAAAATTTGTTCGAGGTTTAGATTGGAAAATCCGACAATATTTGTTAGAGAGTCCTAAGTTAATGACTTTCAATGAGGTAGTGAAGGCGGCACTGTTAAAGTGTCAAGAATATCGTTTTCGTTAGCAAGAGGGTAAGAACTTTGGAGATTCAAGTTCATCTAGTGAGTTTGGCAAGGAGAGTGCCAGTAATGCGAATGGGCGAAAAGGATTTGTGGGTAAGTGTTTCTTTTGTAAAGAAATAGGTCATAAAAAGAGAAATTGTCCTAAAAGAGGTAAAGGACCATATTTTGATGAAGTTTTGGAAGTGCAACCCCTACAACAAATTCGAGGTCGTTTTAGACCGAGGGACTATGTTTGGGAGCCCATTGATGAGGAAGGGCAATCGGATTAGAGAAGAATGATGTAAGTTAATTTTCCTTTATAAATAGGATAATTACTATGTGAAGTTTTAAAATATCGTATGAGAGATATTTATGAATGGGTAGTGCTATAGTCCTATTATGTATGGTATGTAATGACCCTAAGGGGGAATTTTGATAAAGCTAGGCTCTTATGTTATTATCTTGTAAAAGAAAAGATAATTTTGTTATATGCTCATAAAGAGCTATAAATCTTATGGTGAGAGTAAGAACGATTGTGATGTGATAAGTAGTAATGATAAAGCTACTTCTTTTATATGGTCATGATAGACTATTATGATTGTTGTATTCTAGATATGGATGAGCCTTATAAAAAAGCTATATATTGAAATGATGTAAGATGTTGTTTATGTATGAAAGTTGAGATTGTGGTTTGATGGGACGCAAGTAAAACTTTAGCTCACGATTATGATAATATTTGTGAGCTACATATTGTTATATATATGATGATTTAAAAGACCTTATGTTGGACATAAGGCATTTTATATTATATTATATGATATAAATCGTTTTCAAAATAAACTGTTTTCAAAATAAAACTTTTTATCGGCCTTTGGGCCATTTTCAAATGATTTTTACAAAATTAATTCTTTTTCAAATTCTAGTCCGGACTTAACAAATTCTCAATCCCCTACGTCGCCACATAGTAGTGTATTGGGAGGGTTCCTTGTTTGGATTTCGCTTTTACGAGATGTCTCCCGCACGAAAGTGGCGAATGTCAGGAATTGAGAGGAGTTATTTCTTTGGACCATTCAAAATTTTTACACTATTAATATGTTATTATTATTTATATCTATGGAATTGTGGGATTTTGGAGGCAAATAAAGCCTCATTATGTTTGGTACGAGTGCTAACTCGAATATAAAGGGTGTATGGGTGCCCTTGTTGTGGAAATTGGTTTTGTAAAACTCGATATTGATTTAAAATATAATGAATTAAATAAATTCGTCGTGGGAAGTTAGAAGTTGGAGATAGGATTAGTGAGTATGGGTAGATTAGAGGTAGTTGAGCTTTGGAGAATTCGGCCTAGCTAAAATTTCGAGGACGAAATTTTTTGTAAGTGGGGAAGATTGTAACACCCCAAGACTTTTGGAACAGTAATTAATTTATTTTGGGAGAAATAAATATTATTATATTTGGAGAAAAATCGAATTGGCAATTGAGGTCAAAACTTGGAGTCGTTAGAAAGTATGTCAAATGGTAATTTTGAGGGTACCATTATTTCCGAATGGGTCGAGAAAGTCGAAATGACTGTACTTGGGGTCTATTTAGGTTCCGAAATAATTTAGGACCGTTTGACTCGAATTAAAGTCACCGAGTCATTTAAAGTGTGTATTATCATTTAAAGATGTGTACATTTGGGAGAAAGGATTATTAAGCCTACGGGAGATTTATTATCCTAAGAGAGAAAGAGAAATAGAAAGAAAGAAAGAGAGAAGAAGAAAGAAGAAGAGAAAGAAGGAGAAAAGAGGATTTTTCCGTCCAATACGCGATCTCAAGACGGATTCAGACCCTACGAACCCGAGCCAAGTGATTAAACTTGCTAAATAATTATTGTGTATCAATTATTGCATGATTTGTGGATTAGATTTGTGGTTTTAGGTTTAAATTGATAAAAAAACCTAATTTTTGGGAAAATTCTTAGATTTGTAGTATATAAATGGATTTAAGGTTAGACATTAGTTTATATGTGTTCTTGGATGTATATTAATGTTATATTTGCATTTGGGTTGGATAAAAATGGTTGGAGGATGATATAAATGATTTTTGGGTATTTTGGGTTAGGAAGAAAACAACCCATTTCGTAGCTTGCTGCACTTGCCGAATCGATTCGCCCCTTCCGAATCGATTCGGTCTGTTGCCGAATCCCCAGGTCTTTAGGGCCGAATTGATTCGCCCCTTGTGAATCGATTCGGTAAGTAGCAGACTCCCAATTCTATTGGGGCCGAATCGATTCGGATGGGCCGAATCGATTCGGAAATAGGGAAATTTTTGGAGATGTTTTCTAGGGAGAATTTCATCCCGTTTTGTTCGAGGTTATCGATTTGAGGCCTCTATATGAGACATTTGGAATA